>CALNVZ010003428.1:10579370-10799287 GCA_940671915.1 Paracentrotus lividus | reverse complement strand
CTCTCTCTCTCTCTCTCTCTCTCTCTCTCTCTCTCTCTCTCCCTGTCTTATTCTGTCACTCGGTCTTTTTTTCTTATGTTTTAAGTGTCATGTTTTCCTTCATGTTGACTTGTATCCATTTTTTCAATCTTCACAGTGCACTATCTTCGGGCTGTGACTGCACTCAAACACAATGTCGCAATGACCTTTTCCCTCCGACTCATTTCATGTGATTCCATACGCATCTCAAACCCGAGTATATAGTGGGTGTAAATTTGCATTTACCTCTAGGTTTTCACTTACGACTGTCATTCAAAAATGTTTCCATCTTCTATGCTCACATAATCTTGTACTTTGTACTTGGACATGCGTGTCTTTCAGGAAGAGTAATGGTTATTGCCAAGTTCTCAACAATTACAATAATAAACATGTTTCTTTTCTTATTAAACTCGTCTTGACTTTGTTGAAAGATTGCATGGTAGTAGGCCTACTTAAAAAGGGAAATTCAATTCAAATTAAAAATTTACATATTTTATTATCTCGTTGGTCTAAAAGATGTCGCTCAAAAATACCGGAGAAAGTAAATTAAAGTTGTCCTGTCATTATTATTATTATATAGTTATTCTGTCTTTCATCTAGAAACTACTAATTTTTTTTATGATGTGAGTATGTGACGTATGGGTCGGACTTGTACGTGTTCCAATTAGAAAAAATTAGTGTAAGAAATACATTTTGGTCTTGTTGTTAGTTGGCACTTTTAACATGAAATCCTATTTGTGATTAAAATAATGTATTATAATGAAAACGAAAAAAGAAATTTCAGACGGGTCTCTTTTAAAATAGTGCAATATTAATCTTAATAGATATACCTATTTTTAGCATTGCCTAGTATAATTTTTATGCAAATAGGATTTTTGAAGTACAGTGTCTCTATATAATTTCAACGGTATTAGGGAATAAATACATTAGGAATCTGGTTTCTGTCAGGTGTCAGTATAGTATACACTCAAGAATAATTATGGCACCTCCAGACAGAGTATTTGGAGATGTATTTCGACAAGATTTTCTTGATTTATATCCCTCTTTATAATATTGTTTAGGCATTTTGGTAAATCAACACCAAGAAACAATGAAGCTGCCAGAATGAATAACTTTCATATGTTCAGGGTTGGGTTCCCCTTCAAATGCGATACGGATGTCTTTAGCTCTTTCATGATTCAAATAAGCATACCAAACTGACGCAAATCATAGCTGTTGCAGAAATGTCGGAAAGATACATTTTGTATATTTCCTAGCTGCAGAATAAACAATTGACATGTTGACATAAGCACCACTTCCTCGTAATTAATTTGGCATTGAACATAATTAAACAAAATGAAATACTCTACTGTCCTCGATCAATATTTCTATCATTTTGTAAAATGACTTCATTACAATCAGTATATTTATGACACAACAATCGAGTACTTGTAGCACTCTACTTTTAACATGATGTTTTAAATCACTTTGTAAGGTCGCCAATTCTCTCTAGACTGACTAATTATAGGCTTCATTATGAACTAATTATGTAATTGCCTTCTTTTCTCTCTTTGAGAGTTCCTTGTAAATCATATCCAACTGCGCCTAAAAACTGGCCAGTATGACTGTGTTCGAGGCTGGTATAGTCAAAAGGTTCAACCATTAATTCCCTTCACTGGCTTCCAATTTAACAGTTAGATATTATCTTAACCTTTTTAAATCAAAGCACCATTAAGCTCCAAATTACTATGTAATTACTTAACTTTATAGATACCAAACAGTAATTATAGATCTTCAAGCGATAACCTCGTCTTGATTATTCAAATGCACGTATCAAAGTCGGGGACTGGACTTTCGCCGTATAT
Organism: Paracentrotus lividus; assembly: GCA_940671915.1. Lineage (NCBI taxonomy): Eukaryota > Metazoa > Echinodermata > Echinoidea > Camarodonta > Echinidae > Paracentrotus > Paracentrotus lividus. The sequence goes on along the minus strand of CALNVZ010003428.1, from coordinate 10,797,425 downwards.
CAGCATCCAAAGATTGGATAAATCTCACATTGTCAATCAGAAAGACTTTGAAAAGAGAAATCTTGACAAGAATTCTCCTGTAAGCCAATATTTCTATAGTCAACTTGAATTGTCCTATGCCATATTCGTATAATTAAAGCGTTTAATTACTTTTTAAGACAATAATACTGTTTGATGTAAGCGCTCTGTGCATTATGGGAACAGCGCCCGACATTTTCATTTGCATTGCTTAGTATCATTATTTTGCTAATTATCAATGAGATCCTTCCAAGATAATCATTACATCAAAGCAGGTAAGGACACCTTCCCTGATCAAAGCTGTCCTATTTTTATGATAACACGCACGGAACCCAATTCGGAGGTAAGTTTACCCATAATATAACCCTCTTTAAGAATATATGCGCAGATTTATTCTGAAAAGAGAGACGGATTTGTTTTCTCATATGGGATTAATGTGAATTACTGATGTAACAAGCAACAGCCTATGGGATTTACCACATCGAGTTGCATGAGTCTCAAAGGCACACTCCCTTGCCATCGCTTTCTAAAGTTGGGCGTTGACTTTAAGTTCAATTGGAACAAGCAATGCGCACACGTAAAGCGAATCGATCAGTCACATGTCAAGCCGACAAACTTCCAAATGGCGGTCATTAGAGGAGATAAGAGGAAGGCTTATCCGCGAGGGTCGGGCTAATTTGAAGCTGAAATGGAAGACGACTGGGGTGTTTAGGACGATCAAAATAGCATGGTATGCGGGCAGGCTATGGGGCGCCATGCATCTCAAGCACATTCATGTTATAAAGATAGTAGCCAGGTTCCTCATGAAAATGAAACAGCTCGGCTGAAAGTGGTGTAGACGTCTATTTTGATCCCTTTGCAACACTGTATTTAATTGTGGTATGCCTCGGGAAGAAACAGTCATGCAAAACAATGGTATATAAATATTTAACTCCTGAACAATCCTATTTAACAATGACCTATAATGAAAGAGTATACGACAGATTTAACAAAACACGTCAACATGAAACCGTGATACAGTGATATTGTTTCAAGAAGAGAAAAAGAATAGAATGACGCAGGTCTCTTCTCTCGTGCCCCTGCCTTGATCCAACACTGATCCATTATTTAAAAAAAACAAAACGGCACAGCTTAATTTCATAATATTAACATTGTAGTTTTTCGGAACATTACACTTTATATTTCTACTACTAAAATTGTAATTACATACACTCTTAAAAATAGATGTTATAATCATACTAATAGGGACTAATTCTTGATTGCAATTTTAAAGACTCTTTATTTTGACCTACATTGCATTCAAGATTTTGTTCAAGCATCCATTATGGATTGCGCGAAAAGGAAACGTGCTACTTTTGTCACTAGTGGTAATTATTAGTGGGCAACTGCCCCAAATTAACCTTTTGACTCTTATGACTGACGCTCCTGACTTAGGGACACCAATATCATTCTGGCAGCAAAACCAGCTCTCGTACTTGCATAGGAATACAGACCAGTCATTCCCAAACACCATGCATGTATCACCCCTTACAGCTCTTGCACATAATACATGCCATCCACTCCTTTCCCCTACCAAACCTTATCGTTGTACAACAGTGTGTCCTGGAAAATCAAATCCCCAAATTTGAGAGCCTCTTATTAAAAATGAGATTTTAACATGTGCTGTTTTGAACTGAACGTTAGGGCATAAAAAGTAACTATGTCGGAATCATCCTGTATCGAGTTCCCATGCATTTACAGATTCCAGGTAACATTTTCCCCTTGTGAATAAACTCATCAGGAAAGCCATACCTCAAAAATTAGTGAATGAACGGTTATGGATTGCCCCAACTTTTGACGATTTTGACATATGCTTTTTTTTAACCACTTGACTGCTGCATGGTGCTAATTGCACAGTGCGGGTATGACCAGCGTGGCGCTGGTGATACCCGACAGACAAAGCTCAGACAATAGCATGATCACGTAATATTACGTGGTCCGCGCACAGTGTACAAACGCCAAGCACGTAATATTACGTGGTCCGCAGCCAAGTGGTTAAGCCTTAGTACCTAGTCATCCATGGCAGCACGAGTATAAATTTGGTATCACTGGACAAAATAGGAGTTTTTCTTTACAGGCAAAATAAAAATTAATGTCACATTACTTGAAAATATTTAATATCAGGCTCTTAAAGTTTGGCTTTTTTCTGGAACACACTGTTCAGAGCAGATGCAACTGATCACACGCTATTTGGGACATTGATTGAGGAGCTGTGATTGATGGTGGTAACAAAGATGGCTGCCTAGCCAGGATCCAAAAGCCCCTAATTGCTTTCTAAAATAGAAAACAAAATTAATGGAAAGCATCAATCTGTTTGGAATAATGCGGGTGAAATAGACGCAGCTGGTACCAACTAAGGTTCAAACTCGAACCATGCCAAGGAGTACTGCTCTGAATGTATGCAGATTATTTATGGGGCAAAACAATCATTATGACACTTCTCAAACGTAGTCTCGTTATCATGATCATCAACATCATTATTATCATCATCTCACTATAAAATAATTATCATTGTACAAAACAATTCTTAACTTATTTGAAATCATGCAATATGCCACCCATGTATCCTTGCAGGCCTACAGATTGGTCATTTAAACTCAAAATTGAATCCCTTATTATTAACTCAAGCTCGTGTGCACAACTTCACTGTCTAATTGTTGTAAACTCAAACCCATGTGCGCCCCTTCACTGTCTAATTGTTGTACACTCACATTCATGTGCGCCCCTTTCACTGTCTAATTGTTGTAAACTCAAACCCATGTGCGCCCCTTCACTGTCTAATTGTTGTACACTCACATTCATGTGCTCCCCTTTCACTGTCTAACTGTACACTCACATTCATGTGCTCCCCTTTCACTGTCTAATCGTTGTACACTCAAACTCATGTACATCCCTTCACTGTCTAATTGTTGTTCACTCAAACTCATGTACACCCCTTCACTGTCTAATCGTTGTACACTCACATTCATGTGATCCCTTCACTGTCTCATTGTTGTACACTCACATTCATTGTACACCCCTTCCATGTGTAATCGTTGTACACTCAAACTCATGTACACCCCTTCACTGGTCTAATTGTGTCAACTCAAACTCATGTACACCCCTTCACTGTCTAATTGTTTTCAACTCAAACTCATGTACACCCCTTCACTGTCTAATTGTTGTAAACTCAAACCATGTGCGCCCCTTCACTGTCTAACTGTACACTCACATTCATGTCTCCCCTTTCACTGTCTAATCGATGTACACTCAAACTCATGTACACCCCTTCACTGTCTAATTTTGTGAACTCAACCCATGTGCGCCCCCTCACTAACTGTACACTCACATTCATGTGCACCCCTTCCCTGTCTAATCGTTGTACACTCACATTCATGTACACCCCTTCACTGTCTCATTGTTGTACACTCACATCCATGTACACAACGTCCCTGTGTAATCGTTGTACACTCAAACTCATGTGTACCCCTTACCTGTGTAATAGTTGTAAACTCAAACTCATGTGCACCCCTGTGTATTCGTTGTACACTCAAACTCATGTGCACCCCTTCCCTGTGTAATCGTTGTACACTCAAACTCATGTGCACCCCTTCCCTGTGTAATCGTTGTACACTCAAACTCGCGTGCACCCCTTCACTGTCGAATTGTTCTACACTCAACCTTATTGCTCACTCAAAATCACAGGCTCAACATAATACAGCCCCTTTTGTTCATTTTAAGTCACGTGAACCCCATTCACCCGCTTTCGCTCGTTTTCTCCCCTCCCCTTCTCCTGACTCCTCCACTCTTTCTATTTTCAAGAAACAATAAATGCTTTATATATTATAAATAAAATGATATACGTTTTACTTACCTCTATACACAATAATGTTTATCACAGTGCTTCCGTTAGTACCTCCGAATGAAACCTAGAATCATCCGATTCAATACGAGTTTATTCTCCCGTCTTTCAAATCAAACCAGCATTGAGTTAATTAAGTGCTCTCAATCACGATACGACCGATATCGATAGTGAAATACCGATAGTGAAAGGGCCGCTTGGAGCTCAGATGACATTATTGTATAACAAGCTTCCTTTATTGACACTCATATGTCAACAGAAAGGGGAACGGGTGTATGTCATTTACAAGAACAGAGGCAGGAATAAATCATTTAGATTGAATAGCGTGTAACCGTCAGCCACCCCACGACTCGCTAAATTGACTTGTCTATTTTCAACTCGACAAACATGCCATGAACAAAAGCAAAATCCTTTCTATAAATCAACACGTATATGGGAGAAGTATCGGCATAAGAGGTTTGCAGTTGAAAAACTATCATTAAATGGTTGACTCGTACTGGTGTACTAATTTAACTGTATAAGAGAGTAGAGTGTAACAATAGGAAAGAGCAAACAGTGTAAAACTAGTGTAAACGGTTGAGTTGTCATAGCATTCCATTTCTGTGTAAAACGTGTCGGTGTATAAAGACGAGTCTATAATTAGAACAAATTATTTATTTGATTGCGTGGTTAGAATCAAGGATAAAATCTTTTAATAAAACATTCCTCTTGTAAACTTCCTGATCAAGCGGTTACTCTCTTCAAATAGAAACTTCCTGTTAACAGTGTCATCAATGTACGCCCAATGTATAGAGAATTGCAAGTAGAAAGATCTTCGCTATTTTCTGAAAAATTGATTTATATCATTTTGATGCTTTAAATACTTGTATAGCATTTTTTCCTCTCCTGGTTTCGTGACATGGATATTGGACTGAAAAATGGGAGAATTATAAACACGTGTTTATAAAAAATTAATCGATTTTTGTTTATTCATTTTTTATTTTATTTATTTATTTTTTTATTTTTTTATTTTATTAATATTATTTTTTTTTTGTAGAATGCACAAAACCCCATAAACTTTTTCAATGTTCAATTTTCAAAATCATATCTTTACAAAAACACAAAACATGACCTTGTTTTCCACTTTGCACTATGAGTTGATGATTAATGAAACAAATATGATGATTGAAGCCTTAAAAAAACAGGCTAAACTATATGAACGTAGAAAGAACTATTGGACCATTGCTTTGCCTCATTATGTTTTAGCTCAATAGTCACTACCATGGAAACCGATTATTACTGCAAACAGTTATCATGGTTACGCTCCATTTCATATTGAGTGATTAAAGTTAGAAATAGAAATATATGGAATATAATGGTTAAACGTAATCTACAAAATATAGTTATAATTACGAATTGAAGGGGAAACAAATAACTGATTACAAACCGCAACAAAAATAATGTATGCGTGACGTTTGATATATATTTATAATATTTCTAGTACATGGTGTCATTCTTTTTCATAAAAAAGCATGCTCTGAGTATAATCACGTTTGTACATTATACGTGGGCATACATTTGAAATAATATTTAGGTGAGCCGAGACGGTGCAATTTTTTACCTCATTCACCATTGTTGACCTCACAACGAATGTATCATGACGTAATTAATTATTCTTTCTCTCTAAAAGTATATCGAAATATCTAATCGAAACCAATAAACCATTGTCATGTAGTTTCGGGTGGGGAGAAAAACCCACATAATTTATTATAATCATGAAGTTAATTGTCTCTTACTACAGTCTGTGTCAAATAAAATGGTACAAGTGGAAAACATTTGTTTAAAGTATAAGATTAATCACAGCTTGCTATTGTTTGGTATTTTCATAAAGCAGGAAAGTCAGACTTTCACCTGCAATTTTTTTTTCATCACATTTGGTGTTGAAGTTTTTTTAAAATATGACTAATTTTCTACAATCAAGAAAAATCTATTTTTCGCACGCCGTCCTATGCCTTTGTGTATAGGTTTCGCATAATGGCCTGGAAGTGCTCAATTTCGATTTGTTCCTCGTCGCACAAAATTTAGCATAACTTTTGTTTTACGAAAGCAAATTATACAGCACAAAGCGCATCAGCAAGGAAATTTATTTGGCTTTATTTTGGTACCACATAAACACATTATTTGAAAATATTTCATATCTAAATAATTTTTTTCCGACTGTACCATTTTTTTATATACACAGACTGTACACCCAGTTAGCGACACTATTGCAGCTAAATTTGGTGATCTACGTTTTGCTTCATTTGTTGCTATGTGTTGTGGCATGTTACTAGATGAATCTAAAAAAAAATGAATTATCAATTAGTTAAATTACTTGAGAAAACATATTACAAGAAAGGTAAATGGTTCCGTGCATAATTAACGTCGTCTGCTATTCATTATACGGCCCAAGAGCAAAGTGATAATAGCATTTTGTTAAAGGGTAGATGACTTATTTATCAAGCCCGAAACCTCCCTAAGAGCAAAATGATGAAAGTTGGCAACGAGGCTCAACAAGAGTACAGAGTGACAAACATGTGTGATTCTCTCGTAATGACACTTAGTCAAGCTTGAACTATAGAACTAGATATATTTTCAGAAATCCACATTTTATTTGCAAGATTAAATTTTAGAAGTGAATTTTAAAAAAAAATCCTCAAATTCAAATCTTTAGGATTTACATTTGAATCCCCAAATCGATTGGTCCTAATGAACAGTCGTTTAGTCCTACACAACCACATTCGATTTAAAGGCTCGGTTAATAGATTCGAGAGTTTCCAAAAATATTGCTAGTATATCAGAGAAGAGAGTAGACATGTAGGATAAAAATAATTGAAAAAGACATACATGAACATCGATGTAAAATCAATACAAGCACAATTCATCAACTTGTCCTTTCAAATGTATGTGTTTTTACAAACTCAGAGTTGCCATGGCAATATGCCATGTTGTATTTGTTGATGCATCATGCTTCTTGATTTTGTGTACGAAAGACAAAAACAAAATTGAAATGTCAAGCAGTCTTTTATACATTCAGTCAAATAGTACATATTACCTTCATCTGTTCGTAGTTATCAACATTGTGATCGATTGGCATAAGTTAAAAACATTATGATCGATCGCCAATGACAGCAGTAAATATTATCATCGTTTTGTTTTTCCCCCGTGTCTCTCTCTCTCTCTCTATCTCTCTACTACCCTCTCCTTACCCCCTCTCTCTCTCTTCCCCACTCTCTCTCTCTCTCTCTCTCTCTCTCTCTCTCTCTATCTCTCTACTACCCTCTCCTTACCCCCTCTCTCTCTCGATGTCTCCCATCGTTTTTTTTCTCTGCCTCTTCTTATATCTCTGTCGTTTGTACTTTTCTTGATAAACCTTCTCGCTGATCACTTCCATGAGTTGTGTGCTTCATAGCTTTACAATTTTCTACAATCTTGCATTATTCATTTTTATATTTAAAATCTTTATCATTATTCACAATTAACGAGAGAAAAGTGTAGGCCATATTATCGATTAATTTGTAACAAACCGTAAAAAACCTGCCCCGAAAATTTCAATGGATCTAACTTGATAATAAAAGTGTTATAAATAGTATTTTTCTTATAATGTGTAAAATATTGATTTAGTTTATCTTTATTATTTATACGTGCGTAGTACATGCAATAACTGTATGAAATAGATAACGTTCTTTTAACAGTCTGAGTTACACTGTAAAAAATATTTGTATTTTTACAACAGATCTGCTGTCAGCAGAGTCGCCATAAAAAATGTAATTTAAAAAACACTTTTGTTGTAAATTTCTCCTGCAAATAATTACATGAGAAATACAAAATATAGGGGAGACCGAGGATGGAAGTTACACGGGTCAGTTGTTACAGTTCTCAGTGTGCTAAGTTAGAACAAGAGAGTTCGTGCTAACTGGCATCTATATACAGCCTACACATAGCTGTGATGAACTGCCGGTCGTGAGGTTTCTCGTTGTTTTATTAAAAAGTAAATCAACAAAAACCATTTTTTACAGTTCCAAGTGAATTTTTGACAAAAATTAAAATTTCTAGTTCTTACAACTAAAGGCACATGATGATAGTTTGGTATTGTGAATATAGTACATATATGTCACTAATATACCCCTGAGCCATGCACTGTAATTCTGCCTAATGGCTTTGCTACAGTTGATTTTATGTGTAAAATCACCCATGGGGTAGGTTGTTACAACAACCTACTCCATGTCGATGTAACAACCTACCCCAATTACATTACACATGTAAAGTAATTTTGTTTCAATTTTTTGGTGTTAATATTTTGATATTTCTATTATTACTTTTAGTCTATTCTAGAGCTCTACTTAATCTACTGTTAACGATGTCAAGAAACTGGAAAGTTGAAACAAAAGTACGGTATAAGAGATTTACACATTGTCAACTTACCCCGTATGTTTACATACTGTAGCAATCTACCCCGTATGGTGTAAGAACTTACCCCGTATACGGGGTAGGTTGTTACAAAAAAATGTCTTCATTAATTAAGCTGTAGTTAATTAGTGTTTACATGTTTTCAGGTTTTATGTGCCTCAGGTTTTAGCCAACATAATAGGCTAACTACAGACCCAAAATGGAGTGTGTGAGTACTTTCATTAGAATTATCTGGCCCAAAATGTGAATTTTGTAACGTCCATCTCCGGTCTCCCCTGTTCCATTTTAACCAAATTCGTAAGCTTTAGAACTCTAATGATTTTTTTTTCCTTCTCTTTCATAAATTCTTAGAGGAGAAATTTACAACCAAACTGTTTTTTTTTTTTATTATATTTTTGTATGGCGACTCTGCTGACATCACTTTGCTGTATTTTTCCCTCTTTTTTATGTATATATATTTTTTTTACAGTGTATAACAGTGATGGACATTTCAATACCCTGACACTGACGATTTCAAGATTTTAATATCGGTGGAGGGAAGGGCGCACAGGCGCCAATTTTTAGGGAAATTTGAATATTTGCATGCTGATATTATAATTTTGGATATCTAAAAAAAAACTCCCCACTCCTTCGACCAAAAAAATTACACACATTAATGACGTCCAGACAATAAATTATTCCTGTTTAATAGTTGCCTTTGTTAGTATTTGTCAGTTTCGATCTCCTTTTAATGAGAACTGAAATGAAAAATGAGTTTCTTTATATGCGTATTTGTCTTCTCTTTTATACCAGTTTTTCATTAATGCTTGGATATTTACACTTCGGATGGGGGGGGGGGTCTTTAAACAGAATACAATAAAAGTATTTTCGAATAAATAATTGTGTACTCACCATCTTTCTCTGCTTTCTGTTTGTCAGTTTGTTCACTGTCGATCTCAGACTGTTGCCTGTCTTGAAGATGTTGCTTCACTCGAGATATACCTGGGGAGAGAAATAAGCTCAGTCAGGTGGTGCGCTTGTAAACAACATACTCAAGTAATAATCAGTCTGGTGTATACAAAGCATCCCGATGATAAAGCGCCCTTCATGATGCATAAGTCAAAATGATCTATGTCATGAAAAGACTAAAATGAATACAACGTAAAAGTTGACATTGTAAACCTTAGATGGTTTCACAGGCTGATGATCGATAAATATGTTAAGTAGGCAAGAAGCCCTTTATTTGAAGTACACTCTGTTTTGAAAATATAACCTACTTAGTGTATGTTAGAGTACTTTTTTTTTCTGACATGCACCGTGTGGATACATACCAGCATCTCTTCAAATAGTCTTTAAACAAGGCAAAGGGTATCTAGGGCATGATCTAGTATCGGAATAAATGTATGATTTATGTTAAATATCTAATTCCTCTCTATACAAAAATATATAGGCCTACATATTCTGTCCTTTTTTATATAAAATTTTTACAAAACAATCATCGATTGCATATACTTCAACAATAATTATATTTCATAATGGTCAACGATTCTAGACGCTAATTATCAGAAGCTGAGACACAGCCACGCACCTGAATGTTTTTTTTTCTATAAATGAATTATTTAATATTATCCAATTCTATTTAATTAAATAAATATATTTCAAATTAAGAACTGGATCATGCATAAGGAAGTCATCTGTGTCATCCTGTCAGGGAGACAATTTCAGGTGAGAGAGAGAGACATAAAGGCTTACAAAGGACTGGGTTCACAGCTAAGAGCAAGCGTGAAATAAGTGTCAAATAGCCATGACCTTTGACCTGCACTGACTTTGAACCTGAACTCTATACCAAAACCAGATGTTAGTTGAGTGAGTGATAATCTCAAACACTTTCTATATACCATCAAATAGAATCATCAGAAATAGACTTTTGTACTATTTATTGTGTCAATTTGCTGTCCGAGTCACATTCGTGTGATTTTATTGACCCAATCCAGTACGGTTTGGTATGAGAGAAAGTCCCAGAAAAATTAATTAACCAAATTAATTAACAAAAACATTTAATTATTTTATTCGCAGGTGATGGGAAAGTAATCATAGAGATTCAAACATCACTCTACGGTACATATTTCTAGAATGCGTGTAAACTTTCAGTCAAAATAATGACAACGTTGATACTATACTTTATTGCACACTTACAATAAACCGACAAACAACTTTTGCGCTTTCAAAAGAATATAATTACGACGTGACTTTTTAAGGGCTTTTAAAAAACATGCGGGCAAAATCAGGCCTTTGATATGACTGATTTATGGAAATATAAAACAGTCAGGTTTACTTTACACACAGGGAACTCTAGATATTTCTTAAACTTTATGTCCGAAACAAAATGAAACCTACAAATGATATTTTATTGAAAGCTTATAAGCCACATACGTATATGTTAAATGCATAGTCATACCATCGATTCGAAAACTAGAAATATGGAGTGTTCGTGACCTAAAAAAAAAATCGATCAGGTTCCTGATATCATTTACAGTAACACCTGCATATAAAACAATGTCATTGCCTTAATTATTCACGTATGATACAGGCGAGCCTTTTGGTTCAAATTGTAAATTTGAATGAAAATTTTTTGTTAGCGTGATATTTGACCTCTATTGTGGAGAGAGAGTTGAAAGTGAATTAAAAAAAAAAAAAATCTCATTTCGTCATTGGTGTATGCTTTCATTTCGTGAAACACACTGAAACACGTGAATAATTATCTGTTTTAATCTTGTTTGTATAATAGGATTTGCATCAGTGCATTGGTGTAAGATTTGTTATTTGTTCGGACTTTTCTTTAAAAATGTGCATTTATAAACAGACTACATCATTTATTTTTGAAAATTGCGTTGTGCACCTATAAAGCATGTATGCATTCGGGTCATAGTACTTCGGTGACACGTATAGTGCTTCAGAGGCATGCATGTAAACTATAAGTCATGTAAATTCAAGTATAAAAGCATATTAGCATTATGTTCTGTGTATCATATTTCCATGACTCATAACACTCTTGGACTCCCCTTTTAAAGACATGTCCGACAGCGATGCATGCCAGCTAGGCTATAGCCTATACGTTCATTTTTAAAACGCAATATTTGATATGTGACCTGTATATCATATTTATATTGGTATTTGAGTGTTCTATTTCTATTTCTTTACGCAATGACCGGAAAGCGTCTCCTCTCCTTGATTTCTTTCATATTTGAATGTTAGTCTACCATGTCAATTAACTTGGGAGTATTCTTCTTCAGTTGATTGACTTTGTTTTATTTTGGTGAGATTTGGAGTCGTTTAATTCCTAGTGCATTTTGAGCCGGATGATTTGATCACCGAATTGAAAGGGATTAAAGACCACGCAATGATAGCTATCGGCGATATGTCTGGGACTTGACCGCATAATTGTGTAGTCAAGGAGAACATTACTTGTCATCGAGTAAAAAAAAAATCTCCTTTTGGTTGTGAGTTTTGTTGATTTGATTCCAACGTCTCCACCTTTAACACAAAGTTAATATACATGTACTTATTATTTTGTTGGAATATGTTTTTTCATCTTCAAATAAGATTTGAATGGATTAAATTTGTCTGTGAGGTATAGTATTTTTAAATTCAATTTAAAGGAGAATGAAACCCTAGGATTCAGTTGAATTGTATGAAACAAAAAAATCAAAGAAACAGATTAAAGAAAGTTTGAAAACAATTGAATAAAAAATAAGAAAGTTATGTGCATTTGAATGTTGTGATCACTAACGCTATGGAGATCCTCACACTGGCAACAGGCCCAAGATGTGTGATGTCACACATGAACAACTCTCCCATATGACATACAAAAAATTACCAAAATTTCTTCTTTTTCCTCATTCTAATGGTAGTACAGACTCTTCACGCATGATTATATTTTGTGTACTTGTATTACATATCATCCCATGAAAAGAATCTCAGATCTTTTAACGGAATTGATAAAAAAAAGACAATTTGAGTGAAATATGTACAAAAGTAATGGGGAAGTTGTTCATGTATGACATCACAAATCTTGGGCCCGTTGCCAATGTGAGGATCCCCATAGCAGTAGTGATCACAACATTCAAATGCTCATAACTTTCTTATTATTCATTCATTTTTTCTCAAATTTTCATTGATCAGCTTCTTTGATTTCCCTGTTTTTGTACAATTCAATGAATTCCTAGGGTTTCCTTCCCCTTTAAAAAGGTCAAATTCGAAATTTCCAAAATGAAAAAAAAAAAGCCTTTGACCAATTCGTTCCTAGTCAAACTGTTCATCTTGAGGATCTTGATACTGGTGTGGTATATGGATAAAATTTCGTTCCAAATAATATGAGCTTTTTAATAATAAAGATGGGTACCATTCTTAAAAACATGTTAAACAAAAGTATTTTATGAAAATTACCAGAGCAAACTTACTAGAACAAAATGCATTATCAATACAAATTTCCAAACATTTCTGTCATTGGATAAACGAACGCCCTTTTTTTCTGAAGCTACCAAAGCGAATTTAATCCTTTTGGATTGAAACTCTTCATTATTTCTTTGAAAAATTAAAGTGAAGTGAAGCCACGTCTGAAATTGGCTACCAGGTATTCAAGCGATATCCCATTATTTCAGTTCAACTCTCCTCAGCCCTCAACCCCTAGTTTCATCCCTCTCCTCTCCTCACTATATATGATTATAATTCAAACGCTAAAAGAAAAAAAATCCCGGTAAAAATGTTCGCAATTGATCCCGACCTTAATTCAATTATTCGAGAGAGTCACATTGATTTTCGTAACGTGAGCCAAGCAAAATTCCATAACGTAATTTTTCAATTTAACCGCTCGAGCTACAAGTTTGAAGGTGATTATAATGAAGTGTATGAGAAGGGGCCATATACTGTGTTAAGTCTGATGGACACATTTTTAAAGAGCAGCATACGGTGCCTTCATGTTAGACCTGAGTTTAAAAATAGAATTCGAATTGGCAACATTATTGTATTTTCAAAAAAAAAAGGGATCTACTTATGAGGCGTTCAGAGGAAAAAAGAAAAGAAAGGTTGAAATAAATCTAAATTAGGACACAGTCACATGACTATTTTTAGATTTTTGTTTCGCAGTTGAAACCAAAATATTATACGGTGACATTGAAAGAGGGGAAAACGAAGGAAAGAAAGATCTACATATGGAATTTGTGCTAGATCTGAACATTTTTTGCTTAACCCGGCTGGTCCTCTGTCATCGAAATCTAATTAAATTCCATCGGATAGAATATGGAAACATTTCAAGGTCACAAAATTTATTATTTGAAGCTACCAAATGTGCGTATTGTATTGTTTTTGCTCATTGTATCGGCAGAGGGCAAACAAAGTAGATTGATATGATTTGACAGGAATTTTGAATATTGATCTAAGGAACGACTGGGTGATCAACAAAATCAAATGTCGATAGCTGCTGGCTCAAAATTTATGACCGATTGGGTTATAAAGATCATCAAAATCAAATCACGATAGATGCTGGCTCAAATGGGCTTCAGCCAATTCAAATCTCGATAGATGTTTTGGAAAATTATGTGATTATGTAATTATGTAATTATCTCTATAGCAGTAATCTAGGCAATCATCCCCGATGTATATTCACCTCAGTTATACCATTTTCCCCAAAAGCAGACAAAATTGATGATGAATCTGTCTAATCATAGTTATGTTTTCAAAGTGTACTAGAATATTAATTTGTTATTTGAAATTTCTATCTAAAATATTTGTATACTCCCATTGTTGTTACAGTTATGATTTACTTTACATAATTCATTGTTTATGTTTACATATTATGTTTTTTACTCTGTAAATCTTTCTCAATTCAGCCACTGGCTGCGATGAAATGATAATAAAACCTTCAATTCAATTCAATTCGAAAGCTTCAGCCCTAAATCCTCATAAGAGTCCAGGGCCCATATTCATAAAAACTTACTAAAGCTAGTTGTCAATTAATTACATAGGGAACGTTACACAGTCAGGTAATAACTAGGCCTATGAAGGTTTTATGAATATGGACCCTGTACTACAAAGGCGTATATCAAAATGCACATTATAATTCCACCGATTCATCAAATTAAAGTCAGTTTCCTGTGGTGAATATAGTGTAAATTCGTGCAGTGGATGGTGTTTTTTTAAAAACATTTACTTGTAATCACAAACTCTGATTTGGCGCCTATCCGATAGCAACGGCACGAAGAAGTCTTCTTTCATTGGGTGTTGCCGTTTTCCCCCGCCCCAGTATTTGCACTTCATAGCCATTGTAAATTTGCGAATGGTATAAACAAAACCTGTCAATACTTTTGGGGAGAAATATGAAACATTTACATGATTTAGTTCACTGATAATCCCCGCACCTTCAAAAATTGTTTTGCCTTTGTTTTGTATCCCTCTTTGTTTCAGAAATGACAAGGTGTTGTAATCTATTACTCTAAGAAATGAAAAGGGACATGTCTTCCCTTTCAAAATATACAAAAATGGTCGACAACGCTACGGTTATGAATGAAATATAACAATACACAAAAAAGCTCGAAAATGAAAAAAAAAAAAAATGCACGCGTATTAGCTCTGTTGAAATACTTATGGCCAGGAAGGGTAGGATATTATTGAATTCCACATAAAGGTCCACAAGACCTAAATGTCAAGGCAGTCACTGTTGAAACGTCGGATATTTTAAAACCCCAGAATGAAATTAAGCCTGCGTCATGACTAGTGCAGGCATACTCTGTAATCTTGAAACTAACGTTTTACGTCATTACATCTGATGGCAAACATTCTCTTCTTCCATGCAACCCCATGCAACAGGTTTATCTAAAATATCTTCGAAGTAAAATGTTTTCATTGAGTAAATGTGAACATCACTTCTTTACATCATTATTTTGTGTATGTTTGATTCTTTCTTCCCAACCCTCTCTCTCTCTCTGTCTGTACCCCTCTCTCTCTCTATCTACCATCTCTTAAAGTCTCTCTCTCTCTCTCTTTATTATCTGTCCCTGTCTTTGTATGTATCTCTCTCTCTCTCTCTCTCTCTCTCTCTCTCTCTCTCTCTCTCTCTCTCCTCTTACATGTCTTACATCATCATATGTGCAGAGATCCTAACACATCCCTTATCTGTATATGTTCAAAGTACCCTTCTTCACCTCCTCTCTAGCTACCATCCCTTTCTCTAAAACTATTTATTTTACATTCTGTCTCTGACTGTGGGGGAGACCGGGTATGGAAGTTACACGGGTCAGTTGGTACAGTTCTCAGTGTGCTAAGTTGGAACAAGAGAGTTCGTGCTAACTGGCATCTATATACAGCCTACACATAGCTGTGATGAACTGCCGGTCGTGAGGTTTCTCCGTTGTTTTATTAAAAAGTAAATCAACAAAAACCAATTTTTACAGTTCCAAGTGAATTTTTGAAGAAAAAAAAAATTGTAATAGATCTTACAACTGAAGGCACATGATGATAGTCTGGTATTGTGAATATAGTACATGTATGTCACTAATATACCCCTGAGCCATGCCCTGTAATTCTACCTAATGGCTTTACTACAGATGATTTTATGTGTAAAATCACCAATGGGGTAGGTTGTTACAACAACCTACTCCATGTCGATGTAACAACCTACCCCAATTACATTACACATGTAAAGTAATTTTGTTTTAATTTTCAGGTGTTAATATTTTGATATTTCTATTATTACTTTCGTCTACTCTAGAGCTCTACTTGATCTACTGTTAACGATACCAAGAAACTGGAAAGTTGAAACAAAAGTATGGTATAAGAGATTTACACATTGTAACAAATTACCCTGTGTGTTTATATAGTAACAATTTACCACGTTTAGTGTAACAACATACCCCGTATACGGGGTAGGTTGTTAAAAAAAAAATGTCTTCATTAATTAAGCTGTAGTTAATTAGTGTTTACATGTTTTCAAGTTGTATGTGCCTCAGGTTTTAGCCAACATAATAGGCTAACTACAGACCCAAAATGGAGTGTGTGAGTACTTTCATTAGAATTATCTGGCCCAAAATGTGAATTTTGTAACGTCCATACCCGGTCTCCCCTAAGTCTGTCTTTCTCTTTCTCTCTCTCTCTCTCTTTCCATTTAACCGATTCATAGTTTGAGCTTGACTGGGTTAAATTTGAAAAGAGCCGCCTTGCCTTTGAATAGATTCGCATAAACAACTTGTCATTGGTGGTAAATTGCACCTTGTTTATCTTGTTCATTGGTGTTCATGAAGGAAAGCGTATACCCTGGATGCTGTAGGACGATGTATATGTACGTGTGACATTACCAGGGGGCCGTTTCATCAAAGGACTTGTCGGACGTTTTATCCGACAAATTTGCTCTCAGCCAATCAGATGCAAGCATTTCAGTAGCTTTTAACAGTTTGTCGGATAAAACGTCCGACAAGTCCTTTGATGAAATGCCCTCCAGGTGTTTTTATCTTAGCTGAATCATGGACACTCTAGTAGTGTCCATGGTTGAATGACGCCTTTCAATTTAAGAGAGTTTAGTCTAGTGAATTTTGAATCACAGTAGCTTTTTAGTATTACCGGTTTATAAGATCGCTTTATGCCCAATCAATTCTAGTAGGTCCGTGGTTGAAAAAAGGGTAATCTGTAAGAACATGATGCTGCATTTTCATATATGTTTTACCAAAATGAGAATGACCTACGCTAGGAATCCAGCTTGCATACATTAAGTTATTGCTATTTCGGGCATCCTCGGGCAAGTTTTCTAGTTGTCAAGAACAATCTTTGTTTATAAAGTATGCATAGAATTGATATAGTGAACCGGTCTATTGGTGCTGATTTGATTATAAGGATTACTCCCATGGCATTGCCTAATCACGGTACGAAAGGTCGTAAGAACCCACCCAAAGGCTTGCCTCACATTGGGGGCAGGTGTTTTCATGCAGGGAAATGTATTATGTGACTTAAAAATGATCCCTTTTCATCAAAATTGCTAGAGCATGCCACATCGATTAACCGGAATAAAACAACGTCATGTTCTTCTCAGGGCTGGAAACCGCGGAGCTTGGGGTGGGGGGGGGGGCGATAGCCCCCACCTTTTTTCAGCAAACGTATACAAAAAGTCGAAAATGACCATTGATTTGTGATTTTTAGCCCCTCCCCCCTACTTTCGGCTCAGCCCCTCCACTTTCAAAAACGCTCCGCGGTGCCTGCTCCTCGCATGATGAGAAAATTCCGATTCAAACGGTTAGCATTATCAAATTAGATTACTAAGATAAGATAACAGTTTCTACATGTTTAATGCTCAGTTTTATGCATAAATTCCATTAGAACGTCTATTTTTCTTCATAATCATCAACGTTAATAAGTATGAAAGAGTAATGGATGGGTAAAGTTAATAGCAACGGCATGAACAGAATATATGATGTACCGTTGTTGTGAAATAGCAATGAGTATAAAATAGACAAGTCTACTTACGTCACGAAAGTGTGTTAAACTTTCATAAAATTTGCACTTTCATTGAATTAGTTCAGTAGAGAGTAAAATGATGGCGAAGTATTCAAAAAAATGTTACGTAGGTATTTTTCTCTTTATAATGCGGATTTGGAATAAGGTTACTCTTTCCTCAAAGTGTGAATGGGTGCAAGAAAATAAAGTTGTGCTCATCGGAAGATTGTCGGGAACGCATCTTTCCTTCTTCCTCTCTCTCTCTCTCTCTCTCTCTCTCCCTCTCTCATAAAATGGTACAAGTTGAAAACATTTTAATATTGTATGAAGATAAATCAAAACCTGGTATTGTTTGGCAGTTTCATAAAGCAGAAAAATCAGACTTTCTTCTGCAATTTTTCCATCACATTTGGTGCTTTAATTTTTTTTTTAGATATGACTAGTTTTCTACAATCAAGAGAAATCCAATTTTTGCACGCCGTCCCATGCCTTTGTGTAGGTTTCGCAAAATGGCCATGAATTCAGCGCTCCAGAACAATAGAAGTGCGTTGTTTCGATTTGTTCATCTTCTCACAAAACTTAGCATAACTTTTGTTTTACGAAAGCAAATTGTGCAGAACAAAAGCATCCGCAAGAAAAATCTTTTGGCTTTAATTTAGTACCACAAACATATATCATATGAGAATATTTCACACCTAAATTATTTTCCCCCAACTGTACCATTTTTTTGTACAAAGACTGTATATTCGTTCCTTTTCTTGATTTTTTCTAATCTCTCTCTTACTCTCTTTTCTTTTCATATCATAAGTTTGACATAAGATATTCCACTTGGATCGGTAGGATTCGCAACTTAAGACACACATTGCTTAATGCATTGTACAGCATCCTAATAAACAGTTTTCAAAAGCGGAGTAGCTATTATATTTTCCTGTAAGTACACAGCCAAGAGATAAGGAAGGTTTCTTTAGGGTCTGGCAGAAGGCTTATGGATATGGACGCCGAAGGTGTCCAGGAAAAATTGACAAAAAAAAAATGATAATAATAATAAGAAAAAAAGGTAGGGAAAACGTCTGCAATCTGACGGGGTTGGGAAACCCTTCGGCCCGTATTCTGCTACGGAGTTTAGAGTTGTGCTGTCACACCAAAATATTATGGATTTTGAAACGAGAATGCAACGCTGGTTTGCACGCTTCTCTATGAAGCGTCAGTGAAGCGTGCGTCTAATCGTACGATTCTAAACTCGGATGACGTCATTCGAGATCACATCTGTACAAATATTTGTAAAGAATTCTAAACTAGGGGTATAGGTGGTTTAGAATTTGATATGGCTTTGCGAGTTTTATGTCGGAGGAAGCTAATTTATCTATTTTCTCGTTAACTTGAAGTTACATGTTGTTAAAACTTTGCTTAAAAATGAGGTACATTATTGAACTGTCCACAACGATTGATTAATTGCATATTAATCATCAAAAATGACATTTTCCGACACGGTTGAAGTGTCAGTTTGACCTGACATAATGAAGAAAGGACATTTGACGCGAAAACCAACAATACACTAATCTTGGCAAGTCACATGTCATTACACGGGATAAAACGGATTTGGAACTAGTTTGAGACTAATTTGAGACTGGTTTGAAATGATTTTGAATGTTTTTAGTCGCGCAGACGTCTCAGAGACGTCCCCGAGATATTCCCGCGACAGAAAAAAAAATAATAAGAAGAAAAAGATTGATGCGCATGCACCTAACGTGATAAAACTACGAACTGATAATTTATTATACATTATATATTTAATATATATCTATCTTTTATGTTTTATATTGTTAGAAATAGAAAAGTAAACTGCAGCAGCAGGTCAACCACTTAAAATTATGACAATGCTTTTCTGATCAGAGCAAGTTTCGATCAGAAAACACAAAAACAAAACAAAACAAAAAACAAAAACAACAAAACAAAACCTACAAACAGAACAACCCCCCCCCCCCCGAAAAACAAAAAAAACAAAACAAAACACAAACGATCTTTAAAAAATGCCTGGTCGTAATATTGGGGGTGTAAAGATCCGGATCAAATTAGTCAATTAAGCCTGGGTTACACCAGAACCGAATGAGCAGCGAAATCACCCGAATACACGTATTCGGATTGATTCGGGAGCATTTTGTTCTCCCTCCCCGAATGAGCGAAAATTCTGGAGGGAATCTAGAACATTCATGGATGGATTCTGCTCGTTTTGAAATGTTCAAAACCAGCCAAATACCCTCAAAAATACTCCAGAATGTGTCCCCGCGAAGTGAGATACCACCCGTAGGGGATCATTATGTAGGGAGACCGGGGACAAATGTAACACGGGGCAATTGTACAAGGGGCTCCCATTCCTAGCAGAAACACGCTATAAACTTAAAATTTGTACAGAGCATGCGTATTCCATCGCTCCACATGCTGTATGAGTGTTAGCAGATTTAACGGTTCGTGGAACTTTCTACAGCAGAAAAACCGTTTTTTGAGCAGGAAAGTAATATTTCACATTACCCATTGTTTTTCTTCTGGACAAATATGTGGATGAGCTACGGCTGTCATTTTTATATATTTAGAATTATGTTCTTAGGCCATATTTGGCTAACGTTTCAACGATGAATACCTAAGCTAAGATAGAAAAAAATCTCTCCAAATATGGTCGCCCTGTCAGGGGCAATTGTAACAAGCTGTTACAATTGCCCTAAAGGACCATTTCTGTATAAGTAACTCCGTAGGACTCGCGCGGTATTAAGCAGCTTTCCGCTGCATCAACACCAAGCTAATAATATATAACCAATCAGGGGCCACGGAGCGTTTTTGAAAGTGGAGGGGCTGAGCGGCAAGGGTTGGGTGGGGGGGGGGCTGAACAGGCTAAAAATCATAAATGTATGGTCATTTGTCCGTTTTTGTACACGTTTGCTGACGAAAGTGGGGGGGGGCTTAGAAATGAAAATTGCATAACTTTGAACGTATCCGTCAATCATTTATTTTATTTACAAGGAAAAAGGGCCTTATTTATAAGCTCAGATATGAGAATTAAATTACTTTGAACATATCTGTCCAATACGTTTTGTTGAAAAGGCAAAAAATATTGATTTAGTCAAAAAAAGGGTGTCTTTAGTTTGTTTATCATTTTTTCATTGTAATCAGAGCCTCAAGTTTTTTCTTTTTTGTTTTTAATAATTTAATCACTTTACTAGAAAACGAAAAAGTAAACAAATATGAAGAGAGTGAACATTAGGTTCTTTTAATTCCAAAGTTGTAAATAGGAGTAGACTTGGAAATAAATAAAAACAGCAAAGAGTAGCCTCGTCGATAAGCTCAAGCATCAGAACTTCATAACTTGAATGAATTATCAATTATAATGCTTTACAAAAAACAAAAGGTAACCATATCTATAAGCTCAGACATGAGAATTAAATAACTTTGAACATATCTGTCCAATACGTTTTGTTAGAAAGGCAAAGAATATTGATTTTGTCCGAAAAGTGCCTCTAGTTTGTTTAACATTTGTTTCATTGTAATCAGAGCCTCAAGTTTTTTTAAATTCTTGTTGTTTTGATAATTTATATCACTTACTAGAGAACTTCATAACTTTATATGTTTGAATGTATAGTCAATTATATGTGCTTTGTTCACAATTACAAAAGGTACCTTATCTATGAGTTCAAACATGAGAATTAGATATTAGATGACTGTGACCTATAATTGATTTGATTTGATTTTATTTTATTGTCGATTGTACATGGTATAAAACAAAAAAGAAACACTGACAGGATAGCCATGAAATCCGAAAAGCTTATTTTATAGGGTCCTATAAAATGAGAAAGAGATTACGGACCCCCCCCCCCTGATTTGCTTTTTCTTATTAAAAAAAAAAACCACACACATTAAAAGAGAGAAAGAAGAGAGAGGAATGGAGGAAAATTGAGAGAAGGAGGAAAGAGAGAGAGGGAAGGGCAGATACGAAAGTAAAAGGTAAAGATGGAGTGAAAGAAGAAAAAAGAAAGACAGAAAAAAGAGAGGAGAGAGAGAGAGAGAGAGAGAGGGGGGGGGAGAGATGGGAGCCCATAAAAGATTAAGATATATTTTCAATATGATACCTGAAAATATATGTCCAACGCGTTTTGTTAACAGGGCAAAGAAATATTGATTTTGCCAGAAAAAAAAAGTGGCGTAAATTTTTAAGATTGATTTTACAACAAAACTTTTTTACTTCTTATCAGAAATGTATCACTTTATTTGGAAAAGAATGTGTCAAAGTCAAAGGCGTAGGCCTAATATAAAGTGTTATACCACAGTTGTCATTTAAAATATATTGGGTAGGTACAAGTAGATAAAGAACCAAAATATGAATTGATGAAGGTTCTATATTTCTACAGTTAAAGGGTGAAGCCCCAACAACCTTTAAAAAAAAAATTTAAAAAAAAAGGATCATAACTTTTGCCCCATATCATGAATATAACAAGTGGAAAACATAATATAAATGAGTCAAGCATTGTCATGCTTTATTATAATTAGCTTATGTGGTTAATGATGTCTAAATCTTGGATCTGTCAAGTGCATAGCTTTGATAATTTCATGTGTTACAATTGCCCCGTACGTCTGTTACAATTGCCCCTGGACACGGGGCAATTGTAACACTCGACCTCTTGTTTTGAAATGGTAATGGCTTCAAATTGACTTGTTGTACTTAGCCCAAACCTATTCATATGTCAAGCTAAGATATGCATATTTCATTTTATTTAATTTAAAGCAAGTATTTGGCTTTAATAAAGTTGATAGGTTGAATTTGGAAAAAAACTGTTACAATTGTCCCAGGTCTCCCCTACCTTTACGGTAAGTGATTTATTCAGAGGGAATAAAACCATTGTCCTTTTCAGCTGAAAATTTCCAAGCTTGTTAATTGTTCCCATCCCAGGCCACTGAATCGTTAATGAATAGGACGTGATATTTGAATCTGCATGACAAGCGCCTTTGAACCCATACAATTACACTGGTAGTCAATGGATAAAGCGGATACAGACAAAAAAGATTGTTGCGTCATTATTTCATTGGATTTCCGGTTTTATCTTGTACGTTCCAGTGCACTAGAAACTTCCAGCCGTACGGAAGTTGTACACGTTTGGAAGTTTTTTTTTTTTCGTGCGGGGAGTTTTTTCTCTTCCGGTGCTATTGTTCGATCCTATTGTGTATTGCCGTACAACTCTAAACTCCTTAGTAGAATAAGGGCCTTCATTTTTACTTTGTACTCCCTCATTTTTCACCTTTCATATTTTATCTGTAGAATTCTGGACGACTATGCGGCAGGTCTACAAGAGACCTAATTTGCATGTAAAAACCTGCGGCAAGACGGTGGCAGGTCTGCATCAAGTCTGCCACAGAAGTATGCGGCAGGCGAAGCACTTTCCTATGGACGGTGACTTGCGCAAAGGAGAAGTCGTGCGTTTATATAAGCCCTGGTGATATCCTGACGATTTCTCGTCGATCATTGATCGGACGATTTCGTCAAAACTTGACGATTTGACGAAATCGTGGGATATTCTCAGCGCGGCGTCGAGGCAGTAATCGAATGATTGATCATCCATTCCCGGACAATCTCCCATCTGTCACAGGCATTCAAGAAATTGACCGGCGGCCGGCCGGTGATTTGTCGGGGAAACCTGTGGGTCACCATCATCGAGCATAGTTTGGGCTCGGCGGCGAGTGGAAAGTGAGTAGGCGCCGCCGCAATTTTAACTTCAGTGGAGACTAAACGATGCCCTATAACTACAGTTTCCAATCGTCGATCGGTGTCCGGGCATAAAAGAAAGTAGAAAAAGAAATCGCCTTTAGGCCAATAACCAGTGTTCTTGGGTAAAATTATGAACTTATTGATACACAATTACCCGCATTTTGATCGCCGGTCTAGACCTTAGCTAAATCAGAAGTCTATTGATATATGCCGATATAGAAAACACGGTGTTACAGTGCAGTTGTTTACAACATCTGCCATAATTTTCTTGTTGAATGGTTCCTTTTCCGATGTTACTTCTTTGTTGTTACTAAGACTCTACTACATCCATTAAAAATAACTACTTTTAAAAATGGTTATAAACTTCACAGATTTTGGTAAATACGTCATGTTTGAAAAATTGCATGCCCATTTTTAGATACGATTTTACAGTTGTAATTAATTAGGCCTATACATAATTAATCAAATAATGCGATTTTAAATATTCCGTGATCACAGTCATAGATACACTGTTTGTTCGTATTCCACTTTTAAATGTGTTTCAAAGTGTCACAGTATCATCGTGGAATTTCCCTTCCGTTTTCAAATTTCGTATAAATAAATAACTACCATCAATTACAATTAAGTTAAAAAATAGAAAATAAAAATAGAAATAACAAAAATGTAAATGAATTACAACCACTATGAAGACAAACATAATTTCTGTATAATCACATGCGATTGTTATTTGCGTTATGACATTGTCCAGTCAACATGCAACAAAAATGCTCAAAAATCAGTTAATCTTACATTTTATATATCGCCGTGTTATTGAGTTGGAGAATACAAAGTCATGCTGTATAGTAATGGTATGCTGTTCTTTGCTTTAAATAGTATAACTGTATTACATAATGAGTGAAGTTAATTTTAGCTCAGCGCGAGTATTTTAAGTAATAATCAATAGTATTAATAAATGCAGTTTGCCCGGAGTGATTCACGCCATGTCGCCCCTGTAATTAAGTCATTTAAGTCCTCGAGGACATTTAACAGAGTTATA
Organism: Paracentrotus lividus; assembly: GCA_940671915.1. NCBI lineage: Eukaryota > Metazoa > Echinodermata > Echinoidea > Camarodonta > Echinidae > Paracentrotus > Paracentrotus lividus. The sequence continues at coordinate 10,772,858 of CALNVZ010003428.1, read as the reverse complement.
TTCCAATGATACAGAGCATATGCCTTTAAGGGTATTGCAAATGGAGCCACTGGGGTGGTATAATGGCATATCAAGACAGGTTGATAGAATAAAATCGTTATCATTACCATCGCAATAGCGGGTATCTCTCGCGATGAAAAGGTTGATCTGCCAAAGCTTTATAAACCGGAGTAGCATGCCTACATTACTGATGCTGTAACATGTATGCATGAATGAAAAACAAATGAGGCGAATGACAAAGATTTCTACAATTTCCATCAGTTTTGGTGCAGACATTTACTTCCTGTGATTCCCTTATAGCCAGAAAAAAGCACCCAATTTGTCTATCTGACGTGCGTTTATATTGAATGTATAGTCAATACACTTAACTGCTGTAAAAGATCCGCTATACCGAGTGAGTCAAAAAAACTTTACAACCTAGAAAAATGTCAATAAAAAGAAAACCATTTATAAACCATAATTATTTTACATATTCTGACAGAGTAAATCTCCCGCATCTTCTGGTACCATTTTTGTGTGGTATGTCTTTACGCTTGGATGAACACGACCCATTGTTTGCGAACATGCAAATTTCGAATTGTGCCAGGGTGGGGATGAAATTGAAACACAAAAGCTGACAAAAAAGCAACTCCATCATGAATAAATATCATAACTTTTTAATGAAAATGTCTTCCGCTTAAAGTAGAATTAAGAAGGCGATCCCAAATAATGAGATATTTACATAATAGCATCCTTATGACCCTAACTTAACTCTGAGAGACGTTTTAACGCCAAAATAAGTTTAGAATAGTAAATTTAAACGATTTATCTCTAACCCTGGTATCCGTCATCACTCCGGCGATGCGTACTGAGACTAGTGTTCTAGTAGGGTGACGTATCGGCCGGGTATTACGGCGATCGAGAAAGTAAACAAAGCTGGCAGCGCAGTTGATTGTGTGTATACACGACAATTATGAATGAATTTACTTTCATGTCAGAAGTTTTATTTTATCGTTATGATATTGTGTGAATGATGTTTAAAAAGAAATGATAATAAAGAAATGTCACATAGCCAATGATATGTCTCTGTAGTGTTACAAAATTCTCATTTGTAGCGTTTTAAGTTTATTTTTCCTGTCTTGTCTTCGGGGGTTCGTGACACCGCGAATCAACGTCAAAAGTGAATGTGTATCATATCACTTTTATCAGTGCATCAGTTGGTGTTCATGTGCGGGAAAAACTTGTGAAATCGAAAAGATTAGACGTAGATATCTGGCCGTACTTATTCTCCAATATATGTAAATGCCCTAAAAATGATGCAATAGATCTAAATATTAATTTCAAGATAAATAATATGACATTTGAGCGATATATTCTCACCGGTCAAACACGTAGCGGCCGACGCTAATCGTGCTATTCGTCGATCCCGTTGTTAAATATTCATACGCGTGTGATGCGGCGCTTAATTGAAGAAGAAGAAAAAAACAAAACAAAACAAAAAAACACGTCGCCAGCGGAATTGGTCTGCGCTGCGCTTCAGCTTCATCATCTTCCATAAAGTCTTCAAAGTCCATATAAAGGTCATTTTGATCTAAGTCTTCACTAACTTCAGCAATTCTTGGGTATTTATATTTTGTCAACAACGAGATCGAAAGAAAGCCACAGGTATTTCGCAATCACACTATACACAAGCTGCATACAGCGCTAGCGCTCAAACACACAGCACACGTTCACACATGTTCAAGGAAGCAGCGCGCGCGCGTGTGTGTTTGGACGACCAGATCTACATTACAACAGAGAACTCGATCGTACTCTTGTTGTAGAAAAAAGAAAAACAAGTGAACATATCATTTAATAACTCATTGTTGACATTCTAATTTCACAATTTAAGACTTGAAAACCGTTACTTATACTTTTTTCTATGTAGGGAAAGTAAAGATTTGTACATATGATTCGTATAATTTTTTATTTAGCTTCCTTCGAAAAACATTGGTAAAATCATCTCTCTCTATATGCACATCATTGTATTTACATCCGGGCACTCGAATATACCCAACACCCGGCCGTGACGTCACCCTCAGCGTGTACTTCTGTATACTAGTCTGATCGGGGCCTGGGAGCAGCCTATTTCATAGACTTTCAAACCAGAATATCGAGAAGTCGGGGGAGTTTTATGATATGCTATCTGTTTGAACATCTTATATAAACTGTATAATGGGTGTAGAACCCAAATTTATGGAAATTCATGCCCTTCTTATATCAACTTTAATAACTTGGCAGGATTGTCGTTACACATATTGACTACATTTTGTATGAAAATTAGATTGACTCGTCAAGTAATGCACGAATGAGTACACATCAAAGTGTAAATTGCCACTGACAGACCTAAAAAGGCCTCCTAATACTTTTGAAAAGAGATTATTTTGTCTTTGACGTGTGCTCACTCATACCTGACTCTACAGATTTATCTCATTTTCATACAAAATGTAGGCCATATGTGTAACAACACCCCTGCCAAGTTATTAAGCGGAATACATTTTCGTTAAAAAGTTAAGCCATTCTATTCATGCTGGAGTTGCTTTTTTGTCAGCTTTTGTTGTTTTCAATTTCATCCCCATCCTGGCACAATTCGAAATTTGCATGTTCGCAAACAATACGTCGTGTTCATCCAAGCGTAAAGACATACCACACAAAAATGGTACCAGAAGATGCGGGAGGAGTTACTCTTTCAGAATATGTAAAAAAATAGGATTTATAAATTAGTTTTCTTTTTATTGACATATTTCTAGGTGTAAAGTTTTTTTTGACTCACTCGGTATAGGGCAGAATATTTGCACAATTTCTTCTTCGCGCTTTTGATATCTATTTGAGGCTTCATTTTGCCATTATTCAGTCAAACAAATGTAAAGCATTGGTGTTTGATATGTTTTATAGAATAAGTATTATACCTGTTATCAGGAATGGAACATCAATAAGATGCGTTTGACATTCCACGGATTTTTTTTAATGTTCCCGGCTAAAACAGAAAAGAATGCAGGGATTAAAAAAAATAAAAATGTGCTGTCACTTCATGTACACATTACAGAGAGCATAATGATAAAGTTGAGATTGTTCGAATTATTTATATATCTATTTATTTTTTATATATAACGATAGGAATGGTTTGTATGGATCAGAGGGGTGGTGTTTAATTAAAAAAATATATATATGATGCCCCCACAAACTAAACAAAACAAAATAACACTAAACAAAAAGAAACAAAAAAGAAACAAAATAAACACAAACCAAGGAACCAATAATTATTGCTTTATCATAATTCCTGGAATTTAGATGAAGTTAGATGGTGACAGGTAACTAATGCAACATTCCACGAAGAACAAAAAAAATCTTTCCTGGTCTCAAATTCTAATAAAAAGGTATTATTCTGCTCACTAAAGAATGGCTGTTGAAACTAAAAATATGACGGATACTTTATAAATGGCATACATCTACATTAACTGTAATGCAGCTCCATGGCGTGCAGGCAATTATGATGCTCGTGTGCACGGCGAGGTTTAAAATATACAAATGCGATCTGATGCAATAAAAGATTGCTAAATGCATTAAACAGGTGATAAATAGCCTTAATAATTCAGCTATTAGCCTCAGTCATTTGATTACCGCGTTGCGACCTTGCAAGCTGAAATGAAGGGCAAAATAGCTATGCTTTCCATACCGTATAGTTAGATGAAAACAAGATATCGGCGTCGCCACTGTTCTAGTTCATTTATGGTACAGTAGACAGCTGGATGTCGCCGTTACACCAGACAAATCAAAATTCGTTTGTAAAACAATTGTTTACATTGACTTTGAGCAAAAAGAAAAGTTCTTGTTCTATATAATTATTACAGGAATGGACAGGGAAGAAATAGATTCTTCAAAGAAGAAATAGATTCTTCAAAGAAGAATGTAAAGGAATGATGCTAAGCCTTTATTACTCATACAATGCTATACGCTGAAAGGATCCAAAACAAATATTAATTTATGAACGAGTCAACTGGTATACAGTGGCGACAGTAGCGTGGTGGATTTAGGACATGGATTAAACAAAAAACAAACAAAAACAAAACAAAAAAAAGAGCCAACTATTATAAGCTGTGTTTTTCTATCTGGCATCAGTGTGTTTAACATTCATTTTAATGATAACAATATAATAATAATATTCTGTAAAGCGCTTTGAGCAGTTCAACTGGAAAGCGCTATATAAATAAACCAGATATTATCATTACTGTTATTTAAATAAGTTGTATTACTCTACCTAAAATGTGTTTAATATTGCTTTTATTACTTGCTTAATATGCCTAAAATATGTGTGATAATGTTCATACTATTTTTTTTTTGTTACAATGCCTAAGATTTGTTTCTTTGTATAATATATTGTTTCAATAGTTGTTTTAAATGTGTGTGCATACATATACGTACATATACACATATCTATTGTTCTAGTAAACATAAGTCTGAGTATATTAATTATCATTTTTTTGTATTGTCCAGAAGTGGTTTATAACACATCAACGTATACTTATCTTGTTTTATTTATATATAGAAACATGATTCATCTTTAAATTATTATAAATTACTAATAAAGGAAACTAAAGCAAATGCAATAAAATGTGTGTCGTGTAGCGTCTTGTCCTTTTTTTTTTCTTTTTTTTTAAAACCCAGCTTTTAATACTTTTTTTAAATCTTCGTCAGGGCTACAAAGGGAAAAATATAAATATTTAGTAAGCCCGATATTTCAAAGTAATTCCTTTAAATTATCTTTAGATTTGAATGAACATTAATGATCGAAGCTGAATTTAATAAACAAGAAACCACAAGAAGCTACGGCCTGGTTGATTGACTCTTTCGTCTATACCGCATAAAACAACGAAACATAAACACTCCACGTTCTTTAGGAAAATAACTTGCCTTTAAAGGTTTTTTTTTTTTTCTCTCTCGTCCACAAGACAAACGATGAATACTAATGCTTTTGAAAGCAATTAACTCATTCGTACGCTTAGGAATATACTTCATCCGTTATTGTAAATCTTTCCGACAGACACTCAAAGCTCTTTTGAACCGCAAAGATTAACTAACACGATATTTCAAATGCTCTATTCAATCATTTAAAACAAAAACTGCTTATTACCAATTATATAAGAATTTCTTTTTTGTATAATTATTTTAGCAACATCCATACCTACCTAAAAGCTCACTTTTGATAATGTATGGTTGTTATTCTTGTTTTTTCTTTCTTTGGGTACAATTTTATATAACTGTGACTTTTGGTTTCATATTTTTATTATTCAATTGATTGACTTTCTTTTGATTTCGCTGCAGCTGCAACTCTATTATCTGTTAGTGCCTTCCTTTATGAAGTACATGTGTCATTTTACACCATCCGCGGAACTTCTGACGTATGTATTATGGATACAATGTACACATTTATTTCATTTTTACGTCATAATCAGCAACTGATATTTTTATTCAGCCACTAATTTCAATCACGTTTTCTTCGATCAGCTTTGAAAGGGTGAAAATATCTTTAAAATGCATTTTTTTTTTTTCATCCCGTCTTTGTCAAATCGCATTTCACGGTTTCATCTATTCCCCATTTTCATCATACAATACACTCATTTTTTCACTCTCTCTCTTTTTTCTTTTTTTTTTGCACCTTAAAGGGGTAGTCCACAGTGGAATGTGTTTGATAACAAAAATAAAACAACAAGAGATTGAAGCAGAAGAAGAAGAATAGAGAGAACATAATCATAAATGGAGATTTTACGAAAATGTGACAAAGCATTAGATTATGAATGTTTAAATATTTCATTTTCTGACGTCACATGCTGAGTGATTTTCCATAATGTTGTGCAGATATGTATTAATACAGAATACTTCTTTTCTTTATCAAAAACATCGAAAGGGTCAAAAGGAACACGATTTCAATCTATAATGCCCCCAAACCATATTCAAAACACCCTTCATAATGTTCGAATTTAAAGCATCAACCTTTGGGATACTGTAGGGGGGAAAAATGATGAAAATTCTTTTCTTAAACATCCTTAAAGGGGTACCTCGATCCGAAATTAATGTGAATGGCACATATACTTTACAAGAAATCTAGCAAAACACTGCCATTGTTTTAATTAAATGGGATGAAAGTAAGTTATGGCTTTTTAAAGATTTTTTTTTATGTTTTGGTGATTCGGTTTGTACTAATACTATCATTAATACATGTAGTTAATTCAGAAGGTGATGATGTCATATCTCTTCTTTTTTTCTTTTTATTATATATGAAATAAGAGGTATTCCAATTCCATTCCAGAAAAGTGGAATATTTGAAATTCCATGCAATAATATTTTTGTTAATATAAAAAAAAACACAAAAAACATGGAGATATGACATTATCAGTTTTCTCATAGAATATTTATGGGAATATAATATTGTTTCATCCAAATTATTGAAAACTTAAAAATTATATGACTTTGTTACTTTTTTCCAATTTTGATGAAACTTTCGACCTTTTCTGATCTAATTATTAACTTTTATTCAATTTGTATGGATTTCAGACAAGATTGTACCCTTTTTGATTCAAACATTATGACATCTTGAACTTTTCTGACATTCTCAATTTTACCTCAAGATAATAATCAAGATAATAATGCTCGATTTTCTGATCTCCCATTGCTCTACTATGATCTTTCGTTCATAAAAAACTCGAGCTCTGATTGGTCAATATGGGGTCTTTGCACCACTGTATCTTGTTGGCACTCGGGGCACGTCATATTAATCGCCGTCTTCGAGTATTCAACCGGGGATATGGGACTCCCTGATTCATATTTGAACATGTCTGACACCACAGTTTACTACATCATTCTTAACCCATTATTTTATTACAACTTTGAAAATATTATGTTTTAGTAATATTTTTGGACTTTCAAAATGTCCTTTCGATCTCTTTCTCGAAGTTTTGATGAAATGTCTTCTCCCCTCTCTCCTCTCTAATACTCTCTCGCTATGTATCCATTTCTCAATGTGCCCCTCCCCCTATTTCATATATTTCAATATCCTTCTGTCCCTCCTATTCCTCTCTGGTTTTTCCTTTTCTTTTCTCCATGTCCCTTTCCTCTTTCTAAATTTCCTTCTCTCTCTCTCTCTCTCTGTCTCTCTCTATTTCTCTCTCTCTATCTCTCTCTCTCTCTCTCTCTTTCCTTCTATCTCTCTCTCTCTCTGTTCGTCACTCATATAATGTCTTTCAAGGGTCCTATGAGACCGCACGGTCGAGTCGACATTGTCACTTAACCCACATCTATAAGCTAATTATAGCACTCCTTGTTTAAATAGTTTTTACCAGGAGAAAAGGGAGGAAGACACAATCCCTATAAACAGGCATCGGAATTGGTTCACAAAGTATATTTTTACAGGCAACGATAACGACTGACAGAGATAGAGAAAGAGAGAAAGTGAAAAGGAGAAGGCGGAGAGGGAAGTTAAAATAACACAATTACAACTGCATAAATATCCTCATGACAAAATATTTGTTTTTAAATCATGATCGTATATGCTACAACCTCCACAATGTCTCCTCGATATATACGTAATAAATTAATAGATCGCTTTGCAATCAATAGACTACATGCAAACAGCGCGTATTCCCAGGAGAGTAGGCGAGAGAGATTTGTTCGAATTATCCCGCGTTAAAATGACAGCGCCATGGGCCACGCATTACTCGGAGGAACAATATTTAATCAGCGGTAGGATAAATGTTACAGGGGAATAAGACAATTAAAGGAGACGTAAGGACGTATCTTAATAGCCTTGTCATAGTCAATCTTCCGTATAGCAGTCACCGTGTCAACAAAATAACTATTCATCCACGCCACTAAAACAAAGACTATATCATTCTTTTTGTCCCGAAGATAGTGCTGGATTGAAATGTTGTACGGTGGTTGTTTTTTTTTTTTTAGTTCAGATTGTGCCGGGTAGTGTAGGTAAACCAGGATTACTGGAATATAATGATGTGGTAAGTTTATGTAACTGAATTAACTTCAATAATAGCTTTTATCAAAAAAGCATTAAATTAAAAAAACAGAATCTTTACAATTCTTATTCTAATCTTTCTTATTTTTTAGTTATTCAATGAAATATGCAGTTAAACAAAATATGGACTTTAAAAAAGCGGAGTTGAAATGAGCTGACGCCCAATTCCTCGCTGAAGACCGCAAAGGTTTGAAATTATTCTGTTGCTGCCCAATATTTCGTATTGGGATAGAAGAATTTATTTTTTTAGATAGCACTGAAACATTATAACAACATAAATAAATCAGACATTAAAACGTGATTTAGTCTGGATCATGTTGGACAATACACGTAAATATTCTTCTTCTGATATCTTATTGTTTTCATACTTCCAAGAAATTAAAATCTTCACAAATAATTACATGAAGTTGAGCAGCGGGGTGCATTGCGATATGATATAGCACTCAACAGGTTTATCTTGAGATCGGTGGATACCTAGAACAGACGCATGCCGTGTCTGGAGGGCTAGGGTACTTTTGACGATAGGAGACAGTTCATCAGCAGCCTCGGGTATACCCATCTAGCGAGGTTATTTCTGAAAGTGACCTTTTGATAATAAACTCATGATATTATCCGAAAAACGAAGCACACTCACGTTGCATGCATGCAGGCGCCGGAAGACAGCGATTTCGGGACATAGGGATATGCGGGTTTTAAGGACTGCAGGCCCTACAGTATCTTTAAAATTATCATTGTCATCATCATTTCCATTATTCTAACTGCTATAAGAAGTGGTTTTAATATATTCAGTATCATTACTATTATTACCGGTAGTATAGCAGCAGTAGTATACTATAAATGTAACAATTATCATTATTATTGCTGTTGCTGTTGTTATTGTTGTTAATGTCCGTAATATTATCAGACAAAACTAGGATCGCTCATACCCTTGCCATCATATTCTAGGATCTGCTGAGAAACATTTCTGTCTGGATACTGAAACTAGGATCCTTATTATCCGTCCCATCTTCTTCTGTGATAATCGAGTAAACATTTATATCTGTATGCCAAAACTCTCAAATTCTGAATGTCAACAATATGATCAAAATTCTTCTCATCATCTTCTCCGATCAGCTGAGAAACATTTATATCTGGATACCAAAACCGGGATCGCTATCTTGATCTCATCATCTTCCACGATCAGCTGAGATACATTTATGTGTGAATTGTGTAAAGATTAGGATCAATATCATTCTCATCATCTTCTATGATCAGCTAAGATGTTCCGAACGACTTTAAGAACGACTGGAACATGTTCTTGGGTGCTATACTAATTAACGATAGCACAAGAACTGATAACCAGTCGTTCTTCATTCCTAACTTACAAACGACTTGGCGGAACACAGCCCTAAAATGTCAAAACTAGGATCACTACTATCCTTTTCAACTTCTCAACATCTTCTACGATTATCTGGAAAACATTTATGTATGGATGCCAAAACAAGGTTGACTATCCTTCTCCTAATCTTCTACGATTATCTCATAAAGTTTTTTTTTGTTGTCTGGATGCTAAAACTAGGATCACTATCTTGATCATTTTCTACAATGATCTGAGAAACATTTATGCCAAAACTAGGATAGCTACTACTTTCATCATTTTCTGAATGTCAACACTACGATCAAGATTCTTGTCATCATCTTCTCCGATCAGCTGAGAAACATTTTTATCTGGATACCAACACTGGGATCGCTATCTTGATCTCATCATCTTCCACTATCCGCTGAAAAACATTTATGTTTGGACGCCAAACTTATGAACACTTCTTCTGCGGCCACTGGATGTCAAAACTAGGATCAAGATCCTTCTCCTCATCTTCTACGATCATCAAAAGAATATTATTTGGATACCAAAAACCGGGATCGTTCTCTTGATCTCATCATCTTCCACTATCAGCTGAAAAACATTTATGTTTGGACGCCAAACTTATGAACACTTCTTCTGCGACCATTGGATGTCAAAACTAGGATCAAGATCCTTCTCCTCATCTTCTACGATCATCAAAAGAATATTATTTGGATACCAAAAACCGGGATCGCTATCTTGATCTCATCATCTTCCACTATCAGCTGAAAAACATTTATGTTTGGATGCCAAACTTATGAACACTTCTTCTGCGGCCACTGGATGCCAAACCTAGGATCAAGATTCTTCTCCTCGTCTTCTACGATCATCAAAAGAATATTATTTGGATACCAAAAACCGAAATCGCTACCTTGATCTCATCATCTTCCACTATCAGCTGAAAAACATTTATGTTTGGATGCCAAACTTATGAACACTTCTTCTGCGACCACTGGATGCCAAACCTAGGATCAAGATTCTTCTTCTCATCTTCTACGATCATCAAAAGAACATTTATATCTGGATACCAACACCGGGATCGCTATCTTGATCTCATCATCTTCCACTATCAGCTGAAAAACATTTATGTTTGGACGCCAAACTTATGAACACTTCTTCTGCGACCATTGGATGTCAAAACTAGGATCAAGATCCTTCTCCTCATCTTCTACGATCATCAAAAGAATATTATTTGGATACCAAAACTAGGATCCCTATCTTGATCTCATCATCTCCTACCATGTTCTGAGACACATTTATATGTGAATGCTAAAACAAAGATAGCTACTACCCTTCTCATCATTTTCTACCATGATGTGAGAAATATTTATCCCTCGATGCTCAATCTAGGATCGCTTTTCTACTCATCTTGTACGATCATGTATGAAACATTTATTTTTGGATGCCAAAACTAGGATCATTACTATCTTTCTACTCTCATTGTCTAAGATCACCCGATAAAACATTTATATCTGACTGCCAAAACTAGGATCACTATCTTGATCTCATCATCTTCTAAAATGATCTGAGAAACATTTCATGCCTGGATGCCAAAACGAGGAAGCCTCGCTTCTTCATCTACGAAGACCTGAGAAACATTTATGACTGGATGCCAAAACTAGGATCACTACTTAGTCTCGCTTCATCATGTTTATCCTCTACGATCATCTGAGGATCATAAATATCCGAATGCCGAAACTATATAGGATCACTACCCTAGATTCAACGTCAGGAGATGCTATTTTTAAAAATGTATTCTTTCTCCATTTGCAGTCTAACGGAATTTCATTATCTACGATCAAATATCCCTTCTCGTTCATCATTACATGCTTAATGACTTCTTAATTGTATCACGTGGTCTATTGGGATTACACCATTATACGACCACGGATTACGCCGTGACAGAGACACGGTTACTTCATAATCAGTATTTGTATTATCACCACTGCAACTTGTATATGGAAAATAAGGTGTGAGCGTGTGTATGTGGGTGTATATTGGTGTGTGTGGGTAAGTGGGTGAGAACGTGTATGTATGTGTGTGTGTGTGTGTGTGTGTGTGTGTGTGTGTTTGTGTGTGGTTCAGGATGGCCTAGGTACTGTATAGTATTTGGAATGGTTTAATAATGATAAAAGCAATTCTGTACCTTTAGAAGCCGTTAGTTTCCTGTGAAATTCAAAACGTAACACGTCCGAACATGTATTGAGATTACTGTTAAAACATTACATTAATAGGGTAAGTAAAGAATAAAGAAAAATGTCTTTAAGCGCTAAGCACTAATGCTATTCTTAAAAATATTGCATTTATATTAAAGCGCTATTATCTTTATGATCGACGTTGAAAAAAAAGCTACTAAATTTCATTTGCTGCATGACATGGGAAGTTTGGTTTATTAAGCAGATTAATAACACCCTACTTATTCACTTGTACGATTATTTACACCATCTAATCAATTTTGTAAAATCGATATCGACATGTTGCCATGGAAGCCAATGAAGCCTATCGGAAGTTGGGCCCTCGTTCCATGAGCGTTTATATGTTTAACATTTATTCGGACATAATACTAGTCTAGATAATAAATCGTATGTTCGTTGCTTACTTTACTTTTTAAAAAATATACTCTCAATGCTGATTGATGTGATTTCTTTAAAATGTTTCACTGAAATTTCTCCCCAAATAAATTGTCGCACGATAAAACATATGTCATGAAGGTGTTTATTATTTTCCATGTTGGCAATGTTTACAATTTGGTTTTATAATGTTGTATCATTAATTACAGTCCTGATTAATTAACCCTTCATTTCTCCCGAAACTATTTGGGTCATGCCCTTGCCTAAGGTTTATTTACGGCAACATGACTGAATGTAGCGTATACATGGTAATACAAGATCAAGAGTTTCTATCAATACTTGAAAAACCCAACTTATAAAGGTTTTTTGTTATACAAAATAAAATAGAACAATTTTTATAGCATAAAATTACGACCCAGAGGATCCGAACGTCACGATATTCTAAGCTTTCCTCGGCTTAGCTTCGGAACGATAGCTACACCCAGATCTCAATCAAAAGTGATAAAGTTCTTCACATCATCTCAACCAAAGATGATTATTCGCTTCATATAAACAAATAGCAAAATATCAATTTCTTTATTAACAATATAAGATTACAGTTGGTAATATATTTTTTTTTTCGCATGCTGCTTCTGAACATAAAGAAACTTCAATCTGAATTTAAAGACACTGGATAAACATTTAGCCTGGTATACCATACGGAGAGCAATTATTCAGATTTTGTTTAGAAGCAAGTACTGTCTATCTAGCCTGAGGGAAGGTCTAAGTAATAACAGAGGAGAGAATACTTGATTGGGATAATTTACTGGGGCTCAATGGTAAGTGTTGCTCAAGAATTGAATCACGTGAGCATGGTATACGCATCTGAGTCAATAGATGGGTGGAATAGCATTTCCAGTTCTACACTACGTGGGAGTGTCGCCACCCTCTTCTACATAATGCGCTACCAAAGGGAATTAAAAACCAACGCAAATTGCATTAGAGTAATAAGAGATACCATACCCTGAATCAATACCAAACTTAGGTAATGAAATTGGCAGGCGATATATACTTAAGTTCATTGAATTGTGGGCATATTGCGCTTCAATTTTGTGAGGAAATTACGCACAATTATCCCATGGGAGGGTGGGCAATAGATCGACTATACGACGTTCAGAGAGATGTATAGCGCCGATGAAAAGCAATATTGCACAGTTGCCGCTTTGCTTTTTAGTCCATGTCTCTGGTTTTCTATTCTTTAATAAATGACGTGAGAGCGAGCGTCTCTAGTCAATTGAGGTGTGACTACTGCTTCAATTCTAACACTTTTTCATCAGCATTGTCGCTGGACTCTGTATAGACCGATGGGGAGGAGTATGTAAAGAGCTGATATACCAAGGGATGACTATACAATAAATATTTCTTGTAATATTAGCACTACAAGGGATTTATAGCCAGCATAATACTCCATTAAAAATTATTCCACCATTTGGCAAATAATGGCGTTGAAATATTTAATAGGACTGATTTAGAGTATCATATTTATATCAATGTAAGCTATAAAGGTGTCATTGAAAAGGCCTAATATATACGAAATTTTAAAAGCGTCATGATGAATATTATGTAAAGAAAATATGCTTCCTATGGGATTTGTAATAGGCTTACATATTTAGCGTACGGGGCGTGGCAATTAATATATTGGCATTCTAATCGCGCTGTACAAAAATAACAGTTATATATAGCGCTATTAGAATTACAAGTGCCCTAGCAAAGATCTACGCATCGTATAAAAAAAAAAGAATTATGAAAAAATATAAATGCATGAGATGATAATGTAAAGACCAAGTTTCGTCCCTTCTCTTGTCATATTTTTTTTTAACTTTTGAATTTACATATCTGTGATGCATCACATCGAAATCAGACACAAGTCGCCAAGCAAATTCAGCACAGTGTCAAGGAAATCGGCAAAATAATAAAAAATTGTCTTATTTGGGGGCAAACATTATTTTGATTTTCTGAAATTTCAATGTTTCTTGTATGCTCTGTAAATACAATGAGTAGAAATGATTAAGTGAAAGCCTTTAAAAATGGATTGTTTTGTTGGAACCTTTGACTCTTTTCTGGCGACTTGTGTCTGATTTCCATATGAGTCACATCTGTAAAAGGCCTCTACAATCATTCGTATTTTGTTTGATTAGAGGGGAGGGATCGTTGCTAAGATTTTGGATATGTTGGAAAGATGTAACGTTTGAGTGAACCGAGTCCGGTTTGAGATAAATGTATGTCGGATATGAGCTGAGATTTTAACGAAAATCTTTATTCTATTTTCATTTAGGATTTGGAAAAAAAATCAGTAAGTATCTTATGAGGATAAAAACATGTTTTTTTTAAAGGGAACTTAAAGAGGCTTGCAAATATTTAAGCAGTGGTGTCGTATATGCTGTCAGTGATTATAATAATGTGTCAAGATGAAACCCTGAAAATGTATTTCCTTAGCATTATTACATCCTTCACAATAATTAAAAACGTGCAAGTTACCGGAAATACCAGTTCATTTTCGCTCAGTAGACTGCAGTGGTAATTTAAGTGTACCAACGTACGCTTTTGTAAATGGTGATATCTAGTCATAAATATCTCGACATTTAAACCACTGATAAACTTGAATATCTCAGGCGATTCCTGACTGACTTATAGGTTTGCAATTATAATTGAAAAGTTTGTAACAACTCTATTAAAGATTGAGCAAATTGAATCAGGTCTTCAATATGTCAAAATTCAGCTGAGGTTATTTCAACGTCAATATCTAAACTGAGCTGAGCTCTTGATGTATATAATTATTTTAACGTTTCAATGAACAGACACCGATCTTCGATTTACCTGAACTGAGCTGATGTTTAGACAGACATCTCCATTTTAACGTTTCATTGAACCGAGCCCGGTCTTCGATAAGATAGACGTGTTTTCTTTTTTTCATTTGTGATTTGAGAAAAAAATCAGTAAGTATCTTATGAAGATATGAACATCTTTTAATGATTGAGTGAACCGAGTCCGGCCTTCGATATATCAGGGGGCGTTTCATGAAAGGACTTGTCAGACGTTTTATCCGACAAACTGTTATAAGCTACTGAAATGCTTGCATCTGATTGGCTGAGAGCAAATTTGTCGGATAAAATGTCCAAAAGTTCTTTTGATGAAATACCCCCAGAAGTGAGCTGAGGCTTTTAAAGACATCTTTATTTTAACGTTTCAAGGAACCGAGTCCGGCCTTCGATGTATCAGAAGTGAGCTAAGGTTTTATTAGACATCTTTATTTTAACGTTTCAATGAACTGAGTCCGGCCTTCGATGTATCAGAAGTGAGCTGAAGTTTTGATAGACATCTTTGTTTTATTTTAATTTGTGATTTGAGGGGGGAAAGTCAGTTAGTATCTTTTGTATGTTATGGAGATATGATCATTATTGAAAGTTTCAGTGAACCGAGTCCGATCTTCAATATCTGAATTGAGCAGGGGTTTTAATAGACAACTTCATTTCAACGTTTTAATGAACTGAGTCTGGTCTTCAATATGTCAAAACTGAGCTGAGGTTTTAATAGACATCTCAGTTTTTCTATGTTTCCCTCTTGAGGCCTTTTTATGATCGCGCTGTGATAATGGAATGCCAAGTAGATATGAAGAGTGCTCTTTTGTTTTTTCCGCAAATATTTCCATCTATGCAACCATGATCGGTGAGATAGGAGATGGAAGCTAGGGTGCTGGACACTGCGGGAAAGGGCACGAGAGAGTGAACCGTCAGTTGAATTGAAATCCAAACATTTCTGGAGGAAAGGCGCTGAAAGATGTTTAATCAGGATTGTTTATTCGGGGAAAATACAGGGAGCTGGAGGTTCGGCAGTAAGGGCCCGTATGGGATGAATCGTATGCTTTACGTGCTAAGGATAGCACGGCCCTGCAGAGCAACGGAAAAGCACGGTCTCCATCAGCAAAGACCATATCGGGGGGCGAGGTAAAAAGGAGTGACATACATCAGCTTGTCCCATCTATCCAGTTAGTTAGTCAAAATAGATATTTATTTTATAAATAGACAAAACTCTGTCGATGTCACAATTTTCTAAGCTAGATCGTCCTTACCCCAGAGTTATTACATCCATGTCGTGCCCAATAATGTGTGTAGATTTTGACATGTATTATAAAGGCCAGCCTTATAGATATACCTTTAGAGATAACTTCTTATCGTACATGATATATTTCAGTATAAATTAGCCTGAATTATTTAAAATGTTTGACGAGAAAAAAAAATTTTCTTTCGCTACATGAACTTTGTCATATTGGGGTACGAATGTATTGAGTAGCGAGTAATATGCCATCATTCAAGTGGACCTATATTGTAAGAATCCTTTGCTCAAAATATTACATTCGGGGTTAAAAAAAACCAGGACATGTTAAAACCCTTTTGTAGATTTTTTTTAATACCCTTTTATTTATTTCACTTCAGTTGATAAATAACGCAAGATACTAACACTTTTAAATTGCTTTGAGCAGTATATATTACAGCTCGTATAACCCAGCCGGTAAGTTGAAATAGCTTCTTGGATTGACCCACTCGTCATAATTGTGATGTCGCAATGACAATTATAATTTACCTGCAGTGAGTTTCATATCGTAGAAAAGGGATATTCAAAAGAGAATTGTTTATTTGTAACATAATGAATGTGTAAGGAGTAGCGGATGAATCTTTAATCATTTAAACGGGCAAATATGTACAAAAGTTTACGATCAGAACGTTGCACCCTGGGTAAGAAAAAATGTATGATTTTAAAAATTCGGGACCGAGGGATTGCTATAACACGAACGATGGATTATTCTGAAAAATCTTGGTCAAGTTGAAATCCAATAGACACCTGTATTTGCATTCTGTTCGTGATAGGATTTGTAATATTGAATTGCCATCAACCCGGATCTAGAAAAAAAAAAAAAATGTCTTCAAGCATCTATTTCAGAGACCAGACACCAAAATATATCTGACAAGTGTATTAAAGCTTTATATTAATTCTATCTTCCCTATTTTTCCAGTTGCATACTTTGGCACTTGATTAGCAACTGGATACAACATGCATTACTTAAAAAAATAGTAAACTTTATTTTTTATTGAATGAATATGCTTTTAGTGGACAACAATGAAACATTAATCTACCAATATCACAGGGTAATTTTTGGTTGTATTAAAAAATAAATAAAACAAGTATCTGTAAAGAAATTTGTAGAACATGTAGGTCTCGTTTAGTTATTTGAAAATAATTGCATGTTAAATCATTTTTTAATTGAAATGTATAAACAAGAAAATTGTGGTAATATTAAGTTGTGATTTTAAAGATGGAAAAAGAAACCCTTTTCTTTCAAGTAAAATTTAGTTATTTAAACCTTTTTATGTTCGAAACTCACGAAGTTCATAAGATATCTGTTCAGTAACGGAAAAGGAAACACGTTTTTTATATAAAACATTTTATTCAAACGAGTGCTTACAATTAATTCAGATTCGGGCTTTTCCCCTGATAGCTCATCCGCAGACATATCAGCTTGATCAATATCATAACACATACAGATACATTGTGGCCTTGAAATGCGATACATGTTTAATGCGGCGGTCACAACTCGTCGTAGGCTACGGGGCCTGTGCCATCGACGTAGCCTGCGATGCATGTGCAATGCACGCACCGGTCCCGGTTAACTTCTGCGATTCCTGCGTTTCTATAGTAAGGGTATTGTAAAAACTTCCTGCACGTCGTGCGTGCATTGTACCTTCGAGGTACCTCCGCTGCACGAATTTTCTACGAAATCCATCGTAGGGAGTTGCACGTCGATGGTACGGCGAGTTGTGACCGCCGCATTATAATACGAAGGATATAGTTGATCCATTGGTAAAAGTTTGTGTGTGTGTGTGTACATTTACAGGCAAGGATCTAGCGGTCGTTCTTTCAAAAGATCGTGCAGGTCCGATTGTCTGGGGACAATGGCGGCTTTATTATGTTTGGGCGTGGACCGATACATTCAATTTTATAAGGCTGGATCCACTACTGTTGTGTGTGTGTGTGTGTGTGTGTGTGTGTGTGTATAAGGGTGTGTATGTATGTGTATACTATTCATATTAGAGTTGAGAATAATTTATATATATATGAAATACACCCATTGCCCCAACCGAGGGCCTATCCAACTAGCTTCAGTGTCCTGATGAGTCGCCCGTGATCGAGGCGCGAAACCATTGGTAGACCAGAGGTGAGGAAAATTCTTATATATATATATATATATATATATATATATATATATATATATATATATATATATATATATATATATACATGTATATGTATACACACATAATGGCATTCTCTCTGAATACACTTTGATATTGTAAGGAAAAGGTGTAAGGAGTGGTACCTCAGAGGAGGACAATCTTGTCGACTCGGACCTAAGCGAGAATGGTGAGAGGACAAGAAACCTGGACGGCTAGCTATTGTGATCACTTTCATTTCCTTCTTCATGTTACATGATATGGATTGACCGTATATTGACGCCTGGTACATAGATGGAAGAGAGATGGAAAGAGTAATAAACGTACATACGACTGACAGACATAGAGACACCAAACTCAAAGGCTGCCAAGACACTAAAATGCAAAATCACAAGAAAGATAGGCGATAATTAATACGCGTGTACAGTATGTAGGAAGGGGTAAAAGAGAAAGAGAAGAAAAAGCTCTAAATGAAACAACTACCTTCCGGTCCCCTCCCCTTAGCTTCGCTAGCACATCCAATGAAAACTGTGTTCAACGTAGTGAATATCGTGTGTTGTTTTAGGATTAAAAGGTATCAGGAGGTCACATTAGGGAAATGACATGACCTGATAGGCCTATTGTTGACAATCATCCCCTCCTCTCCCTTCAAAAAGAACAAGTATCAATGAATACTAAAAAAAAAAAAAAAAACCCACAACAACAACAACAACAACAACAACAACAAAAACAAAACATAAAACTGAGAGCATTTTCGACTAATTAACTTTTTTGAACAAATATCTTCCGGAAGTACCGAAAATCGAAGAATCTTAGGGGAAGCCCTCACACCCTTCCCTTTAAGAAATCATGGATCCGCTTGTACTGTAGTGTCTCTGTTGATACAAAGAGACACTTATTTGTTTTCTGAAGGCGTTCTGTGAAGGAGATGCTGCAAGTAGATGAGACAGCTGTACACATCATCAATAATGCACAAATCCACTCCATTGTCTCTTGTAGATGCTGATCGATGACTCTCATGAAATATTCCACGTTCAAGTGACCCAAGATAAACAACGAGGGGACAAAACGGGAGGAGGGGTCATACACAGGATGTAATTATACTCATGTCGCAAGTTCAAATTTGGAGGAGGGGTCCAATGTAATTATACCCAGGTATTTTAAGGTTTATTTATCATGCAATATTACTATCATGTCTTGAATGTTTGATAAAAAATGACTTTTGATAAGTCAGGTTGAAATGTATAATGTTAAATATGCAACGTATAATGTGTCCTATATAATGTCATATTTAAACATTGAGGTGCAAAATTAAAAAGGTACTTGAAAGCATAACATATTATAACATCAGAGGAGATTATTTTGTTCATAATGTGGAAAAATTTCTATCTGGGATTCTAAACATTTTATATTAAATGAAGCATCCATGTTATGTGTTGAAATTTGCACTGTTCCATTTCATTTGGAATCATCATCCAAGGAACCCGACTAATTAATTTTATATAAGAAGCGTGACATTATTTATATATCGTAGTATAAAATCATCCGACTGACATGGACAGGTCATAATATGCTTGACATTTAGCTCTTGTTAAATTATTGATTCAATGCCAGTCAAATTAATTTGCATAATTACTTGCCAGGGTTCGCGATTAACTCACAATATTGAAAACTCACCGCTCTATTGCAGGAGCATGGCAAAATAAATTAACAACGTTGGGGTACATATAGGCCACAGTATTTATACAAAGCCGGGCTATGCACGTTAACGGATTAAGGTCTTTAAAAGTAGGTCCTTTATATATATATATATATATATATATATATATATATATATATATATCTTGTGAAAATTGTGAAAGAAATGGGGGAAGAGAATAATAGTAGGCGTAGCTCAAATCAAAGTTCCCAAGAGCTATCCTTCTTTTTTGTATGTGTGTGTGTGTATATATATATATATATTATATCATTATATATTTATAATGATATATGTTTTCATATATATTTTTCATATTTAATGTGAATCTCTAGAATTTACCTTTAAAAATCCAACTGAACCAAAATATTTGCACTAATTTGTTATTTTTTAACATATTTTAGATAAGGCATTTTTAATATTCCACCCATCTTAAATTATATTCAAAATGCAAATAGTGTGGCAAACCACTTTATTATGTGGGAAGTCATTCATGCATGCCATGGCGTGCTATTTGTGACTAGTCATTTCCATAGGGAATAATGTAATGGTATCAAAATCATCTGTCACATGTGTATTTTGAGAACCAAGAAATCGTCAAATAGTTTCATGTTCGTTTCCATTTCGCTACTGATAATGTTAAATTCCCTTTAACCCTTTGAGTGCAATAAAGTCAACTTCGTGCACAATTTAGATTATAATAATGCATCTCTATTTGACGCCGCGCTGGTACTAGAACATTTGAAAAAAAAAGTAACATAGGCACCCTACTGCCTGTTTTTTCATCTGTATTTTCCAGTATTCATAAGACTCTTCGTATCATCATGATAACCGGATGAAAAGAGAAGTATATAAATATACATATAAATAATTTGGCATTGAAAGAATTAAAAATAAGTGTATTTCTTTAATAGCACAATAACATATGCATTACGCATCGTCCCCACAATTGAGATGTGTAATAGAGATAAATTAAGATGTGCCGAGTGCCGATCCATCTTCATGCACCCTCCTCAAGTCTCATGACCATAATGACTGATCTAAATTATATCACATTTCAGAGAGTGTTAAGTCATTATGATACCAATTCGCATTTAGTTTGGCAAAGACGAAAGACTATATGGTACATGTACGTGATCTACACGACCTAGGTATGGCTATGCATGTATAATGGGTATCACCTGCTATTATAACAAAATTTTCCAACCTATTTTTAGCGTAAAGTTGAAATAAAAATATAAAGGTAAACTAAGTAAGCGTTTTGTTTTTACTTTATTATTTAGAATATCTCTCTGATATAGGTTATTCAATGGATTTTATATTTTGGGAAGCATGTTTAAAAACGGTATTTGTTGGAAGGTGATGCTACAGTCACACAGACACTTACGTTGAGTTACGTCCGGTTGCGTCCAAAAATGATTTTCTTTTCTACGGAACCCCACGGATGCTTTCCCGTCATAGTCAGCAGTGGAAATATTAATTATTTCGTTCATCCAGTAAAACAAAAAAATACATAAGAAATGATAAAATGAAGATGAAATAAGATTAACACAACACAAACGTATCTATACGTAAGGGGGCCGTCACACTGAGGTCGTTCTATAACGTTCTTGCCCGTTTTTAAAAAAAATGCTGAACGGGCTTTGGTCGGGTTGGAACTTTATAACTTTGAAAAATAATTTCTTGAATACGATGCTAGGCAGTTCATAAATAGTTCTCGTTACGTCAATTCCGTCTTTATCGCGTCCGCAATACGTTGTTATCCAGTTCAGAACGAGTAAACTGCTCGTTCACTCTATATCGTTCGTAGCACGTCCAAACGGTTACTAAAAGTGCCTATGCGCAGCATGATAAAAGTTGGGTACCACGTTCGTAGTACGTCCTTCTCGTTCAGAGTAAGTCCTACCCGTTTAAGGAACGTTGCACTACGTTTAATTTTAGAACTTGAAGCCAGTACGATTTTTTTGAACATGTTCAAAAAAATCGGAATGCCTTTCCGTTCTCTCCGTCTCCCCGTTCGCCAAGTTCGTAAACAGATTGTAAACGGTCTGTACTAGATTCTAAAAGGTCTGCACTACGTTCAGTCCGTGTGTAAACAGATTGAGCCCGTTCACCAAGAACTACCTAGAACGCAGTGAGAACTAGCTCAGTGTGACGGGAATTATGACATGCCGTTCTGTTTAAAAATTGAAACGTATGTTCGTAGTACGTCCTTCTCTTCAGAGTAAGTCCTACCCGTTAAAGGAACGTTGCACTACGTTTAATTTTAGAACTTAAATAATTAATATACAATGCTCGTTTGTATGACGTCCTAGCACATCTTTAGAACGATTAAGACGGCAATTTCGTTTGTAGTACGTCCATCTCGTTTCAGGTACGTTGCCACCCCGTTAAATTTTAGGACGAGATGGGCGCCCGATTTTTTTGAACACTTTTTGGGAATCCGACCGAGCTAGTCCATGAAGTTCGTAAACAGATCGTAAGAAGTATTTACTACGTACCACTCACGTTACCACACAGACTATGCCCGTTCGGCAAAATTTGCAAGGACGTAGTAGGAACGAGCTCAGTGTGACGGGGGTATAAGTGTCTGTGTGACTATAGCATGATGCATACAGTCACGCATGAGTTCACTTGAAATCATTTATTAACGAATGGAGACATCCATTATTGTATAATGAAATGAAAGATTCTTGCTTTTGTGATTGGGGGAACACCAGATGATTCCGACCATCTCTTTTGTTTTGTTATCTTTTTTTATTATTTATTATTATTTTTTTTTTAATAACCTTCATTACTGTTAGCTCTTCTTTATTCTGCTAAACAATGACGTACATCCTTGCTTACTCCATGGCTTAATGGAATAGGATTATAAGTTCATTGTGAATAAAGCTTTCTTTCGTCAATTTATCAATATTCAAGCCCGTTACCATTTCTTGATAATATAATTTTTTTTTTAATGTAAAGTTTATACTATTGCGCAGTATTGATATGGCGAATGGCATACCCAACAAAAACATTCATTTACAGTTGTTAAGAACATTGTTTTTCTCAAATGATTATCGGTCACATAGAGAGTTCAACGGGTTAAGAAAGCTTTCCAGATAATAATGGATCTGAAACATTTGTTAATGAATGGACTCTTCTAGACATAATACGATAAACATTAACCATTAATTTGGAAGTAATGGACGATTAAAGTGGGAACAGACATTTGAGCCCATTTATTGTATTTGTCAAGGGATGCATAAAGCGCCCACTTAAAAGAGAGAAACATGACAACTGTGTAAAAGTAATTTCTAAATGTCCTGGGGTATGTTGGCCGTGATGGATCAGTCCTTTTTATGGTTTAAATTATGGAGCCTCTTAAGAAATGATACACAGCTGCCCCTTCTCAGTGTGGCAGCGAAGCTAAAACCAGATACGTATCTAGCCTCAAGTTTCGGCGGTAAACCTGGTTAGAGTTACCCCCACCTGCTACTCGGTCACACTCTAATTAACACTAACACGTACCACAGTCTACATCGCATACCCAAATAAAACAACGTCATCTCCTTTTTCCGAAACCAGTTTAAAACATCTGTTTAAGATGGCAATATCAGTTGACGAGATATTTTCGTGTATTGGGTATTTAATGATCTGCATATGATAATCTGTAAATCGCTGTCGTAGTCTACTCTACTTAATATGTGCGAAGGGCTATATCATAATGGAGTATTCCCAACTGACAAAAAATTGAGTAACTGTGGACCTTCATTGACAACTGCTCCAGGAGAATATTTAAGGAAGTTCTTTCTTGGTAAAATATTAATTATTGCTATCAACATCAATCCCGAGTGTATAAAGTCACTGTATTAATAATATTACATTATTCACAATCTCATTATACACCCTGACGCGTACTATCTCACAAACGCGAACACACACCATTCCGCACCCACACATACACACACACACATTATATCAGAAGAGCCTTTACGAATAAAAACACTTACATTAGGCAATTAGGTATTGATTGATAAATGGTTCCCGCTTGCCTCTTTTAATGGTAGAATCCTTGATTTAGCACGTGAAGTATTCAGAAGAGGACTTGAGACAGAAAGATCCCTCTCACTTCTTGAGGATGGGCTCGTGATGGAAAGTCAGTCAAAAAAAAAAAAAAAAAAGGGGAAAAAAAAAGAGAAAACGAGGAATAGAGCTGACCAGAGACGTAAGAATTCAAATTACATCTTGAAGTAGTACAGATTTTATGTCCTCATGATTGGTATTGTACAAAAAGAGGTTTCGCAGGTTCAAGTATAGCTTCATGCCAAGTTGATATTTAAAGGAGTAGTGAAGGCCAGAGAGAAGAAGCTTCTAATAAAGCGGGAAAATTTAAGAAATAGCTGAAAACAAATTGAGAAAAAATGATCTTACATGTTATGAACTATTCAACGATAGATGCATATGAAAAAATGAAAATCATTGGGTACTTTATAAGACTAGAAAAATATATCTTTTTTCTGTGATGTCTGTGACAACACACCAACGTTTCTTTTTATAAATAATGATAATGTGAAATTTCAAGTTTATACCCGGAAACTGATTTCCAATGGTGACATCACCCTGACCCCTCTCTCCAAGGAGTTCATCCCATTCACCCCGGTTGCTAGTTTCGTCACCCTCCTGATCATGAGAAGTAATCCCTGCCAGAAAAAAAAAACAGTCAATCACCGTGTATCCGCACTGTGCAAACACTAGGAAAATGGGCACTGTGAAACTGTGAATATCGGCACTGTGAACACAGTGTCCGCGTCCTTCGCAATGTGACGACTGTGCGGATTGGCCCGTTTTCACGGTGTCGGTACCGGAAACAGTATGGCATTATGTGAACACACTGTGTCAATCGTTCACATTGTGTTCACATTGTGGGACACTTTCCGGCAGGGATCGCCGCCCCTGTTAAACACGAATACATTGAAGGACAATACAGGCATGCCGTACTTGCCGTACTGCATAGCAGGTCAATAACATACCTATTCATGAGCAAGGACAACGTCTTCTAAACGGACGCATTATTCATAATAAACTAAGAATCTGCAAATATATTGTGTGTTTTATCTCAATTCCGCTTCGAACGTCAATTCAGTACAAAGACGTCGATAATAGAGCTAATTTCTGTTCGTGTTGACTGCTAAGTTGTATTCCTATTTCATATGAAAGCTTTTCAAGGAGGGACACTCTTACTTGCGGTGGCTATTTATATGCATCACGATAAAATATGCAATGGAATGACAATTTACTAGTTGTTGGCAAAGCGTAGAAATGTAAATATTGGAACCCACATTCGATTCAAAGAAAAGTTTCAGAGTAGAATATACTTAAACTGCATGTAACCTGTAAACATCATACTTCAAAAGTGGACACCCACTCTCTATCTCTCATACTCACTTCACAAATAAATAACCCTCTCACAGACACCCACAAGCACCCTAAATCTCTATCGATTAAAATAATATAGTAAACACTAAAACGCTCACGCGCACACGCATACACACACACACACACACGCATACACACACACACCCTCACCCTCACTTACTCTCAATCGCACAAAATTACATATCCCTTTACGCGATTTCAAGCTCACACAATTAACTATGTTACTCACACATACACAAACCCACACACCCACATTCTCACACATGCACAATTAAACACTCACTCACTCTCACTCATTGTCTATCTCACGCACTCACATATCCCGTCACGCGATTTCAAGCTCACACAATTAACCATATTACTCATACATACACAAACCCACACACACCCACATTCTCTCTCTCTCACACACACACACACACAATCAAACCCTCGCTCATCCTTACTGTCCATCTCACACACTCACATATCCCTACACGCTAGTTCAAACTCACACAATCAACCAAGACACTCACACATACACTCACTCGCAGACTCACACGCATTGTCTATCTCACACACACACTCTCTCACTCTCCCGCAATACCAAACTCACTTTTTATCTCCTCTTATCTTCTCACTTAATGGTTTTTCTTTATTTTTAAAATAATGAATATTTCAGTGATACTGAAAAGTATACAAATTCGTGTAAAATAATGTTTATGGTAATTAAAAAAAAAAAATACATTAATGAAAAGCACCGAGAAAAAAAAATGGTTGTAGATTTTAGCAACGTGAAACAAAAAAGTCTTCCTAGAATCAAAACTGAACTGTAATTACATTTCATTTTAAAATTAAACGGCATGGGTCGAACAATTTTGCTACAAAGAATAATACGAAAAAGAAAGAAAGTACATAGAAAAAAAAGGCATAATATGTTAAAAACGTCAATATTAACAACTCTGTATTCTAAATAACACTGTCCTGCTCCCACTATCTCTCACCATCTCACTTGTCTTTAACCTTTTCTCTCCGCTCATCCCACTGTGAGTGTATGTACATCAAGGTATGAGGGACAGGGTGTGCGAGGATGTGTGCGTGGAAATGAGGGTGAGGGACCGGGGGACGTGTCATGAGAGGACTTGTCAGACGTTTTATCTTACAAACTGTTATAAGCTACTGAAATGCTTGCATCTGATTGGCTGAGAGTAAATTAATCGGATAAAATGTCCGACAAGTCCTTTGATGAAATGCCCCCCGGGTGCGAGTGCGTGTATTGTATATGTGGGTGTGTGTGTGTGTGTGTGTGTGTGCGTGTGTGTGTGTGTGTGTGCTGGTCTTTTTTTTTTCTATCACCCTAAGAATTTTCAAACGTCTAGCCAATGTACGAAGTAGATTAACTTGAAGAATTATCGAAACCGAGGTGCATGGACTGCTTTCATGGAGATACAAAACTATACACAAATACAAAAGTATTGAAAATGAATGAAAGTTGAATAGATCAATTTTATTTCAAAATGTCCCTTTTAATTATAATGTGGGGGAAACTATGAAAAAGTATGCATATAAAGTATCTGCAACGGGAATCTCCGTCCCAATTTAAGATACTTCACAATATATCAAAACAGGAAATTAATTTCCACTTTCCTATACCTCTTGACTTACGCTCTCCTCTCATCTCTGTCATGCTCTTGCCTTTTTCTCTCTGCTCTCTCTCTCTCTCCCTCTCGATTTCCCTTTCTCTCCCCCTCTCTCTCTCTTTCTCTTTCTCTCTCTCTCTCTCTCTCTTACTGTGCACTATTTTGCTTTATCGTCTTTATTATTATGGCATTCTCCTTTTGCTCTTAAATTTAGTTAATATATTGTATTTCGGCCACATTTTTGATAGCCAGGATCAGCTAGTAAAAAGAGACTTTAAACAAATCTGTTTTCTCTTCGTCATCAATGTTGAAATTATAATACTTGAATAAGTAAGGCAAACTCAGTCCTCTGCGCATAATAATTGTCTGATTTCTTATTTCCAGCTCTCTGGAAGTGAGTCAACAACAAAAAGTCAAAGCGCTGTACAAAAACTGAAAATCATTTCCCATGTTTAATAGTTCCTTGCAGAAGATATTCCATACAATAGTACAAAAGCTAAACGCGTTTTTATCATCCTTTTCTCACCTTGCAGTTGTATGATTGTCACATGCACTATATACGCTCCTGCACTCGTCACCATTCTTTAATACAAAGAGCAAACATGAGAACATGCCCAACTTGTGGCCAAGTGTATTTGATGATTAATTCATGTCTTGTTTGAACGTCTTCCGATTACCTTACCGCATTAAATTTGATGGCGTGTCCACTTAATATTAGAAAGTTAAAGGACACATCTCTACTATTATAAGTTTTTTGGGGGTGAAAGGTGACTGCAACACTGTCGTATAGTATTCCGATCGTATTTTTGGTGTAAACCTGCTTTATACATTTAAATCATGTGTTTTATGTAATCATAAACTCTTTTATAAACGTATCCCTCGCTGTCATTAATTGTCTTATGTGCACTACAATGGTGTGTGGAAAGGCCCTTTAAAGGGATTACCCGATATTGATATGATCAACAATTTAACCTTCATTATCTAAGATTTTTTTTTTTTTTAAACCTTCATTATGTTCTATACTATCATGACTGTGAAAGACTTAAGTTTGCAGTGGATTTGTCTATATAAAGTTGTGTATCGCCCTTAAAACAGTGACAGGATAATTTCCTATGAATGGAAAATGTTTAATTCCTCAAGAAAAAAAGACAGCTCCCGTATGCTTACATGCGATTTATTTTCAAACAAATTCATGATAAATGTATCTTGTTTATATGTATATAACTCTCTGCGTTCCTCAAGGTTTTTAGTGTCATTTGTTATATGCATATCTGCGTTTGTCTATTTCTCTTTCTCCCCCTCCCCCTTTCACTCTCTCTCTCTCTCTCTCTCTCTCTCTCTCTCTCTCTCTGTATTTCTTCTATTTGCGAATTCACTTTAACAAATATTCTCTTCGGCGCGGTGAAATAGAGCCAATTTAGACCTAACTAGTAATTCAATGTTCAATTTGATATGCAATTCAATGCAACGCCGATAGTACTATCATGGTGCATTCTTCATAACAATAATTCCAATCAAATCTAATTCATTAAATTGTCCATTCACAATCGGCATGTACAGAAGAATAATCTCATTGAAGCTACCCGTATATACGAGTTTAATCAAGATCCGAAAAATAGAAATAGAAATTGGATTAATGTAGAATACATACAGAATATAGATACAAGTTCAGGGATGAACATTTTACTATTGGGTAATTGCATAAAGTATGTAACCTTTATGCAAGATCTTACTACAATGATTTGTCTTCCAGTATATATTAAAAAGTGTAATGTTCTCATGACAATTCCATTATAGTTCATGAATAGACAGTAAAGACTAGGAGTAATGGGCATGTGATGAACATGGAATCCATTACCCTATTAACCATCAATAATCATTTAACATAGATACAGGCGTCGCGAAATATTCCTTTTTTTTTTTTTTTTTTTTTTTTTTTTTTTTTTTTTTTTTTTTCTTTCTTTTTTTGAGGGTGAGACGAATTTGAGGCTAATAATGTATATCCATGCTTGAGATGAAAATGTGTCAAACAGTCCGCTATAATATAAATGTTGTTTTATATATTTCATTCCTTTACCCCCTTCTCTCACATCATCTCTTTCAAACACACAAATGGCAAGAACCCACACCTCACGAACCCTCACACACATAATCTCTCTCTCTCTTTCTCTCTCTCTCTCTCTCTCTCTCTCTCTCTCTCTCTCTATCTTCTCTCCCTATTCGCGAAGTTGCATACGGAACTGAGATGACGGAATATTATTAAGAATTATAGCATCCTTGATGTAGACATTTATTCAGCAAATTTGAATAGATTGGTTTCTCTTATGTTGAGAGGTATATCATATATCTCAATGAATAGAGAAGCGTTTAAGAGTGTCAACCTTGATATGCATGGCGATGCAGTCATTCATAATAGACTTGCATTCCAATGAAAAGGGATAGAGGTTTATTATGCTAAGAATATTGTTGCATCACTGTCATTCCTGGTATCACCATGTATCACATGATTGATGTCCATCTATGTGATGGATGGATCAGCGGTAAGAAGTGCAATAACACTAAAAAAAAATTTTTTAAAGTGATGGAAATATAGACCATACAGACTTAAACAGTAATTTACAGAGTGGATTTGGCGCGATATAAATTACATTATTATTATTATTATTATTATTATTATTATTATTATTATTATTATTATTATTATTATTATTATTATTATTATTATTATTATTATTATTATTATTAGAATTTTTAAATCGTTTAAATTACTAAAAGCAATTATGATATTAACAATAAAAAATAATGATATTTCTATAGTTGTTTTTTTCTTAAGTGACACTTTCAAAGATGATATATCTATAAATGTAATAATTATATAAACAGAGGATTTCCCGGTCAACATATTTGGTCAAGCTTTTTTTTTTTAATTTAGGTTTTATTTCCACAATCATCTGAATATTAACAATGTATACGATGTCAATACATGAACAATGTAATATGAGAACATATTTATACAAAGTAAATATAATTACAGCAACAATACAGTTTCTTTAAAAAAAAATCTAAAAATGAATGCATCGACAAAGGCTGGTTTAATACTTGGCAGATGTGTGAAGGAAATCTTGGAAGCAAATTGCTTGTAAATAAGGTCCCCTCCGTTAGACGTATTATATTTATGAACAAACGAGACAACAAATAAAGGAAAACAAACTAGCACAATAGAATGAGGACAAACAGTGAAAACTAAAAAAAAAAAAAAAAAGGAGAAAAGAAACAGAAAAGAAAACATACCAAAAAAAAAACCAGTGTGCTGCAACCAACCAAACGCACATGAAATATAGTGATATCACAACATGGTGAACAGTGATATCATTAACCTTATGCTTCTTGATAGTGAAGTTAGAGTATCTGTTTCAAATGATGTTTAAAAGTATTTAAGCTAGGCAAGGTTTTGATTGTCGAGTCCAAGGAGTTCCAATTAACAGGTCCGGTAAAAAATTATTATTTTTTTTTTTTTTTTTTTTCGAAATACGGTCCTCAGTCTATGTAAATGGAAAAAAAAAAGAAAAAGATTGACGGGTAGGATAATTGTGCAATTGCTGATTTTTCTGAAATAAGGAATTAATCGCACCAGGAAGTTCATTTGAGTTTAGTTGAATCATAAAACAGCCTAAGAAAAAATTGTACAAATCGTGTTTTTTCAGTAATTTTTCCAACTGATAAATGAATTACCCCCATGCCAGCACACCATAATTTAAGCAAGGTAAGATAAGCGTCGAATATTAGCTTTTAAAATGTATTTAGGAAATGACCATATTTCAGTTTATTGATTATTCAAACATTCCGCGATAACGTTTTGCTTAAATGTAAATTGTGTTCTTTCCAAGAAAGTTTATTGTCGATAGTGAGACCAATGAATTTTAACAAATCAACTTAATTTATAACAGTTTCATTTATGCAAATATTACCATTTAGCTCGGAAATAGAGTTGTTAAAGAGCATATATTAGTTTTATTTATATTCAAAGACAGTTTGTTAGCACATATCTACTCTTCTACATGTCTTAGTTCATTATTGTCTGTTTCTAACAAAACGAGGGGATGATGGTGAGAGAAGAATACAAAAGAATCATCTGCAAATTAACGATAAAGTCTATACAAGATAAATAAAAGAGGCCCAAGAATTGATCCTTGAGGAACACCATAGAATAAATGTTCAAAAGGTGAATTAATACCATTAATAGATACAAATTGAGACCTACCCATGAGATAGCTTCTGAACCACTCCAAGGCCCTTCCACGTATACCGTAATGAGAAAGTTTGTTTGATAGCTTGTTATGATTAATAGTGTCAAAGTCCTTGGAGAGGTCCAGAAACGTCCCAATGGCATGGCAATGGTCATCATTCGCCGAAGTAACGTGGTTAATAAAGAGTACAATAGCATGTACTGTAGAATGTCTTTGTCTGAAGCCGAAATGTGAATCTGAAAATATACTATTTTTGACTAAAAATGTCAATGTACGATCATAAATCAATTTTTCTAACAGTTTAGAAGATCAAAGTTGGAAGATATAAGGGATATTGGCCTGTAATTACTCGAGTCTAAGCGGTCGCCTTTTTAAAAAATTGGAACCACTTTGACAATTTTCATTATTTCTGGTACTATACCTATGGTCATGGATCAATTGAAAAAAATTTCTAAAAGAGTTACAATTTCGTGTATGATGTGCTTCAATAAGAAATTACTAACTTCATCCTGGCCCGTACTCCGTTTGTTTTTTATATTCCGTACAATTTGTAATATTTCAAATGAGTTGGTTGGTTTAAAAAATATGGAACTCTGATTTTTGTTCTTTAAAAGAAAATCAAAAATTTTCCCGACATTAGGAATTTTCTTTGCAAGATTTGGTCCAATTTTTGAAAAGTATTGGTTAAAATGGTTGGCTATAGAGTCCTCATCTTTAATAATCCCATTCCTTCCCGAATTTGATTGATGTCCTTGATTTTACTTTATCTGTTCAAAGCTTCATTAATTACTCCCCATGTTTCCTTTATATATATTTTTTTTTTCAAACTGTTTACAATAATATTTATGTTTCTCAATTCGTAAACGTTTCGTTAATGTATTTTTATATAATGAAGACTCAGGTCTAAATCATTCTCACCATCTTATATCGACGATAATCACATTCTTAAAGATAATTTCAATTTCATAGGCTAAGCATTAAAATAACATATCTGATGTAGAAAGTGTCATTCAATTTTATAAATTTTATTTTTCCTTTGTCGCTTATACTCGCTCCGCACCCATGGTCGTCTGGGTTAAAATTGATCTGAACTTCTTTTGTAGTGTATTTTCCTTTGTCTTCATTTTGGTTTATCTAGAAGTTACTTCGCAATTTCATAAAATCTTCAGTAAATGATGAGAATACCCAATGTCATTTTCATATTTTAGTTCTATTTCACATACAATTTTTGCTTTCATTTTTTCTAAATTGCTTATATTTTATTTATTTTTTTTTTTGGGGGGGGGGGTCAAAAAAAATG
Organism: Paracentrotus lividus; assembly: GCA_940671915.1. Lineage (NCBI taxonomy): Eukaryota > Metazoa > Echinodermata > Echinoidea > Camarodonta > Echinidae > Paracentrotus > Paracentrotus lividus. Next base: position 10,740,317 of record CALNVZ010003428.1, on the reverse strand, counting down.
TTTGTACGTATTTCCTCATATTGTTATTGTATATTTTGAACATTTTGGTGAGACATAAACATAATGGTCGATAGGATGAAAAACATCAATACTTGAAATTATACAACCACAACACAAATGACATTTCATGGAAAGTCTACATTCGCGTAATCGTAGATGTAATGTTGCAGACACTAATATGTATTGCTTAATCTAGAGGAACTACATGGTCTTGAAATTGTTAATGTTTATTGCAATTGTTCAGTGTCTGGAAAAGAGTAAGAGCTCCATGAAAAGTAAAATCAAAAGCTAGGAAAACTGGCATACAAATGTCATATGGCTATAGCCGTTCACTTAATTAGTATTATACCGGATATGCAGCGTTACACCAGGCCAATGGATCACTTGAAAAGCTTTCATTCTATTTCTTCCTCATAAAAAGATAAAAGATAGAAGACGGCAAAATAGAAAGATGGGGCATCAAGATGATCAAAGCAGCTATACACATTATATCGCAATTTCTTTTCATTTCGTAACCAGCCAAAAGGTAAGGCTAACATCACCGTGCATTCCTTTCGCCATTTTATTCTCTTTATTTACTTTCATTCTTGTAGACAGTATTCGTTTATAATCTATTCAAAAGAAATATTCTCAAGGTGACTCTTCCTCTGACGTCTTATTTAATTAATCGTTGTCATAACAACACATAGCGATATTTTCAACCGCTTTAATTCTGTGTTTCTTTCACTAAAATCGCGACTAAAGAAAGTGGCGGGTTTTTCATTCTTATTCAGCTGGATGAAAAGCGTATGTGCCCTAAAATCATGGAATAATATTACAGTACCTGAATACAAGCATTATCTATCGAACATGAAAAATATAAGGCATGCTTGTATTTTTGTTTGTTTGATGACAGACAGCAATCATTGTTAGAAAAAAAACTCATTTTTCCCCTTTGTGACATGAGGTTTTATCATGTTTATTAATCTTTATTAAGGGCGGGCATAAGTAAAGGAATGCGGATAATTATGATAGATAACTGATAATTTCTGAATAACTTGTGATACAGCATTCATAATCCAACTATTTGGCTCTCCAGGATGAATAGCAGATGTTTCAAATAGCATGTATATAAATAGAGCAGTGCTTTCACCGAAGTCCTGGAACTCCATACCCAAGGAATTAAAGAATTGCCAAACCCTCATGTCCTTCAAGAAACGTGTGAAAACCCACCTTCTCTAATATCTTTTATTATGTGTCCTTTTTATATTTTGATGTATTTCACTGTATCATAATGTTTATGCGCTTTGTATCTAATGAAAAGGCGCTTTATAAATTCAGTGTAATATATTATTATTATTATCATTATTATTATTATTATTATTATTATTATTAGCATGATTTAGTGTTATGAGTTGAGCATCTTTATTCTTATTTCATAAACGCAGTGGTTGTTTTTCTGCTCTCTAAATTCAAAATAGTGAAAAAGCACTTTAAAATGAATGATATTCCTCTCTAATAAAGTGTAAAATGAGGGGTAACCCCTTTCCAAGTAGAACAAAATAAGTAGTCTCTTTTGCACGACTTTATAGAAAGTACAACATTTGAAGAGAGACGCAAACAAATTCTGCAGGTAATGACAGACAAGGATGAGCATACGAATAGGCCGGTGAGGGATCAATCACTCTCCACATTACGTACCACGAACCCGCCATCCAAAAAGAAAAGTTTTCGTCACAATTAGCATATTTTTAAGGTCCAATAGCTGGTAAGGATAGTTTATGGGGGATAGCGTTCTTCAACGTCTAGGAAATAGATTGCAGGTTATGATAAATCTATCATTCTTTAAAATTAAAGGTTTTTTGGGTTGTTTTAATGATCCTGTTTCGACGCCATTTAAGGCATGATCTTTCCGTTGTGGGGCCGTATAGATTGTTGTCATGTTTAATAAGCAATTTTTGCCAGACATAGCAACAGGTAACGTATGACAAATTTATCACATTTTAGGATTCACTTTTAAACTGTTGAGCATTATTTGTCTGAGGATACCCCCCCCCCCCCCACCACCACCACCCGCCCCCGGGACGAGTAAAGACATTGTGATACGAAAAATCATAGGAATCATATATCAGAGGCGACTACGATATGTCACCGAAGACCATCTCACAACCCTTCTCTCACGGTGGAGGGAAGAAAACCTCACTCGGAAATTGAAATTAGTTTTGGGACGGGGGAACTCGATCGGTTAAGGAATGAAAAATGAGAATAGTTCAGAGAGCGTCTTATACCAAGAGTGCGTAGCCCAAAGCACTGTGCAGTTTTCTGTGACGATAGGTACAGAACTGGATGCCCTGGAGGGGCATGTCAGGTTCCAAAGGCTTGTTTTTATATATTGAAGAGCGGTGTGCCGAAAAGGCAATCGCCGAATGGAGAGATATGACACTTTCACACCTCACCGATCATTGAAATAAGTTGAATTCATTTGACATCATCGTACATGTCAAGATATTTTGTCAACAAAAAGAAAAAAGGAGAAATAATAATTGAAAAACATGTATGAGTATGCAAATAAGTGAAATACACTAATTGAATACCTTTCTGTTCTGACAGTGGGTTATACTTGCTGTAACTAATGAAATCAACTAATCAAATTATATACATGTACAATATTTTCCGGAAGTAAAGATGAAAGTTGAAAGTTCCTATAATTTCAGATCGGGGGTGGGGTTGCACTGAAAAAAATCCCAATGCACGATTTGAAACTACTTGTATGAATATTTTATTAAAGTATAGATTATAATTCATGGAAATATATGGATAGCGGTAGAGGTGACTTGCATAAAGAAGGTAATAATAAGATGATACGGTGTGTGGCTGCATCCTTGATAAACAGATCACAATATTGCGGGCTTTTCTCATGAAAGTACACTGGTTTGAACTATACAACAGATTACAATATTACGGGCTTTTCTCAAGAAAGAACACTGGTCTGAAATATACAACAGATTACAAATTCAAATTCAAATTTATTTATATAAAATCCACAACTTTGGATTATCATCAGAGAATACATGATGACAAATTCACCACAAATGTATGTCTCGTTTACCTTGAAAATAAAACACCGTAATCAGAGATGAATTGTAATATGTGTGATCTATAATAACATCCAATTTTTATTTACATACCAATGTCTATGTTGTGTACACCCAAAGTTTATATATAGATCCCGTTAATCACATATTTGCCCCATATATTTAAACAACGTCTTTAACAACGTCTTTATGCGTTATTTGTATAATCAATTCAATACATGTCAGGTGAAAACTACACAATGGACCAGACATATATGCTTACAAGATACATCTATTTTCGATCTCTCTTACTCTCACAACTCACCCCCCCCCCCCCCCCCCCCCCCCCCCCCCCTCCACGCCCGCCCTCTTTTTTTTTTCTTTCTTTTTTCCCCCAAACATTTCAAGAGACCACTACAGACCTAGCTAGCTAAAATAAATACCATGTTATCGAACACCAAAGCATGGCTACGTGTTCTTGTGGACTATTTGTATCGAATTCGATCCACTCGTTGAGTGAGAAGTCGAATTGGAGTGAACATGAGTCAGAAAGAATGCTCGTAACCATGGCCATACGAGATTAGATTCACTTCTGTTTGTTAGGCATGTGAACGGCAAAATTGCATGACTTCAATACACAATGATAAAAAGAGAGAATACGAAGGAGAGAAAGACATGATATACAGGGTACAAACATGATGAACGATTTCGTTCAACGAATGGAGATGGACATTAAATGATGCATGTAAATGTATACACTGAACCTGGGATAAATAATATTCCGAAAATAGACAATGGCATGAAGACATGAATTATGGTGATATTCGGTGTGGTTATAGCTTCATAAACGAAACGCATGATGCTATGATATTACGTACATTCGAGGCAAATGGATATCTCTTAAAGTAATTATGAATAGTTATTTTAAACAGTTGACCTTGCAAAACTTAACAATTTAGTTTATATGTCATTTGAATAGGTTATGAAAAGTTCTTTCAAACAGTTGACCCAGCAAACTTGGCAAGGTATAAGATCTATTCTTAATTGATTTTCATATTTTGTGTACAATAATTTTAGGGTAGAGACCTAATTGTCTGAGACAATAATTGCGGAATATGAATAACGTAGAGCCACATTCAGGGTAGGTGCAATGTATTCCATGAAATACAAAGAGACAATCGATGATTTGCAAACGGAATTATGTGGTTAGACACCTTCGAGACAGCAGCATTCCGTCCTCTTTAGTAGTAAGTAAGAAAAAATAGACTTCTAATCGAGATGAAATTATTTGCATTACGTTAAAGATATTCAAAAATGATTCCTAGATTGCTACTGGTAACGAATTTACAAAATGTTTTACACTCCTGATTACACATAAACATCGTGGAAATAATATCGCAGTAATCTAAAACTCACATTTTTCATGACAAAATCTCCAATATCAATGAATTGTATACGAGTATTTAATTTGGTGCACAGGGTAGGACTTCTGACTTTTCGTTATTGATTTTCAGACAGTTATTGCTCACCCACTTCCCCACTTCTGCTACATTCCTTCATCTTTTGTATCGCGCCTGCCGATTTCTCATCTTCAGAGGGAGGGGGGGGGGTAAATGACAGCTGAATCATCAGTATCATTTGATGCTATCCTGCAGTAAAAGGCGTCTGAAACCACTCAAATAAATTGAAAACAATGTTGGACCGATAACAGAACCCTGTGGGCCCCCAATTCAAAGAAACGTGACATGGCCTCTCTACATTAATGCAAACGATTTGTTCCCGTTCTGAAAGGTAATTTAGAAAAAACCAGTCCAAGGCCTCACATTTGGTTACAAGTGATCAAGCATTATTTAGGAGTAACTGGGACATTGAGTTGTTTTATAAGTAATGACAATGGTACGAAGGTATCATAGAGTGAAAAGACTGCAATTTCAGAAAAAAATACCAAACACAAAAAATGACTGTATATCAATGCAGAAAAACTCATATAATCATCGTGATATTGATTTGTTTATATTGATGATTATTTTCATCCACAACTTACCTTATTTTGATTAGAGCATTTCGTCTGATTGAGGTTATACTTTGTGTTATAAGGCATCAGCATGGTCTAAACAGTGTAATCCCTGCAGGAATCGTGTTTTCAATATGGAACTTTTAAAAAATCCTCATGTACAAGCACTTTCGATTTTGTTTTGCTCATAAAATTGTTACAATGTAAAATGAATTAGAATGGCACTACTAAAACGACAATAGCCTGTACCTCAAAGTCCAAAATACAAAAAATTGTTCGAATAAAATCATCCACCCTATACTTTTCGTAGAAATTCCCCCTCGCTTCAATTTCAAAAGCACTTTGAATTTGCATCACTTTGAAACAATTTGCCTGCCAAAGTAGAGTGCAATATCAATACAATACTTCCAATATTTTATCGAGCATATTTGACATATATAAAGGCATGATACATGTTTCTATTATTGAGTTTCATCACCTATATCTACCTTCTTTAAAGTCGAACATAGCTTTGTAAACTATAAATGTTTGCCTACATTTTATTTTGCTTTTGTTTCATTCTCGACACTGCAAACTATCTCTTTCCAGAACACAACATGCTGTTTGTGGTTATCAATTTGATTTTCAACATTGTCACAGCTTCTTTATGAAAGTCAAACATTCCCTTGAATTAAGAATCAATAGTCTGCAATATAGGTTAAATATTTGCATTGCTGTATTTGTATTGATATCACCATATAAAACATGTTTTCTTATACAGATATCTTTTTAATATGATTCCAGTACGCAAAAGATACATGCTGAATTTGCTTCCGTGTTCGAATATCACTATTAAAAAGAAAACCTGACCCGACAACACTTATCTCACTCAAACCGAATACACGTCATTGCCTTAAGTCGCTATTCATGTAAAGCTAATATTATTTAAGAAATGTTAAGCTAATTTCACCTGTAGAGGAAGTTATATTTTTAAGGTGTCGTAGTCATGTGGTCTAATCACCTAACTAAAAATTCGATCCTAGAGCAAAATATTAAATCATTTTTTTAGTTTCCGCGTCCAGGTGTACATGGGTACCGGGAAGAACCGTGATTGATGTCAGATAATGCTTCTGTGACATGCACATGCATGACTGAGAAGGGCCACAAAGGCACGTTTCTGCCTTGGCATCATAGACCCTTGAGAGGCTCAAAACCAGATCCATATAACAATGGTTTCCGCCATTTTGTCAAGTCGAGGTTATGGAATAGTTCACGACAATGGCATGCATCAAATAAAATTGGCAACATCACCTGGCCTCTTGTCATGCTTGTGTTGACCCATGGATTCATTTAGGTGTTTTAGAATCATGTCGACGTTGACATGAACGATGTTCTAGATTTAAATAATGAAAGCTTTTGATAAATAACTATGATAATAATGGTGGCTCCCTCGACGTGATGATCATAGCTCCACTAGCTTCTGGGTCCAGTTGTCAGGCAGAATTGAGAACGCCGGAACGAGGTATTTAAAATTCTCAATTCAGCCTGTCAACTGGAACCAGAAGCTAGGAGGGCTATGAGAATCAAGCGTGAAGAAGTTACCATTATTATTATTATAAAATTTGACATCTAGAACCTCGTTCATATTCACGTCGACATGATTCTAAAACTCCCTATTTGCATGCATCAAAATGAAATCGGGGACATCACCTAGCCTCATGTGTTGACCCACGGATTCATTCACTGACAGTTCACGACGGGTTCCTGAACTGGTTACGACGATGGGACATAATGCGACATAATCATGGCACTGTGGATAATCTCGACCTTCAATCGTGTATTTGTTACTTTATTGTGGACCAAAATGGAATACTAATGAGGAAAAGTGACTGGTATTATAAGCTTTTATTCGTTTACCAAATCAATGTTGATACTGAACTCGTACTTCATCTTCTGGGACAGGGAATTATGTCGTTTTTATCTCCTATTTGATCATTCGCGACCAGTAGTCTTCATTTCTTATTTGATCATTCACAACAGGAAAAAAGCCTAAGATAATTATATTTGACAAATGAACTTTGATTTCTGTCGCATCTGAAGAAACGGCAATGATATTTAACTCTGTGTATCAGCTCTTAAAGATTGCTTCTCCCATCAACTGACCCAAATGTTACTTTGAACAAGACACATATTTTTCAACCAAGATCATTCTACGTGACTTTAAGAAGAGTAACAAGATGAGCACTTTTGCGACGTCTCTTGTCCGTCTCACGACTCTAAACTAAGACAAAATGGTGCTGGTTTTCAGCCGACCACGAAGTGCGAGTAAGGGTTCATGAAAAGAAGAGACTCTGGTCGAAAAGAGAGCCGAAGTGACAATGCCGATCGCTTTCAACTCCACCTTCTGCGGGAGGAAATTAAATTATGAAATCAATATCGAGTTTGATAACTCGATAACTCAGGCTCCGAGGTGGAAAGATTGTTTCCGGAAGCATTTGTCTGCCCCCTTAACCCTTAGGAGACTGAAGACATTATCAAAGCATCCCAAATGATAATTAAACTACATCATGGTACTACGTCAATAAACAAATCATCTTATCAATGTTAAAATGTTATCTGACACGTTCTGTCAAAAGAAATGTACAATTTGTTCTAATGATGATATCTATTTTCTTCATTTATTTGTACAAAAGTCACAATTTTCAGGGATTCTACGATGTTATGCTCCGGCGATAACTCCGCAAATAGCATGAATAGTCAACTATCCTAAACCCAACAAAGAAGAACATCATAATCTAAACCATCATCATCTTGATCTTCAACCTAATAGAGACCGGAGAAAATGCAGCGCAACTTTATGAAGACACCACGAAAATACAATGTATTCGCTTTAAAGTTGGAAGATATTAATGTTAAAGGCTCTATCATCAACTCTTAAAATAAATATACCTATATTATACCAGACATCATGTCTGCTACGGGTAGGCTGCTCCCTGACAAATTACATGTCAAACATTTTCTATCAGCAATTAATTCCAGCGCTCAAGAGTCACGCTAATTTGACAATGAGCACCAGCGAATTTTTCTCGGAGGGATGCACGGAGTCTTTCAATTCAATGCTGATGAGAGGGGTATTCCATGTTTGTCGCTCTAAATGTATCACTCTTTGCTTATTGCTTCAATTCGTGCCTGTCAGATCTCAAACCAAATTAACATGAATCATATTTTCTCTGAATACAAACACAGTACATGATGAAATAAAGTAATGAAGACAACGGTCCTAATTATTGCAATGTGTATAATGGTAAGGGAACCTTCAAAGGTTTCCTTCGCATTTCTGGCAGTTTTTAGGCCAGCCTTTGTACTTGTATTCTCAACTTAATTCTTGTGAAATCTACATTTTATTTGTGTGTGTATTTCTTCATTGTCTTACTTTGTACATGTATCGAAATTGCAAATTTTGTTAGCTTGGAGATATTGTGGAAATAAAACCTAAATAAAATGAATTAATTGAAATTGTAGAAAATGAAGGGGAAAAATGTTTAAAATACCTTTTCAAACGTAGAAATGGTGTGTCTGAATCCACGAATTCCCAAGCGGTCTTATCAATATTCGGAGCGTTCAAGCAAGCTGAAAAGAGCAAATATTCCTGAAGTTCATGCTGATCCTAATCTAACACATGTCAACAGAAGTACAGAAATAACCCATATTCGACGACAATCCTCTCACTGTCTTACCGATACTCTTCTGAAGGCCTCGATAATTATTCCTAATTCCAAAGGGTCAAAATTCAGTTGAAGGTGGCCGTTCGGGGAGAAATGGTACTTTTGAGAGCTCTTCTCTGAATTCCTTTTCTCCAATTTGTCTAACCACTTTTCCCTCTCTTGTTACTTATGGATTCAATCATGTATTCACTGGAAAGGAGAGGGAGGGAGATCGATTTTCGCCCGCGAGTCTGGAATTGGCCGGGCGAACTGACGAAAGATATTAGGCCGAGATGGCGGGACTAGAGCAAAATCCAATATGCGCTAAGCTGACTCCTCTTCCCCAAACTACACATTGCGGATGCTTAATGGAAAATGGATCTAGGTTTCTTAGTTCCTCTAGCATGGACCATATCAAAAAGTAGCTACTTTACAATTCAACGTTTGAGCAAAAGGGAGATTTACTAGGGGCTGGACTTAGCCGTTAATACAGTACATGTCTCTGGGCGGCGGGTGGCCTGAATTCCAATTCGTAGACAGAATCCTGATTCCTGAATATCAATATGTAGACAAAAAAGGCGGAAGAGTTTGCTGGAGAAATCCGATAATATATTCCAAGCGATGGGGGTCTTATTAAGCCTATACCCCTGGTATCCAGCTAGGAACTGGGTTGGATGTTGTTGCTCGATAAAACATGACAAATGTACAAGTTGATAACTGGACTCGTCATATAAGATTACAGACAGGCATGAAAAAAAGTTTATTCGGGCTGTAATTTGTGTCAGTCTTCTTATTTCTTCTTCTAAATGCAGGTTAACACACTGTTGAAAGCCAAATAGGGCAGGGATTTGCTAGCGAATTTTGGTAGTATCATTCCCGCGGCGGGGAGAATATGTCTGTATCTACCACTCATACTCGCCCGCCAACCCCAATCTCCAATGCTTTCACTTCATAAGCTCCGTGATTGGTTGTTCTATGTCACGTGGTCATATAGTGAGTGAGTGACGGCGCTCTGGATGCCGATACGTACAGTACGCCACGGTACATTAGTTTACACACGAGGTATCTAGCTGGAGACAGACAATCCATGCATTTATTAAAGCCCTTCTCACGCTATGCATAATGTGAGGCTATAGATGGCGTACCTACCAAGAATTGTGCTGCTGTGAAAGTAGGGTTATAGAGCTATTTTATCATCTTTAAAGAATACAATATCATCCTAAGTTAAAAGTGTCTAATTTGGAAAAAATAAATAAACACAGACTAATTCTCAATGAAGACGATAGATGAATTTTTAGAGTATATTTTGTCATTTTAAAGCTATTGGTCTACGATTCTAAATTTATTTCAAAAAATATTTAAAGAAAATTGACCTTTGATAGAAAAGTGGCTGATATTGGAGGCAACAAAATAACCACCGAACACGTCAGCGGAAGATAGTAAAAATGTGGATGAATGATAAGAAAATGGCAATATGTGGCCACTATGTGATGTTATAATGTACTTGGCGAAATCTCAAAAATGATATGTAATCATATTATTCTACAAATACTTTTTCCTCAATAGAGGAGATTTTGTGTTCATTGTATATGACATGTAAACATAATAATGGTGTGCAAGAGTTCATTTACTTTCATAAACATAATCTTATTTTTTCCCAATTGAATTATAAAGGGAAGATAAAGTTGTCTAAGTTTAAGCTTCTTATATCTCCACAACAATAATGATCTGTATATATTTTTTTCTAAATACTTACCTATAACATTAATTGTTTTATTTGGGTTAATTTTTCATTAAATGTTTGTTTTCAATTTTGCTGCCTTCTTCAAATCTTTTTTTTTCTTCTATTCTCCTTTTTAATTAAAAGGGCATGATCATAATTGCTTTGAATATAGCCACTAAGCAATAGACAAATGAATTAGCAATTGAGTATGGGAACCGTTTCCTAAGCACCGAGTTCTGCACTCTTACTGTACGACAAGTTGTAATGTTTTACAATTTATCCTTTCATTAGAAGTGATTATTCTATATAATAACACTTAATTTTTAATCTATATATTACGCCGATCTATTATTATCTTTTATTATATCAATAATAGTTTTTTTTATATATTTCATTAAAATATGCAATCAATCAATCAGTCAACCAATATTTATTATGTTATTATGTTATCAATGTATACCCAATGTAAAGCTTTTACGTTAAAAAGATTTGGCGGACTTAATAAAGCGTTTAGACTAATGGTTGCATCACGAACTTTCTATTAAAAAAAATTATAACAGAAATAATATCTCCCCTCACACATATATTTAACTTATCAATAACAAATGGTATCGTTCCCCCCAAGATGAAAATTGCCAAAGTAATACCTGTTTTTAAAAAGGGAAATGCTGAAGAAGTTGGAAATTATCGTCCCATATCGCTTTTAACTTCCTTTTCTAAAATTCTTGAAAAACCTATTTACAAACGAATTATGACTTTTCTTATTGAATTTAATATCTTGTCAGGAACACAATTTGGTTTTAGACAAAAACATTCCACAACTCACGCATTTCTCAAATTTTTAGATAAAGTAGCTCATTCAATTGACAATAAACTCCACACTATAGGCATATTTCTCGACTTCTCCAAGGCCTTTGATACTATTAACCATAAAATACTACTGCAAAAACTATCTCATTATGGGATTCGAGGAAAGGCCTTGGAGTGGTTCGACAATTATCTTACAGATAGAAAGCAATATGTTAGTATAAACAGCCAAGACTCTTATGAAAAAGCAATATCATGCGGTGTACTCCAGGGTTCACTATTAGGTCCGCTGTTATTCATCATATATATAAATGACTTACAATATTCTTCTGAAATCATGTCTTTTATTCTTTTCGCTGACGATTCTTATATTTTTTATTCTCATCAAAATCCGCAATCTCTTCTCAACATCGTAAATAATGAAATGAAACGGGTTCAAAACTGGATCAATGCTAACAAATTATCTTTAAATGTTGGTAAAACCCATTATATGTTATTTAGTAATAAATTAAAATCGCTACCTGGAAATGTTCTGATAAATAATACTACACTAAGTCAGGTTGAATCCATCAAATTCCTTGGTATTTATATTGACTCCGACCTGTCATGGAAGATATATTTGGACTATTTGTGTAAACTACTCTCTAGAAATACTGGCATTTTATATAAATTAAAGCATGATTTTCCAACTCGAATCCTTATTTCATTATACACGACTTTGATTTTGCCATATCTCAATTACGGCATCCTTGCCTGGGGTAATGGGACTAAAACTCAACAGGAGAAAATTCTTATGATTCAAAAACGAGCACTTAGAAACATTAACCATGCTGGATTCCTTTCTCATACAAGACCATTGTTTCTTAAAAATAAATTGCTTCGTATCGACGATATTTATATTTACAACTTAGGAATATTCATGCACCAACTGTCTGTTAATAAAATACCTGCGGAAATAGCCAAACTTTTTGAAAATAATAGCTCAGTTCATTCATACCCCACACGTCAACGTAATTTATTTCACCTACCACGTACACGAACTCTTTTTGCCCAAAAAACTGTTATATATACTGGTCCTAAGTTATGGTCTGACCTCCCGAAAACAATAATTGAATCAACCTCTTTGCATACTTTTAAATGTAAGCTAAAATGCCATTTATTGAAGGGTTACAAAACACAGGCGGAAAATGACACATGAGCAATTGTTTTTATAGTCCCATAAACATGTATGGTCATCTCAATATTATTGTATGTTTATAATGCAATTACGACATCATCTCGGTACCCCTCACTTTTTCCATTGCGTATATCATTATTAATGTATGATTATAATGTAGTGTCGAGATGATGTTGTCATTACACATCAAAATAATGATGACATCATCCCGGTACGCCTCACTATATTCCATTGCGTACAGATAGGTAGTTCAATGTAAAAAAAAAAAATATGTAAAATGCAGTGCAGAGATGCTGTCGTCATTCTACAACAAATTACGACATCATCCCGGTAAACCTCACTATTCCATTGCGTACAGATAGATAGTTCAATGTAAAAAAAAATAAAATAAAAAAAAAATGTTAATGCACATTCTTCAGTTACTTCTATTTATATATCTTTGTATTTATTTATTTCTTTATGTATTCTTATACATCATTTTCACAAACTTAAGGAGCCTATAATGTAACAAGCTTAGCTTTTAACTTAGGCTCCTTCATATTTCTTTCTTTCTTATCCTACTGATGTCATTCGTTTTATAATTTATCAAATAATGCATAGTATTGAAATGACATATAATTGTTGTTCTTATTATTGTTTGATTGGAATATGTAAATAAACTGAACTGAACTGAACTGACATGACCGAGGATGCAAAGGTCACGGGTTCGATTTCAGGCAACAGAATTAATATCGTTGGGCAAAAAAATCTTCATGCTTCACATTATCAAGGTGTTATATCTGGTAAGATGTTTAAATTATAGAACATGTATAAATCCAGTGACCGTCATACAAATACATGAAAGGCTATGGTTGGTTATTTTATAGCATTATAGACAATGATAATATTATTATCCAAGTTCTTCGGGTAAGACGAGCCGTCGCATTGGCCAAACAAATTAAAGATTTGTGAGCTAGATTCCCGTTCTTTGTTTGTTGATTTTTCTAAATATGAATAATCATCACAATTCATTTCTTTTTCTCTCTTTTTTAATTTTTTTTAATAATTTTTTAGTGGGGGGGGGGTAATATAATCAAGGGAAAAGATTCATCCTTACACTGTAAAAAAAAAAAAAACAAACAAACAAACAAAAAAACGGAAAAGTGATGTCAGCAGAGTCGCCATACAAAAGTGTAATTTTAAATAACAGTTTTGTTGTAAATTTCTCCTCTAATAATTAAAGAAAGAGAAGAAGAAAAAAAATCATTAAAGTTCTATAGCTTACATATTTGGTTAAAACGGAATAAATGTGTTACTTCTTATGTATATTTTGTATTTCTCACGTAATTATTTGGAGGAGAAATTTACAACAAAATTGTTTTTAAAATTACATCTTTTTTTTTTTATGGCGACTCTGCTGACAGCAGATTTGCTGTAAAAATACAAATATTTTTTTTTTTACAGTGTAGAGCTCTCATTGGAGATAGGGTGTTCCCCTGGTTATTGATGAGGATTAAATACTCTACACTGCTTATTAATCGTGTCATTTTTAATGATTAGGGTTGGGATCAGCATGGTGGTATTCATATTGGTTCGATTTTAATTTGAATCTTTGCACATAAAACCATAATATAACAATAAGAATGATATACATTAATTTATATTAAGGATTCTGCATTGCAATAGTATACAAAATAGGTATGAGTGGTCATGTAAGTATTGTCTGCGTAAGTTAACAATAGAATTGTTTGACCCACGAGGTGCAGTAATGACGAATAGTTCAAAAGTGATGATATACATGTATATTCAATCTCAAATCTAAAATATTGAAAATCTTAAAATTCTCTTTGCCAATCCCTCTCTCTCTCTCTCAAAAAAAAGAAAAAAGAAAAAAAAAGGACCAAACAAGAGGAAGAAAGGGAAGAAAAAGAAAAGGAACTAGAATTGGAACGAACTCCCACATAAGTACAAAACGGTGCTTACCATTAGAGAACATCCCAATGTACCGCTAACAACCGCCGTCCCAGCCGTCGACTCACAATCTAACAATCAATCGGATTCCAATCTCTTTCCAAATTGGTCATTGAGGTAATTTCATATCCTTGCAAAGTTCTTCGCTTTGTAAGTCAATATCACATCGTTTTTCACATCTTGCTTAGTTTAAAGAGAGTTATTACAATGTGTGATTGCCCTACTCTTGTTTGTATTCTAGATTTGAGTTTAGGAACGAAAATATAGTTGGAATGCTGGCTAGTGCATTTTCTTTTGTGTTATTCCCATCGAGTTGGCATTGCTTTTGTATTATTTTGTATCATTCCGATTATTCTTGAAGTATTATCATTCGAGTATTACTATCCCATTATTATCCAATTATTATCATTCCAGTGTTATTATCCAATTATTATTCAATTATTATTCCCTGTAATTATTTTGTATTACTTCCATCGTGTTGGCATTCCATAATCAATCATATTCAGCATTGATATAAACTATTATTGGAATTTTAAAACCGTTCATAAAATAAAAGCTCATAAATGATATATTTAATCTTATATAAAAGCTTAGACTAGTGAAGGTATAGGGGAATTATTTAGTAACTATGAATTAATCGATGATATCTATAAAACTTATCGATGAATCTATTATAATTAATATCGCGTGTCAGGCGTGTGACTCACGCGCGTCTCACCAACATGTCATTTTGACACAGCACAAACAATGTCGAAATTTCTAATAATAATTCAGTTTGTTTTTTAAACAATCATTAAACCGTCCATATATTCATTTCGGTGTCACAATAGTGATGATGTTCATTCTTTATTTATTTTGTTGAAAGTGCATTTCAAGGTTCGATTAATTTTCGGCTACGATTTATTCATTTCTGCGGGACTTTTATTGACACTCTTTTCTGTTCCTTATTGATTTTTTTAGAACGGCGAAGAACTTAACATTTAACTTTTATTCATATATGTATATATTCGTTCTATTGAAGTGGCTTGTCAGAATTTGACAATTCGTATCAGTGGTCATGTTCTTGTCCCGACTTTCTCCGCTGGCTAAGAACTTGAATAAGGGGAATGTGTGAATCTCTATCGGAATTCCTCCCGACTGCGTGCCTTTATTTTGGAAATATGCAAAAATTGAATCGAACCTGGGTGTTTGGCTACGTCAAAGATGAGATTACCTCCAGATCACAAGTCACCCCTTCGTACAAGACGCTCATATTTTCCGAAATCATTAATTTCTTCGATTAAATTTTCAAATCTACTCAAACGTTTTGGGTGTGTTTTTTTTTCTGCCAATGTTGCTTGTATTTTCCACAAGATTTGTTTCTGTGGCGCTGAGTTTAACTTTTTCAAGATTAACATTTGAGACATTTTTTTCTCGATTATATGCATAATCCCAAAATAAGAAAAAATTTCTGCAATAATAACCTGTGGACAAGCTGCGAACTTCACGTTTGGGTGGTGATCATATTCGCTATGATTACAAGGTCTCGTAAAGAACAGTCCAGAAATAGATCTACGAGATACTCGCATCCAATGTTATGATACAGCGAGCGATATCGAATGATGAGGAGCGACCGAAGATGAGAGAGAGTTTAAACCACATAAGATCAAACAACGTGATAATCGGCCATATTTTATCAATTATGACCAATTATTGTGCGCCAAAGCGAAGTGGTGACGTCATTGACTAACCCACGTGACTAATGAAGAAGGACATATCATGGGTTGTTTACTAGTAAACTAAACACTGTCTGTCGCTTGTACATCGATCGGAAATTGTATGATCGATCTTGACCTTGGAAATTTGAGGGTACATAAAATTGTGCAACTTGGTGTGTGTCCCATCTCAGAGCAACTGATTTCTTATTATAAGGATGTGAACTTCGGTATGAAATAAAACACTATATGATAAGGATACGAATAGCACTTGGATAAGAAAGAGGTTTTTATCATTGTAAATCCATCTTTAGTCCCTTACAAATTAAAACAAATACAAAAACAAGCAAAAATATAAACCATAAAACACGCTCAACAATGATGAGGCCAATTCATGAAAAAAAATATCAATAACATATTTTGTTTGTTTGATCAAGTTTGATGTTAATAAAGCATAATAATTGTAAAGCGCTTAGAGATGAAATTGTTTCATATTAGGCGCTATATAAATCACAACTATTATTATTATTATTATATAGATACAATTAAGAAATAATAATATACATTCTCTTTGGGAATGTCGATATAAAATTTGGAAATTTCTTCCGACAATGACAAAAAGGGCAAATTCTGTGTTGATTGTTACACGGAATGAATGTACATCTCCAAAGAACTCCGAATGATTTGGGTTTTTTCTTTGGTCGACATTATATACGAGGCAAACATTTAGCTAAATTGATAGATCATTCAGATTATACGTTTGTCTTATACATTTTCCCTCGCTAGTCACGAGAATAGAGGTGAACGATTTGACATAGGAACACTGATCAATCAACAGCATGTGATTATGATAACATACTCAGCTGACTTCTGGTTATTGCCGTATAGGGAACCACTTACTCATATATTCAATGCATTTATAACAGAAGATGGACCCCGGGATTTCTAGTAAAATCCGGATAACATAAAGAGGCGTGTGTGTATTCTGAAGAAGAAGAAGAAGAAGAAGAAGAAGAAGAAGAAGAAGAAGAAGAAGAAGAAGAAGAAGAAGGAGAAGAAGAAGAAGAAGAAGAAGAAGAAGAAGAAGGAGAAGAAGAAAAAGAAGAAGAAGGAGAAGAAGAAAAAGAAGAAGAAAAAAAGGAAGAAGAAGAAGAAGGAAAAAAAAGAAGAAGAAGAAGAAGAAGAAGAAGGAGGAGGAAGAGGAGGCGGAGGAGGAGGAGGTGAAGACGAAGAAGGAAGAAGAGGGCTATAGGGCGTACATATCATTAAAAGGAATTTTCCTCCCGGTAACCATTCACAGCACCTGGGTTGAGTGTAGCGAATTTTATAGATTATTGTCTTGCCCCCCAAAATGTTAAATGGGCCGGGATTCGACCCGCGTACCCTGTGATCGACCGTCCGCGGCTGTTCCACGAGACCACACTCCACATCCCCCAGAAAGAAGAAAATGGCAAGGACTTGACATTTGAAATGTATTACCACCTGACATACAAACTTGTAACAACCTTTTATCTTTCAAAAAAGAAGCGCTGCTTATGCATTGTTCCTACTTTGTCTACTGAAGTAAAGCTTTGTTTTCTCAATGGAAATTGTTATTCTACATGGTAAATAGCTAAAAGAAAGTAAATTGAAGGTGAAAACAGGGCATTCCAATATTATGCATCGAAACGTGACAAATTGATCGATCACTGTTTGTGATCGGTTTATATCTGTTTCATGCACATGAGATTTTCAGGCGTTTATATTACCCTCCTCTAAAGATTTGTCACTCATGTAATTTACACCCTATCGTTTTGTCCATGCATTATTTGCGATCTTTGATTGAGCGCCTTGCCCTAACCATCGGTAATTTGAACCGCGGCTTGGTTCTGACTGCCCCACCCCCTCCCCTTCATCCCTATCTTGCATTTAACGTAAAATTGTGACAGATAATCTTTGCTGGATATCTATAAGTGATGAAAGAATAATCGAGTACATAACTGATGTTGGCGCCATATAATAGGCTCCTCTCATTGTGAGTTTTGATATCCAATTTTACTGGAGGAAATCCTTAAGTGATTGCAAAGTGGATAATTTTTATTGCATGGTACTTAAAGGGGAATCCAACCCAAGGAGAGAATCAACCTTACAGGAAAGAGGAAAATGAGAGAAGCAATCTAAAAAAAGTTTCATCAAAATCGGTTATAAAATAAGAGAGTTATGGAAGTTTGAAAAGTCTAGTTGTTCCTTCTATGGGGATCCTCAAATTGGCATCATCGGCTTCAAAATGGCCGATCTTATGGACAACTCTCCATTCATTTTGTACACAAATTTTCAGATTTTCCCCATTTTCTTTCAAAATTTGTCTTCTTTACTTCTGAGCTCAAAAAATGTCATGGGAAAATATATTTCACACAACATATGTTGAGCTCAGAAGGAGGTAAGATATATTTCAAAAGAAAATGGGGAAAATCAGAAAATTTGTGTACAAAATGAATGGAGAGTTGTCCATGAGATCGGCCATTTTGAAACCGATGATGCCAATTTGAGGATCCCCATAGAAGAAACAACTAGACTTTTCAAACTTCCATAATTCTCTTATTTTATAACCGATTTTGATGAAACTTTTTTAGATTGCTCCTCTCATATTCCTCTTTCCTGAAAGGTTGATTCTCTCCTTTGGTTGGATTCCCCTTTAAAGAACTCCTCCGGGCTGGAGTTTGCATTATTACAAAAATAAAGTAAAATCTAAAAAGCACAACACTGAAAATTTCATCAAAATGGGAGAAGAAATAGAAAAGTTATGAATTTTCTTAGGTTTTGAATTTTTTTAGGAAACAGTTCTTGGCATCTTCAAATTGGCAAACTGATGACGTCACAGCCCCGCTATTTTCTTTGTATTTTATTGTATGAAATACCAATTATCAAGATTTTCTGCCCCAAGGACATAGGCAGGGATTAATCCTTGTGGAATGTTCAAAGTCACAAAATGAAATGAAAATGAAATTTTCTGTGTTGTGCTTGTTAAATTTTACTTTACTGTACAAAACTTTTTAAATTTCAGCCCGGAGTCCTCCTTTAAAGAGACCTTTCAATGATTGACAAGCGGATAATTATTATTCTTCATTATACTCTCTTACTTTAAAGGAGAAGGAAACCCTAGGAATCTGATAAGTCTTACAAAATAGACAAATCAAAGACACCGATCAATAACAATTTGAGAAAAATTGAATAAATGATAAGAAATTTATAAGCATATGAATGTTATGATCACTATGGCTATGGAGATCATCACATTCGCAACAGCCCCAAGATGTGGGATGTCATACATGAATAACTTCTCCAATACTTTTGTACATATTTCACTTTATTTGTATTTGTATTTTTTTTATTTTTTATTATTATGTCAGTAGATCTGATATTCTTTTCATGGGAGGACATGTAACACATGTTTCATACATTACAATCACTTTTTTGTCCACCAAATGGAAGAGTTGTTCATGTGTAACACACATCACACATCTTGGGCCTGTTGCCAATGTGAGAATCTCCATAGCGGTAGTGATCACAACAATTGAATGCCCATAACTTTCTTATCATTGATTCTAATGTTCTCAAACTTTCATGTATTTAATTCTTGGTTGTTTTTTTTCTGTTTCATACAATTCAACTGAATCATAGGGTTTCATTAACCTTTAAGAGACCTTTAAATGACGTTAATCATTGTTACTTTATGTTAGTATCTAACTTTAAGGGACCTTTAAATGATCTTCGTTACCTCATGATATCATCTAACTTGAAGGGATCTTTAAATGATCCTTGTTATTTCGTGATATCATCTATCTTGAAGGGACCTTTAAGTGATTGGATCATTGTTACTGCTTGAATCAACCCGATTTGATGCGATCTGATGAACAGGTGACCTTTGATACCCCATGATGTCATCCAGATTTAAGGGACCTTTAACTGGTCGTCATTATTTTTTGATATCATAACTCTAAGAGACCTTTAAATAGTCGTCGTTGTTCCATATTATATAACTTTAAGGGAATTTAAACAATCCATGTTACTTCATGATATCATCAAACTTGTAGGGTCCTTCAAATGATGGATCATTGTTATTTTATGATATCCTCTAATTTTAAAGTACCTTTAAATGATAGTTGTCATGATGCCATCTAACTTTATCATGTTTATGGGACCTTTAAATGATCTTCGTTGCCTCATGATATCATCTAACTTGAAGGGACCTTTAAGTGATTGGATCATTGTTACTGCTTGAATCAACCTGATTTGATGCTATCTGATGAACTATGAGATGATGAAGGGGATTAAATCAAGCACAGCGGAAAGCGATCTTCGATTTTTTGCACATCTAATCTCAGCACCCACACATGAAGTTGGCACACAATAATGCAGTGGTATCGGCATTTAAAACGGCATAAAGAAATAGTACATATTTACTTTTTTGTGTGAGGGTGTTTGCAATTGAATGTATAATAGTCCTGGAAAGAAACGTCTACATGGTATCAAATTTTCAATATCCTCGGTCCATGTGCCCATTTATACTTTATACTGGATGGCAGCAAATAGATGGATTTTTCTTGCCCATAAAGATATAAGTGCCGTGCCGGGGATCGAACCCATGACCTTTGCATCCCAGTCAAGTGATACGACCACTACACTACGACGTGTCCATCTAACCTCTTAATAAATGGTTAAATCTGAGAACGTAGACCTCAGAGTGCTTCTATATGTTTTTGTTTTGTTTTGTTTAGTTTTCCTTTTTTTACATTGCTCCGTAAAAGGCTGTAATGTTACAAAAGCTTTTTCAACTTTGATTTCCTTAATGATAAGGTCTGCTTGTTCAGACTATGTCCTAGTTGTTTCGATCTGTTGTGACGCTTGCCGCCAAAAGGCTGTCATCAAATTTAGCGCGCTTTATCGAACCCATTTCCGAAGGTGTTTTTCGGTATGCACCGTCGAAGTGAAATAAGTATCGCTTTAGACAAGAAAAAGTGTTGATACGACAGAAGCGTCTTTAAGTTAACCCTGAACCATTTCCCCAATTCAGTGTAAGCTTTAGAATTAAAATAATGCACACTTCAACGGTTGAACATGAGGTCAAATCGAGCGTATAGAACATTACATTTAGTAGATTTTTTTATTTATTTTTATTTTTTATTTTTTTAGCTTTGTAAAGCATCTTGAAGGAAAATTAACGATTCGACGACATATTTCATCAGTTTTATCACGCATATGATTTTATCAATGACACACAAAATAAATTTGACGTTATTTCACTAAAAAGGATTGAGTTAAAATTGATGTTCAGTGACGTAACGGACATTACACTATTGGGCAACTTACCCTTGTGAGCAGTTTGAAATTGATATGAATTTTGCTCCTTAATGGAAACAACCTATTATATCCGTCATAACAATAATCTGAACAGGTGATTGGCCTGAACCCCGTCATGTGACCAAAGATAACTCCAACCAACGCCACGAAATTGGGCACAAAAATGCCATGAACCCTGAAATCTGACGTCAAAACCCGGAAATAGTACCTTGAACCTTGAATAGTATAAAAACTATTTACATGTTGCGTTCCCACTGTACACGGGTAGCCTACTATCTACAGTAGATTGTAACATGTTGTGTTCCAACTGTACATGGGTAGCCTACTATCTACGGTAGATTGTAACATGTTGTGTTCCCACTGTACATGGGTAGCCTACTATCTACTGTAGATTCTAACATGTTGTGTTCCCACTATACATGGGTAGCCTACTATCTACTGTAGATTGTAACATTTTGCGTTCCCACTGTACATGGGTAGCCTACTGTAGATTAAAACATGTTGTGTACCCACTGTACATAGCCTACTATCTACTGTAGATTTTAACGTGTTGTGTTCCCACTGTACATGGTTGGCCCACTACTGTAGATTGTAACATGCTGTGTTCTCACTGTACATTGGCAGCCTACTATCTACTGTAGATTGTAACATGTTGTGTTCTCACTGTACATGGGTAGCCTTCTATCTACTATAGATTGTAACATGTTGTGTTCTCACTGGACATGGGTAGCCTACTATCTACTGTAGATTGTAACATGCTGTGTTCTCACTGTACATAGCTAGTCTACTATCTACTGTAGATTGTGACATGTTGTGTTCCCACTGTACAAGGGTAGCCTACTATCTACGGTAGATTGTAACATGTTGTGTTCCCACTGTACATAGCTAGTCTACTATCTACTGTAGATTGTGACATGTTGTGTTCCCACTGTACATGGGTAGCCTACTATCTACGGTAGATTGTAACATGTTGTGTTCCCACTGTACATGGGTAGCCTACTATCTACGGTAGATTCTAACATGTTGTGTTCCCACTATACATGGGTAGCCTACTATCTACGGTAGATTGTAACATTTTGCGTTCCCACTGTACATGGGTAGCCTACTGTAGATTAAAACATGTTGTGTACCCACTGTACATAGCCTACTATCTACTGTAGATTTTAACGTGTTGTGTTCCCACTGTACATGGTTGGCCCACTACTGTAGATTGTAACATGCTGTGTTCTCACTGTACATTGGCAGCCTACTATCTACTGTAGATTCTAACATGTTGTGTTCCCACTATACATGGGTAGCCTACTATCTACTGTAGATTGTAACATGTTGTGTTCTCACTGTACATTGGCAGCCTACTATCTACTGTAGATTGTAACATGTTGTGTTCACACTGTACATGGGTAGCCTACTATCTACTGTAGATTGTAACATGTTGTGTTCCCACTGTACATGGGTAGTCTACTATCTACTGTAGATTGTAACATGTTGTGTTCCCACTATACATGGGTAGTCTACTATCTACTGTAGATTGTAACATTTTGCGTTCCCACTGTACATGGGTAGCCTACTGTAGATTAAAACATGTTGTGTACCCACTGTAACATATAGCCTACCTATCTACTGTAGATTTTAACGTGTTGTGTTCCACTTGTACATGGTTGCCCACTACTGTAGATTGTAACATGCTGTGTTCTCACTGCTACATTGAGCCACTATCTACTGTAGATTGTAACATGTTGTGTTCTCACACTGTACAATTTGGCAGCCTACTATCTACTGTAGATTGTAACATGTTGTGTTTCCACTGTACATTGGAGCCTACTATCTACTGTAGATTGTAACATGTTGTGTTTCACACTGTACATGGGTAGCTACTATCTACTGTAGATTGTAACATGTTGTGTTCCCACTGTACATGGGTAGTCTACTATCTACTGTAGATTGTAACATGTTGTGTTCCCACTGTACATTGGCAGCCCACTATCTACTGTAGATTGTAACATGTTGTGTTCACACTGTACATGGGTAGCCTACTATCTACTGTAGATTGTAACATGTTGTGTTCCCACTGTACATGGGTAGTCTACTATCTACTGTAGATTGTAACATGTTGTGTTCACACTGTACATGGGTAGCCTACTATCTACTGTAGATTGTAACATGTTGTGTTCCCACTGTACATGGGTAGTCTACTATCTACTGTAGATTGTAACAAGCTGTGTTCCCACTGTACATGGGTAGCCTACTATCTACTGTAGATTGTAACATGTCATGTTGTGTTCCCACCCTACATGGATAGTCTCTACTGTAGATCATAACATGTTGTGTTCCTACTTTACATGGGTAGCCTTCTATCTACTGTAGATTATAACATGTTGTGTTCCCATTGTACATGGATAGCCTACAATCTTCACTTCAATTTTATGAACTCGTTTGTCCCTGTTTTAACTTTTGTAGATCCTGACGATCTCAGACCTTGAGAGATTGAGAGAGAGAGAGAGAGATCAGGGAAGAGAAGAAGTAAGGGCCAGAGATAGAATGAGGAGCAAAATCTTTCATTCTCTTGCGATCCTAATGTCTGGAGAAGTGCATGTATAGAACTTGTCAAATCAACTTATCAAAAGGACGTAAGAGTTTTCATGCAACATGTACTTCACATGCTATACAAAAACTCTTACGCCTTTCTACCAGCTGCTACTACATCGCACGCTACGCTGCTCTTTAGTTGTTAATGGCCATACAGGGAGCTAATAAAGCATGGTCACTAAATGTCCCATCTCAGGCACGAAGGTGGTCAACTGTGTGATTCATATCTAACATGTTCTCTCATTCTGAGTTTTTACCATTCTATGACGTCAGGATAATAATGATATAAAAATGCACAATGCTCGGCAAAAAACAAATAAATTCCATAAAACCATCTGACATGTTGGACTCTTGAAAAAAAATTACAAACCACACAAAACTATTTGACATGATAAACCCTCCCATGTCTGACTTTTCACCATAATATGATGTCATAACATAAATGCACAATACCCGAAAATATCAAGTAAACCCCACATAACTATTCTTACTTTCTTTCTCACCTCTCTGGTAGGCAACAAAAACCCAAATATGTTGCATGTCACGTGCATGTAATAACAATGATATAAAACATTATTTGAATTATTTTCAAGATAAGGCCGCACGCAATTTACACAGTACGAACAATTGCCTATCAAACCATGTCCTCAATCTGAGATGAGCGTGCAATTAGAAAAAAAAAAAGAATAAGAATTTCTTTTATTTTTCGAGTTTACTTGGAAATATACAGTGGTGGCCAAAATTATTAGAACACCTGAACCTACACAAAGTCAATGGGATTATCAATGCCCTAGTTCATTTGCCGAAATCAGATTAAAAATATCTTTTGTGTGCCATGAGCTTTCATGACTTTTTAGCATAGGGTCTTACGTATATGTTGATACCAAATTTATATAGTTTCGACCATCTGGTAATGCGCAACATTAAAAATAGTTGCGCTATGCGCTTTTGATTTCCCCATATACTTGTGTATTAAACATGTAGTCCAAATGCAAAAAAGTAAAATGCCAAATACAGATGCCGATTGCTCAAAAAGTATTTGAGGTGCAAGTATGAAACTTAGCAGGCTTATTTATTCTAATATACCTCACATACATTCTAAGTTTCAGCAAATTTGGTCAAATGGGGAGGTGGATTCGCCCCCACCCTTGGTGGTTAGATGACCAAAATAACCATGCCCATTGAAGGTTAAGACTATTTTTTTTTTTTATTTAACGAAGACACTCCTTGTAAATGTATATATTTTTTTAAGGAAATTTCATGAGCAATTCAAATATGTTGAAATATTAAGGGTCATTGGAACAATGGTCTTAAATAGGGGCACTGAATTAAAAAATTGGGGCCCTTCAAAAATAATTCAAGAATCCCCACATAAGATGTAACTACTTCACACTGTGTTGTTATGAATGCCATTTTTGACATCCTCAGGAAATTTCCTTTCAGAATATATATACTTTTGTAGGAAGAGGCTTAAAATGTTTAACGTTATGACACTTTGATCCTGAAAGGGGCTAAATTTTTAAATTTTGCAGTTCGTGGGGTGACATAAAAAAGGGCGACTTGGGGGCGAGTTCCCAACGCATGGCTTTGTTATTTAGTTTTTAAAGCATATTAATGATATTCGGAGACATTCCAACCATTTTATTGATATTTAAATGGTCAACTGAATGAAAATTATTAAAATCATTTAAATATGCTTGGTGTTCTAATAATTTTGGCCACCACTGTATATATTATATTTGCAAAAGAGGGAAAACCCTGTTTTGTGATAAAACTCTTCACATCGCGATCGTTAAAAATGCGTATTATTGTACCCCTTTCCCTGTCCTTTTATCTCACTTGACTATACTCCTCACCTAAACTATCACCTCTATACTTAATAATCCATCTAACCTATTGTAGATTTTATACCAACATACCAGTATTCGTAATTCGTGTCATACTATATGGTATTCATTATTTCCAATCTCTGCTTTACCTTGACATCATATATTTTATGACCCCTATCTCACTTGGTTTCAAATTACCTTTTCATGTTGACATCAGCAGATCTTCTTTGATTTGTGTGATCAGGAAGGAATATTGCTGATCCCCTCAGAGACGAATTTGACAGGAAAGGGGAGGGGGGCTCAGGAAAGATTGAAATCCGATATCAATATATTCACGAGTTCCTCCGGCGAGATCTAGTGAAGCGTTTGAATAATTGTTTCTCTGATGATAATTCAAAACTTCAAAGATCGTCAAAACGTACAAAAACACAATACGACGAATTTATGAAATATGATATTTGCAAAGAGCATGTTGTATATTATTATTGAAGAAATAAATACTTAAGTAATTTTTTTCATTATTTCAAAACCCCTAACAAAAAGTTCCGCAAATCTACTTTGGGCTATGATAACTTTTTAGATACCCCTTTGTTATTCCTGATATTCATACCATTGGAAAGATAATTCATTCTCCTTTTTATTGATATCATATTTGTAATGATTGTGTCATGGTTCAAGGCACAGATTATCAGAATATGGAGAAAAGTAAAAAGTCAAATGTTGTAAAATGCACTTTTATTGATCACATTGAAGTTCCGCAACGCCAATTCAGACCCTGATAACTTTTTGGGTATTTTATCATTTTTATTGATTTTTATACCATTGTCAAGTTCATTTATTCTTCTTTTTATTGATACCTAATTTGTCATGGTGATGTCATGCCTGGGTCCACAGAACCCCTGAATACCACCTGAATGCAAGGCAAAGTAAAAGATGATGTTGAGTTTAAATGTTCTGTAACACAACTTTGAACCTTGATACATTTTAATGAGGGTTTTAATCATTATCAATTTTTGTAGCAATGGTAACATAATGTTTGAATGCACATAATTCATGAATATAATGCAAAGTGAAAATGAAAAGTTGCGAAATGCATTGTTATGGCTCAAATTGAGTATCTCCCAATAGCTACAATAGTCACAATAGGCATTCAATTTGCAACATATGACTTCTGACTTGTCCTAACATTTAGGTGTTTTGTGCATACAAGAACAGTACGATTGTTACAATTAGGGTATCATTCAAAAGAAGAATCAATGAATATCAATAAAAAGGGGAATAAATTATCTTTCCAATAGTGTGACTATCAGGAATAACTAAAGCATACCTGAAAAGTTATCATGGCCCAATGTCGATTTGCGGAACTTTTTGTTAGGGGTTTATTTCACTGAACGATGGAGCTACATATTGCTTTCTTTTCAAAATATAATGACTTATTTAATCCAACAAATGCAGTGGTGTATATTATTTGTATGCATATAATATTCATATGGTATTGAGTGGCCTTGAAGGCTATGCCACATACATTTCCGAAAAAAGTCATATTGCCACGAGTCGAAGACGAGGGCAATGTATTTTTATTCATATTTATATCATATTTCTTTTACACGCATAAAAAGTACCTGAAGTATATTCTAGAGAACAATAAAAAGATGCTAGGATGATGAATTAAAGGTACAACTTTGTTGCTTAAGAGCTACAATCACCTTTAAAGATGCAAAATGGCACCTTGCTAAAGGGTACCTTTTTAAGGGTGCACCCAATGCATCTTCATTGGTCTGTACCTTTAAACAATGTGAAAGATGAGAAGTTTAACCCCTTATCGTCGTAATACTATAAAGAGGTGAGAATTTATCAGAAGACATTCAAGCCAACTTCCAGCTTCCGTTTACAATCAGCCCGGTGTGATGTTCCCTTACCCCTTCCAATTCCTTACTATCGGCCATCTTGCAAAGAGGTGAAGGGTAGATCACTACAGATAAACTTCTTTCTTTTATGTCGTGCGTCGACGTTTGCTCCGGCGACAGTTGATCCGGGTTCTTTTTTTTTTTCGAATAAGATGTAGGGTTGATTATTATTATCGGTTGCGATAAGAGATTTGTAACGGAACAGGAATAACCTGTGGTCCAGGATTGAAGTTAAAAATTCGATTAGTGTGAATACTACGGAGCAATTGTCGCCGAGGAGAGGATGTGCGCGTGCGTGTGGGTGTGTGTGTGAGGGTATGAAGTTATATGTTTGAGGGAGGATGAGGATGAGGGCGAGTGTGAGGTTGGGTGAGGATGAGTTAGGGCGGGTTGTTGAGGGTGAGGGTGGATGTGTCTGTGTTCGAGAGAGGGTGTGTGCGTGAGGGTATAGGGTGTGTGAGGGTAGGGCGTGTGAGGATTTGTGTGTATGAGAGAGGATGTGTGGGTGAGGTGTGTGTTTGGGATGTAAGTGAGCGGATGCGTGTATGTGAGTATGTGGGTGTGTGCGTGTGTGTGTGTGTGTGTGTGCGTGTGCGAGGATTTGTGTGTGGGTAAGAGGGTGATGGTATTGGGTGTGTATAGATGAGAGTCTATGTGTGGGTGAGAGAGTGAGTGTATATGTGTGTGTGTATGTGTTTGTGTGTGTTTGTGTGTGTGTGTGAGGGAGGGTGTATATATATATATATATATATATATATATATATATATATATATATATATATATATAATACTAAGTAAGGATGTATGTGGTGAGTGTGTCTGCCTTCCCATTTCGCTTGGATGCTTCAAAAGTGGAAGCCCGTTTTATTGTGAAATAATCCTCGGATCCTTGGTGACTTAACTGAAGATTACTATGTCTCCATCATTCCTTTCCTTTAAGTTTCCTTCAGAGCCATGTAAAAATGCATGTCAATATCTTTCCTATCCTTCACTTCGAATGACTTTGAAATTCAAAACCATGTTTTGCTGGAAATTAATTACTTGGAAGAGGAATTGCAATCAAGGAGAAATGTGACTCGGAGAGATATTACCAAGACTCCAATATGAATCTATTGCCCGAGGTTCTACAAGTCCGCATTGGTCACGGTCTTACTCCAATCATTATGTGGGCTTATGCCAAATGATTCAGATACTTTCATCAAAACAAGTTAATTCATCGCGAGAAAACGCCGAGTCTAGCGAAGAAAGTCGCAGAGAAAGAAGGCGGAGAGGCTTTGTGAAACCCCGGATCCAACCCTGGTCTAATATCCGTGCATGACATGAGAAGATAGTGTTGTGCCTGAGGGCCATATCCCATGTGTGTTTGTATTGCTATTCGCACTACCAATCAAATTAAGATGGAGTCAAAATGCGGTATAATATTGAATACGCGCCTTGGCTTGCAATTCAGGCAAACTTGTACATAAATTAAACTTAAAATCATCAATAACTATGAAAAATTAATGAACAGTGTATGGAGGATTTATCCTTCCACAATTATAACAGTACTTTAGAACCAGTATTTGAAGAAAATTCAATTATTAATAAAACGCACATTATCATAGGCCGTGTTTAATCATATGATATCAAAGACCATTAGATATTTTCAGTTTGTTAGACTAATAAGGAAGTCTTCCCCGTGCCCTGAACACACAGAGGATGAATGAACTGGATATTACAACGTGATAATTACTTTGGTATTTACCTTGAACTTGCTTGATAATTAAGTGTTGAAATAGCTTATTGTCTAATTTTGTAAACATGTATTTGTGGGGTAGGGTTTTAATCATCATAACGTGATAATGCGTGATACTAACTACATGTAAAAAGAAAAGAAAAAAAAGATCACCTACAAAAGTAAATTTATTGGTCTTATTCTGCTTGTGAAAATGCAATTTCTATGATGTCTGCTATTTATTGTGAAGTCACTACTAGAAATTATTTTTCAAAGCAGAAATTGAATCAAAATATGAGTCAAAGGTTTCAGGAAAGTCCATCAAAGGACAACGAAGGTATGAATAATTAAAGTTTTAATTTTGTGACTTCATTACGAGCGGATCTCCCACAATTATACTGTGTCCTGTATTCCATAAATTATCATTCGTTAAAATAAAGTATTAATTATATCCCCATGGATTTGATAAAATTATAAAACTGTGCATGTCTATAATATGCCTCCTCGATATAGATCTATTCCATCACCAATCACCATGCACAATGAACCATGAAAAAAAAAAGTATATAGAATTTAATTATTTTTCATAATTTTGTTTAAAACCTTCGCTGATAATTTGTCTTTGTTTAAAACAATAATAAATTCCAGGGTGAATTCCCCCTTTAAAATGTGCTGACACAATATGAATTTCAACGTGCTATAAGCACCTCACATCCTTTTCCTGTTTGTGACTCCTGTGACTTTCTCATGAAATATAGAGTGTGCGCCATGGGTCTGGCTGTCCCTGTCATCTGCCTTTGAAGAATATTGTGAGTTATTTGCCTAATTATGATCCAACAAAATTTCAGTGTGTAGTATTGTCTGTTTTACAATTCCCATCGGAATGGTATATGGCGTGAAAGACGGGGCAATAAACAGGCATTTTTTTGTTATCATTACCAATATCACTATCATTATTAATATTACTATCAGAGACAGATAGAGGAAGGGAGAGGGAGAAATGGAAAGAGAGACAGACAGAGATAAGCTTGGACCACGTGTAAAACATCTTTTTCACCGATCTTGTTTTTCAGTTATTTGTAATACATATATTTGAATAAATTAACAGTTAAGGCTATTGGTCCTCATTCGTGTAACGGGACGAGATGCTTATCTGTAATAGCTAGGGGAAGTTCCCATTGCAAGATACATGTGTGTGGGAGGACAGGCTAAGAGAGTCGATCTACTTTCCCACCTGTCCGTTTCATTTTAACAACAGCAGACCTTTTTCATATTTAGTTGTTGGGAGCATCTTTTTTAAGAATAAGTCGGGACAACAGATGTACCATCTTCGCAGAATAGGGATTGTAATTTAAGGGATGAAGCACAATTGCCATTTCAAAATGTGTTTTTAATGACCAGCACAGACGATATTTTCCTCTTTGCGTAAAATAATGGTTAAACCATTCTAGTAGAAGTAGTGCAATATATGCTTTAAAGAGAGCAATTAAATTGTGTTCAATGACTAAGTTCGAAATATATAAATGATTATTATTTTTGTTTTGTTTTGTTTTGTTTGTTGTTTTTTTTTTGGGGGGGAGGGGATAATAAATATAACGAATTTTCCCCCTGGCTCTTCTGAATTTTTACGAACATAAGACAGAGATGATTCCATAATCTTTGAATCTGCTGCAGGTCTTAAACCCTTCCAAATTAATAACGAATCTCAGGCCGGGGTACCGACTCGTTAAATACAATACTATGGATTTAACACGTTGAAAAACATTGTATTTTGAGTCGATTTTCTAATAAGTATTATAAGGATGCATGCTTAGCTATATAGTTTGATGTTGAATAGATTGAGAGGTAGGGGCACTGTAGGATAGATCAATTGATATTAATCGTGGGCTACGTGAGAAATGCCTCAGGCATCTGTTTGTATTGCTATCGTACATGCTAACCAACCCAGAATTTACACTGCAATATTAGCTGTGTTTATATGATCATAAATTATATTGGGTTGGTTATAGTGCGGGTTGCTTTAGCGGTATTTCCAATCTCGCTTGGTAATGATATCATATCATTAGTTGGGAAGTTTGCTTGCAAAAGGCTTCCAATCCACCCGTGTAGCTATATAGGAAAAGGGGTTTATCTTATTTTGCACAGGCGTCCAGATAATCATGTTACCATTAACATCAAATGCATTCAGCTTTAATTGCTTTAAAAATGAAAGTTAAAACCTTTCTTCAAAGACAGATTGCTCAATGACCAAAACCATGGTCTGATATAATTATTAGGTCCTAATTAATTTTCATCGAAAGTTGATTCATAGCCTTTTAGAATTAAGCTCTACATTTCTTCACAATTAAAGGACTACTACGATGTTTGAAAGGGGCATTCTACACTTCACTCATCCTTTTTAAATTTGATAAACATTAACGTATATTGGGATAATATGAGTATCAACGAATTGTTTTTTTTTTTTTTTTTTTTTTTTTTTTTTTGTTAAAGATAAATATAATTTACCACAGCCTAATATCAAATATTAAAACAGCTAGCGATCACTTGATTTCTATTTCCAGAATTGCAAACCAAAATTCCATTTAATCATCATCTGGTGAACTTGGTATGGCCATCTAAACACAATCATATGTCATTATAATGTTGACAGGATGCCGTGTACATAAATGAAGAGCGCATTCCTACAGAGCGATAACTTCGCATCTAATCAATAACTACGCTCACTAATTTCCCCTAATTTACAGCTCTATATATAGAAACCATTTGTTTATTTTTAGACGCGGTTGTTTATATTACACGAAATCATTATGATGTTTCGGCAACTGCTTAGAAAGATTTTTTTTTAAGGGGGGGGGGGGGGATAAAAGCAACAAAGTATGATTACCTAGTTGGTCCCATACACAACCATGGTTAGATGTAGGAATTAAAAATATGTAGGGTACATGCAGGTAATATGGGCCCCTTAAGCTCATTTGCCTAATTTGCATAAAATTACGAAATGACACACAGTCTAATCTTTGTTTATATGAATCAATAACTACTGCTCTAACTTTTATTGTGAAGAAAAACAATTATCACCAATCCCCCTGTCTGCAATATTCAAATGTTGACGTCATTACCAAAGTGCCCATATTACCTGCATGTGCAGGTAATTATGGGCACATGTATTTAACGTATGGTTTAAAAACTACAATGACTCTACCATGTCTGGAATTTGCTTAAAATGTTGAAAATCATTAACTTTAAGATATAATTTGAAATTATAAGACCCTTCAGTAAACCCTTTGACTATATATTTTATTGTTATGTATTTTGTATATTATTTCTTTTTTTAATATCATTTAAATATTATTTTCATTATACAAGTAAATATAGGCCTACAATAAGTTATTTATATTAATTATATACTGTGAATATACCCCAAAAAATCGTAGAAAAAAGATTGATGCCTCATCCCAATACTAAGTACCAGAATCATTTCCG
Organism: Paracentrotus lividus; assembly: GCA_940671915.1. Taxonomy (NCBI): domain Eukaryota; kingdom Metazoa; phylum Echinodermata; class Echinoidea; order Camarodonta; family Echinidae; genus Paracentrotus; species Paracentrotus lividus. The sequence goes on along the minus strand of CALNVZ010003428.1, from coordinate 10,707,357 downwards.
CCATTTTGGATGTCCCATATTACCTGCACTATTGTTGCTGTGTCAGGCATGCATTCAATGCCACATTGCACCCCTTCACTAAAACAAATTGACCTGTACACGCTAGTATGATCAAAATGAAACTATAAGCTTACTAAATATACAAAACAATTGAGGTTACCCCCTCAAACACTCTTTCACCATCACATTCTGTGAAATATCAAATTTTACATCAGGGTAAAAAAATGCCGTAAGTTTTACCTACCTTGTTGGTTTTTAGCAATTTTCTCAGAGAAATTTCGGCATCAGATGCTCTCACGACAATATATTTTCGTATACAGTTCATATGAACAACATTATGGTGCTCACATCGGTCACCGGTCACCGGTCGACGGTCACGACATGATTTGCTTCAGGTGGCCCATATTACCTGCTGGCCCATATTACCTGCATGTACCCTATTCATATAACTTCCCTGCTACCAAACTACAGAGGTTTACTCTCTCTTAATGTGAAGGTTTGAATTTCTCACTCTACATTAAGAGTGAAGGGATATTCACTCCAAATCGAGTGGTAATTAAAGCACTCAGATTGGAGTGGTTACTATCTCAGTTGTCTCACAGGGCGATAGAGTAAGCCCGGTTTCCGCTCAATATTGATTGCAAGGCTGGATGTTTTCACTCGTTTTGAATGGATACGAGAGAGCGACTATCACTGCAAACCAAGTATGAGAACCGGAATAAGGGTAGGCCTACTAAACTGCTATGTCGGGACTAATATCATGTACAGTAACATAGACATACGTGGGAAAGCATATTTTAGAAAGCTGGGAAAAACACGGTTAATTATATGTTTAGAAAGAGTGAGCAATTACGATGTCATCGGAATAGCCGAAGACATTTCGTACAGAAAGGAAACTAAAAAGATTGAAGGGAAGAGGAGTAAAGGAAGAAGTGTGTACTCCTCTTGATGGACAGCTTGAAGAAATGCCTTAAGAACAGAGAAGTACGGTACAACCGATTGAAAAGGATAGGGACAAAGACTTGTTAAACATCATAATCGCTCAATTTTAATGATACAGCACCATTGTAAAAAAAAAAAATAGTGTTTTAAACATTCTCTACACACAAAAAAAGAAAAAAGAAAAAAAAGAAGATATTTGAAGGATTGACAATATCCCGTTTGTTATAGTTGTAATAATGTGCTTTCATATTTCGTTATTTGACATTGAAACTATTTTTTGGAAGAAAACAACATCAATCTGTGCAATGTTGAAGCAGATTGTTCAAATTTTCTTTCAATTACCTGCAGAGAGCTCCTCACACTTAGCGATTCACAAATCAATCCCTCAAACCACGGCATGCATGCGACAAAATCATTAACCTAATTAAAGATCGTACTCCCGAATGCGACCTAATTTAGAGTTCTCTTTTCAGCCCGGGTGTAATACGATACGCTTCGAGCCAATCATCTTCAATAAAACCCAATTCAAATAAGGAGACCACGCCCCCACCCCTCTCCATCTTGAAAATGTGTAGCTTAGTGACTGAGTTAGCGTGGAGATGAAAGAAGTTCCTTTAAATTCCATGATTTATAATTACACATGGACATCACTTGCTATCTATACACTTGTTCAGGAATAGATTCATTTGGAATATGTTTGAGAAGAATGTCTTCTAAACATTGAGCTCAGTGATGACAAATGGCAGACGTACGTGATTTAATCAGCGCGCTACGAAATCAAAATGTTTGTAAGTTACACAAAACCAAATGGGCTGAATAAGAAATCAAACAAACGAATCTTAAAGTGGAATCTCACATGAGGAGACCTCTCCAAGACTCCGTGACGCGAAAGCTCCAAGACTCGAGAGACGTCTCTGAGACGTCTCTCAGGCGGGTAAAATTCTCATTTAATATGAACATGTTTGATTTTCCCGCGACTCGTGAGACGTCACAGAAACTTGGGAGACGTCTCGGAGACAAAAACTATTCACAAACCTGATTCATATCCATTTCATGGCATGTGAAAACCCACCTAAAATCAGATAGCTCTAATGAGTTAACATCTACTGTAGATTAAAAAAAAAAAAAAGAAACACTCAAACTACTCATCGACAAACAGCACGGCCATAGATTCAACTGTTTGGCTTGCTATAATCGTTTACAAAGACATCAATAGGGTTGAGATGCGATTTAAAAAAAAATAAAATAACGAAGAAAATTATAATTTATACAAAATAATACACACCCGCCCTACATAACACTGAGGATCTTCAAGTGACGGAATTCCAACTGTCGACAAATCGATTCGAACAGTTGCCAATACGTTTTTTTTTAATTGCCGACATGGGACCATTTGAATTATCGCGCCGAGATCAAATGAACACATAAAATATCAGGATATATAGCTTATCTAAAGCATTTCATTCAAATAAGAGTTGGTTTCAGTTTTTGAGTTGATATAAGGCTGATCATTTCATGTTGACTGTGATTTATTTGTAATTGCATGCCTATGCCTATAATCTTGGCATATACCTCAAAGGGTATCGATTTTCGTCTAAATAAATCATACCATATTTTTGTTTCTTTATTAAGCATGAAAATTGAGCACACGATAAACTTATACACCAGAGCCTTGTTGTTTATATGCTTCTTTCTATACACTATGATAGCAGATTAATGTGTGTTTTAAAAAAAAAGAGAATTTTGTAATCCACAAACTTTCAGTGTTTGAGAATATGATGTAATCTTTTATCGATCCATCTTCAAGGAAATTAAGAAGATGCACAACATATTTTCTCCTGGTGGCATCAAACATATTTCAAATGGAATGAGTTTGATGTGGCTCCCATCTATTGAAGCTCCCCGGTACAAAAGCTTGGGGTCTTGTCCTCTTTGATTCGATAGCAAGATTTTGGTCTTTATTAGAGGGGCGCCACCTGTTGGGATGGTAGGCAGATGCCTGTTGAGGGTTTTTCTAACTCCCCTTTAAAGGGGAATTCAACCCAAGGAGAGAATCAATCTTGCAGGAACGAGATTTTTTATGTTCCCTCCCCCCTTAATTCTTATATTTTTTTAATGTCTCCATCTTACCTGTCAAGTCGAATGTATTTTTTTACAAGACAGGATTATGTTCGGCTCAGAAGGAGGTAAGATGTATTTTTAATAATAATAGGGAAAATCTTAAAATTTGTGTAAAAAAAAAATTATTTTAAAAAATGGAGAGTTGTCCATAAAATCAGCAATTTTGAAGAACAGCGAGAGACTTTTTAAGCTTCCACCTCTCTCTCTCTCTCTCTCTCTCTCTCTCTCTCTCTCTTTAATTCGTCCTCTCATTTTACTTTTTTAAAAGGATTGATTCCCTCCTTGGGTTGAATTCCCTTTAATATTATACATGTATGGATTACAACACAAGCACGCAGCTGGAAAACGGTATTCATCCCTGAAAAAGAAACATTTCACCGTGAGAGATAAATAGATTCTCGCCTAAAGTGCGGTTTCTCATTCGGATGAACAATTTTTTCCTTGTATAATTTAGCATAATGTTCGGCTACAACACATTTGGTGATTGTGAACTGCGTGGAAATAATTACTTCCCACATTGTGGTTGTGAATTAGATGTGCTTTGAATGATAATGGTCAACACTTTTTAAAAACAAATTTTTGTTCAAATGTAAAATTTTCTCCTTTCTCCTTCTCTCCTTCTCCTTTCCTCTGTCTGTCTCTCTCTACATCTCTCTCTCTCTTATTTATCTATCTTATAGCCTCAATCCCAATCTCTCTATATCCACCTTTTAATTTTGTTGTATTTTTGTTTTATTGAAAAATTCAAGGAAACATGATAACATATGAAAAGCATGGTTTTATCATAACTCTACGAAATGACATAAAACAAAACGCGACAAAACAGCACAACACAACCCGGAACAACGGAGTGTCCTATTGAGAATAAATTTCCTCACAGCGCGCTCCTCCCCTGTGAATGCTAAAGATAGCGAGTACAGTCAATGATAGTTAAAATAAAATTATTGTTCTAGTCACGACATTGAAATGTGGAAGACACTGTATAAAAGTGATTTGGAAAGGTATATCCACCTTCTAATTCGTTATCATCCGATGTACCCCCTCTCTCTTTATATATTTTACCCCAAGAATAAAACGGGACTAGGGATTCGATGTTTTGTTTATGTTAAAGTTGATAGTTGTGATATTTTCGTTATTATATGGTTACATGAAGTACATAACATTATGTCAAACCATAACTAATATATACCCACGGCGCATCAACTGTCTGAAAGGCTTTAATTCATCTATGCCTAATCTGTGAAGTTGCGTTAAGGTCCATGCATGAAAGTTATATGACATTGAAAGTACATATAACCTCGTGTGATGATGATGCAGGATTTACTTGATCATAAGATAAAAAAACGAAATTACTTCTTCGCTCATTTCCTGTACAGAGAAATGGAAAAGAAAGAAAGAGACGGAAAGAAAGCAAAAGAAGGAAAATTGGTAATCGAAGTTAGCGCATAGTGCCTTCAGGAATTCAAGATAATAAATGATGATAATTTGTGACATTTATATATATAGCGCCATTGTCCTTTTTTTTAAATTATGCTACAGGCACTTGATAATTCTTTGAATTTAAATGCAAACTTTTAAATGACATTTCATTCACTATTTAGATTTATATTTACGAATATTACTTTCTACTGCACATACAATTAGGGTAAATTGGCGTAAGTGGGACACTTAAGCATTTACATAAGCATTACAAAAAAATAAAATACTCAATAAAGCAAACATATACCTCCTTTTAAAGTTTATGTAGATATAAACGTTTTACAATTTTTGGGGTTAAAATTTCCGCTAAATGAAGATTAAGGTGACAATTAATCATTACTACTCCATTGTCCAACTTACCCCGTCAAGTTGGGGCAAGTGGGACAGCATGATACATGGAATAAAATGTGGTTTAAAAGTGAGAAACAAAGATCTTTGTCTTCTTAAACACTGTTTATACATCAGGAATATCCTTTCTAATATGTCATAAGTACTGATTACCAACTATTTTTTCAAACATTATCACGAATCATTATTACTCTTTCTCCTGTACACATTTCAAGTGATAAAAAATATGATTTTTTTTTAAAAACACAAATCAAAGCTCAATAGCACTTTTTAGATGTGTGATTCTGTAAACAAAACAAGTATCTCCTTCGTCCTTCACCCCTTTTTTGAATGAAAGTAAACAAAAGATACAGTATTTAAAAAAAAAAAATAGACCTTATTTCTTTCCCGTATTACAACTTTTTTCATTATCAAATCCAAACTTTACGAAAAAATAATGTATTAAAGTCTGCATAATTAAACAATGTCAGTGCCCCGTTTAAGACAGCAATAAAACCCGTTTGCCATACTTTATGACACATTTAAATTGGGAGTAAGTGGCACACTTTATAAGCATTTACCTAAGCATTATATAAAAAAAAATTGAATACTCAATAAAGCAATCACATCTCTCACTTTTAGATTTATTTAATTAGATATAAACGTTTTTGAAATGTTTTGGTTAAAAATTCCTCCAAATGAAGGTAAAGGTGACAATACTAATCATTACCCCGTCAAGTTTGGGTAAGTGGGTACATGTCATGCAATGAACTGTGATATAAAAGTGCGGAATAAAGATCTCTGTCTTCACAAACTTTGTTTATAAATTGAAATACTATTGAAATTGGTGCGTCCCACTTACCCAAAGCATGTGGGGTAAATGGGACAGTTCAATTAAAACAATTGATTTAAGTCTTTTGTTTACATCATATTTCATTTTATATTATTTTCTAGTCTTAAATATATTTTGTGAACAATTCTAATGCCAAGTTACCCCTAAAACAAAAGGGATCTGGAAAGCACAAGGACCAGTTTACAGTTCACCATGATTTCTGAATAGCTAAGTGACAATCGTTTTATGTCAAGACCACCATTAAACAAAAAAAAATCATTTCTGCACAGATCGATTAGGCCTATTGGCTTTAATGACAATTGTAACGTCTTCGTTCTTCGTTCAAATTAATTAAGATCTTTTGACAACGTTGTAGAACGACAATTCTGTCGGACTCCAAGTCAAGGGGATGATTTCATCGGACTCTAAGTGAAGACTACCCAAGGAAAAGATAGGAGAAAAGAAAGAGACTTGCCGGAGGGATTCAATAACCGGTCAGCCGTACTCTCGTAAGCTCGACCACGTGTGACTACAGCTCTGATTGCAAACGAAATTAGGGCGTAAAATAGCGATGAACTTTGGTAGGCACCTGAGTTAATTGTACAAATGGAATGGAAGCGATGAGATAGGGACAAGAACTGGGCCATTGATAAGACGAGACAGTCATTACCTACAGGCGCTCATCATTCCTAGAATGTACCCTGTATTTATTATGATGGATCACACTTAAAGGGATACTATCATGGCATTTTCAACGTTGAGAACGCTATGCTGGATTTATTTTCTTTGAGTACGTACGTATGTGACTTTCGGCCTAGAAGAATGTATCTTGTATATATTATGATGTATCACACTTAAAGGGATACTGCACTGAAAACCTAAACGGGTAGACCGACTAGCTTTAAAGCTAGTCGTAGTGATGCCCAGACTGACTAGCTTTAAAGCTAGTCGGTCACGACGGACTAGTTTTCCTTCAACACAACCCGGTTATTACGGACTAGCTTTAAAACTCGTCCGTCTCTACGGACTAGCTTGAAAGCTAGTCCGTCAAGTTAGTCCGTCAAGACGGACTAGTTTTAATGCTCGTCGGTCACGACGGACTAATTTTAAAGCTCGTCCGTCGTGACCGACTAGTTTGACGGACTAGCCTAAAAGCTAGTCGTAGTGATGCCCAGACTGACGAGCTTTTGAGCAGGACTAGCTTTACAGCTAGTCGGTCATGGTGTAAAAGCTAGTCCGTCGTGCTTTTCTGCCGCGACGTTCTTGCTGCTGTCTTGAAAGACTAGCATGACGGACGAGGTTAATATGGCTACACCACTGGTCAGAGACGTCAAATCTGAAATATTAGAAGACATTATAAAGATACGATTAAAAACATGCATTTTGTCACAAGAATTTGAGCAAAAAATAAATAAATAAATAAATAAACATTTTATTATGATGATATAAATCAGAAGACAGGAATCAAAACAGGAGGCACAATTAGTTAACATTATGGCAATTAACAAATAATGGGGGCACGGGGCCCAGGAGTCGCCGCCATGGCTTGCATCATCACGACTTTTTGTTGTAGGCCTACCTGTTTTTGCATTTTCGGCGTATACACTTGTCCTTGAGAGCTACTTCAGAATCCCAAAGTCGCGCCTCTAATCCATTATTCTTTTCTTTCAGATACAAGTAATCTAAAAGAAAAGTGGCGCCTATATTTATTATTAGAACTAAATTTCAATTCACAATTTAATGTGATTGTTACTATCGTTGTAAATACACACAATTTATAAATTGATTTGGCAAGACATAGTTTTTCGCGTTGGTGATTATAGCATTAATCTATGTGAAAAAAAATAACGCTATCTGTGAACTGAAACATAAGGAATTAAAAAAAGAGTACTCACACATTTATGTCACAGGAAGGAGATCGCCATTTTATTCAAAATCTTAAGCTTTACGGGGTATATCCAGTGTGCGTCTGTACAGATTGCTCATTAAATGGAATTCACATACAGATAATGCAACTAATACATGTACTAGTGATGTCCTTTTCGCAATGCGCATGCTATTCAATCAATTGTACCACTATTCACTGCTGTTGCTAAGCCAGGCATTCACCAGTAATCTATAAGAATAGACGGTTCATGGGTTCTATAGTAACGAAGTATTCAATTAGCCTGTAATTAAAGGCGCGGTCCCACTGGCTCTTTAGGATGATTTTCGTATGAATTGCGGATTGTTTGTTTTGTTTTTGTTTTTTTTGTTGCGGATGAACGAAATTTGTATACGCAACTCATGCGCAATTTATCCTCCCGTCAGTGGGACCGGGCCTTAAAGAATGGAACAGTATTTCTAACCTACTCGTGAATGGCATACTTGTCACGATTTATGTTATTTCGGCTATCGTAATGCTCTCAGATTGTCAAACAAAAACAACCTTTGTTTGAGAATGTTGATTGTATCCAACTTCTGTTCACTGTTGTTGCTAAGCCGGATTTCACCAGGAATCTGTAAGGAAATACCGGGTTCTTGAGTTCTATAGTAACAATTAAGGTATTCAATTATCCTGTAATTGAAGAATGGAGAACAAATTTTGGAATCTACCGGTACTCGTGAATTGCATACTTGTCATGATAGATGTTATGTCTCGTAAGCTTTCAGATTGTCAACCGAAAACAACCTTTGTTTCAGAATGTATCAACTTGATTATGCTCGGAAACAGAATAAATAGAGAAGGTACATTGAAACGACATTGCAACTATTTGTATCAAAAGCTAGTCAGTCATTCTAATGGGTGAACTGTCCTACCCCCCTACTTTTTTTTGACCGAGTCGGTCACGTCGCTGGACTAGCATCAGGCTTGACGGACGAGCTTTAAAGCTCGTCTGTCAAGTTGAGAGATGTAGATTCAGTTGTATGCTAGTCCGTCTTGACGGACTAACATGGCAGACTAGCTTTAAAACTAGTCCGTCTTGACCGACTAGCTTTAAAGCTAGTCGGTCCATTGACGGACGAGGTTAGGTTTTCAGTGTGTCGTGGCCTTTTGAATGTAGAGAACGCTATGCTGTATGATGGGTTTATAATCTTTGTGTGCGCACGTATGTGACTTTCAGGCTTGTAAATTTTGGTGACTCAGATGCCTCTGCACAGTGATGATGTGAATATTTAGGGGAATTAAACGAACAGCTGGAACGTCTTTATCTACATGTCAAAACTTTACGATCTTCCCCTTTTAAAGGGAAATTAATCGGTTGTACAATGTTGGCTTACAGAAGTCAGACAAAAAATGTCGATAAATTATAGGTAAATTACTTTTTTTTTTAAACCTGGCCTTTAATAATGTTCTGCCATAGGAATTTGTATTATATTATACATATATAAATTATATTATCTTTGATATTATAACCTAATCATAATTTTGGGATTGTCAATAGGAGTGTTATGAAAAGTAACATAAGATTTATCAATTAGGCAAAGCCCCATATTATATAGTACATTTTTCTTGCCTTTGTCGTCACCAACTTCATGAAAATTAGTTCTTAATTCAACATAACAATCTTCTATAATATATGTGTAAAGAAGCAAGGTTTAAGAATATATGCGTTCATGTAGGGGAGACCGGGGACAATTGTAACACTTTTTTCCAAATTTGACTTATCAACTTTATTATAACTAAATACTTGCTTAAAACCAAGTAAAACGAAATGTGGATATCTTAGCTCGACAAACGAATAGGTTTGGGTTAAGTAAAACTATTTATTTTGAAGCCATTATCATTTCAAAACACGAGGTCGAGTGTTATAATTGCCCCTAAATCAGGGGCAATTGTAACACGCTATGGGGGCAATTGTAACACATGAAATTGTAACATTTTGCTTTTCTTTATCAAAGCTATGCACTTGACAGATCCAAGATTTAAACAACATTAACCACATAAGCTTATTATTATAAAACAATGCAATGCTTGACTCAAGTTACATCATATTTTCCACTTGTTATATACATGGCATGGGATTATTGCAGAAGTTTACGTGCTCTGTACGGGCGATGACAGCGCGCTAAATTGTCCCGGGGCTAGGTACGGGGCAAAAGTATTTCCCAAACGGCATTGTCACTATTGCCCCTGTGGTGGGCGACCATATTTGGAGAGATTTTTTTTCTATCTTAGCTTAGGTATTCATCGTTGAAACGTTAGCAAAATATGGCCTAAGAACATAATTTCTAAATATATAAAAATGACAGCCATAGCTCATCCACATATTTGTCCAGAAGAAAAACAATGGGGAATGTGAAATATTATTTTCCTACTTAAAAAACGATTTTTCTGCTGTAGAAAGTTCCACGAACCGTTAAATTTGCTAATACTCAAACAGCATGTGGAGCGATGAAATGTTTCTACTAGGGATGGGAGCTCCTGTTACAATTGCCCCGTGTTACATTTGCCCCCGGTCTCCCCTACTAGATTCAATAATAGGAAATACAGAATAAGGGAGGGAGAAATAGAAAAACGGCGGTCCAGATTTGCACCTGTCAACAAGGAAACGAAGATTAAGGTTGATGTTATTACCAGATACAAGCAACCATGAACGTTTATCATCCGGAGATGTTCTCTACAGTAGTAAAAATGTCATTTACAGGAATACTTGTATTTTATGTTTTGATTACCAAATTGGTATAGCTACCTGTAGGCCTACGTATGAAAAATCCCAATCTTCCCTCTTTCTACCTCTCTTTCTCTCCCTCTCCATTTATTTATATATCTCTTCTTCCCATCTCCATTTATTAGTACTATCTAAAAGGAAAAGTGGAATATCTTCCACAAGACACATCAAGAAGCATTTTAAACAAGGCATTTTCCTTGGTATTCTTTTTTAAAGTTATGTCACTCTGATTAATCAAGTTTTCACTAGATGATATATGCACTTGGTCTACAGGAACTCGTTGTGCTGTTGCATTGTCAGTATGATTATGTGTGTATGACTCACTGGATCAATTCAGTTCAGTATATATTCAATTCCAAGATAAAAGACACAGGGTCATGTGTCACATATTGGGGTATAGTAAAAGGGCGGAGGCGTAATACATTTTGGAGGGAAAATTTTCACATTTTTTCGCATAGCATGATAACAAAGTACAGTCATGTGCTGTACAATATTTCAAATTGTAGATAATTTATCAGGCTACAAGCCTGTGAAGTTTCAGCTTTGTCCTGCTGGTAGTTTCAATACAAAGATAATTTGAGTGGGGTAAGGAAGGGAGGGAAGGATCCTACGGTGGAGGGAAGGATCCTATAATGGAGGCATGTGTTAAAGCATAGGGAATTCCCATTTGTGTTACTTTCTTATTCTTTGTTGCGTTATATATTTGTAAATTGTACATATTTTGAACACCACCTGCACTACTTCAAATGTTATATATCTTATCACTTGCCGAGTTTGTAAGATGCAGTATGTAGGTGAAACCAAGACCACTCTCAAAAGACGCTTCTATGGGCACAGATCCACTGTCACCACCACGAAGCTTGACAACCCAGTTGGGAACCATTTCAACCTTCCTAACCACTCCATCTCAGACATGTCTCTTCAGGGCATTGAATTTTTAGGTACCCGTCCTGATTCTGTCCGTATCAGCAGAGAGAAGTTCTGGATGAGACGTCTTCGCACCATTCAACCTCACGGTCTCAACATTCAGGAGGGTAATGACCAATTTCTTTTTTCTCACGTTTCTTTCTTGATATCTATTTTCCCCCTTTCCTTTATAGTTTAGTTTATTTGCAGGTGTTTGTTTTATTTGACTAATACATTTTGTTTCTCTTATCCATTCTTCTTTCTCTTTTCTCCCTTTCAGGTTTGGCTCACACTTCTCTCTTTTTTTTTTCTCTCCCTTTTTTTTTTATTAATGTCTTCCCCTTGATCTTTTACCTGTTTCACTTTTTTTTTTTTCCCCCTTTACTTCTTCTTGTAGGTTTATTACACACAGGTCTACTAGATGTTCTTTTCCTTGGCTTTTTCTCTTTTCTTTCACTCTCTTCAGCTCCTTAGCCTCTACTCTAATCCCTTCTTTGTTTACTCTCACCCCCCTCTCCCAGCTAATCATCTCTCTTTTGTTCCAGATCCAGTTTGCTGTTTGATCACACCTCTTCTTGCTTTTTGATTGGCTGGCTTCTTCACACCTTTTTTTGTTCCCTCTGTTCTCTTCCTCCAGGTTTGCCATCCAGGTAAAGCTTTTTTTCTGTCTCTCTCTCTATATCCATGTTTGTTCCCTACTTTTCTGTGTCATTTTGTCTCTGACGAAGATTCTGCTAGGATCGGAAGCTCAGGCTCCTTTTGACTTCGTTATATATTTGTATCCAATCGGTCTTATAGGTTGAGTGATATATCAATCTTTTTGGAATTTATCTGGTTTTGAATAAATGTGAAGTAGATTTGTCAAAAGTCACTTAATCACTTAAAACAAACTTCATGCACGCACGGCTCATAGACAATGCATTGCAGGCATCAAAAATTGCAACATAATAATAATAATAATAAATACAGCATTTATAATGCGCCATTCTTCTAGTAAACTATTCAACATGCCATTTTATAACAATAATTGTGTTTTTCACCCCTCCCCTATCCCCACTCTGCAGTATCCACCAGTCATTGTGTCAGTCTCCATATCTTCGCCTTGTCTTCTTTTCTCCCCCCCCCCCCATGCCCCCTCCCCTCACCTCTGTGGGCCACCTGCTGTCTCCCTCTCCCCTACTCTCCCCCTCTCTGTACCCCTACTCTCTCCATCTCTGTACCCCTCTCGCCACTGTCTCCATCCCATAGTCTGACTCATCATGCAGATACACACAAATCATTTCAACTTCAATCAATTCATTCATGTACACTTGATTTACTGTGCATTCCCTCAACACTAAATGTAACTGATTGACTTCGGCACATAAAACACAATTACAGATCCAATGCACTTACATACATGTATATATTTATTAATGCTTACATACATACTGCAAAGTGTGTCACTTTAGAAGTGTAACATACAGCGATAATTCAGCAACCTCATAACACTTCTGACACATTAAGTTTGCAATAATTTAATAAAAGTCGAAGGTTTTCTCCATGACAATGTTCCAATACTATCTAGAGTATGAAGAAAAGAAATTCTGAGAAAAAAAAAATATACTACTGCAATTCATAAACTTGTAGCATATTTGCATTGTAATCACAGTCATCATACATGATCTGACTGTGAAATAAACCTAGGCTTACATGTAAAACCTAGTTGCTACATGTATGTTCTATTTCACATTAATACAAAAAGATTAAAAATCAAAGTCATAATATTTCAATTGATACAATACATTCACTTCCAGTGTAAATTTCACTTTCTCCCTCAATAAGAAGAACAAGATTTTTCACAAACGTTTCCACATAATATTAATTTCTCACCGTAACATCATCACAAACCTATTGAAAATGATTTAAGTCTTATTTCTACCTATAATCCAATATACTGGAAATACCTGTGTCAGTCAAATTCTTTATATGATTATATTTACCAACTTATATTTCTCTGTATTCTGGTGAAGCTGATTTTATGAATTTTTAATGAAAATTATGAATACATGTTTCTTATATTTTCACAATTCATAAGGTTAGCCATTTCAAAGAAACTTCCTTTGCACACATTCAGAAGCACATATCAAAATCAATGATGAAAATTGCAATCAAGAAGTGTATGCCCCCTTCCTTCCCCAGTCACAAGTCATACAGAGCTCAAAATAGCTAAGTTTATATGTTGTAGGTAAGACATGCTGAAATTGAACCTTAATTGTAATTGACAGATGGCAGCAGAAGTACATGTATACAAATATATATGTCAACCAAGTAGATCCAGCCTCAGTTCACATTAAAGAAAGCAGCCATTATTGGCCCATGCCCAAACATAATAGAGCTGCTATTGTCCCAGACAATTTGGGTCTGCACAATCTATTATGACAACAAATCCTGGATCCGCGCCTGCATGCACTTTAAAATTTAATGAAGATTAAAGACGTAAAGGGAAGTTATACACAGTGTTGGGCAAGAAGATCATGGATTTGATGGAATATATTTCCATGGGTGCATTTATCTAAAACCGAATTGATCATCAATTTTGATCTATAAAGTCTGGATCACATACATGTATCATTCAGGGCCAGTATGGCAAGTAAACAACAGCTGTTTTGGTAATGTTCGTACAAACAACTCTGTACGAAAATGGGCAAAACAGCTGTTTTATTACTTAGCAGTACAGGCCCCAAAGTGATGTAATATCAGGTTTAATCCAGGCTTAAGCTTTGGATAAGTTCCTATTTTTATGTTTATTTTAAAGTGCAAATTGGTCTCAAATTCACAGAGAGCAAATTTTCAATATATAATGTATGTCACCAATGATGCTTTTTTATTAATGTTGTGTGTGTGTGTGTGTGTATTATTACAATTAATCCTGTTTTGCTATTTAATGACAAACAGAACTATAAGCACAATGACACATTTGAAATACTTCTTGAACTATTTAAATTTGGAAGTTCAAGAACATGCATATTGAAAGAGGACTTGAAAAAAAAAAAAAAAGTAAGTTGATGATACAGTCTACTCTTTTTTTAACAAGGCATTCAGGACTAAGTCAATTATCATGTTTTAACAATTCTCCTGTTCTCCATCCCTGTTATAACAAGAGTAGACTCTATATGGTAGATTTAAAGGGAATCTAGTGTAGTGGGAAGGTGTGGGAAAGATGAAGAAAATTATTGTGAGCTTTCCTGTTTTTTTTTCATGATATTTTGGAAGAATATAATAATAAAAAGCTCCACAAGAAAATATTACTCTTATAATTCCCTAATAATCATTATATCATCCAAAAAATACCACTCAGCTAGCATTCTTGGGTCCCGAACATTTTGTGTTGTCCCATAAATGCATTTCTGTGTAAGTGCATGTGACTCAAAGCTGAATTGTGGTTAATTTCTTATCATAATGGCAATTCCAAAACCTTACAGCACAAAATAATGCTTAGGTGAGCTATGAGATGTTATCAACCTCTCCAAGCTCTTTTAGCCAGTGTCTACCACATTTCAATGTCATGACCAGAACACAAGTTTAACTTACACAATTAGTTATGGTGTAACAAACAGGGAATGATACACTTGTTTCTACCTAGACTAAATTGCTATACTTTACATTTACAACCATGATATTTTAAGAAGCTACAATATAGACCAACATGTTACCAACATTGATTTTAGATCCATTTTGACATACATTGATAGATTGATCTTGAATGTTGAACTTGGCTGTGTGAGGAATCTCCGTCTTTCCTTCTTCAGGTTGACCATAATGAGGAAGGGTGCGCGGGCCCAAAGCTGGGTCATCGTAGCGAAGGAACCTCACCTTAGACACATCTGAGATAAAAACCATTATAACAAATCATTAATGACCTTACCAAATTTAGACTTACCAAATGATAATGCTGTCAGTCGCAACGAAACTACGCACTTTACAGGATTATATACAGATTTACCAATCCCCATTCTATTCTTTCATTGACTCAGTAAGAGATATATATTTGGTATATAATCCCGCAATGAGGGCCACTTCTGACTTTATTAAGAATGTTAATATGAAAACTAAAGAAAATTTCAAATTTTATGTAAATATTATAATCATGAAATTCATGTTAGTATTTATTTTAGCTATTTGAACTAGGAAAAGTTCACTATGCTGTTTCATATGTTCCGTGCAACATGCTAACCATTTATGGATTATGTGTTACCATTTAAAAAAAAAAGGCATTTTCATCGTCTATTGAAAATCAATTTTAAAAAAGATAGAAAAAGATAAAAATACATTCCTTTGTTCCCATCTACGGTAAGATTGTCTCTAGAAGAATTACTTTTTGTTTCAGTCATTAACACAAGCATGGTCTCAAGAGGGTATTAATCTGATTAATTAAAATATTGTGGCCATTTAAATGGGCAATTCAAATTTGGTAACTGATATGATATGGAGTTTTAATTACCAGTAGTGGTTTTGAAAGAAATGACAACTTCTTCTTTGAATAGCCTTTTCAAGTATAATGTGCAATTAAAGCTTTTTATTATTGATAAAAACATGAAATCTTATATAGAAATCACACATAATAGAAACAAAAGATCTGATGACACTTATTGTTATCTTGATTTTGCTTGAATATTTAACAAAAATATCATCTTCTGCTTCCAAAAGTCTTTTCAGGTATAATGTGTAAATAAAGGTTTTTATTACTGATAAAAACATCATGTGATTCAAGTATTAAAAGTTTAATTATATGGCAATGAGGCACAATGAAAATAAATATTTTTACATATTTGAATTTCTGATTTTGCTTAAATAGTGAGCAAAAAGATAATCATTTCCATTTGCCTGTATCAGAAGAAAACAAGTCATCATGGCATACAGTTCTTATCAATTTTCTCTTTCATTGGTCGGAGCTTGTCTTCTTGTGTTCTGCTCCGGCCGAGACTCTCGGGAAGATGCAACGTTGGCTCCTCCCAAAGCCTCAAGTTTGGTAGACTCTAATATGGATTGTGACATAAACATTGCACGGAGGGAAGCTAACTGCGGTTTCAGAGGATTTGATGACGTTCCCCAGGATCTTCCAAAGGATATTAAGCGTCTTATTTTGAGCATTAATAATATCACTTCTCTCTTGAATTCCACTTTCCGAAGGTACGCCCTGATCAACAATTTGGACCTTTCTTCCAATGACATCAGAATGATTGAACCAGCCACTTTCTATCCTCTGAAGGATCTGAGAAGCCTAGATATATCCAGCAATTCCCACCTTGTGCTTCCCCATACAGGCTTGTTCAGATGGGCTGGTAATCTGACCAGGTTGAACCTGATTAATTCAAACCTTGAATCTCTTCCCAATGATATTCTAAAATGGAGCACAGAATTACATACCTTGGACCTTACTCTCAACAAGATCTCCTCCATTAACTTCAGTTCTTGTAGCAGGGCATCAGGTGTTTCCTTGTACGGAAATGAAATTGAAAACCTCACCAAAGAAACTTTCGTCTTTGCATGTCAGACTGTGTCCTTAAACCTAGACTTCAACCCAATCACATTAGTGGACCCTAACGTAATCGCCTCACTAGATGTCAAATCATTGAAACTTAGTTGTGACTCGTCATCAGAGGTATTGAGAAACATAATACTAGGGGTCTCGAGTTCGCTGATTAAAGAATTAATAATCACGCTTACAGATGTGATCATTTTACCAAAAGATTTGTTTTATCCTCTTCGTGATTATCATCTCTCTCTTCTCCAATTCACTCACAACAGTTTAAAGGATCTCTACCCTTATATCTTCTCAAATCTGACACAACTAGATCAACTAAATCTAGATGAAAACAAAATAGCCATGATTGAACCTGATTTCTTTGAAGGTATGCAGAAGTTGAGAAATATGAGCTTAAACAACAATGAAATAGAATATATAAATGGGCATGGTAGTTCTTGGTCAATAGACCTATACGAGCTACACTTAACTGGCAATGATTTGACTGAAATTTCCCCGTCTGCTTTTCTTGGTTTGAAGAATTTAACCACCTTAAACCTGAATTCAAATAAAGGCCTTGCAGTCCTGAATCTCTCAGCCTTTACAGGGCTTTACAATCTTCGAACCCTCTATTTGTCAGATTGTTCTATTTCAAGTATGGGTTTGTACACTCCGATGTTGCAATCCTTGTACTTGGACTTTAATCATAATGCAATATTCAAGATAATATCTTTTACAAATGCACAATCTCTTCTATATTTGGATATGATTAGGTCAGGATTTTCCGGATTTGAACTGTGCTATTCAATTTTGCAAGTATGTATCTTCAATGGTTTGCTTAACCTTACATATTTGGATTTGAGTGGAAATCACTTTGATGAATTTCATGGCGGATTGAATCCAGGCACTTTTCAAAAACTCTCCGCTTTAAAACATCTTGATTTAAATAACTGTGATATTTCATACCTTCATCCTCATGTCTTTGTTGGTTTGGAATCACTTCAGAAGCTGAAACTCGCTGAAAATAATATTTATCATCTTCATTACAACTTACTGCATGCTTTACCTCAAGTCTTAACTATTAACTTGGGTGGAAACCGTTTGGCCTACCTCAAAGACACAATATTTTCAAACAATAGCAAACTTGAATATCTTTCATTAGCCAATAACAGGTTTCCTCATTTAAACTATACGACCTTTCTACCAATCAAGTCTACTCTTTCGTATCTTGATCTTTCAATGAATCCAATTGAATGCAACTGTGATTTAAAATGGCTCCCTGAATGGCTGCACGGAAAATTAAATTTAGTTGACAAGCAATTCACAGTCTGTTCGAAGACATCTTTGGTCCCTTTTCGCGACAAACTTCTATCAGATTTTGACCCGTCTGAATTATGTCGCCACAACATTGTCCCCTACTGTATGATACCTCTTGTCGCTGTCTGCTTGATTGTGATTTGCATACTCGTTTATCACAATCGATGGCCACTGAAGCACAAACTATTCCTTTTAAAGCTAGCAGCGATTGGGTATAAGGAGATACGAGATGCTCGGGACCACAATGATTACGAATTCGACATAAATATCATCTTTTATGACGAGGATGACGAATGGATTCGCGAACAACTTCGCCCCGCTCTTCAGGAACATCTTCCACATTTTCAAAGAAACATCTTCGGTGACGAAGACCTTGTGCTAGGAATGCATTACTTAGATTCTGTGGACTACGTTGTAACCCACAGTTACAAAACAATCGTAGTGCTTAGCAGAGCCTCTGTCAGGGATCGCTGGTTCATGCTCAAGTTCCGAACGGCCATGGACCATGTGAGCGATACTGGGACTGAGTTTGTAGTTGTGGTCTTTCTCGAAGACATCCCAGAAGAGGAGATACCTTTTTTGGCGAGGTTGTATCTCAGTGATGGCAGACCCTATCTCTACTGGCCTGAGGACGTGAGAGGACATGACTATTTCTGGAATGAATTAGCGCACAAACTTACTATTAATTTAAGAACCAATGACTTGATCCCTAATGAGTAGAAAACAGTATCGACTGTACTTTAGTTAGGTTAGTTCAATGTATTTCTGCATTAATTTTTTCTTCTTTTAAGGACGTTGCACAGTTGAAACGAAGTCCATGTCATTTTCACCAAATTTTGCACAGAGTTACTTTGGTGTCTATGTATGCCAAAAATGCAAAAAATAATATAGGTTCATGTGCTTGATTTTTTGCTACGGGACTTTGAAATTGCCACATTTGGATGGCATGTAAAATACGCATCATTCAAGAAATTGGCCTTTGTTAGACCTCCCGATTGCAACAAACGAGTTAAAGTCGTCATTACTTTGTCAAAATCGTATCATACTATATCAAACCTTTCCAATTTATTACGAAGTTTATACCAAAGATGGGGACATTGTTTAAACTGGCACATTTGTACTTATTTTCGAGCCAGCAGCGCCCTCATGTGGCAAAAATGGTGCGTTAAATGGCAAAAATCATATCTTAGAGGCTTGGAATCTACAAGAAAATGAAAAAGTATAGTTTAACCCTATTCAGACTGGGGGGTTCAATTTGACCCCCCCCCCCCCTGTACAAAATCCGCCACTGCCGCACAACCGCTGCGAATCGCAACCTGGCGCTTTATGACTTTTTTCTTTCAAGTGTCTTGCAAATTTTGACACCAAGTTCGAAAAAATCGGATGCTCCGTTGTCACATTACGCAACATTACGTAATCGCATGTCAGGCCTAAATTGAACGAAAATCGTCATTTTGCATGCGTTTGTGTACAAAATACTGCTTTTTTCTAAATTTCTTTATAACACTGATAATTGTGCCTTCCGAGCCTTTTGATTGATTAAATTTGTCTTTATATTGATCAAAATACATTTCTCAAGCATAAAAAATTACAAAAACAAAGAAATACATAAGAAATAAAAACAATAGAATACATAAGAAATTCATAAAACAATAGAATACAAAAGAATTAATTTGAAATTTCTGAATTTGTCAATTCCATACTGTTGTCTTTGCTACTCAGCAACTGTTAGAAAAAATTTGGGCTTCACAACTATATTATTAATGAAATATTAACGATTTCCATAAAAAAGCATCTAATTTGCATACATGAGTGTGCACAAATTAGTATAAATTAGATACGTGAAATTTTTTTCTAAAAAAAAACATACCAGCGACACCCTTTACATGTGCAGCGACGTTCGCGCAAAATTTCGCCGCGAGTGGACCATCCGCGGCAGAGATCTCAAGGGGGGGGGGGTCAAATTGATCCCCCCCCCCAGTCATAATCTCCTCTTGAAAAGGCCAGTCTGAATAGGGTTAAGGTGCACTTTTTAAAAAAAACCAGGACAGTCTCATCAAATTTTGCAAAATTGTAGAGGGATTCATCATAAATATGTAGAAACATTAAAAAAGGGTGGTCCATGGGCTCGTTTTCGAACTATCGGCGCCCGAATACTCGCAAATCGGCTTGAAAAGTCACAAAAATGCGCCGAAAACGTCCAAAAAGCGTGAAAATCCATTCTAAATTACCTAATTCAAAATAATGCTCCCAAACATTCAAAATCCATGTCATTTTCATAAAAATTTGCAAAATTTGTAGAGGAATACAAACTCAATGGGTAGAAACATTAAAAAAAGGGGTCCATGTACTCGTTTTCAAAATATCGGTGCTGTAATAGTGGCGAGTCGACTTGAAAACCACCGAAAAGTGCCAAAAATACTCAAAAAATTGAAAACTCTATCTAATTTTCGACTTATTCAAAATCCTGCAACTCCCAAACATTTACAATTCATATCATATCCATCGCAATCTCTAGAATAACACGAACATGCACCAACATTAATGCTTTACATATCTCTGCAAGTAGGTAAATAATGAACAAAAGAAGGAATAAATAACATATTTATAAAGTTCATTTCTTTTAACTCTTTGAACGCTGGATCGCCCATGAGCGCTGTATATTTTTCCATTGTGACGTAGTAGATAATGCGCGCCCAGGATGCGCGGTCAAGATGCGCAGAAACATAACTGTCCAACGTCCTTAAACCCTAAAAGGTCTGGGGGCGAATTCCACCCCCCTCGACGTTTCGCACAATATCTTGGCAACGCATAAAGCCATTGACAAATCATTTCATGACTTTTTTTCTTTCAAGTCTCACACAACTTGCAAGACCAAATATGCGAAGTCCGCAACATTTTGTACATGCTCGGCAGACAGAAAATTGCTCAAAACCTGATTTCATGTTCAAATCCAATACAAATATATTTCAAGTCCATATTCATAAATGTATGATTATTTTTGCTTTTACTGCTTCAAATCAATTAATTTTTGGTTTTTTGTCGTTGTGATGATGTCAGCGAAAATTCTCATCGAAATAAGTATAAAGATGATCCATTAAAAGGTTCTTGAGTTATCATGAGAACAAGCTATTTTCGCCTATGTATTGACCTCTATGACCTTTGACCTCGTGACCTCAAAATCTAATCAGATCATTGTCATCCCAGAATGCACCAAGTATGAAGATGTTTAGTGAAACGGTTCTTGAGTTATTATGTGAACAATCTATTTTCGCCTATTTATTGTCCTCTGTGAACTTTGACCTTTGACCTCATGACCCCAAAATCTAATAAGATCATTGTCACCCCAGTATGCACACATGTACCAAGAATGAAGATGATCCGTCAAAGAGTTCTTAAGTTATCGTGAGAACAAAAGTAGGACAAACATACGAACGGACGGACGACCCGAAAACATAATGCCTCCGGCAAGACTTTGTCGCAGTGGCATAAAAAGATTATCTTACAAAATTAGGGGAATGATAAGATTTCATACCTGTAATGTTCCTGTTGTTTTTCTGCATCCTTGCTGCTATCCTTGATACAGTGTCTCCTTCATAGACAGGACATCTTACAGTAAAGTGACCACTATTGGGCTGAGGGTTCACAAAACTTACAGATACACAAGGCTGCAATATATCAAGGAAAGAAAAAATGTTAATGATTATAATTACAAAAAAAAAAAAAATTCTCATAGCCATAGGTTTAATACAGAGAGCATCCATTCCTTGTCAGTTCTCTTAAATCTACCAATTTGTCAGTGAGAGAGTGTCCAAGTGATTTTCCATTGTCCACCAAATCATGAATTCTGAAAGTTTTGTATCGCCTATTTTAACTTGATGAGTGGTTTAAAAGCTGGTCGCTGGAAATCGTGAAACGCGATAGCCCAAAGCAAGGTATACCGTCAACAGAGAATCGCTGACCCTCAGAACAAACCATGAACGTCTTAAAATCTCACAAACAAGTGACTAGTTTTGATCCTAGTCACATTGAAACAAGACGTTTTATTTATGTTTTTCATCAGGTCCAAGTTGACAATTGCGAATAGGGACAAAACGCACATGCATTTACAATATCAAAACTTACTAGGTCACAGACAAAAATATCCTATATGATACCTTATAACCCTGTTGATACGGTAGAAATCTCCTTAAAATACATTTAACTTCTAAACTAACTAAACTAACTAAAGGTCAGCAGTTTATAGCGACCGAAACGTCACTACTTTCCGTTCTACGTTTGCACTTCGTGAGACAACTGGTCAACTTTCTTCAATACATTTAACTTGTGTGAATATTCCTGAAAGTATATTTTAGTTCTACACTCTAAAATCTGTGCTGGGGTGATCTCTAATAATTCTCTTTTCATTTATTTCCACACTATGTATAACGTGTGAAATAGAACAATATTTTCTTTTCATCACTATATCACATATCACATACATGTATGATTCCATCAATCTCTATAGAAGAATTCGTTTTAGGATGCTTTGTCTTGTGGCGGCCATAGCTTGGGGGGCTTCCAGTATGCGTAACAAAGGAAAATGTACATACGCACACCTAGCTCATTGCAGATTTGCAATGCCCATTTGACGCCCCCCAGCTATGAGTGCCATAAATTACATTGCTCTGAAATCAGATTGGTCTATAGCTGAATGATCAATCAAAAATAATACAATAAACTCAACTGAAATTAAAAGCAACATGTATCATGTCACCGATCTCTTTAGCTGAATTGTTGATTTATAATAATAGATACTGAACTTAAATTAAAAGTGACATAAACATATCCACAGAAAATAATACAACATACTCAACTAGGTTAAAAGCGACAAACATAATGTCATCTGAATGATCAAGAAGAAAATAATACAACATACTTTACAAAACTTAGTGTGACATAAACATATCTTGATATTGATCTCTATGAACGGTCAATAAGAAAATAATACAACGTACTCAACAACACTAAGAGCGACTAAGATATATCATGCTATCGATCTCTATAGATGAATGGTCAATATGAAAATGATACAACATACTCAAATAATCTTAAAAGGGAATATAAGAAACCATTGATCTTTAAAGCGAGAGCGACCTGACCAACCCTCTCATTGACTATGTGTTATAAATAGATAGTCTTAAAATATACCTTTTAAAATAACTATTAACTATACAGTGTATTAAATAACCTATGATTTAATCTGTATTGGGAAACTAAAATATTTTGAGGGGAAAAGCATGCTATTTTGCTATTTGGTAACATGATTATCGCAGTGTGAATTCATTGAGTAGAGAAAAAGTGTGTTATTTTTCAATTAGGCCCGTTTTATAAGACTACACTGCTCAGGATGTTGCATTATGGGTGAGGAGTCAGGGCAGAATTGAGTAGTTGAGGACTAAAGGTGGCTCCTGGTTCGTATTGGCTTTAAAGCTAACAGATTAATAAAAATGTCATATAATACACGATACAATCAAGCATGTCGTCAGTATCTATATACAGCTGAAGAAATAAGAAAATAATACTTAAAATGAAGGTAGCAAAGTATACAGGCTTGAAGCAAATCACTTGATACTTGATGTTCATATAATGCGTAAGCATGAGACATATGACACAGATTTTGCTGCTTTTAAAACTTACCGGCTAGGATAGGATTGGTATATTGATGAGTGAAAATGAAAAATAATTTCATGTTATGACTACAAGCCGACTCTTGAATTATAATAATTTTTGTTCAACATTCTATAATAATGTTCAATATTGACCACTTCATGTCATAAGTATAAGGTGAAGGTAAAGTCTCTTGCCCCGTAATGTGTTAGTTGGCTTGGCCACTCCATTTATAACGCGATAGTCGGTACCAAGCCAACTACCTCGTTATCAAATAATCTTGTTATAAAGTCTGAGCATAGATAAAGAAGATATCATTATAACGAGGATACTCTCCCTATACTCATTTCAAAAATGTGTACATTACACATGTGTTCAGGAAAGTGAGGTTTTGTTATAAAGAAGTAATTAACTTGGTCCAGGGCTCCGTAACACAAAGGTTTGCAATCAATCGCAAAATGGCAGTAGCCAATCAAAATCGTTGTTTCACATGATTTTTGCTCGAAAGACTGACCAGCAACCAATCACAGTAGTTCTTCCAAATTTGCAATTGATCACCAATCTTTGTGTTACGGGGCCCTGATCACCTTATTATAATGGGAATGTACTGTACTGAACAATGAAACATACAGTTTGCATCTTTGGGAGCTGGATTTGCCCATTTTCGTACAGTTGTTTGTATGAACATGGGCAAAATGGAAAAATTTTACAATGTGATCCAGGCTTCACTGACTTAAATTCGGTGTTTTTCTTTTCATCAGATATTATGCACAAAGCAAAAACTTTTATAGTGATGTGCTTCACACTAAAACACTAGATAATATGTTGATAAAAAGCTTACCTGAGTGACAAAGACAGAATAAGGTTTCCCTGGACAGCATTCCTCTTGGATCTTCTCTGAAGCCTCACTACTTGGCCGTACTTCTAGACCTTCAAGCTGGGGTTAACAAATATATTACACTTTCATCAGCATGGTATGTACATGATCATGGCTGGGATATATGACTGAGATAAACAAACAGATAATCACTTTCATGCACTTGATAAATGGGTACATGATAGAATATCCATGTATGCTCAAACACCATATTATCAAACTAAATCAAGGCTAAAAAACAACAAAGACTCAGGCAAAATCATTCTATAAAATCCTTCAGTGGAACCATAGTAATAAGAAGAATCAAGAATCTCTATACATCAGGGTAAAAAAAAGGAATATAAACAGGTGGGACCAGCAAAATTACCTCATTGTATCAGACCTCTTTATCAAGTTTCCACTGTATTATTATTTTTGTTCTTAATGATATCTTTTCCTAATGTAACCTACAACTTCTAGCTTTCAATTTAGGTTCCATCACAATTAAAATCTCTGTATTTCTTTGTCTACATGCATTTAAATTTACAATGAATTTACTATTGTCTATTTACGTTTTCTATGAATTGCATTTTCATTTACTTACGTGTTTTATTTTTATTTGTTTATTCATTGATTGTATTTTTCATTGAAATGTGAAAACTAATTGAACTCATATGAGATGTTACCTCAAGAGTAGAAGTCAAGTAGTCCAGATTGCACTGTAGTACATCAGTTTCCTCAAAGTCCATTGTAGTATCCATAGCCCTGCTTCCTTGCCTTGCTACATTCTCCTGTAAACAAACAGCATCAGTTCATTGTAAGGTAAGGTCATTGTAAGAACTCCCTCCTTCTTTCTGCTCCTTTCCTTTTTCTCTTGTTATATATTTTCCCTATTTGTGACATTTCTCTTCTTTATTTTTCTTCTACCAGCACATATTTGTGCCTTGTTGATGAACTGCACTTTTTATTTTTATTGTTTTTAATACAGTTTGGGTAACGTTGTAAATGATTCGTCTTCAACATTTATCACCATTGTGCTTCTGTTCAGAAGTGATACATGTAAACATGTAGTTCAACACACTTTCAATTATTAAATACAAAGGACCTGATTTATGGAATACGTTACCATCTGAAATAAAGGACAGCAAAATCACTTAATATATTCAAAGGAAAGCTAAAAACATATTTACTTAAAACTTTATAAATCTAATTTTTGTTTACTAGATGTTAAAGATAGAATATATACATAGGCTTGTTTTTCTTTTCTTTTCTTTATTCCATGTCCTTTAATGTTTACATTTATTTCATTTATTGAACTATATGATTTGATATTTACAATAGGATCAATCGATTAAGTTTCTATTAACTTCTTTTGATCCTACCACATTTGTATATGCTTCTAATTGTTTTGTAGTGTTTAATTTGCAAATTTTTTCTATTTCATAATATTTATTTTGTTTTTGTATAATATGTTATCGTATGACATCATGTTTTATATGTACATGTATTTTAACTGTATGCTTTTACTTTGTAACGCTTTTTATGAAAATGTCGAAAATAAACTTTGAACTTGAACTTTGAACTCAAACATGAAGAACGTGGAGAGGGATGAGGCAGGGTTCCACACATTACATAGGGGATTCGCAGAGGAGCAAAGCTCCTTTGTTTTCTGAGTTATCGATTCTAGATGTTTTTAAGCAATATCGTCTCATGATTGCAACATTCGTGCATGATTTGTTGAATAACAAACTTCCTCATCGTTTTATTGATTATTTCTCATTTGTTAAACACCCTTACGAGACAAGAAGCAACGAAAATAAGAATATAACACTCATCAAAGTAAAGACAAATCTTGCAAAACAGTCTGTTTCGTATTCAGGTGCTGTCAAATGGAACGCTCTTCCAAATGGTATTAGAAAAATTAAATCACGGAAAACTTTTAGACAATCATATAAGGCAATTCTTCTTGCAGAGTATATTCATATTTAATTAATTTTGTATGTAAATAGTGTAAATACTGTAAAATACGATGTAATAATTTGTACATATGTTTTAAATATGATGTAATAATTTGTACATATGTTTTACTTTATGTAAATGTATATATAATCACAGTAAGCAAACTAGACGGGGCCAACCTAGACTAGCTTTAGCTATTTGTTGGCTCCATTTACCAAATGCATATTTATATTGAATTCTGTTTATGTATATTTTTTGCAATGTTGGTAATAAATAAATACAATACAATACAATACAATACAATTAGAGCAATTGTCACAGAATAATTTTGTAAAAAGGGAAAATTTTTAGGGGCCAAAAACATTGGAACGCTGTAATTGTCAAGTAATGTACTTGTTAAGTAGTATAAAAACAAAGAGGTATCATTTATGCATCAATACAGGAATGCAGATAAGAGTATTTCAGAAAGTTCAATGTACCCAACTTGAGATCACATGTCAAGAAAGGAACCGATGCCAATAAAACAGACAATTGTCAGTTCAACCTATTGTCTGAAAATAAGAAATTTGACTGTTGAAATTAAAATACAATTTCATATCTTACAATCTTTTCTAAATATCAATTACTTTACCTTGATGTGTTGGACAAAAGGCATAACCTTCTTCATGAACTTCTTGAGCAAATCATTGCTCTTCAACTGATCAAGGATCAACTTGTTGTCAGGAAAGGCACCATTGTTAGTCTGGAAACAAATCAATTATAAATGTTTTTATACCTCTCCATTTCGATATTTGAATATACCTTTATTTTCTTTACTAAAACAGGATATAAGTAAAAACCGTCTGTGTATGGCAATGAAAAACATATCTTTCTGAATTTTTAGATCAATTTGTAATCCTGTTTGCAAAGATTTATGATGTGATTTTCTGTGGTTTTCTATATTAATTTACGATTTTCATTCCTCGTAGCTTTCTCGAATAATGACTGTTGCAACTGCCAAAGAAGTTTGAGCATTGTACAGTTTGCATCGTGCCATGGAAGAAAGTGCTTAGCTACATAGATCGTAACATGGGTACGTTTCTGATCAGGGGACCCACAACCGACCCCTGTGGTACTCCCCATCATGGATTGTGACAGTAACCCTCTTAGTAGATTGATTCCCATTACAACTTACCTGCCATAGTTGTTTGAGTGTTGTAAGGACTGCATTCTGCCATGGTGGAAAGTGCTTTGCTACATAGATCGTACCATGGGTAGGCTTCTGTGGAGGGGCAGCACCTTTCTGCAAATGTAAATATATTAGAAACAACAATGATCAGGGTTCATTTTTTACTTCATGTGCTCAGCCTACCAATAATGTGAGTCAGGCAACTAAGTCAACTCCCATTATAGCATGCATGGATATACGGTTTTCTTTAAAACACTTATGAAGCATAAGATTTGGTGTTAACAATGTAAAAATGGAACAGGACTTTAATGATGAAGTGAAAGATATCAATCATGGTTTGACTGAATATCAATGATAAATTGTATCGCCTACAAAGATTAATTTCAATGTCCTCACAAACCTGTAATGCACGTATTTCTGTTACAAGTATGCTGTATGATGAAAACATACTGACCTGGAAGATTTTAGTTTGATGATAATGAAAG
Organism: Paracentrotus lividus; assembly: GCA_940671915.1. Lineage (NCBI taxonomy): Eukaryota > Metazoa > Echinodermata > Echinoidea > Camarodonta > Echinidae > Paracentrotus > Paracentrotus lividus. Next base: position 10,679,158 of record CALNVZ010003428.1, on the reverse strand, counting down.
AGAGTGTGAGATTTGGTAGAAAAGCTGGAATTGAGTGCGACTATAATGAAAGAGAGTGTCTGATTGGTTAGTTGGTTTTACCTTCTTCGGTGGATTCTTGATCCTGAGCCTAAGTTCATGAGCAGTATCCATGAGGTACTCTGATGATCGGAGCAAGATATCATCAACTTCACCAGCCACAGGCCATGATGCTCGCATCAATAGTCCATCCTAATGTAAGAAATAGTATTTGAATTGTTACACATTAATAATCTATTCATATAACAATGAATGATTTCTTGTTTAATTCACTGGACGTATAGACAAAGAGCATAGTTTAGGTATGCTTTAATTTCCATAAAATAAAAAGAGCATGTAAAATGCAAATGGTGCACCAAGTATTCTTTCTTGAAGTTGTGAGTTGTTTGTGAGTTGTTCTCAAAATGACCTGCTCACTCTCGACGTTTCATAACCTCAAGAAAGAATACTCGGTGCAACATGAAACCTTCCACTACTAATCGTTCTACCACAAGTGAAAATTTCAAAGAATATAAATACAGCTACTTAAAAAGAATTGCCTTGTTCTTCTTAGAGGTAAAACTAGATGAATCCTCGACCGCGCACGGTCGAGATGTATGCCTCCGCCATTGCCAGATCAGAAATATATGGAACATTCATCTGTTCTATTTTCATGTTCATGTATACAAATATGTCTTTGACCTTGACATTTGACCTTGTAAAAAGTCTCAATCTAATCAGATCAGTGCCACTCAAGTATGCACACATGTACTAAGTATGAAGATGATCCATGAAACAGTTCTTGAGTTATCATGAGACAAGCTATTTTCACATATTTATTGACCTCTGTGACCTTTGACATTTGACCTCATGACCCAAAAATCTTATCAGATCATTGTCACCCCAGTATGCATACATTTACCAAGTATGAAGATGATTAGTGACACGGTTCTTGAGCTATTGTGAGAATCGAGCTATTTTCACCTATTTATTGACCTCTGTGACCTTTGACCTTTGACCTCATGACCCCAAAATCTAATCAGATCACTGTCACCCCAGTATGCACACATGTACCAAGAATGATGATAATCTGTGAAACGGTTCTTGAGTTATTGTGAGAACGAGCTATTTTCACCTATTTATTGACCTCGGTGACCTTTGACCTTTGACCTTGTGACCCCAAAATCTAATCAGTTCATTGCCCCTCCCATATGCAAACATTACTCAAGTTTGAAGTGACCCATCGCACAGTTCTTAAGTTATTGCGAGAACGAACCATTTTCATGTATACAATGACATCTGTGACCTTTGACCTTTGACCTCATGACCCTAAAATCTAATCAGTTCATTGCCCCTTCCATAGGCACACATTACCCAAGTTTGAAGTTGACCCGTCAAACGGTTTTTAAGTTATGGCGAGAACGAGCCATTTTCATGCATACAATGACCTCTGTGACCTTTGACCTTTGACCTAATGACCCCAAAGTCTAATCAGATCATTGTCCCTACCATATGCATACATGATCCAAGTTTGAAAGTGATCCGTCAAACGGTTCTTAAGTTATCGCGAGAACGAAAACGGGACGGACGTACGGACGGACGTACGGACGGACGGACGTACGGACGGACGGACGGACGGACGGACGGACGGACGGACAACCCGAAAACATAATGCCTCCGGCACCACCTTCGGTGGCGGAGGCATAAAAAGAGGACACCCCAATACTTCCATCAACATAAATTCGACAAATTACTTATTCCATAGTAAATGATCCTTAAGACCGACTTACTTTGCCTAGTAGAGACCAGATGTGTTCACAGAGATGAGGACAGAAGGGGGCTAGCAATAGGGCCTGGACCTCAATGAACCTTAGGATCAGATCTCTATGAACACCTTCCACTTCCAAGACATAGTACTTGTCTCTCATTGCCTGAATAAAATAAACAAACAAATGTCACAAATTCACAGATTGCCCTTAAACTCTTCAAAAGTTATAATTTTTCATTTACCAATTTTTAACCCGTTGTATACTAAGCCTGCATATATGCGGGCTGAAAAAACATAGAATATCCCTCTTGTTGACCGTTTATTTCACTCATGATTGCATAAACAAATAAAAACCTTCTTTAATTTGAATTATCTGACATTGATCTATTTAAAGATGTGTTTGTTTTACCTTTAAATGAAAAGAATTTCTTGCAAGCATGCTTGACAATCACAATTCATTCGGCTTTGTAAAAAGTTCTCAGTATACAACTGAATAAGAAATACAAAAAAGAAAATTACTGAAGAAGATGAATACCCCACCCAATGGGTGTACCACTTTCAATAAACATGTGTTTAAAATAGGAAGGGGTAGGTTCATCTGCAAGATTTTGAACAAATCCACTGTAATAATATACCCTGAGCATGGCAACACATTATTCCACACATTCAACAGCTATGTCTTGCAGAGCTTCATCTCAAGAGTAATGTGAGTTTCCTTGAGCATTGCTTGAAAAATAAGGAAGTAGTTCAACTTTGCATACCATTGAACAACCACCCAACAACCTGACCCATCCACCCGACTATACCGGGTGAGTCAGAAAAAACTAGACATCTAGGAAAATGCTAATAAAAAGAAAATAAATTAATGAACCCCAAATTTTTATACATATTCTGAAAGATTAACTCTCCCTGCATCTTTTGGTACCAATTTCTACGCTAGGATGAACTTGAAGCATTGTTTGCGAATGGAAGACATTTTTGGTAAAAAGTTATGCTATTTTAATCAGGATGAAGTGGGGTTTTTTTTATAGCTTTTTGTTGTATTGATTTTACTCCCATTCTTGCACAATTCGAAATTGACATGTTCGCAAACCATGCGTCGCGTTCATCCAAGCGTAAAGATATAGCACACAAAATTTGTACCAAAAGATGCGGGAAGAGTTACTCTTGCGGAATTTGTATAATAATTTGGGGTTTATAAATTGGTTCTCTTTTTATTGACATTTTCCTAGGTGTCTAGTTTTTTCTGACTCACTTGGTACACCGATGCCTATATACCATGTACCTAATAAAAGTTTGTTTGGTGGAGGAATTGTTATACCAACAGTGATTACAGGAATACCTGAAACTCATAGAAGCATTTTCTTAAACTAGCATTTTTGGACATGACATGGGTGAACTGCAGAAATACACCCCTCCCCCTTAGGTTCAAAAGAATACCTGGAACTCATAGAAGCCAGTCCTCAAAGCTTCTTTGAACATGAGACGATCAAAGTGCTTCTCCGTCTCCCTGATTGCATGGTTGATCTCACTGGCGAATACTCTGTCATTGAACGATTCACAGGGTCCTGTTCTGAAGGTATGTTTCTTCTCTAGAGTCTCCTTGGTCCATTCCAAGAAGGTATAAAGACGCAGGATCCCAGACTCGGCCACGGTCTCCTGGAAGTTAGCATCTTCCACAGCCAAGTCACCGGAATCAGCCAAAGCAAGACGCATACCTGAAACAAAATTAATATATGATTTATTTATCTATTTATTTGAATATATTTATCCAGGAATAAAAGATCAACAAACATGCTCTTTTACATCTCTGTCCTGGTAACAAACAAACAAACATAAAAACACAGAGCATAGTAGAACTCAAGAACTGCCATGTAGAATACATCATAGTATACACACAAAAATATGCATGATTATAGGCACAGAATAAGCAATATGAATGAAGCATGAAAATATGCTAGCTTTAAAAAAAAATTATCAACATGTTTTTTTTTTCCCCCTTCAGATTTCAATTGTAAAAAAAAACTATTGAAATACATTTCTGAACAAAATATTTGAGATTCCACTGCATTCCAATACAGAAAAAAAAAAGTTTCATGTATTTATATTCAGTTGAATACCTGAACCATGAATTGACACTTAATATATAGTGTGTATCCAATAAAAGGTAATCCATTTTTCGAGGGGCCATATTCCCAGCTCATCCATTTTGGATATTTATTTCTATCATATAATTAAAGAGGAACTCCTCACCTTTACAATGATACTTTTCTTGAATCATCAATCTAACGCATAATTGAATAAATGGCAAGTGAGATTGGTAGGTACGGAGTCCATTTTTTCCAAGTTTTAAGAAAATGAAAGAAGACTGAGTGAATGCTGTCCCTGCTGTCCAAGATCATTGAATAGGATTGCGTGTGATGATGTGTGACTACTTTGAAAGCATCCATTCAGTCTTTCATCCTTTGATAAGAACTTGGAAAAATTTGATTTTTTTTTTTTTTTTTTTTTTTTTTTTTTTTTTTTTTTTTTTTTTTTTTTTTTTTTTTTTTTTTTTTTTTTTTTTTTTTTTTTTTTTTTTTTTTTTTTTTTTTTTTTTTTTTTTTTTTTTTTTTTTTTTTTTTTTTTTTTTTTTTTTTTTTACCCAACACCTTCATTTGCAATTTATTCAATAATGCGTTAGATTTATGATTCAAGAAAGGTATCATTGTAAAGGTGAAGAGTTTGTCTTTAATTATATGATAGAAATAAATATCCAAAATGGATGAGCTGGGAATATGGCCCCTCCAAAAATGGATTACCTTTTATTTGAAACACACTGTATATCTACATACATTGGTGACATTATGTTTACACATCTACAGTTCTCAGTGTCCAAGAGCAAAGATGTTTTTGGAAAGGGCCTTACCATCTGCAGAAAACTTCTCTATAGCATCAGAGAGTGTCAAGAAGTTTCCTGTTGATTTGGACATCTTCTCATTGTTGAGCATGAGATGACCGTTACAGCGGGTTCCCTTAGGCCACCTATATCACGAGGGATAAAGACAGTTACAAGGGGGACTTCTTACACCATCTATATCAAAACCATCTGTATCAACACCATCTATATTTGCATCTACAATATAAAATGCTCTTTTATGATAATTACAAAAAGGGTGTTTCCAAGTCCTCATAAAACTACAAATGACTTCACAAATCATTGGAACATGTTCCTGGATGATCCGTTCTTGGATGATGCTTAATCATCTTGCACAAGATCTGACCACCTGTCATTCATAGAGTCATTTGTAACTTATGAGCGACTTGATGACACACAGCCATAATACTCTACATCATACCAGTACTGAAATTGAATAAATTTAAAGCGACTAACCTGTTGGGTTCGTCTGGCCAGATGGCTCCATGGTTGTAGATCCAGTAGGTGAGATGGTTTGGAATCAGATCCTTACCCGACACCCTCAGATCTACACCGTACCAATACTGAAACTCATGCCTCAAACGATCCAGAGTGGTCTTAGGGATGCCTGTAGATGCCGGGAAGGGACTGTCGTTGAAGAAGATGTAGTTCCACACCTCAGGGGTCATCTGACCTGGTCTGAATAATCATATAAAAGAGTAATTTTAGGAATGTCCAATGTGGTATGCCTCTAGAAGCTAGAAAGGAACCGTCAGTGAATAAGATGTGGTTCCAACTTCCATACATATGGGGTCATCTAACCTGGTCTGAATATCATATACAAAAATTTGACTGCTCTGGGGTGTATAAAATACACTATTGCTTGAGATGATCTTGGGAGTGCTATCCACCAAGAAGTTTTAAAAGTGAATATTAGTTTTCTATTGTGCATCTTGCATGTGAATTGGCCCAAGATCATCTAACTGCACCAGGCAAGGGAAACATAATTTCATTAAATCCATGATATTAACCAACATTGTATTACTTGACTTTGAGATACAAATAACTTGTTATCAATCAAGTCAATTTGACATTGAAAAGTTCCAATAATTTTATTTGTGTTTGAAATATAATCAGGTTGGGTACTCTGAAAATAAGACATACATGTCAGTAGGAAATTGAAAAGACTTGACAATGTTATCCAGGTTAATTGTGTGCTGCACTTGGAAAATTTGTCTTGCCAAAGCGAGCAACAACCAAGTCCATTTTTGTCACCATCGCCTTGCAGCAAATCATGAAATTGACCAATCAAATGCTTAGAATCTTAATATAAAGCAATGATTAGTAGGTGAGGTTACCTTATTTGGAGAGGACTTGGTCCTCTCCCATCAAAGACTCCACCTTGAAGCAAGTGACAGACTGTGTAGTATGCCATGTAGATAGTGGAGTCAGACAAAGACTCGATTAGGTACTGTTCGTCCCATGGTAGTTTCGTTCCTATAAAACAACAAAGACAGAAGAACTGAAATTCATGGAAGTTTAATCTTAAAAGAATCCACATACACATATAATACAGAGTTGTGAATGAGAGGGAGTAACTAATACCCCATTTGCTTGATATCTTGGGTGCAGAAAGTTCTATCAACATTTTATTTTACATTGATACTGATCCCAGTGGCATGTCCGGCCAAAATTAAACCAGGGGGGCATTTCATCAAAGGACTTGTCAGACGTTTTATCCGACAAACTGTTATAAGCTACTGAAATGCTTGCATCTGATTGGCTGCGAGCAAATTTGTCGGATAAAATGTCTGACAAGTCCTTTGATGAAATGCCCCCCAGAATTTAAAATTTCCATGCTGATTTTCCTAAGTAGCCTGATAACATAACAAGCTTTACTGATTTTGCTTGTCTCAAAATTTATCCAGTTTTGAAACATACCAATATCAACAAAATAATCAAAGACATGGAAAATGATAGGGTATGTAAATTGAATTTTTAGGAACTATGTTAATAAGTAATTTCAATATTTCAATACTTCATACAAATTTTTAATAGAGCACTCACCTAAACCATAAGACCGGGAACATGCATGATCTTTCAACCAATCCAAGGTAGCTACAAAATTCCTGTGAGTCTCCTCTGCATATCTGTATAAAAACCAAGTCGTCAAGAGGTCATATTTCACACATTTGATGATGTCTTTCCACACTTCCAGCATATCACCACAAAGCCATGTAGCTGAAAGGGAATCTACTGTAGTAGGGAAAGGTGATCAAGATAATTGCGAGGTTTCAAATTTTCATATGTATTAGGAAGAATATAATAATAAAAAGGCCTACTGACAAAGATTGCTCTTCAAAAGCCTTCATAGCTATGTAATGACAAAAACAATTGAAATGTTCAGACTGAACATTTTGTGTAGCTCCATACATGCTGTGGAGCAGATTTCATGTCGTTCGTAAAATTGTAACTTTGTAACCTCCTTAACCCGTTGTACACTGAGAACTTTTTACGTAGCCGAATGAATCGTGATTGTCAAGCATGCTTGCAAGAAATTCTTTTCATTTAAAGGTGAAACAAAGACACCTATAAATAGATCAATGTCAGATAATTTAAATTATATAAGGTCTTTATATGTTTATGCAATCATGAGTGAAATAAACAGTCGACAAGAGGGATGTTCTATGTTTCATCAGCCCGCATATATGCGGGCTTAGTATACAACGGGTTAATCACTGTGTTTAACTGCATTCCCAATCTACAAGCTCCAAAACTAGGAATTCACAAACTAAGACTGTTTTCATGAATGTGCAGAAGTTGACTTACGTTTCTAAGCCTGCTAGTATGGTGTCAGCTTGAGCTCTCCATACAGGAGTACCATAGTCCAGGTACCACTGATCACATAGAGCTACTACGCACTCATCAGCTGACCTTGACACGACCTTCTTCTCTGGTTCATAGTAGATGACAGCACTACCTTCTTTCACCATGTACAGCTTCACGTCCTTCTTGATGTCCTTGACCTTCTGACCTTTGAACTCTCCAACAAGTATGACCTGTGATAAACAAGAGCATTACTCAATTCATCATTGTCATTTTCTTTGACCAACCTAGTTCAAAATCTAGGGAGTCTGCCTATGGTGACACATACTGTCAAATTCAGAATAATTGTTCTAGATGTATCACAATGACATGAGATTGAGAGGGATAAACCAACATAGAAAATGACAAGTGAAAAAAAAATGGCTCAGGCACCATCTTTGGCACAAAAATGCTGAGTGTATATATGAACATGTTTTTTTTCTTCTATTTCTATTAAAAAAATACCCCTGAAATGGCGAAATTGATTATTATTGGTTATTAAAAGTCGTTTATAAGTTAGCTTGACAACATTCATCTATTAAAAACATAGAAGGAATATATACTGTTTATCCCAACTATAAAACCACAAACAAAGATTGTACTACAATTCCCGATATAACAAGCTTATTTTGCTGGTACAAGCTCATTGTATTCTTTTAGGGTTTTTTACCCTGATATAAAGTGATGGTCAAAAGGACCTTGTTATAAAAAGTTTCCACGGTAGTTAGATTAGTATGAAACAACATAGATTCTTTTCCCTACTTAACCCTTGACACACTGAAGAGGCATCTGTGCACAATCATAGAATTAAATTGAACAATCGTAACAATTGTTTTTCTTAGCTTTTTTTGTACAAGAGACAGTAAAAAATAGCTGCTGATCAAACATATTGTCTTTAGTAAAGCTACCCGTATCAATATTGTCAATTGAAAAGCAAAATTCAGAGAAAATTATGAACAACCATTGTCATTATTTTTCCTTCAGAACAATATTCAGCGTGTAAAGAGTTAAATAACCACCATTAGGCCTACAAATACTTGTATAAGGTATATTATACCTCATAACTTATACAGGTATAATTTAAAATGTTCAATATTGTACTTTGATATTTGATGATCTTAGGCTCCAACACAGATTTAACCCGTTGTGTACTAAGCCCGCATATATGCAGGCTGACAAAATAGAAAACATCCCTCGTGTTGATTGTTTATTTCATTAATTATTGCATGAAATATATGAAAACTTTATATAATTCAAATTATTAGACATTGATATATTAATATGTGTTTTTGTTTCACCTTTAATTGAAAACGATTTGTTGCAACCATGCTTGACAACCATGATTCATTTGACTTTGTAAAAAGTATTCAACGGGTTAAGAGCGCCATCCAAAGCCCAATCATCAACCAACTTATCATAAAAAAAGATTGAGATCATACTTACTCCTTCATTGAATCCTTTGAGATATACTTTCTCCTTAGCTTCCTGGAGTTTATCTCGATCATTCTGGCTCTTGATCTTGAATTCATCACATGCCTTGACTGCAGATAGATTGCCATAGTCAGGCACCTCTATGATAGGTACAGGGTCAAAGGGCAGGACCATCTTATCCAAGATACCATACTTCTCTCGGAAATCCTGCAAAAACAAATAATTTATAAATTGAGGATACCTTATGGGAATTGAATACAACACGTTTTGTCAAATTATCTGTCAAAATCTCTAAAATCTGCATCTCAAGATACTAGAATCTGTCCTTAATAGATCTGTTCATTTACAAATGCAAATAAAAAATTCCATCGCACATGCAGTAAATCTTCAAAAGTACCCTCTCTCTCAAATGATCGAGCAGTAATTTTTACTGTCGACCCTCTGCATTCACCTTCAAACTAATGTGGATTGGATCCAGGTCTGAATTCCAGTCACATCCTTTGGACAGTGACATTAGAGGTTGGTGAAACACATCTCTCAAAATCCAATCAACCAACCACCAACCTCCTAAACTCCCCCCCCCCCCTCTTCCCCCATGCACATGAATTGTTCTCGATCGATCGATGTCATACAGGTCATGTTTGGTCCTTTGTGACCCTGTTGATGATGCTTTTCCAAATAGTCTTGTGCCAGGCGATGAGCTGCAACTAGGGAGAGGCCTGTTAACTGTTTTATGCCATCTGTCCATCTCAGCTTCTGTCTGCCTCGTCTCCGACTACCTTCAATGCAACCTTGCATAATTATTTTTTCAATGTTATCATCCTGTTGTCTACATATATGACCAAAATATTGCAATTTGCTACGATCTATCTTATTAACCAGAATTGTTCTACTACAGGAATAAATATCACTTTGCGGCACTGCATACAATACCAGTATATATGGATGCTGCTAATTTCCATGAATCATATACCCATATCTCACCTTTTTCTTTTTGAGATCCCGAAGAGCGGCATAATCATCCGGGGAGTCGGAGGGTACACTGGTAACCACGCCTGTTCCTTTGTCTTCTTTGATGGTCATCATAGGTAGAGTGTAGATCACATCGTACTTGGTCAAGGGTGCACTCAAAGCCACGCCCATGATATCCTAGGGGTTAAAGGTCAATTCGGAATAATTTACAATCACAAAGTAAGAAAGAGGGTTATGAATACCAAATATGACAAATTTCCATTCAGTGAATTTTTTCCCTTCAGTTCTAATGATAGAACATTAATTATTTATGGGAAGACATGTAAATATGTTGGACAACTATATCTGTTTTGCCCTGTAACGTAAAAGAGATAGTATCAATCTTACCATCGATTGTAACTCCCAGAACATAATTTACCATAGACTTAGATTGTTCACATCTTTTATCATAACAATAAGTTGGGTGCACATGATCAAGTTGAATCCTAGGAAAATTAAGATACTGTACAGTTATTCTTTTTCAAGGGGCTTTGCAAACAAGTCCTTGCGAACATTTCCACTTCAATATAAGGCTATTTATAGTAATAAAAACATCACTAAAAATAACTAAATTATGCTCTATCAAAATTCCTTATCTATTCCAAATCGTAAATACAGTCAACTCCCATTATCACAAGAATGGAAATTTACAATTTTCTCTCGGGCCAAATTTAAAACAAACACATGTGTCTGCATGTATATTGTAGCGGGAGTAGACTGTATATCTTTACAGGAAAATTATGGCATCTACAATACCTGTCCAGTCAGTTCTGCTACTACGTCCACAGAACCTTCTGATTTAGTCATTCCTTGGAAAGAAGCATTTCTAGCAGCTCGTTTGGTACTGATGAAGATCTCTCCACTCGCCATCTCATAAGCAATGTAAGGCATGTCAGGTCTGACCCAGCAGTTTGTCTGACCATACATGGTTTCTGGGCGCAGGGTGGCAGCAACCAGGAACACGTCCTTGCTTTCAACATTCCTGTAACAAACAAATGACAAGAACTAACAGCTAAACCAAACAAAGAAAGTACCCAAATGCTACTATGATCAGTCTTATGCCAGAAAACCACACAATCTGTGAACAATTTCAGGCCACCCAGAAACATGTTTCAGGTACATGTACATGTAGGTGTAATCACAGACAAAGAAACAAACAAAAAACAATCGGTTTTAAGCAAAACTGTCTCATCTCTCATGGCGTGAGATGGGTCTTAGAGCACCCTGAAACAGGTTTTTAATTTGGTGTAAATGGAAACATATCCAAGGCTAGTCCAAGATCACTTGAGCATACCGCATCACACTCATCCCAAAGAACACACAAAAAGATGTCACCTACAATGGGTAGCCTTTGTTGAGTATACTGTAGAAGCTGAAATTATTTTATTATCGCAAATTTCACAAGGACTGACTTCTACTTCAATATAAGGCTATTTATAGCAAACAAAAACATCACAAAAATCATGAAATTAGGCCCTCGCAATTTCCTCACCTCTATCGCGAAAAAATATCTGTAGGCGAAGACATTGGCCTACTGTACTTACTTGAGTTTTGCTGGATATGGCTTGTTGAGCTTCATCTTAATGAGGGTATACTCTTGAGGTCCGACGTTCTCTCCAGACTGTCTGTCATGATCCATGCAAGGTTGGCCATCCTTCGGAGAGAAGATGGTGTAACGTTTCCCAAACTTCACCTTCTGGCGCTTCTTGAGAAGTAGGAACTGCCATCTCACAAACGAGTCGAAGAAGGGGTTTTCATCTGTGGTGATGAACGTGCGTCGCCAATCAATCTAGTCAGAAAAGATTTAGATAAACTGATAATTGGAGCAAATTCTTCGCATCCCACAAAGTATCCAACACCATCATCACCATAGGTTTATCGTTAACAAATCATCATTATAGAGAAAGCAGGATCTACCCCTAACATAAATGTTTAAATCAGCTGTGGATCAAGACACTGGCAATACCATCCATTAAAGTTATCAACCTACCAGGGACTACCATAACAATAGACAACTTCTGGGTGTCTCTACTGCGATGTCAATACAATATTTTTAATGACCAGATAGCACTGATCAAGTAATACTACAATACGTACACAACCTTCATAATTATGTTTTAGTGATTTTATGGCTGACTGGTTTCATTCATTCATTCATTCTGATTCTGGTACATTGTCAAGGTTAGGATGGGGTGGGTCAATTTGCTCGTATATTTATATTTTATAAATGTTGTTTTAATGACCAGATAGCTTGATAAAAAATATCATTTTGCACACAGTCATCATAGTTATGTTTTGGTGATCTTGTGACTGACTCATTCCATCTGAATTAAAATACAGTGTTAAAATTTAGATGGGGTGGGTCAGCCATGGGTTAAGTAATTTTGCTGCATGTATAATCATTAGGTTGAATCTATTTGGTACCATATAATCATTAATTTGTTGAAGGTTCATGAACACATTTCATGATGGCTTCATGGAAGCCACCAACATTTTTAAATTGGTAACATTTCAAATATTGTGGTTTATCACTTGTATTTGCATGTATTTGTAGTTTTGGAGGGATAAGTATTTTATCGGTATTTTATCTTGTGCATCAAGGTTTAGCTAGATATCTTTATAAATATTTTAATGACCAGATAGCACTGATCAAGTAATACTACTATACATACACATCCTTAATAATTATGTTTTAGTGATTCTATGGTTGACTGGTTTCATTTATTCATTCATTCTGATTTTGGTACATTGTTAAGATCGGATAAGGTGAAAAACTGATTAGTTTATCATATTTGAATAACAATCTCACCTTTTTTTTTTTAAATAATAATTTTAAGTTATGAATGTTATAATTGTCATATCACATAAATTGCAACACTGGAATTACCTGGCTGGGATATAGGTTAGGGCGGTCCGCGGACTATAGTTATTTAGTTAACTTTGCTCAATGCCTGGCAGCCCAGCCAGGTGATTCCAGTGTCTTTATATTTTTGTGTTCTTTATATCGATATGTTTTTATATGCAATCAATTTTGTTTATATTGTATGTCATCTTTCTGCCGAATAAAATAATAAAATAATAAAATAATAAAATAAAATACTGACTGCAATTACAGGACGATATCATGCAATTGCAATCAGACTATTAAAAAAAAAAAAGTGTTGAGTCGGCGATATCTTTTAGGTGGAGTGGGTTCACCAAGACGTGGTCGTATCACTTGACTGGGAATGCAAAGGTCATGAGTTTGATTCCAGGCACTGGCACCTATGTCCTTAAGCAAGGCATTTCATCTACATTGCTCAACACTCCACCCAGGTGTAAATGAGTACCGATATGCTTGAGTGCTACATACTTGGCAGCCCATCTATGACCGGTAAATACATTCTTTGTAAAGCGCCATGAGCGTCATGCCCGATGGACTTGAGAAATAACAATTTTTTAGGTCGTACTTTACAACCAAAAGATAAGTCCTTCAAGTAGTTCTATCATACAGCTACAGTATGTAGTCCAACCAATGGAGAGCGTTTGCAAACTTACCTTACATCCCATCCTAGATACGTCCTTCTTGCACATAGGAGGGAAGTAGTCTAACCAATGGAGAGCGTTTGCAAACTTACCTTACATCCCATCCTAGATACATCCTTCTTGCACATAGGAGGAAAGTAGTCCAACCAGTGGAGAGCGTTTGCAAACTTTGGAATGTCTTCACTAGGAATTCCCAGGTTCTCCATGATCATCCACTGCCATTTGACTCCTCCTGTCTTGGCTGCAAGCTTGCTCTGACATAAAAACAAACCAGCATTCATCAAGCAAAACATGTTCATTTATCTTAAGTAAGTGTCGTAGTCTAGTGGTCAAATCACTTGACTGGGGATGCAAAGGTCATGAGTTTGATTCCAGGCACCGGCACATATGTCCACTCCACCCAGGTGCAGGGTACCCAGGAGGAAGATTCCATACAGTCGTCGGTGTTGACAGACACAAAGCATGGAATAGAATCCAATTAAAGGGGTAATAATATACTGTATACTACACTTACATGTAATAAATAAGTATTATTATTATTATTATCTTAATTAACACTCAAATTTGGATCTACATTTGCATAATTTCATGCTCTACTTATTTTACTTCATTCCTTCCTTTATGCGTGTACCGACTCCAGTAAACAATAGAGGCGCCAGCCCAGAAAAGCAGATCATCTGCAAAAACAAGGATGTGCCTGTAAACAAAGACGTATCTCGTCTTTAGTAACAAGGATCGTCCTTTTTTTTTAAAAGCCATTTCTTTTGGGATCCACAGGATACAGGCTACAGATACAGAACTTGAGAGTGCTAAAAAAAGATTCCTTATCATTAGTTACCCTCATTTCACTTTCGTCACATATCATTTGTCACTAATGATAGGATGAAATGTCAATCACTGTGTTGTAGCTATGAGAAGCAGGCTTATAAGTTGAGAGAAATTGCTTTAAGTGAGTTGCCTTCAATAGTGTACAGTGTCCTTGTAAAAAAGGACCAGTGCCCTGTAACACAAAGACTTACGATTGATTGTTTCTTGGTAGCCTCATTTGGAAACCAGGTACAGTCATGGATTAGGATTTGGATATGATTAAGAATACGATTAGGGCTAGGAGTAGGATTAAGATCATCAACTTTGATGAGGCTACCGAGAAAAAAGTCAATCACAACTTTTTATCAATCGTAAGTCTTTGTGTTACACCCCACTGGACAAGTCGTTTGAGAGTTAAACTTTTTTTTATGGCCCAGCGCCTCTAGTGGTCAAGGTCACATGTTTATATTGTAGTTTGAAAAGCTGATAGAGTTGAATCCATTCTTACCTTCTTTCCCTTGGACTTGTCTTTGATGATTATGTCATCCTTCTCCTCTTCTTTCTTTTCCTCTTCTTTTGGGAATACAGGTGGGCATCCAAACATCTCCATCTCTCGCTTCAACTTATCAGCACATGCCTATATTGCAACAAAAATTTGAAAAGAACTTAAAAGTTCTTATCCAAAAACAATCGCATCACAAATATTTCAAATAAATTTTAAGTTCTTCTTCAACTTACCAGCACATGCCTATATTGCAACAAACATTTGAAAAGAAGTAACTTAAAAGTTATTATCCAAAAACAATCGCATCACAAATATTTCAAATAACACAGTAATATATCATATATATAAAGTGATGATGAGATTGCTCTTACTAAACGCCTTTGTTTTGTTGAAATGAAGCATAATGTGATACGGTGTTCAAAACAAAGAGATGAAGAAGTCTATTAACCCGTTGGGGACTGAGCCCGAATACATTCGGGCTGAGGTCTATGGGAAATGTGTGTTATAGCCAAATCAGCTCGTCTCCAACAGGTTAAAGACGAAAGCTACAACAGAAGTGTAGTCTCCTGCGTCATCTCTTTGTTTTGAACACCTTATCACATCATATATATAATACAAGTGTAAGAGAATACATGTACAACAGCCAATGGGCAACTTTTTTTTATTCAAATTTTGAAAGAAATGGGTGAAGAGAATAATAGTTGACGTAGCTCTGGGGAATTTTGATTTGAGCTACGTCAACTATTATTCTCTTCACCCATTTCTTTCAAAATATATATATATATAATATATATGTATAATTATGTTAGATGATATAAGGTAACAGAATATAGCATGAATGCACGTTGAGTCTGAGCATAAATACGTATTTCACAATAACTTTAATAAAGTGTCCAAGTGACCGGAAGTTCCAGATCAATTTTCCTCCACAGACTGCATTGGTAACGTAATCATACCCAGATACAGTTATGTTTAATTGCAATATTCAGTCATGAATATCTTCGTGAAAGCACCATATTTTGGAAACCCTTTAAATTTTTGGGCTGTTTATTCATCCTTTTGAACATTACTCTACCACACAAACATGACAAATCAAAAATTTATCATAAATCATGCATTCACAAAGTAACTCAATCCCTTAACCTGTTGAAGGTGAGCTGATTTGGCTATTTAATGTTTCCATAGACCTCTGCTGGAATATATTCAGGCTCAGTCCTCAATGGCATTTGATGACAAAGACATAAATTACCTTGATTGGCATTCCAGTGCAGTGAAGTCCAAACGGCCAGAGACAATGCTTTCCTTTCATCCTGAGATATCCAACTACGAACTGGACAAATCAAAGAAAAACAGGTTCAACATGATATAACATACAAACTAACCCAACGGGTATGATCATTCATGGGCAATAATACAACACTGGAATTTGCATTGTGTTTGTTTCATAAATGCCTATTTTAGGAATATTGAAGTACATGTAAATTCATACTGTCAAAAGTTTGGGGGATCATCCAAACTTATTAAATTTTTCTTTTGAATGTAAACAGAAATAAAGGTTTACTCGTGCACACCCTATGTGTACCTCCTATCCCTTCCCCTCTCCCACAAAATGAAGGCCAACAGACATGAGTGTGAGTGACCACAAAAAAGAAGAGCTGAAATTTTTTTCTTTAAATATTTTGCAATCAAAAGAGCTCTTAATATTTACTCGTACAGAGGAGGAGCTAATAAAACATAAATGAAAATCAACACCACAAAAAACAACAACTGAAATTAGCTTTTAAAATGCTGAACTCTCACACCACTGTTGAAACTGCCTCCACCCCTCTCCAATGAATTACATGGAATGGAGGTGCAGATGTTTCAGTGAATGAAGTCTCCCTCACCCTCATTAGATAAAATGAAGATGGTGCAAATATTTACCTCTGCCTTGGAGAAGGAGAAGGTGTGACCAAGATGAAGGCGTCCATTCATGTACGGGAAGGGAAAGGTCACCAGAAACTTATCCTTTCTGTATGGTGGAAAAACAAAAATAGAACATTTAGACAAGTTTATCAAGATCATGTGTTGTATTGGACAAGTTTAAGATCACTTAGGTTGTGGCTTGACATTCATATCATCTTCAAATGTAAGTAATGCCATATTAAATGTTTATTTCTTTCAAAACCAATTATGACCTGTTTTAAAGTGATTGTTGAACTTCATTGAGGAACTTGAAAATAAATCATTCTCCCAGCTATTGGTGTAATCATAATTGAAAACCTTGAGTTCAGACAGGAATCGCCTGAGATTTTTTTAAACCAATTAATCGTTTAATTGATGAGATATTGATGAATGAATATCCCCATTTCATAACGCATACCAAGGAATACTCAAAATAGCATTACAGTCTATGGACAAAAAATAATATGATATTGTGAAGCATGTAATCAAGCTATGGAAATGAAATTTTCAGGGATTTATCATACTTTATGACATGCACTGACATCATGTAGGGCCCCACTGCTCAAAATTTGACAAGCCTCCACAAGGTTACACAGCGCTCAGCATTAGCATGTGCCTCGTTGCCCGGGGCAACCAGATTTGACACTCGGGCAACCAAATTTGGAAGAAATTATCAAAGTAGTTGCCCTAATTGGGCAACCACATTTTATTAGCATTTTTTTTTTTTGGTATTTGACAGATCATTTTCAGCCAAATTAAACTAGGTTACATTATGAAAACATGTTCTAAATCACATTCTATGCAAAATTTTTGACATAAAAATTTGAAAATAAATCATTCTCCCAGCTATTGGTGTAATCATAATTGAAAACCTTGAGTTCAGACAGGAATCGCCTGAGATTTTTTAAAACCAATTAATCGTTTAATTGATGAGATATTGATGAATGAATATCCCCATTTCATAACGCATACCAAGGAATACTCAAAATAGCATTACAGTCTATGGACAAAAAATAATATGATATTGTGAAGCATGTAATGAAGCTATGGAAATGAAATTTTCAGGGATTTATCATACTTTATGATATGCACTGACATCATGTAGGGCCCCACTGCTCAAAATTTGACAAGCCTCCACAAGGTTACACAGCGCTCAGCATTAGCATGTGCCTCGTTGCCCGGGGCAACCAGATTTGACACTCGGGCAACCAAATTTGGAAGAAATTATCAAAGTAGTTGCCCTAATTGGGCAACCACATTTTATTAGCATTTTTTTTTTTTGGTATTTGACAGATCATTTTCAGCCAAATTAAACTAGGTTACATGTACATTATGAAAACATGTTCTAAATCACATTCTATGCAAAATTTTTGACATAAAAATCAAAACTTCAGTGTTGTTGGGGTTTCTTTCTGCAGAGCTACCAGATTTTTCATTCAGGCAACCATTTTGGAGCAAAATCAAACATTTGGTTGCCTGTAGGGCAACTACTGAAAAATGTTAGTGTTGAGCGTTGGGTTACATATTCCATTTAATAAAAACAGATTATTAGAGGATGATCATAGCAAGAAATACTCACCCTGGTCCTGGTTTCTGGAAATTCTTTGGAGCATCTTCCTCAAAGATCTTCTGCTCTGCCCATATCTTCTGTATGTTCTCCTCTATGTTCTGCAAGGTACGAACCTTGTAGGTTCCCTTACGCTTGGCTCCTACCGACTCCGTCATAGCACCACCTACGATTCAAATGAAATAACAGACATCAATTCTCCTGTCTGATCTCCTCTTTGTTCTGCTAAGTACAAACCTTCTCTTACATTTGACTCAAACAGAACCACTCTTTCTTTTAACACATCACCTTTACCGGTTTGAAGTTCATATCTCCATGCAGCTGTTCTTTAGAATATAATGCCAACAATAGCCTACATGTATCTCAAGTTTCATAAGTTGACCTCTGTGATTTTTGACCTTTCACCTATGGACTCCAAAGTTTAATCAGATCATCTACATGTACCTTGTATAATATCATCAAATTTGAAGTTTATATCTCTTATACATCGTAGGCCTACTATCGCGATAAAGTAACTCCTGGCATATCTGCGACTTTTTTTACCCTTGACCTTTGACCTACATACTCCAAAATTTAATCAGAATACAGACCATCTTTTTATGTACAGTAGATGTGCAATGGGGGGGATGTGTCCCCCCTCGATTTTTAAGGCTTAACACAAAAATTTCATAGACCATGCAAAATTTTTGGTTGGCGCTTCGCACTTGCAAACAAAAAACCCAGACAGATTTTAAAAAAAATACTCTTTCTTCAATATGTCATGTGTATTCATGGAATAGGGTAAGACCCCCGGTATTCGGTCCCTGGAGGGGAAATCGGCGATAATATGAAAAACTTCCAACTTTATCTGACGATCCACCCACCAGAAGGATGAAAAAAATTTGCTCTAAAAGACTATCAAAATCATTTAAAATATTTAATTATGGTTTTAAAAAATATCGCCGATAGAAGGAGATGTTTTCCGCCCGGTAAACGGTTTTGCGGGAAGTATTCGGTCACGCGTTGCGCAGACTGAAAACCTGCAATGAAAAAGCGCACAGCACAAAACCCGCATAATGTGTAGGCGCCACAATCAATCTCTCGGTATGACAGGAAAGTGGCCAGCGACCCCTCTAGACAAGGGTGGTGTGTTTTTTTAGTATTGCAAAACAAGTGTGGCGAGATGAAAAAAAATTCGCTGCGACCGATGAATAAGTGGCTGCAGTTTCCCGTCATTCCCCTCACCATATTCATGGTAGCAGCGCACAGCATTACTTCACAACGCAACCTGGAAGAGCTGCCAACCCGTTAGCGTTTTCGCTAAGAAACGCAAAAGTGGAAATATCTCTGTGGTGACGTCCAATTCAGAGTAAGATTGCAATCTCGTTTTATATATTGATTTTGTGATTTTTGGTGGTGTGCTTGATGAATGTTTGATGATTGTTTTGTGAGAGTTTGGAGGCTGATGTGATCTTTTTTGTGACAGTTGTTGAAGTAGCTGATAAACAAATACCGGGCCGCATCCGAATTGTCGGAGCGCTCCCCTATGTTTTATTCGTTCAGACGCCGTATTCTTAAAATTGTCATTGGATCTACTTTCTACATAATGTGCGAAGTAGATCTAAGTTAGGTCATTCTGTTTCAAATATGGGTACATACAAATGTGTATCTTTGGGATGCTTTTGTTATTCTGCCCCACCCATCACATGAAATCGCTGCCTCTGCAGACAACCCAAAAAATTGCCCCGCACTCCATTCATCATCATGTAGATTCTAGATCTAACGTTACTAGATCTAGATCTATTGTTCATTAAATAGACATGATAATGTTATCTAGACCAGAGAAGAAGTGTGAAAAGTAAGTAGGATGAGTACATATTGGGGCGCTAGTGCAGTTTGGTATCCACTACACACCACCCTACCCCACCACCGTACCCTAACCCTAACGTTAGTGCGTCGGGGTCGCCGTCAACCCTATGCCTATCCCTTCACGTAGCAGCAGGCCTCGCGGCTGGATGCTTAACTGCACTAGCGCCCATATTGGCATAGTATTACTAGATTTAACAGTTAAAAAGCATTTTTAGATCTAACGTTAGATCTACTTTTGTTAACTCAATTTTTTTTTTTTTTTTTTTTTGGTGGACCATTTCATTTCCTTAAATTTGGCCATTCGCAAAAATGACAATGTCAATAATTATTCGGCCTAACATTGTAACAAGAGTCTAACGTTAGATCTAATTTAAAAGTTAAACATTAAGGTTAGTGTTAACATGGTTAAGGTTGAAAAGGGTTAGAATATACAAGCTAAGAACAGATTCCAGACAGGATAGTTTTAAGTCCAAACAACAATAAATGTATCTTTATTCTAAGACTCTTGAATCAAAACCATAGCTGCCGCTAGCTTTTCCCAAAGTCACTTCCTTCTCTACACAGTCTGTTCTCCTAATCACAAGGTAACCCGATCACTCGAGTGCTAACAATTATGTGTGCACGTATTTGATATCTAATCCCTTACATTCTCCCCCACCAAAATAACCCTATATGGGTTTGTTATTTTCTCTTCTTTTTTTTTTCTTACTACTCTTCCTTTGTAGTACCAGCACCTATGTAAACAATCAATAGCCATATATAACAACTATAATCAGACATGTAAATCCTTGCAACATATAAACAAAACAAATTTGCATTAAACGCACTACAACGCAAAATCTGCACAACTATGCATATCAAAAAATGGTACCTGCAGAACAGGTATTATACAGTACATCCACACTCTTCTAAACAACTTATAAGTGCCAGTGATATATAAGGTAATGATACTACTATCTCAAAATGCTGCTTTATGAAACATAACATATTGTCTCGAGCTAAACTTTGAAGAACACTTGAAACATCCCAGCACAGCTGTAAGATGATCCATTACATGATGCTTGACAAAGATAAAACAAGGATCATTTTACAATCCAAAGGTCGATAGTAAATAGAGTTTACAGCATATAAAACATTCCAACAATGATAACTATCAACCACCAATTCGTTTTTCTTCCACTTAAGTAGCCTGTTTAAATTTGGGTCTGGATCATCTAGATTTAATCATATCCAAATAATATTTTCCAATGTGTAATCCCAATCTTTGAGATAATCCTGTTTTACATGTATATATATGTCATTACATAACATGTTATTGAAGTAGCTACATGAACAGCACTGTTACATTGTAAGGAAGTGATGAGAAATCTTGATAATTTACATACACACCTGGACATTATCACCCAATATCTTTACATTTTTAACTGTCAATAAATCATGCAAAACATGTTTATATCGCATAAAGCTATTTCACATAATTAATATCAAGTTCAATGTCAAATGTCCAATGTTAACGTTCAATGTTCAATGTTCAATGTTCAATGTTAAAAGAATGAAGTGGATCAGTCCTCCTGTTCAAATGTCCACAAAATTACTGAACAATTTTAGTTGGTCCACATGAACTATGCGAACGACCTTTTTGTTCTGTTCGTTCACCACTTCGAAATTCACTGGTGTCAGTTTCCTTTTCACAACATACAAATCTGACCAGCGTGGGCCAGTTTCGACATGAAGCATTCTTGCATTGGAGATTGGGAAGCGGTCTTTACGCGACACGATCTCCTTCCTCTTATCTGAACCTCGCGACGCCTTTTGTCATAGTTCCGCTTAGCGTTTTCCTTTGGCTAGTGCGCTACGACGAGCCGTCCTCACTGCTGGGTTGGACTACACCCATCAGAAACGTCATTCGGTAGTTTATTGCAGAGGGGTGTGTGAGCCGTCTCCCAAACATTAGAAGCGCTGGTCTACTCAAGAGTATCGTGAGTCGAGTTGTTTAGAGCAAGCTGAACTCTGCAGTGTATGTCCCAAGTGCGGTGGTCCCCTGAATACGTCGCCTGAAGCATGGGCTCTTGAGGTTTTCTGTGACCCTCTCCACCAATTGGTTTGTGGATGATATGGGGTTGGTAATACTTGTTCAACCCCCCATGTCTTCGACATGTGGCTTCCCAGGCCTTGCCCTGAATGTGGTCCGTTGTCGGATAGGACTTCGTCCGTGGCCATACCGACAGCAAACATCTGCCGCACACAAAAGTACTAGAAACTACCTGGCTGCTCGACGACTTGAGTGGTAATTACTTCC
The DNA here is from genome assembly GCA_940671915.1 of Paracentrotus lividus. Lineage (NCBI taxonomy): Eukaryota > Metazoa > Echinodermata > Echinoidea > Camarodonta > Echinidae > Paracentrotus > Paracentrotus lividus. The sequence continues at coordinate 10,656,695 of CALNVZ010003428.1, read as the reverse complement.
ACAAACTTTTGTGAAGTGAATCTACTGCTACCAGACAAAATTCGATGTCCCCATAGCTCCTGGGAAGAGTTCCCATTAGTCGTCCACGCCGAACATCTCCCATGGTCTATTGAAGAGGGATACGAGAGCATCTTCCCGGTTTCTTTCCGAATATATTTGTTTGAACCTGCTGACACACGTCTACAGGCTACTACGATAAGCTGCGTACCGCTTGTGACACTATCCTTTCATATAACTTGCATACTTTCCAAGACGCAAGAGTTTCCTTCGACCAAGACGTGCCCAGACGTCGGTTTTGCGATGGCACTTATTGATCAAATTTTGGTGCACATCCCGTGGAACAACCATACAACCGTCGTCCTTTCTAATTAGTATGTTGTTCTTCAGTTCATATTGACCAGAAATGCGACTGTCCACCTCCCCTTTGTCGAAGGCCTGGAGAATGGGAAGAAGGTGGGGGTCACGTCGTTGTGCATTCTGGAGAAGCTTCTCATCAAAGCTCAAAATCTGACGGGGAAAGTCCGAGTCGTGGGGTCCTGGGGTAACATCTTTTCGGCAGCCTGAACAGGTGTAGATGTCCATCCTCTCCGCCTCCTCCTGAGTGATACCAACACAGCTTTAGGTAGACCATGCGCTCACAGTGTCACAGTACACCCCAGTCGGCAGTAGATCATCATCTGGTCGACTACAGTTGGGGAGCACAGATATCATTGGGGTCGGTACAGATATCATCAGTCTCACATTGTAGGTCTTCACGGACCTCCTTCACAGCTCACAACTGGAGATCTTTGCCACATCTGGAAAGAGCATCAGGAACATGGTGTTGGGATCCGGGGCGATACACGACCTGAAAGTTGTAGTCTTGCAGGCGAAGTACCCATCGAGCAAGTTTGCCCCCCTGCTTCCTTTTCCGAAAGAGCCAGCAGAGAGCTTGATGATCAGTCACCAGCTTGCAGGGTCTTCCTTCCAAGTATGGCCCCACTTTTCCAGGGGCCCAGACAATTGCTAGACACTCCTTCTCGTTGTACTGTAGTCTTGTTCTGCACTTGACGGGTCCGGCTTGCATAGGCTATGGTTCTAATTTGGGAGTCTTGTCTCTGGGTAAGTATAGCACCTAAACCTACATTACTGCATCAGTATGGACTTAAATGACAAAGACTGATCTGGGTAGCCAACACTGGTTCAGACATGAGAGCTTCCTTCAGTATCAAACACAACAGAACACTCTTCCGTCATCCACTCCACTTGGTGTGTTTTTTCTTCAAGGACTACAGGGGCTGCCTGATCAGCAACCCTGGCACAAACTTCTGGTACCATCCAATCATGCTAGAAATCTCTCAAGTTCCTTGACAGAAGTGGGCACTGGATAATCTCTGATGGCAGACCCTTGTCCGGTCAGGCTTCAATCCATCAGCCCCAACGAAATGTCCCCAGATACCCATCTCTCTGCATAGGAATTGCACTTATTGACATTTACGGTAAGACAACCGTTCTCAATCTGTCCAAGACACCTCTAAGATCTTCAAAATGCTCTGTATGCGCTCCAGAGAAACAGACAATATCGTCCAAGTACAGTAGCAACATTTTCCACGTTCACCGAGTACACGATGCATCAATCTCTGAAAGCTGGCAGGCCGCATTGAACTCCAACGGTAGTATTTGAACTGAAAAAGACCCTGTTCACACACAAATGCAGTCTTTTCCTGGTCTTCCGGGGCAACCCCATTTGCCAATAACCGCTCTTTCAAATCAAAGAGGAAAATACCTGGGCTCCATGCAATGATTGGGAGAATGTCATCTACTGACGGCATTGGTAAGCATCAATCTTAGTGACGCGAGTTTAACTTGCGATAGTCTATACACATACGGAAGGCCTCCTTCTTTGCAACATGACAACTGGGGAGCCCAAGGAGATGATGACGGCTCTATCTTCGCTGTAAGAGATTGGATATCTCTTCATCCAAGCCCTCTTCTTTCGGGACTCATTTTATAAGGCGGGAGAGCGAGAGGGAACAGCATCGCCAACATTAATTGTGATGGTGAATCAATGTTAGTTGAAACCGGGAGTATCACAAAGTACATCATGGAACTCTTCCTGGAGACTTCTGACCTCTGCTTGCTCGATGGGGAAATATCCCTCTCCATCAATGAATTACGACTAGTACTGTGTCATCAATGTCCAGTTCAATTTCTGGTTCCTCTAGGTTGGAAGCCCAAAATGGGGAACTTCACAGGGCTTTCAAGTCACATTTAGTGCCATAACACATTTCACCAAAGTCAAGAACAGTTTCACTGCATTAGGCAAAATCAGACCAAGGAGAACCGGAGCTTGCAACTTTGGGCATACATAGAAATTAACCCGGGAGATACTGACCCGACCTCTACTTCCGCACTTGTTTCCCATAATGGATTGTGGGGGTATAGTCTACCATCGATAGGGTTGTTCCCTTTTTCAGGGGAATTATTGGTAGAGCCAACTTCTCACATAGGTCGCCGACAGAAGAATACTGCGAGAGCCAGTATCAGCTAGCCATATGTCTTTACGTGTTTGTTAGATTCCCCGTTGAGGACAACTTCCAACATGGGTAATCCAAGTTGTGGAACATCCGGCATGGATCCTATTTGAGGTAAGTGTTGAGTTTGGTTATTTTGTATATTATCTGACTTTGTGTGTCTGTAGATACAAAATTGCAGTTTCCAGTATGAGTTGTGTGTTGTGTTGAGGTTGGTGTTGATGTACTGGGATTCTGTTGGGTGGGTTTGTGCTCTTAGTGGTGTAGGAGGCATTTGACAATCCGCTACCCTGTGTCCTAATTGGCCACATCGGAAACAATTCTGATTGAATATTCCCTGCGATTTGGGTTCGGAACGAGACCTTGGGATGTTGGGCGACTGTCGGCAACCCACTTGGGCCTGTCTCTTTTTCAAGTTGGCCTCTTCCCTACGACCATCACATTGGCTCGTCTATGAAGGAGTAATTCGTCTGCCGTACGAGCCACAGCGATTAGTGAGTTTCTTTGCGCTCCCTAAGTTTTAGTCGAGTGTCTCATCTGCCACCGTACTCAGGAACTGATCAATCAACCAGATTGAAACATCGTTTCACTTTGAATGTCGAGAGTGGCAGCTTTCACTTTCTACCCATTTGTAGAAATTCTCCTGCAGTCGATTTGCGAATTCCTCGAAAGTTTCTTCGCTTTTTTCATGTCGGTCTTGATTTAACCTATAGGCCTCCGGGGTGCGTTGTACTGCGGAGGATAACCTGTACAACAGAATCATAATCCTGTTTTCCTCATCACTGAGAGAATGGAAGGCGCTGGGCTTTACTGTCAAATGGTTCCAGCAGTTTAGGCCATTCATCCTTTGCCTATCCTCTGCTGACACTATTCTTTCAAATGTTTGGAGGTAACAGGAAATGTCATCCTCTCTCTGTAAGTCTATGGAGCCCGGGCAACCTATATCTGCCCGCTGACTTTGACCAACAGTCATCTTTAACAGAGACTCGCATAACTGCTTGTCTCTAGGGAACGGAAACCTCCATCGCCTTCATGACTCGAGCCAAGATCATCGGCACTCATGCCCCGACTGACTAGTCTGAGGAGGGGGAGGTCTCCTCAATCATCTGCGGGAGCTGATTTAGACATTCAATTCGCTCTTGCTTTCTTTATCTTGGTAACATCGATATGGTTTAGTTCACAAAGCCTACCTATATATCACTATGAAATGGCTGAGATACGGAGTACGATCCATTTTATTTATTCATCTTTTTATTTATTTATTTTTTTTTTATTTTATTTTTTTTTTTGAAAACTACGCCTCATCTATTATATTATGTATTTATTAATCTGATCTAGAATCTAACTTAGTTATTTATTTAGACTTTCATTGAGTATGATGTGGGGTGTGTGTGTGTGGTGTAACTGTTACGATTTGTTTTGTTCTGTTATTATTTTGCCTTTGTTTATTTTATTTAGTAGCCCTACTTCTTAGTTTTAACCTTTTTGTTTTTGGTGTGCTTTCTGTTAAACCCTATATCTAATGAGATCTGATAGTCTTAGTTAAGCTTTAACTTCATTCAAGTCAACTTGTTTATTTTAATCAATTTAAACCATGTAACGTTAACAAGTTAAACTGATTTAGGTTTCAATGATGCTAGATTTCTTTCCAAGTTTCTGGCTATATAGCCTAGACTCTAAATAAGCCTATAGATCTAACTTTGTTACAGATTTCTATGCAAATCAAACCATTAAATTTTCTGAATGAAAATTTCGGACCTCGACCAATACTCAAAATATCAATCTCACAAACAGCAGGAAGCACATTTTAAATAGTTACCGTCGTTGGATGACACCACTATAATAAACCCGGAAGTGGAAGCAACTCGGGGGACGAGCTATTCAATGCACGGTGCAGTGCAAACCAGATAATGGAGAAACAGCCACAGATAAACATGAACAATCCATAAAAATCTTCCTTGCCTGCTAACACAATCCTGCCGACTCGCCAGATGAAAAGGGTTAGAATATACAAGCTAAGAACAATTCCAGACAGGATAGTTTTAAGTCCAAACAACAATAATGTATGGTGGTGTCACCATAATTCGCGCAGACCTTAGTTCGCGCACAGACGGATATCCCAAAAAGTAATAAATATCGTGAAAATCTATAGGACCATCAGAGAGAAGGGACCAAAAATTGCTTAAGATCCAAACTTTTCGTCACTATGGTGTATCGAATTGTGAAATTATTGACCAAACATCGGAAAATTGCGTGTCCGTTGCGAAATTTCGAGATTTTTTACAAGGGTCTGGAAATCATCATTTTCCGAGTTAATGTCATAAAATTGTGAGATGATATTAATATCATCTTATTCTATGAAATTTTGACTTACATTTACTGTTATTCCCTTTCCTTAGACTGATGGAATTTCTTGATAAATCTTTGTCAAACGCCTTGCGGGAATTAAGGAACACTGTTTTTGTTGACTTTTTTCGCGCAGAATGCGCGATCGTCTGTCGATCGACATAGAATTTGAATCGGATATCGTCAAACCCTTGACCTAGTTCACTTCTTCGTTCGGCGATTCGGAGTTAGAATTTTGCCGTTTATTTGGTATTTTAGTTTGTCGTTGATTTTGTGTAAACCTGAATATTGTTGATTGAATTCACATTTTGTATAATTTTTGAAATTTGCGCGAACTATGGTCTCCCCATCATATCTTATTCTAAGACTCTTGAATCAAAACCATAGCTGCCGCTAGCTTTTCCCAAAGTCACTTCCTTCTCTACACAGTCTGTTCTCCTAATCACAAGGTAACCCGATCACTCGAGTGCTAACAATTATGTGTGCACGTATTTGATATCTAATCCCTTACAAGGTCATGCAGTGCACTAAATCGGTCAAATTTACATACATAGATCTAACTTACATGAATCTCTCAGTAAATGGTCTGAATTAAGAAGCCAAGAAATTTAAAGGGCGACGATTATATTCAAAATGCACAGTCCCATATCGTGGCGGGCGTGTGCCCATTTTTTAAAGATCTTTTTCTTTTTTTCATGTTTAACTGTTAGGCTGGCCTGGCAACTGCAGTGCTGTGAAACATCATGCTACTATTTTATGGAAAGACAATAAAAATACTCACCTTTATTCAACGATTCGATGCAATGTGAGATCAGATGTAACTCGCACTCCTTGTTGAATTGTGCTGATCCGGAATCACTTTGCAAAAATAAATTTACACACGTGCATGATGCAACGACAACGCAAGCAGAATTTGCATGCCGCTGATATACTGTACATACAGAGAGCTTATAATTTTAGAGAGGTTGCTGCCATTCATTATCGCAAACACATACGCAGTGTCACTAATAATGTTCAGATGTTTTATTCCCGAGTTTATTATACTCAATCACCCTCCCGGAGTATGTGAATAAACAAACTATGTATGTACATGAACATGCAAACATTGCACAATTTGGTTGAGCTGGCTAGAAATAACCTAAAACAATGAAACTTTATAAATACAAAGACTTTGTGTATGTTAATACAATGGACGATCATTGAGCTGAATTAGTCCTCTCACAAATATAAGCTTTTTGCCAAAGGTTCTGTTCGTGCATGCTATGAAGCCTGTTTAGTTCCATTTTTTGGCTAAACTGCAGAATACCCCTCCACTTTGATGTATGTCCGTTTTTATTTTTTTGTTATCTGTTTGTGGCTTTTCTTTCCATAATTTTGAATAAATTGCTCATCCTGATATTGTAAGCAAGAGCATAAAAATTTACATTGATATTGTGTTCTAATTTTTCTGTTTACCTTCTTTTCTTTTTTGGTAAAAATGGCACCTCTGAAGATCATGTAAAAAGGGGGAGAATTAACCCCAAACAGTTTATGTTGATTTATCCATATAACAGTGCTCAGGATTTGAAAAATGGCAGGGGGGGGGGGCGGCCAAAAAAATTTCTGATTGAACATGTAGCCTACAGTCAATGGGCGGTTTTCATCCCCTGCACCCCCATTTGCATAGACGCACCTGGCCCTGCATCTACTGCACTCAGTAACAGAACATGCACACATGGTATGGGGAAAATTATTTGAAATTAACTTTTATTATAGCTTATACTTGTAGATTGATCGGAATCAGATATTTTATCAGTTGCGAATTTGCCCAAGTCGAATTAGCACAAGCAAAATAAGTGCCTTCATTGTAAGTACAAAGTCCTTTCAAATCATATTCTCTTATCCTTTTTTATCCTTTATAAATCATTTTTTTCAGAGTTGAAGCTATTTATGCAATCTAAAAAGATTTGACTAAGGCAAAGTTAACCATAATGGGTGCATGACTAAGCTTGGTAAGCAATAAGCTGGTTTTTCTAGTTATTATAATTTATAGTAGGTTTTCAAACCTCTTAGTAAAGAATTTGCATACATTAGTTGTTGATATGTCAGACAAGCAACTCTTTTTCTGACATATCAGCAATGAATATATGCAAACTGATTTCCAAATGTGTTTGAATACCTCACTACTATGTCCCAAGGTAAGAAACATCCAGAAATTGTAATAACTAAAGAAAAATGCTTGTTAAATGTATATCACATTCAATTTACAGAAAACACAGAAGGATACGTTCAGAAATATTTTGAAAGAAACATTTTTATTAAAGAAGCACAGGCTGATTGCCCTGTATTTCTATCTACCTGTACAACCAATTGGTATCATAAATACAAATATAATGCTGACATACGAACTGTATGTTGCACTGTATACAGGATTCCATTGTTCATGTACAAAGCTACGTCCTGCTCTCTATAACAATGGGATATACTCCTATATGTTGGGCACACAAACACCACCAAAACACACAACACATTTATGTACTCTTCAACATACATAGAATAATATGGTAATTAAGGCATATATAACACTTTGTTAGTTAGCATTCTACATAAAATATTGGGGATTGCTTTCATGGGTTCATTTCTCTTAGGTGACAATTAATGCAAAATACACATTTTTACATCTTTCATTGAAAGATTCGTTCTTCTACAAAGGGGATAAATTTGTTTTTGATTGATTGGACTTCTTATATCAGGTAAGAAATTCATTAAACAATAACAGTGAGGTGATATGTAGATGTTTTTTTAATTGCACAACTATGGATAGGAGCAAATAAATGTGGATAATATCTCCGTGTGTGTAAATATCAATCCTAAATAGGCCTACAATTGTTGACTAAGAAAAAATCTGGACCAAGAACCCTACAATTAGGGCCCAACTATGTAAGAAAGAATCTGGATCAAGAACCCTACAATTAGGGCCAAAGTGGACAATATCTCATTATCTCAAATTCCATAATATATATATATATATATATATATGATAGTTATACAACTGCTAGTTTCATTGTGGTTTTGGCCTTCTCTTCAACCACGAATAAACAAGCAGGGATATGTGATCAAATGCAAATTTGGAAAAAAAAATTGTAAGTGGTTACTGATCATATTATTTTGAACAAAAAGCAAAAGCAACAATGATCCTGATTGGTCATTGCCATTTTGTGATTGATTGCAAACCTTTGCATTACAGAGCCCAGGACGTTTTATCCGACAAACTGTTATAAGCTACTGAAATGCTTGCATCTGATTGGCTGAGAGCAAATTTGTCGGATAAAACGTCCGACAAGTCCTTTGATGAAATGCCCCCCAGGTGTTAACCTATCAGATAAACCTTCAATTTACCAATGAGATATTGTCCACTTGGGTCCTTGACCAGAATGAATCTTGAACCCAAGTCTTTGTCATATCCTTGTCATTACATTATGCATTGGTTGGCATTGCTGATAGCAGATTCATAGGATATCTAGAGACATACATAATGAACATATACTGACGGTTACCACCTACAATAATAATTTTGGCAGAACTGGTATATTTAGTAGCTGCACAATGAGCAAAGAAATAGTAGGATATGTCAGTAGACTAGAGCTTTCAATGAAATGTGATTCCAAGCAAGTTAACACTTATTACCTTTTCAAGATTGTTTGAAGCCAATTTCTGAGGAAATGCAATTCTGGTGTCGAATCGGCTTCAATTAAGATTGCAGGAACCTTTACAAGCTATCAAACCATGATGATATTTTATGATGAATTCCTTTACCAGATCTCAATTTAAAATTGTGTACAGCACGAACACACTACACCTTTTTTTAAAACATGATTACAAACATAATACATGAGCAAACAATTTTTGATTTCTAACAATATCGCACAAATTTGTAGAATAGAAATTCATACAAACTAACCAACAGCATCTTAGTGCATTTTGAATCATCAGTGGAGGAACAAACATAACTCATGTACAAAGGGCTTGAACAACATGCTCTGAAAAATAAGAATATATGATGTCAATATAATGGTTGAAGTAGACTCAACAATACAAAATAAATCATTTGCAAAGGTTCAAGAAGAATATACATTGCCATCAATGTCTCTAAATTTAGGGTCTTAAGCATGAAATATGCAACTACATGTATATATCCCATTTTGTTGGTGACTTGTCCCGTATACATAATTTGAATTCCACATGAAACCAGTTTGAGTACCGGGCAACTATAAAAGTTGGGCAAATTATAGCACTAGGACAAGAAGGAAATACTAGTATTTAGATGAAACTGAAGGTACTATCTAACATTTTGAATTACTTGAAAAGCAAAATTAGGAACCACTTAAGGCAAGATAAGATTATGCTTTTAAACATATTAATTGAATGTAATATTAGAAACATTGAGACTCGTTAAGTTCTGGCAAAATCCTCTTCACGCATAGTAAATATTAGTTTCGCTTGAGACTTCACAATATTCTTGTACTTAAAAAGTAGCATATAATGACATATAAACTTGATATATCAAGCCCTTTTTCGCAATAAGTTTTTGACCAAAATGCCCAGGAACAACTTTCAAGAGATCACCGTTGTCTTTTATTATTTTGCTTTTTTTGTTCCAAAGAGCAAGAGTATTTTCTCTGGGAATCATTAAAGCGACATAATGCTACTGTCCATCAATCACGTAACAACAAACAATCCAATTTTCATTGCCATTTGAAACTACATTGGATTGAGTGTCTTCTATTGCAGGGAGATTTTTCACCATGTCGTTTGTAAGTTACAAGCAACCTAACAAACGACTGGTGATTAGTTTTGGGGTTAAATGATTGATAATGTGATTAATATAGCAACTAAGAATATGTTCCAGTCCTTCGTAAAGTCATTTCTAACTTTAAGAACAACTTGGCGAAACATCGCCCAGAACAGTTATTAAAAAAATGCAATACATGTACTAATTTCCATGGTACAAAACTTTGTGTAATGGTAATAAGAGCTAATAAAGTCCTAATTCTAATGCCATAACAATAACAAAGAATTGAGGGTATAAATTTCCATTCATTGTCACAGCACATTCTTCTTGAATATAAAGAGCAAAGCATTTGCTCAAATTAACTGAACTTTATATAAACCTAACAATATAAAACATGATCTTGAACATTTTCAAAATGACCCTTATTATAATTACAGTTTAATAGCCGTTACAGTGGGTCAACATTAAAAATACAGGGAAACCTTAATATAAGGAGTTCTCATTAAACGCGATACCTCTTGTAACGCAGTAAATACTGCAGTGCCAATTGAATGAAAACTCATCTTGTGTTTATGTGCCATCTTCTGATATTTCCTCCGTCCAACCACGTCATATTGAGATTTCCCTGTATTAAAACTCTTTTTCTACAATTTAGGCATTAAATACACAAATTTTGCCCAAGACATAATATGAATGAAGTAGCAATTGCAATTTAGAAAGCAGATATGCATCATCCAACTTTTGTGGTTTTGTTTCAAGCCTGTGAACAAAGATACTTTCATCGTACAAGTGTTAAATTTTGCTATATACATGTACATTATTTTTAAAGCTCATATAAATGATATACAGATTTTGTTTTATCTACAATGAGTAAAGTTAATAGGACACTCTTCGATTTTAAAACCAAATGAAAAAAAAGACAAAAAATTCTAGAATGGTCTGATGAGAAGGAATTAAATTAAATTAAACATGCCATTAACATTGAACAATAAATTTATGATTGTTTTAGGGTGAAACTTAAGATGTGTAAGCAAAAATTATCCTGATTGGCTATTATCAATTCCCCCCTTGATTGTAGCTCTGACAGAACACTGATTTTATAACTTAATCTCACTCAGTACCTTAACAATGACAAACATGCTTGTGTGTGTCTCTGACCATATTCTGGGAGTGTGAATTGCACAAAAACACAAGATTAACCCCCAACCATGATCAGAGTTCAAAACAAACTACATGTACTCTGTCATAGTTCGGTCTTTCGGTAATGATAACTTTGATTATGTTGCTATTAGTGTTACTGACATCATGTTATTACTAGCAAGTATACATGAATGAATGAATGAACCTACACTGACCTCTTATGATTATGTAATCAACATATCCTTCTCATACTCACCAATTCAAACTAGTCTTATTAATGACAAATTGAAGTCACTTCTGCATGCGCAAGACAGGACTTCGTTGTCATCAACTTTATCTGTTGTAATAATATATTCTCACCAGTATAATTGGGGTCACTTTAGCCAACTATGGACAAGAATAATATCACAATTTAGGTTTAGAGGTGCCTTCCGTGATGGACGATGAAATCTAAAATGAACATTGTTAACTTGACTTTGTCCTTGTCATTGTTGAGATGACATTGACCTGACCTTCTCCTTCTAGAGCCCTTGTATCATAAATTAGCATCCATCCAGCTATGTTCAACAATAGCAGAGACCTTCTTCTCATATTCCCGTCGGTTTTCTTGGTACAGCTGTGCAGCTTGGCTGTTTGCTGGGCTGTTGGGGTTTGGTTCATCCAGTAAAGACTATAGACACAAAATAGGTAAAGTTTCATCAGTAAAATGAATCATATCGTCGGCTTGGAGCCAGAAGGGCGCTATTGCAGATCAAGGATGTTCCGTTTGGAGCCAGAAGGGCGCTATTACCATTGACTTTGTACAGTAATAGCGCCCTTCTGGCTCTCAACGGAACATCTATAAGATGCAATAACGCCCTTCTGGCTCCCAACAGACGATATGTATATAATTTCATGAGTATGTTAATGATTGCAGTTCTCCAGCAACTGGAGAAATAATAATAATAATAATAATAATAATAATAATAATAATAATGTGACTCTACTCCAAGTACAAGGTACCTGACACCTACAATAGATAAATAAATTAACTAGTATTAGCCCCCAACCCCCCCCCCCCAATAATATGAATAAAGGACCCAAAGTGCCTTAAAGGGGTTACAAACATTCTGTACAGGCCGCACAGAAACGTTGTTAGTGCTAATAGAGCACTAACAGTAAAGCCCAGTCACATTATTCCGGATGGTTATTGAAAAGGTTGATCCTAGATGTAAATAATGCGTTGTTGTGACATTATGCATCGCTGCGAAATTACCGGTTGTAACAGGGCTACTGTTAGTGCTGACAACACGTTCTGTGCGGCCCGTACTGGTCAGACAAGAATCACCCAAGATTTGAAGCTAAGCGGTTGTTTAATTTGATATTGATGACTGAATACCACCAAAGTCATAACATTAAAGGGAAAGTTCACCCCGGGTTTCAATTGGCTTTAATAAATGCAGAAAAATGAAAGAAAAATATGAGTGAAGGTTTGAAGAAAATCGACCAAAAAATAACGAAGATATGAATATTTAAAACTTGATTCTGTGACGTCCCGTGCGAGCTGCTCTCCTATGTGTTATATATTATGGAAATCTCATACAGTGTCATTTTTCAGAAGAATATTTAATTATTTCACCTGTGCTGTCGATATATCATCAAACCTATGTTCATATACATGCCTCTATCAAATTGACCCATTCCATTATGAAGAATCATGAAAAAGGATAAATTTATTAAATCTACATACACAACACATGGGATATCTGCTCGCATGTGACGTCACAGAATCAAAACTTTAAATGTTCATAACCTCGCTATTTTTTGTTTGATTTTCTTGAAACTTTCACCCATATTTTTTTTTATTTGTCTGCATTTTTTAAAACCAACAAAATTCCAGGGTGAACTTCCCCTTTAACTTTGCAGTAAAAGGGAAAATATTCACTTTTTTTACTTATTGTGAAGCATGTTATGATGCTTAGGAAACAAATTTTTCAGACTGTCCTCTTGAGACATAATTACATGCACTGACAGCATGTAGGGCCCCACAGGTCAGATTGTTGTAAGCCTCCACAAAGTGTCTTAAAGGGATGCAGTAACATTGAATGATATTCAAATCACGTTTTATTTGATTCAGCTTATTTTGCCAACATAAATATAAACACTTAAGTCAGTCTGGTATCTCTTCAAAATTGCAAGCTAACTGCTTGCTTTACCTTCGAGATATCAATGATTTCATACTCAAATTTTATAAACCAACACCGGATGGTTTATAAAACCATGTGCTTTTTCCACATGGCACAACATACACCCATTTCCTGTTGTATAGCCCCCGTCCCTAGCGGCCTAGTGAGCTGGCAGCAGAGGGTACTGGTGTTTGGCTGTATGCTTGGCATTGTTTGTTACACTGTTTTAAGGTAGTAAATGACTTCCATTTGATCTGAAACTTTCAGTAGTTTGTTTTTACTGTTGGAACAATATAATTTTATTAATCTTGATCTAACTGCTCTTGTTTTTGAAAGTTACTCAATCCCTTTAATCCCTTTAACAAGGCCTAAATAAGTGTGTAACACTCTACATAACAGTTTGTATGGTTTACCTGTATTGAAGTGAGAATAGCTGATACATCATATGTAGGACTCCATCTATTTTGTAGAATATCTAAGCAGATTCCTCCATCAGCATATACTGTAATTGAATGAAGAAAATTTATGATTGCATATGAATTGCACAATTACTTGGACCATTCTGAACTTGTTTACCATTTCAAACATTTAAATTCTATAAAATCTGTAGGTATACCTTTTAATTACCTACATACATGTATATTACAATGTGATGTACTCAATAAAATTTCTCAAGAGTCGGTTATTCAGAATTCAGTATGCCTAATCTTTTTCTCTTTAATTCTGACCCGAGAGTAGAACAGCACACAATCAGTGAACAGCTAATATATACTCAATCATACTTTGAAAGAGCAAAGTCAGTGTTGGGGGTCTCTTTAATATTTTATTTAATTTTCATGATGCATCATATTAAAATGAGACACAAGTCGCTGAGCAAAGAGTCGATGAAATCAGCAAAATAATCAATTATTATAATTTTAAACATGTTCCCTTCATCGCATTCACACATATTTTTTTTACAGAGCACTCATGAAACACTACAAATTTATAGAAAAACAACTAAAGCATTTTCCCCCAAAAGTTGATAATTTTTATTATTTTGCCTATATTCTTGACTTATTTTACTCTTTGCTCGGCGACTTGTGTCCCATTTTGTTATGAGTCACATTGTAAATGATAGAATTAGTTCTCCTGGAACTAATATTATTTTGCAAATATTTGAAATTAATTAATATGGCAGAATCATTGGTACATGAGGGATTAGAGCTGGAAATCGGCCTGAAAGAGAATCTAATGTAGTGGTAATGGTGAATTATTATTACGAGCTTTCAAATTATTTTCATGGTATTTAAGAAGAATATATATATAGTAGAAAGTTCCACTGTGCACAAAAAATCTCTTCAAATGACCAAATAGTTATATAATAATAACACACTTGAAATGTTTTGGCCAAAGATTTGTGTGTAGACCCATACATGCATTTTTTTTTGTGTGCAGTGTATGTGACTCAGTAGAATGCGATTAATTTCTTATTAATAATACATCAAACTACGATTATAGGAGTATTGTAATAAACCTTTTTCCAATCATTTTGTTTTCCCCGCATCTGAATATCATGACCAGGGCTCCGTAACACAAAGGTTTGCAATCTATCACAATGTAGCAACAGCCATTCACAATCACTGTTGAATGCGCTTTTTGTTATTTGAAAAGACCAATTATATTACTATTATATTACTATATTCTTTCAGTTTGCAATTGATAGCAAACCTTTGTGTTACAGGGCCTAGAAGTTCAATTTATCTTTAATCAGTCTTACCATTAGGGTGAAACATCTTTGATACAAAGCGTACTGTAGGGGGCTTGTTGGGGTACTCTTCTGTGAATTCAATGGTTAACTTGAATGTTCCTGCAAACAAATCAAATTAAATCAAATCACAATCAAAATTTAACAAAAAAACAAGACGAATCCTCAACAGCGCGCTGTCGAAATATATGCCTCCGCCATTGTCAGATCAGAATATATAGCACATTCATCTATTCATTTTCCTTTATACAAAGACATCTTTGACCTTGACCTTTGACCTTGTGACCCTAATCCTTATTAGATCATAGTCCCTCTCAAATTTTAACCTAGACATTGAAAAATCTAATAAGACTGTCTTCAAATGGCGATAACTATCTCAATACATGAAATTTCACAATTTCACCTCTGTGACCCTTGACCTACATACTCTAAAATCTAATCAGATCATCTTTATATGGCGATAAATACTACCCTTACGTTTGAAGCTCATATCTCAAATGGTTCTCCAGATATCCCGATAACTAACTCAATGCATTGAATTTTCCCAATATGACCTCTGTGACCCTTGACCTTTGACCTACATACTCAAAATCTAATAAGTTCATCTTCTTATGGTGATACATACTGTTCCCAAGTTTGAAGTTGATATCTCAAGTGTTTCTTAAGATATTGCAATTAAGAGCAAACAGGACTGACCAAAGGACAGACATACGGACGGACGGACAACCCAAAAACATGATGCCTCCGGTACCACCTTCGGTGGCGGAGGCAAAAAAATAAATCAATGGCAATAACCCTTTCACCAAATTCTAGAATTCAAGCAGTGCTTTCTTTCATGGTTATGTATCAAAAACAGGATTCTCAAGTTTGTCCCGTTATCAATACTCTTGTTCCACAACATTCTGCGGTTTCCCCACATCCAACGAATAATAGGAAAAATGGTGATCAGTAGGAAAAATGCTATAAATAAAAACCACAGCTAAACAGACTAAAACTTTTGCCTTACTGCCTTAACATTGCCAAAGGAACAGATAACCCTCAGTGATAAGTGCTCTGTCATCCATGACAAAACAGCTTTTTCTGGGAAGTACGGCACTACATGTACAACAAAGTTTGGTAACAATCAATCACAATGTTCTCAAGTTAGTGCTCTACTAAAAGGACAGGTCAACCTGAAGCATAATGTCTCTCGTTATAACAGTGAGATAAGAATCAATGTTAATGATATCAATAATTCCTATGATTTTTATAATCAGCTGTCTGGCTCCAATTTATTAAACTTCAGTTGCATGTGTTTCTACCGTTGGAGACAAATTAATAATTTCTTGTCTATCCAATGTTAATGTTATAAATTGTATCGCGACAAATCCACTTTTTAGAGTGTCAAGGCACAGGATTAAATTGAGGGCTTAAAACCAGAACTGTTAAAGGGGAATTATCCCCTCAGAGAAATTTAGCTTCAGTGAATGGAGACAAACCCCAAAACATATTGGGAAAGTTTCAGAAAAATCAGGCAATGAATAAGAGAGATATTAATTTTTAGATTTTGAGATCACTTATGATATGGAGATCCTCCAATTGGCAACGCGACCATGATGTGTGATGTAATGCAGGGAGATCTTTCCCATATCTATTGTACACGTTGTACTAAAATCCTCTTTTTTTCTTGATTCTAAAGGGAGAATAAAGAATCTTTTTTATGGGATGACTTGCAAATATATGAAAGTCATGATATATCATGAAAAGAAAAGCTGTTCTATCATTAGAATGAAAATAAAGAGACATTTTGAATAGTTTTTGTGCACCCCATATGGGGAGTTCTCCCTTTGTGACATCACAAATGGTGACCGCGTTGCCAAATGGGAGATTTCCTACGTCATTAGAGATCTCAATATTCAACTACTCATAACTTTCTTATCATTTATCCGATTTTCACCAAATCTTCACTAATGTGCTTATTTGATTTTTCTGCATCCACAGTAAGCCAACTATCTACAAAGGGACAATTCTCCTTTAATGTCCATTCTCGTCAAAATCCAGTTAGGTCCACAAAATTCTTGTATATTCAGGGTGTCTGTGTGCCAGAACTGTCTGGGTGATTCCACAGGGTTGGGGCAATTTTTGTGACATACCACAACTCCAAATCCATATCTTTTTCAAACCAGGCAAATATATTCCAATAATGGCAAGAGCAAAAAAAATGGGGTCCCATCCAGTATTATTTCTCAAAGACTATGGCATATTGCAATTTGACTCATGAAAATTTCTTGTCCATGTAAAAGCAACATGATGTCCCTGTAACGGTGGTAGATTTTTTGTATGCCTGTTGCTTGAAATCCATAAAAGATTTCCAATTTTAATGTCTAATACTGAGAAAAGAGAGCAATTTTTCATTGACAGCTCAAAACTTTACCATATCTGAATTGATCTTCATGGTGAACTGCAAAAGTTGATACCTCCGTTACAAGGGACATTGCATGAAAAATTGCCCCAACCCCATGGAATGACCCGTCTATGTCCTCACAGGACATAAGATTGTTTTGGCAATCCATGTCCTGTGAGGATATATATATATGCAGTTGTGACATATATATATGCAGTTGTGACAGATAAATGTCAATTAATATACAGAAATTTGGTGGACTTCAAAAATGGACTTAGACAGTTCTGGTTTTAAGCCCTCGAAATGAAAGATCAATGCACATGAGAAGAAAATGGCCTTCTGTTCAGTGATACTCTAATGTGGAGAATGATCTTGCATAAATTCAACAAAATATGATGACACGAATGCAGAATGACTTTGATGTATTTTTTTTTTTCCTATGTTGGTGTTCCTCGTGGAATTTTCTTGCTATATTATGTATTAAATATGAATGTGACTTACCATCTTCAAATGCAGTGTCCTTTGGCCTAGGAAGAAAATGGAGAACAATCAAATAAGTCTCATTTATTCAGGCAAATGATTTACTAACAATTAGAGAAAATAAGGTAAGTATTCGCCGAGGTCATAGATATTGTGAAAATGAGTTTCCTAGATTTATTTAGACAAACTAAGAGATGCATAATTACTTTTCTTGAAATGGCCTGGAAACAGATCAACTTAGAGTAGAGTCAACAATACCTAAATAGCATTAACACATGATTTATTGCACCAAAATCAGATCTTAAAAAGGATGTGTGACTGACCATAAATGCTACAAGCATTCTAGAGCAAACTTTTATGGGGTCATGTTTTACTATCATGAATGCATCATTTTGTTTTGTTTTTTCGAGGAAATAAATAATTGGCCTCAAATTGTTAATATACACCAAATCAAGTCTTCAAAACAATAGTACAAATTAAATTTCCCCAAGTCAATTTCCATATTGATGTTTGCTTCAGTAGATTATATTACGACAAGATCATAAGAGGATACATACATGAAACCCAAATATCTTACCCAAATATAACAGCATTCCATAACATGATGTTGTTTTCTGAAGGGGCACCACTCACACCAGCTGGCGGATCTTCTTGTAATCTGAGCAGAATTAAGAAAAAAACATGGAGATTAATAAAAAAATAAATAAAAAAAAAAAATTTTTATTTATTTATTTTATTTTATTTTTTTTTTTTTAAGAGTCCTCACTGAATTGAAATGTACACCAATATGCATCACAAAAAAGAAATCACTTTCATAGACCTGGATATTGTTTCATCAACTCGTAATGCTCTTAAAGTTAAGGAAACTTTACAAACGACTGGAACATGTTTTAGGGTCCTATACTAATCACAACATGGTTTATATAAATTTATACAAGATCTGATAACCAGTCATTCGTAAAGTCATTTATAACTTACAAACAACTCGGTGAAACACAGCCCTGCATAGTTTTTTGCATTGAGGGTGTTTCACAATGCTGTTCGTAAGTTACCTTGATTTACCTTGATGATGGGCATAAAGTACAGAAGACTTATTTGCCCCTCTGCATCCTCACTACTCGTACACCCAGTTGTTGTATGTCCGGACGGGTTGGATGTCCGGACATTCAATTTTTACCAGGCAGTTGAAATAGTTTAAAAGCAATGTCTTTGTAGTTTTTTAGCACAAAATGTCAGAAAATACTTTGGAGAACAAATATTGATGATGATAAGAAATATTCAACATTTATTTTTGGCTTAATCCTCAGACGAAAAACCGGGCTTCAATTTTGTTTAAGTGTCCGGACACCCAACCCCCCATCCTACTACTAGATCTAGGTCAATACTTTGTATTGACTACTAGTATACCCAGTTGTTGTATGTCCGGACGGGTTGTTTGTCCGGACAAAGTGGCAATTTTAGGAGCTTTGTGATCAATATATGATTAATCGATTGAAAATAATATCAGACAATATAACAAAGCACAAATATTCACAAATATTTTTGCTATTTAGACCTACTGCACAAATTTTGAGAAAATCAAGAGCAAAAGATGATGTTTTAATCTTTTTAAGTGTCCGGACAACGGACCCCCCATCCTACTACTCTACGAGTGTCAAAAAACTCGGCTCGACTCTTTGAGGTTCACAGACAAGGGCCTGAAAGGCTGAATATTTCACAAACGTGGGCAATCCTAAAATATAACCTTCATTACGAGGCATACATTATGATCTTCCAAGTCCTTCTTTATAATTTTTATCTTATTGTGACCGAATCCTGAATTATTGAATAGAAAATGATTGCGCCAAAAATTCCACCAGCGCCTGCTCACATCGTATTACGACAACGTTAATTTGTTAAACTTGGATTGAAATACCGAAGTAAAAGATGATCTATTAAGCATGGAATTTAGGACTTCCCTTCTTTATTTTACTATTTCAGTCTAAGAAATTAGGTTACTGTTTAACAAAGTCAAAGTTGCCATCAGAATCACATATCATCACATTCACACAACACAACAAGCGACTCCAATCTCCACCGCACTGCGAGTCCGATGTAGTCTACTCACTTCTTAAAATCTCTCATGAGCCGCCTTCTCGCCGGTGTCGACATTGTTACGATATATGTGCACGATATGAAATAAATATATTTACAAAATAAACAATCCTCCACTCCTCAAATCCTTAATTTCACCGTCGTTACGTCCGCATTGATGATGATTTCATTTCGCCAGTCATGTCACAAGGATGTCGGTACGGTCTACGTCTGTAGTGTGTATTTTCCCTATGTCAGAGCTCGATGACCTCATCGAAATTCGCAACACATAAAGGAAACCATTATCCCACAATGCAAGCTGAACAGCTCCATCTGCGTTGGTTTTCTGTCTTGCGCGCGAACCGATCGAAAACTCCAATCGCCGCACGTATTTTGTCGCCCGCAAAGGGCCAGTTGCTGAGAAGAAAAAAAACGGGCAAAAAAAAAAAAAAATCTGGGCTTCTCATCATGAACTCTGATCCTCCTTACCATCAACTCCATCCTCCACAGCATCAACCTTCATTTCCTCACCATAAATCTTTATTTTGCTAATCGCCAACCCTCATCCTCATTTCAACAAAATTCCTTAATCTTGACCCTCGAACCTCATCATTAACCCCATCTAACTTAATCACCCCTATCCTCATCATCCCCAACCTCGATCATCATCAATCCTCATTTTCCTATATCACCAATCCAGCTTCATCCTCATTATCAACCCTCATCATCATAATAATTCCCTCATATCGGCAATTGATCCTCTTCAATAATCTTCTTCATGATCAAACCTCATGATAACCCCATGATAACCCCTCCTTGTGGACCCCCACCCTCCAAGTGACCCCCCATCCACTCATCATCAAACCCTTCCTCCTCCTCATCCACCCTCATTCTCCTCATCATTAACCCCCACCCTCATCATTATCCCATGAGTCCAAGCATCAACCCCCATATATACTAGCTAGCATCGGCCCCCATCCTCCTTATCATCATCCCCCATCCTCATCATCATCCCCCATCCTCATCATCAACCCCTATCGTCCTTATTATCCACCTCACCCCCATCCTCCCCAGCATCAACCCATCTCCATCCTCATCATCATCATCATCATCATCAACCCACATCCTCATCGATCATAATCATCAACCCCCATCCTCTATCCAACCCCCATCCACTTCATCCTCATCATCAGTACCCATCCTCATCATCAAACCGGGACCCATCCTCCTCATCATCACCCTCAAATCATTTACCCTCATCTTTATCATCATCATCATCATCATCCACTCCCATCCTCCTCATCAACCCCCATCCACCATGTCTACCTCATCATCAACCCCTGTCTTCCTCAACAGGCTCCCATTCTCCTCATCATCACCCCATCCTCCTCATCATCAAACCTCATCCTCCTCATCATCAACCCCCTTCCTCCTCATGAACCCCGTTCCTCCTAATACCATCGATCCTCATCACCATCACCCCCATCCTCCTTATTATCAACCCCTTCCTGCTCATCATCCACCCCATCCTCCTCATCACCAACCTCCACCCTCGTCCTGGCAACCCCATCCTCACCATCAACAACCTCTCCATCAACCCCCCATCCTCATCATCCTCATCATCAGCACCCATCCTCCTCATCATCAACCGGGGCCCATCCTCCTCCTCATCACCCTCATCCTCGATCCTCGATCATCATCAACCCCATCCACCATGTCTACCTCATCATCAACCCCCGTCTTCCTCAACATAACTCCCATCCTCCTCATCATTACCCCATCCTCCTCATCATCACATCTCATCCTCCTCATCATCACCCCATCCTCCTCATCATCACATCTCATCCTCATCATCATCAACCCCCTTCCTCCTCATGAACCCCGTTCCTCCTAATCACCCCATCGATCCTCATCATCATCACCCCCATCCTAGCTCATCCTCCTCATCATCAACCCCATCCTGCTCATCATCACCCCATCCTCCTCATCACCAACCCCATCGCTCATCATCAACCCCATCCTGCTCATCATCAACCATCCTCCTCATCGTCAACCCATCGTGCTCATCATCAAACCCATCCTCCTCATCGTCAACCCTAGTATACCTATTCACCACCCCCACATCCCATCATCACCAACCCCCATCCCTCCTCATCACCACCATCCTCCTCATCATCAACTCCTACCCTCCTCTTCTTCACCCCCGTCCTCTCCTCACAATCCCATCCTCCTCATCATTAACCCCATCTCAATCCATCCATCTCATCATCAACTTCATCCATCTCATCATCAAACCCCACCTCCTCTCACACAACCCTCATCCTGCTACATCATCAAACCCATCCTCCTCATGATCATCGTCAACCCCATACCTGCTCATCATCAAACCCATCCTCCTCATCGTCAACCCTAATCTACCTCTCATCACCAACCCCCATCCATCATCACCAACCCCACTCCTCATTATGAACCTCCATCCTCCTCAGTGACTCTACCCTCCTCTTCTTCAACCCCCGTCCTCCTCCTCACCAATCCCCATCCTCCTCATCATTAACCCTCATCCTCCTATCATCAACCCCATCTCTTCATCTTCAACCCCATCCTCTCATCACCACTCCATCATCTCTCATCATGCAACCCCTGTCCTATCATCATTAACCCCATCCATCTCATCATCAACCCCAATTCTCCTCATCAACCCCCATCCTCTCATCATCAACCCCTATTCTCCTCATCACCCTCCCCTCTCTCAACCCCCATCCTCAACTCCTTCCATCTCATCATCAACTTCCATCCATCTCATCACCACCCTCATCATCAATGCACCAACCCCATCCTGCTCATCATCAACCAATTCTCCTCCTCATCAACCCCCATCCTCTCTCAGTCTAACCCCCATCCTCAACTTCCATCCTCTCATCATCAATCCATCCATTCCTCATCATCAAACCCCATCCTCTCATCACCAACCCCATCCTCCTCATCTGCACCCTGTCCTGATCATCATTAACCCCATCCTCCTACTCATCACCCCACACCTCCTCATCACCAAACCCCCATCTCCTCATCATAAAACCCCATCCTCATTCATCCAATTTCCATCAATCTCATCATCCAACCCCATCCTACACTTCCATCCATCTATCATCATCACTTCATCCATCTCACCAACCCCAATCCTCCTAATTATCAACCCCCCTTCTCATCACACAACCCCCATCTCCTCCATCTGCACACACTGTCCTCATCATCATTAACCCCCATCCATCTCATCATCAACCCCCATTTCCTCATCATCAACCCCAATTTCTCATCAACCCCTCCTCTCATCATCAATCACTATCTCTCATCAACAACCCTATCCTCCTCTATAACCCCATTCTCAACTTCCTTCCATCTCATCATCAACTTCCATCCTCCTCAATCACCAACCCCCATCTTCCTCATCTGCAACCCCTGTCCTCATCATCCATTACCCCCATCCGCCTCATCATCAAACCCCATCCTCCTCATCACCAACCCCATCTTCCTCATCTGCAATCCTGTCCTAATTATCATTCCCCCATCCATCTCATCATCAACCCCATCCTCAATCATCAACCCATATTCTCCTCCTCATCAAACCCCATCCTCCTCATCATCAACCCCTATCCTCCTCATCAACCCCTATCCTCCTCCTCATCAACCCCATCCTCAACTTCCATCTATCTCATTATCACTCCATCCATTCATCACCAAACCCAATCCTCCTCCTCATCAAACCCCATCCTCCTCATCACCAACCCCCCATCTGCAATCCCTGTCCTCATTTTCATTAACCCCTTCCTCCCATCATCAAACCCCATCCTCACCCCCATCCATCTCATCATCAACCCCATCCTCCTCATTCAACCCTGTATCCTCCTCATCAACCCCTATCCTACTCATCATCAACCCCATCTCTCTCATCAACCCTGTTCTCCTCATCAACCCCTATCCTCCTCATCATAAAACCCCATCCTCACCATTATCAACCATCCTCATCATCAATTTCCATCCATCTCATCAACCTCAATTGTCCTCATAAACCCCTATCCTCCTCACATTATCAACCCCCATCCTCATCATCAATTTCCATCCATCTCACATCCAACCCCAATTGTCCTTCTCATCAACCCCCATCCTCTACTTCCATCCGTCTCATCACCAACCCAATCGTCCTCCTCATCACCAACCCCCATCATCCTCATCTGCAATCCCTGTCCTCATTTTCATTAACCCCTTCCTCCTCATCATCAACCCCCATCCTCCTCATCATCAACCCTCATCCTCATCATCCTCAACCTCTTCATGAAACTCCATCCTCCTCATAATCAACACTCATCTCCTTACATCATTTTCTAAGGTCTAATAGGTTAAAAGGGAAGTTCACCCTGGAATTTTTCTGGTTTAAAAAAAATGCAGAAAAATAAAAGAGAAATATAAGTAAACGTTTGAAGAAAATCGACTAAAAAATAGCAAAGTTATGAATATTTAAAGTTTGATTCTGTGACGTCCCATGTATTGTGTATGTAAATTCCATAAATTTGTCCTCTTTTCATGGTTCTTGATAGTCCTTTGTCAGGACTGTTATGTGTTTTTTTTTCTACCCCTACCACACAATCGACCTCTACGCCCGAAGTAGAAACAACCCCTCGAATAAGTTGGTTAGGGAGTGAAAGATAGGGGATATCGCGATCAGTGGTGGAGAATGTAGAGAGGGGGGAGAGAAATGAACTACCAACGGGTAGAATCTAGACTAGGTTCTTGATAAAGGAATGGGTGAATTTGATAGAGACATGTATATGAACATAGGTATGATGATATATCAAACGCACAGGTGAAATAGCTAATATTCTTTTGAAAAAAATGACTCTTTATGGAATTTACATTACATAACACATAGGAGAACAGCTCGCATGTGACGTCACAGAAATTAAAATTTAAATATTCATAACTTTTTATTTTTTGGTTGATTTTCTTCAAACCTTCACTAATATTTTTTTCATTTTTCTCCATTTTTTAAAGTCAGCAAAATTCCAGGGTGAACTTCCCCTTTAACATAATCACACATGTCCACCTAAATGAAAAAAAAAAAAACACTTCAGTTTAGTGTGCAAAACAATCCATGTTTATAATTCATAATGAAACATTTAAAAGTAGATAGAAATCTTTGTTTCTTAATCTCCAAGATGATTCACAATATATACAATAATAAAAACAATTGATGAAACTTAAGTTTAGAATAGTTATGTAATACATACATAAAGCTAGATTACATTCAGCATGGGAGTAATATAAATATTAAAATAAAAATATTACTATTCAGGTTTTAAAAAATACAATAATTGTAATTACAATTGGCATTCAAGACTTTAGGAAATACTAGAAATGATGCAAATCACTTTCAATTTTTCATGCATAGTCCATCGTAAAAGGTACATGTATATCCGCTGCTTGAACTAAAAAGATGTTCATCAAAGAAACTAATGTTCTGCGAATTGCATTTACTACTTAGCAATTAGTTTGCTTGTTTACCAATGTTTTTTCTGTTTGTTTTTAAGAAATACAAAGGAGGCAAGAAATAACTTTTTTTACCTTAGATATAATAAGATGTAGTTGGCTGAATCTTTTGAATAGGTTTTCAGCAAGCTTTGGGTTAGCAAAGCATAATTTCACAATCTGACAGAATAGATTGTATTGCATAGATTAAGACATACCTTCAATAAAGCTAGCATTAATAAACACAACACAAAAAGAAAGTTCCCCCTATTTCAAATATCAATAATTTTTGAACCAGGAGGAATCTAAAAAATCTAATTATATGTCCCTGTAGGGAATTTAATTAGCCACAATGGGAGCGAATTTTAGGAACAATCATCGAGTCATGCTTCAGTGAGCAATGGTTGAATGCAAAAATGTCATTTTTTGAAGTTCGCAAGCCAATAATTGCAAATTTGATTCAATAACAGACCCATTTTCAGATTTTAAACATTTTACACGTCAGGATGTATGCAAAACGTGCTTCCAAATCTACGGAAAAGAAATTTGCGTCAAATTTCACGGTTGAGTGAGCATGCAGCAAAAATCGCCCAAACTGCCATTTTTACTTCTTTGCCATGGTATAATCGATCAAATATGATGGAATTCCTGTTGTGGAAGTGTATGCAACCAATATCCATTCATTCACGGTTGAATGAACCCATCAAACAACAAAAAAAATAGGCTATTTTAGAATTACGAAGAGTCATTGTAGTAATTTTATGCACTAGAAAGCGTCTCAATAACATGTTTTGTCTTGTATTTATATTCTTTGGGCACGTGTCAATGATCCTATGGCATTTA
The DNA here is from genome assembly GCA_940671915.1 of Paracentrotus lividus. Lineage (NCBI taxonomy): Eukaryota > Metazoa > Echinodermata > Echinoidea > Camarodonta > Echinidae > Paracentrotus > Paracentrotus lividus. The sequence continues at coordinate 10,630,714 of CALNVZ010003428.1, read as the reverse complement.
TTTACAAATACATGCTTCAGTGAGCACGTGAGATTGGAAAAGCCCTTTTCTCGCGTACGGACTAAAATTCACATTTTTACTTTGATTGAATATAACAGTTCTTTTGGGGAGTGCTTTTGATTTTATTTTCACAAAAATCCCGATGTTTCACGCCTCAGTGGGCACAAGATACAAGAAAATCATGCAAATTAGAAGAAAGTTTGGGGCTTTGTCATGGTTAAGTGACTTTTCGAATACCTAATTTGAATCAAGATTATGTTAGTTAGAGATCAGTAGAAGCTGTGTGCCAAGTTTCGTGACATAACTCACAGTAGAATTAACAATAATCATCAATGAATTTGGCCGAATTTCATATTTGTCATGTATTGATTTCCTTCTCCATTGACTTTATGTACAGAGGTTTAACAAAAGTTTAACAAAAGTGAAATTTGGCATATTTTAATTGTCAATTTTTGTCGATTTGACTGTGAATTATTTTATGAAACTTTGCACATAGCTTCGACAGGTCTCTAACTAACATTATCTTTATTCAAATTACGTATTCGAAAAGTCACTGAACCATGACGAAGCACCAAACTTTCTTCTCATTTTCATGATTTTCTTGTATCTTGTGGCCACTGAGGCGTGAAACATCAGGATTTTTATGAAAATAAAATCAAAGGTACTCCCCGAAAAGAGTTATATTCAACCAAATTAATTTGAATTTTAGTCCGTACGCGAGAAAAGGGCTTTTCCAGTCTCACGTGATCACTGAAGCATGAATTTGTAAATAAATGCCATAGGATCATTGACACGTGCCCAAAAAATATAAATACAAGACAAAACATGTTATTGAGATGCTTTCTAGTGCATAAAATTACTACAATGACTCTTCGTAATTCTAAAATGGCCTAATTTTTGGTTGTTTGATGGGTTCATTCAACCGTGAATGAATGGATATTGGTTGCATACACTTCCACAACAGGAATTCCATCATATTTGATCGATTATACCATGGCAAAGAAGTAAAAATGGCAGTTTGGGCGATTTTTGCCGCATGCTCATTCAACCGTGAAATTTGACGCAAATTTCTTTTCCGTATATTTGGAAGCACGTTCTGCATACATCCTGACGTGTAAAATGTTTAAAATCTGAAAAAGGGTCCGTTATCATTGAATCAAAGTTGCCATTTCAGGCTTGCGAACTTCAAAAAATGACATTTTTGCATTCAACCATTGCTCAATGAAGCATTACTTGATGATTTTTCCTAAAATTCGCTCCCATTGTGGCTAATTAAATTCCCTACATGGACATATGATTAGATTTTTTAAATTCCTCCTGGTTCAAAAATTATTGATATCTGAAATAGGGGGAACTTTCTTTTTGTGTTGTGTTTAGTTGATTGGAACTACACTGTTTGTCGTGATATTCATTTATAGCACATTGAAATTTCTATGAAGGAAGTTAGGAGAATAATTTTATTATATTCATTCAGGTAATAGTTCTCCTTTCCTAAAAAGAAACCCTGTAGACTTAAATATAATTCACTTTAATTAAAAAAAATATCGGTAAAATCTCAAATACCTTTTCAGATCCTATTTCATGTCATACAAAAGTATGACCTGAAAATACAAATATGAAATTTTTAAAAAATTATTCATTTTGTTCAGATTACTGATTGAAATCACTCATGCTATTTCAAATGTATAATAATTAAGATTGTCATAAAAACAGTGGAATCTTGCCTACTCTACAAAGAATACACAGTATTAGTATTATAAGGCAGGTATTGCATCATGGAATGTGTTTATGTACATGGCATTAAATACAGGGCAAGGGTCTTTAAATATTCTTATTTTCAAACTTATGGCCGATAATCATGGAGGGGTAAAAATTAAACTAGCATTTATAATGAATGGGTGGAACATACAATAAGTAACATTAATAATTAAGAATAGGATCATAAACCCATGAGAGTAAAAGTCTTTTGCCTTTTAGTCTACATGACCTGATGAGAAAATGTCAAATATACCAAAGTCATAACTTTTTTAATAATAATTCTTTTTTTACAAATGCTATTCACTTTTTGTATAAAAATCAGATTTATTCGGCATCTGTCTTTGGTGATAGCAAAACGAGCACAAAAAAAAAAAAAAAAAAAAAAAAAAAAAAAAAAAAAAAATTCTTTGATACAGCATGTTAATCAACATCAATACTTACTTTAACTGACAAACACTAAGATTTCAAATATTATTTGAAAAAAACAAAAATTAACACACAAAATAAGCACCACAAATACACACAAAAAATAGTAATACTAACAACACTCAACAAAGTCAGCTGTGTATGGTACAGGAAAGGCTCAAATATAAAACAAGGTGTGATGCGACTATTTCAGCAGCTAAACAATTTTTTTTTTTTTAAACAGGGAAAACGGCAAACATTACAGACCTACATGTACATAATATAAGAACAGGTATTGCATCATTAACCCTCTGATACAGTAAGCACTACAGGTACAGTACCGCCAGAAAGTTAATGTTACCTGTTTACACACTCCATCAAACTTTACACACAAAGTGAATGGAAGGTTTGATGGAGTGTGTAAACAGGTAACATTAACTTTAGGGTGGTACTGTATCTACCATATGATCTTGGTGTATCTGCATAAAGTAAACACCTCGCACATAAAGATACAAATTGATATACAATTTCGGGGTAATTTTACACTACCTATGAAGGCCAAGCTTCCTTGAAAACTAAACATCAGTAGGGCTAAATAGAGGACTGATCTTGTCTTCAGTAAAATAAAACATTACTGACTTCGTCCAAAAACCTCCAGTTTCCAGAGTGATCATAATCCTTCCATGCTCTTTATCTCAGGGTGTTCATATTCCTCAATACGCATGTCCGCACAAGTGGGAATCATAGCTATACATGGCCTCTAAAGTGTTGTCATATCCTTTACTCTGTTGTACCATTTGATTGTGTTCCACAGCACCATTAGACATAGTGTGAACAGAGCTTGCACCATTGGACATTGTGTGAACAGATGTTGTACTGTTAGACATAGTGTGAATAGAATTTCCACCATGGGACATAGTGTGAACTGATCTTGTGCCATTGGACATAGTGTGAAAAGAACTTGCACCATTGGACATTGTGTGAACAGAGCTTGCACCATTTGACATAGTGTGAACAGAGTTTAACTTGAGATGTGATATTTCCTTTGCAGTGTTTTCAGGCTCATCAACCATCATGTCAGAATCGGAGGATTGATAATCCTCGCAACGTCTTTTCCTGGAAAACACAGGCTGGCAACATGGCACAACTGTAGAATAGTCCTGTGCCAGTTCTTGATCTGTCTCTGTACATCCCTGACCGTTGATATTGTGCTGATGGGTTAAGATTCTTGTGGGTTGAAGGATAGTTTTAGGGCTACTCACACAGGATGATAATGCATGCTCTGTACAAACAAATGAGATTACAAGACAAGGAATACAAAATCAATAGTGTGAAACAATAATGGGGCAGTTCCAAGGTAATGGAGCGACATTCAGAAACATTTCAGCATTCAAACAAATTTAATACTTTAATCTTTATTTACAAAGAAATGGTTCATGACAATAGCTGCTGGTACCCTCTTTTCAAAATAATAACATTTGTTATAGTGATCTGCATAATTAATAAGATATGAATATCCATAATCATGGTAACAAAGTGATGCAAAATGGACATGCATTATTGAGTAGAAAAATTTTTGGTTAATGCTGGCGTATAGTTTTAGTAGAAATGCATTATTAAGAAATATTAATACCAAAGTTTGATAGAGTAGTCCATGATAATTACATTAAGCCAAATAAAATCGGCAAAAATTTACTAGATATAAGAATAAGAGGCATTTAAAGCACCATAGTCCCAAATGTGCAAATTTGGCTTTGATAAATTATTCAGCACAAGAAAACTGAATCGCATAATTTTTCAACTTAAAGGGGAAGTTCACCCTGGAATTTAATTGCTTTGTAAAAATGCAGAAAAATAAAATAAAAATATGAGTGAAGGTTTGAAGAAAATCCATCAAGGAATTAAAAAGTTATGGATTATTGAAATTTTGATTTTGTGACGTCACTTGCGAGCTGCTCTCCCATTGTATTGTGTATGTAAATCCATATACTTGTCCTTTTTCATAGTTCTTGATGAAGGAATGGGTCTATACCATAGAGGCATATATTAACATACTTTTTTAATGATATATCAACAGCATAGGTGAAACTATTAATATTCTTATGAAAACTTTGGCAATTTATGGAATTTACATTACACAACATATGGGACAGCAGCTCGCAAGTGACGTCACAAAATCAAAACTTCAATATTTCATAACTTCATTATTCTTTGTTGGATTTTCTTCAAACCTTCACTCATATTTTTCTTTTATTTTCCTGCATTTTTACCAAGCAATTAAATTCCAGGGTGAACTTCCCCTTTAATGATTGGTTGTGTTGTAAAGAGGCCTCTGTGGTAATTTCCGATCCCAATTTGCATTTTCAAAGGCTCAGAACCACATTAAAGTTTCAGCTCCATGTCCAATTTTGCTTGGAATTGCCCAATGTGCAAATAATAACTAAAAAAAAACAACAATTACATTGGAACACTTTTTGCAATATAACCACAGAATATGGGCTAGTGTAAGATAATGTTCCATACATACACAAAATTTTATCAGGTGATAGCATTAAATCAATCAAAGTCTCTCATCAGCAAAGCAAATTTACACATTTATACTATGCCACATGCAATGATGATGTCAAACATATATAGACTTGACCATATCAATGTTGTCATTATAATAAAGCAGTTTACAATACCCCAAGCACATCTATGTAATAAATATTCAATGTCACATGTTATCATTATAGCAAGGCAATTGACTGGGTCCCAAGCTCCTTGTTATAAAAGGAGTGTACTGTATGACCACCAAAGGTTACATGCACCATAGAAACCTGCTCAGGATCACCTCTACAACCATTCCCTGCACTCTTCTGAGTTTAGTATTTTAGGCTTTGTTCAGATAGCTATGAAGTTAACTCCATATACCTCGAGAAACACCAGCAACTTCTAGAGATAATGTCCACTCAAAGCCTTGCACTTAGGTATGGGTGTTGTTGCTGCGATGCCATAGTCCCAAGTGAAGCATTCAGAAGGGGTTCTCATGCTATCATCTGGGACATAAGACTTGACAGTAGGGTTTTTATCTGTGTTTTGAGTCTGATCTCCTCTGTTAAATGACATGTCCATTGCCTGTTGATCAGGTTCACCTGCTATAGCAGAATCAGGATAACCCTGAAGATGTGACAAGTTACTTTCCTCTGCTTGAGCTCTGCTTTCACTGTTCTCAGGAATGCTGCCATTCATATGACATTGATGTTTTAGATTGCATAATCCCACTCCTGACACCATTGGAGGCCACATGGCTGCTTTCTCATTGCTTTTCATGTTGTCTTGTTGAGTAGTGGAATGAGATATCCCCTCATACTGTTCTGCTGTGAGAGTACAATCCAGGATTACCATAATTAGACAGTACAAAATACTGTGTAAAAATGAAATATTGCAGATTTTGTTTACTTCTCAATGATCGCAAATGTCACTAGAGGTGGTGTGGGGAAATAGGAATGGATGCTATACCCCCTTCCCCTAAAACAATATATTGTGTGTGGATACATTCATAGCGCGTGCCAAATTTTACCTAGCATTTAATAAAGTTTGGTACATTACATTTTTTTTTTCACTGAGTGCAAACACAAATACATTCATGGTATACACCAAGAATGACTACATTCATATTGACAGTGAATAAATACATTCATAGCATTATGTTAAGTAAAAATTTTACATTCATATCATTATTAAGTTTGATGATACGAATAATGTTTACTGAGTGCAAATTGTATATGGTGTACATCGAGAATGACTACATTCATTTCATGTACATTCATAGCACTATAAGGGTAAAATTTTACATTCATATCATAATTACGTCAGGAGTTATGCATAGCATTCACAGGGTGCAAATATATTCATGGTATACACCATGAATGACTACATTCATAGCATATGATAGTGAATAGCAAACATCTAAGTGCATACATTCTTAGCACTGTGTAAATTTAGCAATCAATTATTACATTCATAAGATACTTTGAGAATGTATACATTCATTACATACATTTATAATGAATTCATTCAGAACCTTACATGAGAATGATACTTTGAAAATACATTCAATGAGAATGTATTCTTTCATAACACACTTTCAGAACAAATACATTCATACATGTATACTTTTAGAATGTATACATTCTTAACATACTTTGACAATCAATACATTCATAAAATACATTGAGAATGAATTCATTCATAACACACTGACAATGATTACATTCATAACAAACTTTGAGAATGAATGCTTTAGCAACACACATGAGAAAGAATACCTTTAAATCATACTTAAATAATGATAGCACATTAGCCTACATGTACTCCTTTTGGGTTTGGCATGTTGTGTGGACAACCACTCTAAAAATGAGTGAAATATTATTGAAAGTTCTTTTATCTCACTGATTTTCACTTTCTTGTTTAAGTTAGATGCTGTCTATACCAGGTTAAATGAGAAAATGAGAAGAAAAAAAATCCCAAGTACACGTATGGAATTATATCACAGCTATTGATCATAAAATTTGTATTTAAATCCCACTTGGGATTTATTTTAGCAGTGAATCAACCACCAGGATACACACAATCTATAGATTTTGTTTGTTTACCTTTAATAATGGCCCTGTAACACTTACACATTAAAAGTCTTGCTCTAAATCATTTTGAATGGTTGTTTAAAATTTGCAATGGTGGTAACTGTTACAGGGCACAAGTTCATATAAAAGATCTACTCTCTCTATTCTGATTCATGGACTTTAAGACACAGAACACACATTTTGAAATGTCCCTTTCAAGCTACATATAGTTTAGCAGATTCATGCTAATAAGTTTATGATCTGCCAATAAAAAGATAACATCTTATTCATCTATCCTGCAACTTATTGTAAAATTTTTAATTTTCAAATGATTATTCACACACAATTCTTATATTCAGCAGCAACAATATAGGCAAGAAATGTTTTCCATCATGAATTCAGATGCAAAGTATCATGGAAGGGGCACAGTGAGTGAATAACAATCACATATTGGAGATAATAAATAAGAACAAGTTTAGTTTGTTTGGGGAGAGTAATGCTTATATTCCTGACTACATGTATAGAAACACTCCCGATCCGTTTCAATGCTTACATGTATCATACAAATGTATGTTTCCATTCCAAGACATATTCTAAGGTGGACGTGGCAGGGAGGAGAAAAGGCTCACCATTCTCATATACAGAATGGCTGAAACTTCCAATGGTCTTCTCGGGGTATCTTGTTTGGAACGACAGCAACAGAGGGCAGCATATCTTCATCTTCACCCGCAGCAGACTGAGCCACACCCTTTTTCAGTTGATTGTTAAGCGTGGCTACGTGTACATCGCATGAATTTCCTTTTTGATTGGACATCATGGCTGAGTCTTGTAGCATTTTGGGCGTGGCTGAGTCTTGTAGCATTTTGGGCGTGGCTGAATCCTGTTGTAAATGGGGCGTCGCTAGATCCTGTTGCATTTGGGGTTTAGCTAGATCCGGTTGCAATAGATGTGTGGCTAGATCTTGATGCATGTGAGGCGTGGCGTGATGTAACTGTGCTGCTGTGGTCCATCATTGAAGAGTAAAGTAAAGAGATAAGAGTGGAGCAGGTTTCAGCCTACAACTCATTAAATATGGTACCTTCAAAACACTGTCATAATACCTTAATGTAACAAAACTACTTTCACACAAAAAATTGTTGGAGTGCCTAGTCCCAAACAATCAACTGGGAGGGTGGGATTGGCCTAGCTTGTCTCAGGACATAGCTTGTTTGAAATTAAAGGAACTCGTACCCAATAGTTGCCTTTTTGAAAGTTCGTAACTTGTTATATATGGTTTGATTTCAAATAAGCAATTTCATAAGGTACCTTCCCAAAAGTTAAAGCCGCGGCTCGCTGCGTGAACGCCGCACAGCGGGCTTATAGGCAGGATATACCGTTCCCCTATTATTATTCTTCCATTGACTTAATTATACAGCGCCGCTGTGCGGCGTTCACGCAGCGGGCCGCGGCTTTAACTTTTGGGAAGGTACCTAAGCAACCATAACTTATGCCTGGTGCTTTAATTGTAGACAAATTAGACAAATTAATATCATCCCTTGTATTGATCACCATTACAGACTTAAGTCGTTTTACAAATTGTGTAAGATGAAATATTTAGATTATAAGAAGAATCATTGAAGCAAAGCATTAAAAAAACACGATATGCTAAAGCGCCAAATATTTGGCCACTAAGCTACATGTAGGACCAAAGTAAGAATGTGGAAAGCACCATGAGCCCATGACTGTCATGCTTGAAAGACATGGGCGCTATTTTAGAAGACAACTATTATCATCATTCATTATTCATTTAAAAAATATAAACTTGAAATATAGTTTAAGGGGTAAGCTTATGTTGCCCACTAAACCACAATATCACCTCAAATTTCCATTGAGTTAATAAAATGTCCCCAGGAATTGCTTTCCCACTGGTGTGATATAAGACAATGATAGAATAAGACCATCTGCTCTAGACTAAGAGGACGGGTATGATAACTGCATTAGATGGGTGTCCAGTGCCCTATAACATGAAAATTTATGATCAATTGCAAATTTGAAACCACCATATTGAGACTTTTATGCAAGAAGTCTAGATGCACCAAGGATTCTGATTGGTCACCATCAATATGCAATTGATCGTAAATCCTTGTTACAGGGCACTAGGGAATGGATACAACCAGGATACCTACCACTCTCAAGTCTAGCTCTCTTTGCTGAATCCATTGTAACATCGTCTTCTGAGGCTTGCAGTCTTTTCCGACGTCCATTCATAAGATTGGTCATATCACCGCCAGCTTGGAAGTACTCTATACATCCAGTTTGCTGGTTCTGAAGGGCCACGTCCAGGACAGTCATTCCAATGCTACTGTGTAGACTTCATAAAGAAAACAAAGTAAGAATAGAGTCATTTGGGACTAACATATTTTGAATATGCATAGTCTTTGAATGGATTATTTTAGTTCTGTGAGATTGAAACGTTTTCCCCTGCATGATGTCATCATAAATCAAGATAACAGATGTCCTACATTCAATGTCTGTATCTGGACTAGTACTCACTGGACAACTATATGTAAGCCCCCCCCCCCCCAGAGTTAGTGTTAGGTTTAGGGGATAAATACCTGGTGAGGGAAGGGGTAGAATCAGAAATGTCAGATATTAGAAGAGAGTAAAGGAGATGAGATTACCTGAAATCAGCACCATGATGTCGGAGAATATGAAGACATTCCACACTACCACATCGTACTGCTTTATGAGCTGCTGTCTCCCCCATATCATCCTAAACAAACAATATTTCTTGATTACAATATACTTGTAATATCAATGATCAATGTAAAGGTACTACTTTACTATATAGCAGGATTAAACACTAACAGGTAGTTTCTATACAATTTAAGGAGTACAATCCTTAGCGACATTCCATTATTAGTAACACTTTATGGTCATTTTACCTCTTTAAGGTGCACTTCTTCAGGATACTCACGATGTTTATTTTTCAGTTTTTGTAGTGCAGATACATTTCACCCAAGTTATTTATCATTATTTTTTTTTAATTTGGGGGTGCCATGTCATTTAATCCACATAATTGCCCTGATAATGAACCCTTCATAGTCTATAGATTGTTGTCCCCAGCTGAGTCTCACAAATCCCAGAATCACACCAGTGAAGATTTAATAAAATTATAGTATGAGCATTAAAATTTGAGAATAGTGATGATACAAAAACTTGACGTAAAAATGCAGTATTTAAAAATAAATAAATAAATAAAACAAAAACAATTTGCATTATCCTTCTCTACCCCCCCCCCCCCCCCCCCCCCTACATGGGACAGATTTTTGTCTAGATTGATGGTGCATCATTGTCAACATCAACATACCTGTGCATTAATATTGACTCCATTTTGACACAGCCATGTCAGGCATGATGTCTGTCCTTCTAATGCAGCTACATGGGCCAGAGTTAGACCAGGTCCTAAGGTAGTTATATCACATGGTACACCTGCTTTGATCAACATCTCCAAACACTCCACCTGGAAGATCAATCAAACTATGTATTACTATTAGAAACAATCTTGACAATGTCTGTCCTTCTAAAGCAGCTACATGGGCTAGAGTTAGACCAGGTCCTAGGGTAGTTATATCACATGGTACACCTGCTTTGATCAACATCTCCAAAACTCCACCTGTAAGATCAATCACACTATTTATTAGAACAATCTTGAAATGGTCAAACCTCTTCTTGAGGATAGATCCTACTTTCTTCTGGCAGTAGACTACTAGTTTCCCTCATTTCATATAGCGCAGAGACATGCTTCAGCAAAGTGTTTAAACCTGGCTGGTGTATAGTTTTGGCAACAAAAAAGGAATCGGCATAAAACCGATTAAATATAGTCTCATGTTGTTTACATTGCACTAAAAGATATGTGTGAGAGATTTTGTGACATAGCATTAACACACGCCCGAGCGTGCGTTAGCGGTGAATGCAGTGCACCGCGAGATAGCGTTGGATAGGGGTCGCGCTGCAACGAGCCACAGGCGAGTGTGCAGCAGCGCCCCATCCGAAGCATCGAGCGATCACTGCATTTACGTTTAATCGCACAATACAGGGAAGTGTGTTAACGCTTTTATAAAATTGCGACATTTTGCTAGCTCTAGTAGATCTTGAGTTACTTACCAAAAAAATTCCAAGGGATTATCCCTTGGAATTTTTGGTAAGTAGCTCAAGATCTACATCATGATCGTCATCCAAGAAAGTAAACAAGACTTGGAAAAGACCCGGATGTATGTGTTATCACTTTTTTTGCGCCGCAAAATGCACACTGGTGCTTTGCATCGAAAATTCAGCATGCACACGTGACGCGTTTTGACCAACCACGATGCGTAAAATCACAGAGCTATTTTATAATATTCCTTACAGGATTTCAGGTGAAGTTCAGTGAAATGTTTGAACCCAAACATATATGTAACGGTTTTTGAGACCTTTGCTGGGGTGTCTTGTTCCCCGAACTTCCCGCATGAATGGAGCGTAGCGATCTGTGTGTATCATCCATACAACTGACACAAGAGAATCCCCATTGGTTTTCGATGTGAACGCTTAGTGCACACTGAGATGAGACGGATCCCCAACTTATGTTTTTTTCATACTTATATCGTGAAATAAAGACACTAAAACGAGATTTCATGTAATATAACTTTCTTTATTATACTTATAGGATTCAATCTTTCATATTATCTAACTGTGAATACAAATTAGATGTTTCCTTCTCCCAACACTATACACCATCTTTAAATATGCTTTAAATATGAATCACATATTATTATCATTATCATTAACTCCAGGACAAGTCATCAGCTCCTTTAACACAATGTATAAAATACCCACTCATAACACAATGTATAAAATACCCACTCATAACACAATGTCCGGCATGTAGTCTGTCATTGTAACTCAGATACATGAGACCAGAATATTGTGAAGTATTGACCTAAAAGCCAAAGTGCCAAGTAAATAACTACATGTATGCTCTATTCACAAAGGTGGCCTAAAGTTAAGCCTAGCTTAAATCTGTGGTTTAACTATGGATAGCAAAATGAGAGACATTATGAGAGTCATTATCAATGTTCCTTACACATGGATTCTGGGATCATGCTTTAGTGGTTAGGAAAACTTTTGTACTTATTATTCCCATGCAGTTTCTAATAGTTTACGTACAAACAACTGTGATAAATCGAACATTTACTTTTCAAGATTGTGTCCCATTTTGCTAATTAGTCATAGTTAAACCACAGATTAAAGCTAGGCTTAAATCAAGGCCACCTTTGTGAATACGGGCCAAAGGGTTTAAATTTTGCAACTTGTTGGTCCATTGGTAATAGACCAAGTTCACCTTCACCAAAATTGCGACTTCTCAGCAATGTTTTCAATTTTAGATTTTGTTGTCATCTTAATTTTTAAGTGTGATGTGTGACCTCAGGACCTGTCTTTCTTATCAGTATTTAAAAATGGATCACTACAAACATACTGTAGATTCTAGGCCTAGACCAAACATGTTTTTTTTCATGCCGGAATAATTATGAGACACATTTTAAATTAGATCTTAGGATTCGCGACTGAATTAGTTGGACAGAGTTAATGTTATCACCCTGTAATTACAAATTTTTCACAATTTTTTTTCTCACAATTTCAGTCAAGTGGGTGTTTGACAAAGACAATTAACGTTAGACATGGAGGCCATTTTTATCATGTTTATATGGGTTTTCAATTTCATGGTCATTCATGATATGTGATGCACTCAGAGCCAATGCCTGAGGTCCCCTTCGAGCCCAGGGTCAGAAAGTCTCTGACTACCAGACCCACTTATCCATAAAAATTTGATGGTTGAACTGAATTTGAAAATGTTGATTACGAGTCTGAGTCTGACACTGGACACTGAGATGAGACAGATGAGTGTGTAGCGGCTCAACATTCCGCTGTTTGCTACTGTATAAGTGGTTATTTTCGCGGTGACTTTATTTTCGCAAATTTCGCGAGTCAGTCATCGCGAAAATTTCCACTTCATTACAAGGCTATTTATGGTAATGAAATCATCACCAAAACCGCGAAATTTTGCTCCCGCGAATTTCCCCAACTGGTCAAAAATCGCGAAAATATCTGTACGCGGAAATATTGGCTTATACAGTATTTTGTAAATTATATGTTTATAGTTCCTCGGCCTCCACCTCAGTCTCCAATCTGATCTTGACGCATCCGCATTCATTTCTGGCCTATTTTTAGCTGCGCGATTTTATTTTGTTTGCGTCACAATCGTATGCAAATTCACTTAGCTTTCGTGCGCGTTGCTGTCAACAAATTCTTGCGTTTGTGTGGCGATTCTATTAACTATTGTGTTTGTCGAATTTGAATTTTTACCATTTTACTTAATCATAAATTTATTATATTTGTAATTATTTATATTGTCATAAATGCAATTTATTACTGCTTCATATTCTTCAATTCAATCATAATTGTCAAGCAGCAATTTTCATCAAATTCATATTTTAGGCAGCTCATCTAGCACAAATATTTGGTGCTCTGTCATTTCTTGTTCCTCTTGTTTTTGTAATGCGCAATTCTCATTGGTCAATTCAATCTAAATTCTTATTGGTTGTTAACTTTGTCAACATTTTTAGAGATTCAATTTCAAGCTTTTCTCGTCAGTCGCCTAATTCATCCTCTTCCAGGAAGGATCAATTATATTTGGAGCTCTTTTATTTTTAAGGCTTTACAGTTCAGCCTTGTTATTTTCAATCTTCATTTGAGCTCATATTATTTCATCACTTATTCATCAGCTTTATAATCAACTTCATTTTACTACTGTGCTTGGATTTATATTTCCTGCATTGCTACTCATCACTTGATTTTGTAACTTTCAACATATTTTGGCTCTTTGGATTTCGTCCAGTATCGTCCGACTCACTGTGTCACTTCGGACATCATTTATCCGTGATTATCTAGAGCAAATTACCATCTTCATCATCGTTACATCTTCAACTCTTTATTCATCTCAATGGACTCCCTGTCTCGTCATTTAACTTCAAGTTTCTTTTGGTCTTTACTCGAGTGTTTTCACCCATCGTGCGTCTCGTCATCCCTCATTGTTATTCTACACCATCATTGAACTTGAACTCGATTTTATCCTGCAGATTAATACCATTAATTAGTCTGAACTTTTGGCCCTACTGCTGCTCGTCTGTTGTCTGCAATTTATTCTCCAGATCTACTAGCGTGAAGTTTTTCTACTCGACGGATTCTATCAGACGTCATCTAACTTTCTTCATGCATCTTTTCTTATATCCTGCTCATCATTTTCTTCATCACTGCTCTGTCTGCCCATCGTGCGACGTCATCAGAGGCCATCGTCCTCGTCTTCAGTGATTTTTAGCAACGGCATCAACTTCTTTTCCGCGGATTATCATCTCGCTATTTTTCTTTATTTCGCATTTTCGGATTTGTCGTCTTCCCTTCGACTTCGTACAACTTCACGAACTTGGAATTTTTATTCGCGGATCATTTGGGACTGAACTCAGTTTATTCGGCAAAGTAAAATATTTATTTAAATATTTTCTATTCATCAGCATCAGCATCAGCATTGTACGGAAGAAAAGGTAGTCCTGTTGGTCTTCCGATCACTTCTTCAGGTAGAATAGACTAAGAATTCTTTGAGGGTATGCACGTGAGAGTTGGTTTGCGTATTTCATACTGCAGATGGGACCAATGTTTGTCCAGCAACCTTTTAGATGTATGTATGTTAGGAGCTGAAACTACAGGTTCTGGAAGATTGTTCCAATCTGTGGTGATTCTAACACTAAAGAACTGCCCTCTAAGATTGAGTCTATAACGCTGCTTTGTTATCCTTAGTGAGTGACCTCTGGTTTCACGAGTTGTTCGCATGGTGAAAAAATGATTCGGTTTGCAGAAGTCGATACCATGAATGAATTTATACACCTGAATCATGTCTCCACGTTTCCTTCTGTACAACAGTGAGTGTAACTTCAGATGTTTGAGTCTCTCACGGTACGGTCTGTGAGCTAAGCTGGGTAGCAGATTAGTTGCACGTCTCTGTACACTTTCAAGTTTATCTATGTCCATGCTGTAGCGAGGATGCCAGGCACCGTTACTATATTCAAGATGTGGCCGAATTAAACTCTTGTAGAGAACAGCTAGCGACTCTTCATTCAGATGTGTGAATGCACGTTTGATGATACCGAGCATCTGATTGGCTTTATTTACAGCATGTGATACATGATTATGGAATTTCAATTCTGAGTCAACTAAGATGCCAAGATCCTTTTCTTCTGTGGATGTGTGTAGAACGTTTCCCTCAAGACTGTATTCGAAAAGTCTGTTGCCTCGACCGAGATGGAAAGATTTACATTTACTGCTATTAAACTTCAACTGCCAGTCCTCTGACCATTTGACAGCATAATCCAAATCGGCTTGAAGTTCTCTTACGTTCTCCTCGTTACCAACTGCTCTGTAGATCTTAGCATCGTCAGCATACATCTGGATATTACTTGAAATCGTTAATGGCAAGTCATTTATGAACATTATAAACATGATTGGTCCAAGGATACTGCCTTGCGGGATTCCGCTGGTCACCGTTTCCCATGAAGACAATGCATCGTTCACATTAACACGTTGGGTTCTGCCAGTAAGAAAAGCTTCAGACCATCTTAAAAGTTTTCCAGAAAACCCATATGATTTCATCTTGCTGATCAGCCTTTGGTGAGGGACAGAGTCGAAGGCTTTGCTAAAGTCTAGATATATCACGTCAATAGGGTCTCCTTTTTCGAGTGATCGGGTCCAATCTTCGAGTTGAGTCAGTAGTTGTGTGGTGCAAGATCTCCTGGGGATGAAGCCATGCTGAGCATCAGTTACAAGGTCATTTCGGAGCATATGGCCCATAATTACTTCTCTCACGCAGGTCTCCAGGACTTTGCATACAATAGAAGTCAGACTTATCGGGCGATAATTAGAGGCTGTACTTCGACTACCTTTTTTGTGAATTGCAGTGATGTTTGCCGATTTCCAGTCCTCGGGAAGAACACCTTCATCCAGTGACTTTTGAAAAATCATTGAGAGGGGAGCGGCTAATGATGAGGCACATTCCTTCAGCACCCTTGGGTGAACCTTGTCAGGTCCCGGTGACTTACTTGAACAAAGATTCTTCAGCTTTTTGGTTGCAAGATCTGCTGACATTGGAACTTCCTCAATAGGTGGGCCATCATAGTGTGTTGCACAATGACATGTGGAATCATGTCTTTCCTTAAATAGCGGCGGTCTTTCGCTTTATAAATAGACCTAACTTAGATCTAGTTTAAGCAATTTATTTATATCAATTCAGATTTGTAACCAGTGGCATGTCTGGATTATTCTCATAAACTCATTATCTAGACTTATTTTCATAACATTGATTCATATTTTTCAGTCACCTTCTCTTACTTAGTCTTAGAATTAACTTTATATCTAACACAATATCTCCAAAACAAAAGTGAACTTAAACTTTAAAGTTGACAATATTCTTTTGAATAGACACTGTCACGTGATCTATAAAATATTACAATAAAAATAATAATTCATTGTTAATCTAAACAAATGAGTTTTTACATGCCTTTCCGTTATGAGCGGCCCAGTGAGCCGGAGTCCAGCCGAAAAGTGGATCCTGCGTGGCGGCATCGCACACCGACACCACAGCTTCGCCGAGCAGGCCCGATAAGGTTGCCAGGTCGCCGTCTCGACATGCACGGTGAAGAGGAAATGATTTTAACAAATCTTCTGAACCAGACAGATGATCTCGACATTCTGTTTCCATTGTTATTTCGCTGAAAAATGCAAGCAATTCACACAGTATGCCAAGTGTAGATCCGAGTAAGCTGTAACTTAGGGTGGAAAATACAACAAAAATATCGATTCAAGTTCACAACAAAAGATTTGCAATTATTATTTTTCCCTCTAATAAATTATCAAGCATCGAACGTAGAGGGCATAATTAACGGAAATTTCCAGAGCAGACCTCACGATTTCAATCGAAAATACCGTAATCTAGCTAGGAACGCATGATAATTTTTTTTTTAAATAATAGTTGAATAAACAAAAATAAACTATTTCCAGTACCGTAATTAGTAGGCCTACCCATAATCTCTATTACAAACGAATGATGATAACGTCCACCATGGGTGTCGATTGTGTGTGGGGGGGGGGGGGATGGGGGATGCATCCCCCCCAATAATTTTGGTGGGGGGGGGGGTGGTTGTACAATCATCCCCCCCAATATTTTGATATCAAGAAAATAAAAAATATCATATTATATGCATATAAATCTACGAATTACAATTCGTTATCTAATAAAAACTTTTATGACATTATTGTGTTATTTTTGCAATCTAGAATGCTTATTTCTCACATTCAAAAATCCGAAATTTTCTCACTCTTTCGTTAATCTTCCTCGTGTGTACCTGATATACATGTACTTTAGTAATCATGTAATGCACAATACACCGTGTAGATAGTGGAAGCGCAGACTGTTTCACTTTTCACAATTGAAAAAAAAAACAAAAAAACATTCAAATCGATAATCAGGGGCACCGATCCCATGGTGCATAGGGGACAGGTGCCTCGATAAGTAAAACTGAAGGCATACGTAAATATTCCCCCTCAAAAATCTACGATGGTTTTGATGAAATAAATAATGAATATTGAAGAGTCTGTAACACTATCTCGGCTCTTTATCGACAAGGTAACTTTTTTGGACTGGGACCATTAATTATACACTTCCACTATTCTCCGGGGGCTAAATGCCCTCTTTTCAAATTAGTCTCTACTTTGCTCTCAAATTTCAGATAACTGTTAAAAATTGCCTGAAAATTTTCAGCTCGCGCTTCGCGCTAGCATAATATAAGATATTGTTTATATTTTAGTCATGTATTAGCGTCACGATGGTACATTTCAAACACCAACTCCCTCCCCGTTTCGTGCTCCCATAAGGCTAAAAGTATCTTGTTCCATCAGGTCACTATTATTGAGAAAATTTTTAAAGCTCGCGCTTCGCGCTCGCACGATATTCGTCCATATTTACATAGATTTGGGTTTTTTGGCTTCACGTCATGATGTTCCGCTTCTAATCACCAGTTAAAGCCCCTAGCCCTTGATTAATTTCGCGCTTATAGTCATCTAACGCTACAAATAATATGTTTCAGTTCAATATTATTGAGAAAATTTTAAGCTCGCGCTTCGCGCTCGCATTCCAGCCTATGAATTCGACGAATACTAGTACTCATTATGCATAATAATATGCATGTGTGTATACCTATAGAGATTACATCATGATGGCCCCTTTAATAAACAAGAAAAAGCCCCTTCCCGGCCGTTTCGCGTTCGCATTATTCTACAATATATGTCCCACTTTATGTAACTATTATTGAGAAAATTTTCAGCTCGCGCTTCGCGCTCGCATAATGAATTTGAAAATAATTATGTTCTAGTAGATACTCACATGCATGCATGTGTGAATTATCTGTAGCCATTACATCATTATGGTCCCCCCTTTAACAAACCAGTTAAAGCCCCTTCCTCCTTTCGCGCTCGCTTTATGCTACAAATGCCCCATTTTATGTCACTATTAATTTATTGAGAAATTTTTCAGCTCGCGCTTCGAGCTCGCATTATACATTCATTTATGCATGTGTGTATACAAGCACTACCCCACCCCCAACAATGAACACTGCAGTCATATACCATCGTATGTGTCACATTGAGGAGAAGAGGAAATATCGACGATCATCCCCCCCCCCCCCAATCGCCAAAACAAATCGACACCGTTGACGTCCACAGAAAGGGTACTTGTGGAACTTGAACCCAACCTGGTAAAAGGGGGCTCGATTTTTGGCACCAATAGGCTTAGGCCTACATACTTTCTTTTAATGGGGTAGGGAGGGGGGGGTGCTCGGTATAAGACCCCCAAAATTATCTGGGCGGGCCAACGGTGTCGATTTGTTTTTGCGATTGGGGGATGATCGACGATGTTTTCACTTTTCCTTAAAGGGGAATCCAACCCAAGGAGAGAATCAACCTTATAGGAAAGAGGAAAATGAGTGGAGCAATCTAAAAAAAAGTTTCATCAAAATCGGTTATAAAATAAGAGAGTCATGGAAGTTTGAAAAGTCGTAGTTGTTCCTTCTATGGGGATCCTCAAATTGGCATCATCGGCTTCAAAATGGCCGAATTATGGACAACTCTCCATTCATTTTGTACACAAATTTTCAGATTTCCCCCATTTTCTTTCGATATATATATATCTTACCTCCTTCTGAGCTCAACATATGGTGTGTGAAATATATTTTCCCATGACATATTTTGAGCTCAGAAGTAAAGAAGACATATTTTGAAAGACAATGGGGAAAATCTGAAAATTTGTGTACAAAATGAATGGAGAGCACTGATCTCAATTTGGGTATAGATCAGTGATGGAGAGTTGTCCATAAGATCGGCCATTTTGAAGCCGATGATGCCAATTTGAGGATCCCCATAGAAGGAACAACTAGACTTTTCAAACTTCCATAACTCTCTTATTTTATAACCGATTTTGATGAAACTTTTTTTAAATTGCTCCTCTCATTTTCCTCTGTCCTGTAAGGCTGATTCTCTCCTTGGGTTGGATTCCCCTTTAACTTGGTGGCACATCATGGTATCATGATGTAAAGCCAAATTAAATAATAATAAATAATTATGAATGAATTCCATTTAGTAATATATCATGCGAGCGCGAAGCGCGGGCTAAAAATATTTATCAATAATAGTGACCAGACACAGGATATTTGTATGCGAGCACGAAACGGAGGAAATAGTGATAACATCGTTCATCCAATATGAAAAGCATAACAATGATAGAATAGAAGATAAAATATGGATAAACTAACAAAAACGTAACTATACGTAAGTGTCTATGTGACTATAAGCTTTACGTCGTCTATACGTATCAGATGAAATGGAGTTCGGATTGCAATAGGGTTTTATGCTAGGATACAGAGTAAGGTTCAGGGTATAGGGTTAAAGTTATAGCCATTCGATAAGTGGAGTAATATCGTTTAGAAAGTAATTAAAAATAGGCATGGGAGTTGATTTAAGAGGTGCCTTGGAGGGGGGGGGTCAAACAATTGTCACAATGCATTTAAAGTTGGTGATCAAGTGAAAACAGATAAACATTGACTGTTTATTTTCGCTTGGCCAATCATGTTGCTCGAAGCCCGCGCACACCCTCCAGTGCAAGTTAGCATCAAAAGGATGTGTGCATCCATGCAATACATCCATTGATTGTATTTTGAATTCGTATAATAGCTTATAATGGTACTTTTTCATTCACAACCAACATTATTACGAGGAATGCATAGTAGTATATATCAGTATATACACACGAGTTGGATGGAGACGGGTATATCGACAGGGCACGGTATAATAATAGTGTGAAATATTCTCTGTAAGATGCATTATTATTGTACCACATCCAGCAAGCTGAAAAGGGCGACATTGGCGTAGTAACGGGTGCGTGCATTCGAGTTTAACGTTTCACGTGGCGTGAAGTTATAATAATACTTTAAATTTTTACGCCGTTGGAGATTGATTTTTTGTATACAATTTCAAAATGGAAGTGGAAGAAGCCAGCCTAAAGACTGCAGATATCGTGGTGATTGTCATCCATTTCCTGGTTGTCCTTGCGCTTGGCATTTGGGTAAGTATGAAATAGGTGGCAATAGCAACAGTAGATATAGTAATAGTAACAGTATTAGTACAGAATGTTATCATGCAAAATAATATATCAACAAATATTTCAACGAGTAACGTCAATATCATGTTTATGTGGGCCTTCATCTGACCTACAAACAAATTAATCAAAATTTGAAACGAACGTAAGCTGAACGAATCAGTCTACAATCCAATATTTTTTTTAAATAAACATGCAAATATAATAACACATTTCTGTTTGAATATCTCTATGTGATATTTTCATTGATCATGATGTTATGTTATGATAAAGTAATAAATCTCATTTGACGTATTCGGAGAGAAAAATACTAACATTAATTTCTTTCAGTGTACCCATTATATAAATTACATGTTTATAATATAATGTCAGAGAAGATAGAGTGATGTGAGAGGAGGGTGTGGATAGCAACATAGAGATTAGGCTTATTTCATAAAGAAGAGAGAGAGAGAGAGAGAGAGAAAGATGAGGAGGAGGATATAAAGAGAGAGAGAAAGAAGAGGAGGAGGATAACGACGGAGAGAGAGAGAGAGAGGAGGAGGATAGAGAAAGAGAGAAAGAAAGAGAGAGAGAGGAGGAGGAGGATAGAGAGAGAGAAAGAAAGAGAGAGAGGAGAGAGGATAGAGAGAGAGAGAGAGAGAGAGGGGAGGATAGAGAGAGAGAGAGAGAGAGAGAGAGAGGAAGAGAGAAGAGAGGAGGAGGAGAGAGAGAGAAGCCAGAGAGAGAGAGAGAGAGAGAGATGGGGAGGAGGATATAAAGAGAGAGAGAGAGAGAGAGTACAAGAGGGAGAGGGAGAGAAATAGAGAAGAAGTAAAAGAGAGAGAGGGATATGTATAATTGTAAAATAACTATACATAATACATACAAAGTGATGAAAGTCACAGGAAAGTCGAAGTATTTCCAAAGCCCATATATTTTCTTTAGTTATGGGATTACCATATTGTGTCAACGCCCATCGCACACCTCCTAAAAGTCTATTATTCGCTGCATACCACTTGAAATTATACAATACTTCCTGTAGCTCACACACGCTGGTTTATTTACCAAGAGATCAGCAAGAGATTTACATAAGGAGTCTCTGGATCCTAGCAATAATTTACCATTTGCAAGGTATCTATGCAACCAAACGTTACCAATAAATAAAATTATTATTGCACAATGCTTTTGCTTTACTTTTCTTGTAAATAACCTATTCAATCAATTTAGGCAATAAACGCAGTATGAACAATTTTGTCATGATGATGATGATACATTTCATCATCAAATTCTGACATTAATCCACCATGATGTATAGGGCCTATACATCACACTTCTTAAAGTCTTCCTTTTTTGATAAAGACGAAATATTGACTCAAAACTATGAGTTGTGACCTTATTGTACTTTTCTAATTTCGTAGCAAAAATCACTAATAATAAAACCAATATAACACTTTCATTGAAATGCAAAAATCTTGCTTAAATGCTAGTAACATGGATGACAACATTCACTTTGTAAAGAAACTACACGCACGCCAGTGTTTATCCCCTTCTGTACGTCTGCCATATAATTTTGCTCCTGCATTACGCATCCATGATTTCACCGAAATTTGGCGCCCCTCCCTGGACACTCTTTATTTTGTACCATTTTTGGGAACGACCTTTTATCAATATCAAGGCGCCACCCCTCTCTTGATCCTCGTGTTGGTAACCGTTGGCAACTTTTGTAGATTCCAGGGTAAATATTTACAGGGCCATTCTACAATAAGAAATACTTTTGCTTTTTTTAATAATTTTTTTTTTTTGACAGTGTTTATTTCATTTGTTTCATTTTTTGTCCTTTCTCAGTGATTTTTTTTATAAAAAAAGGCTATAGTTAGTTGCGTAGCCTTGCAGAAAATCATAACGATTGGCATGATGACGTGTATTTTCATCATGTGAGGTCTCATTAAATAAAATTCACATTTAGGAGTTCTTGGAGCTCACAGAATAACAAGATAATGTATGAAGACTGATGAAGTGAAATATTCAAAATAGGGTAAGAAATTATTCTTTTAATATTGACCAAAGAAAATATAATCCTCTACGGACGGCTCATACAGAAGAAAAAGAGGAAGAAAAATTACACTGAATACTGAATTTAAAACATGTTATTTTAACTTTTCAGGGATAGACTTATGTTGTTTTTAAGAGTTGCTTCGCTCCTCAAACTTCCGTGACATCGATCTGAAGACTTGTATACGAAAGGTTTTTTACATAAATTTCAAATCTATTTTTATCGCACATGAATAATGCAGTCGTTGCTGTTAGCATTTACGACTATGGTCCTATATATGTATACTGTGTTTTACAGGTTTTTTCACGGTATTATTTTTGTGTTTGTTTTGTTTTCTCCTTTGTCATGTTTGTAGAGAAATTACTGAATTTTATTTAAGTAACATTTAGTAAGGTGGATACTTTACACCGGCGAGGAAGAAGTTTACAAACAAAACGACTTTTAAAAACAACATATCCTTCACTTAAAGAAAATACACAAACAACCAACACGAAAATATATTTGGCAAACATGATTACATGTTATCCTTCAATATTGTATGCCCCGGGATCTCCAAAATGTACGTGTTATTTTAGTCTTATTTTATGAGATAAACTCGTGAAGGACACTTTCACAAAACTTTTGTAATCATGTTCCATGTCAGACTTCTCAGTAAATATTTAGCCTCCTGATGATTCCTGGGGGGCATTTCATCAAAGGACTTGTCAGACATTTTATCCGAGAAATTTGCTCTCAGCCAATCAGATGAAAGCATTTCAGTAGCTTATAACAGTTTGTCGGATAAAACGTCCGACAAATCCTTTCATTAAACACCCTCCTGGTAAAGCCTGAAGAAAACGATTGGGATATAAACTGATAAATGTATGTTATTATTTTGTATTCATTTATATTTGAAGAGTTTCATTCCAAAAGGGACTAAATCCACTTTTGTAACTTCAGAGTAAACTGCATTTCTTTGCCAGATTTTGTACAGGCGTCTATGGAAAATTGAAATTAAAAGTCACAATTTCTGAAAGTTGCATTAACAATTTAGGTAAGTACTTTTGTTCAAAGATGCACCTGAACAAAGTCCTGATATCAATAACTCAATTTTCATCAAAAGTGGATTTAGTCCCTTTTGGAATCAAGCTCTTCATTTCTAAGAGGCATTTACAGTTTAACAACTGCCTTGGAACGTCTTATTATCATGATAAAATACATTATTATTTTATTTTGTATTCATTTATATTTTTAAGAGGCATTTACAGTTTAACAACTGCCTTGGAACGTCTTATTATCATGATAAAATACACTCGCCAGACGGTCAAAGAAAAGAATCTTGATATTTTGAAATAAGATAAATGAGACAAATCAATGCAATAAAGACTTTCAAAGAGAATAGGAAAAAAGTATTTTATCATTTTTACGGACCCTGGGAATGTTACAATAATTGTAAGCTCATACAAAAGCACATAAAGGCTTTGAAGGTGACTAGATAACAAAAGCTGAATTCTGTGAGATCTATTTAGTTGAAATATTACCACTCTTTTTAGATAAAACATAGTGCCAAAGCTTCAATAATTATTTCGTAAATCGATTAAAGAGTGTACATATTTATAGTAAATAGTGGTTGAAAAATACGCGTTGAGATTGGCTAGGTCAGTACCATGTGACCTACCTTCAATTTGTTATATTGTACATTATGTACAATATAATTTTCGGTTTTTGGAGGGTTGAATGAATGGGGAGAGTATCGATTCTATCGATTGCCTTGTGCGCACAAAGTAAATAACAATGGGCACGCGGAACAACAATATACGTCACAATAGCTTAATTAGCATACAAAAATTGGCAAACATAAAATCAGATTAGGCAAGTTCAAAGATCTTGGGGTATATTTACTATAATAAATAGTGAACGCTCAATCTTGCAACATTACTGGACTACATGAACTCCAAATACTAAATTATCCCTCGTGCAGATATATTTCACCTCGGCCTGCGGCCTCGGAGAAACAAATCTGCTCTCGGGATAATTTAGTATTTGTCGTACTTATAATCCAGTATATTGCGCGATAGTTTGTATACACTATTTATGTAATATATCACATGGACTGTATGCATTATCTTAGCAACTACAATTATTCTATATGAAGATTTTCAATCAATGAAAAAATAACTTCTTCTGGTATGTTACCTGTTTATCTTTACGACCGAGCAATCCCGAACGTCGATGTATACTTGGGTCTCCCGCTATAATATATTTGGAGGACAGCATCTCTTTAAGGATGTGATCATTTGTTCACTGCAGAATTCTCAATAATATTAACATAAATCATAAAGCTATTAGAATTTTGTTCAATATAATATAAATGAAGAATTCATCCATCCACGAACAGCTAAAATCAATCCCAACTGGGATTAAATCATTTGTTTAGGATCCATATCCATGTTATACTGCCACATAATATGTCCATAGAACTTTGGGTTTGATTTTAAATCTTAGTGAATCACCACCTGTTTACATAATTATAATATTAGTCCAGTAGAAATGTTGGGGACCAGGAAAATTTTTTAAGTACAAGGTTTTTTTTGTTGATTTGTGTTCTAGATGGGTATATAAGAAAATTCAGCTCGGTTGCTACCTTGGCAACCTTGGGCAACTTTTTTTATTTGCATAATTAGAATAATGACCTAATTAGCATATTTTGTGTATTGAATATGTGGCTAATTCACAATTCAAGAACCCCGAAAATATGGATGAAACGACTTTTTAAGGGTATTTTAGGACGAGAAATTCATTTATGACATTATTTTTATCTTTTAAGCAGTGCTTTTGTCTTTAAATGGCCTAATTAGCATAATGAGCTAATATGCATATTAGCCTATGCATTAATATTAGCTTATGGGATTAATTATCTTCTTTCTTTTTTTCTAGAAGGCCTGAATATTGTGCAATACAACATTGTAACTTGTTTTTATTGAAGACATGTCATTATTTCATGAGATGATATATTTTGTAGATATAATATAATTAGCATAATACGAACAATGGCCTAATTAGCATATCAATTGTAATATGGAATATGGGGTTAATCTTAATTAAAGAACCCTGGAAACGTGAATTAAACGACTTTTTGAGGGTATTTTACGACGAGGAATTCATATATGATATCAGTTTTATCTTTTAAGTAATGGTTTTGTCTTAAATGGCCTAATTAGCATAATGAGCTAATATGCACACAAGCCTTAGCTTAATTAGCCTATGGAAATAATATTCATTTTTTATTTAGAAAGCCTGAATATTGTGTAATACGACATTGCAAATCACTTTTATTGAAGACATCCCATTAATTCATGAGATGATATGTTATGTGGAAATAATATAATTAGCATTAAGAACAATTGACCTAATTAGCATTTCATTTGTAATATTGGATATGGGGCTAATCTTAATTAAATAATCTGCAAAAGTAAGTAAAAAGTCTTTTTGATGCTACTCTACAACAAGGAATTCATTTATGACAATATTTTAGTACATGTAAGATTTGCTTTTGTTTTTACACTGTTCGTCATAAAGGTGGAATATTTTTTTGCCACTATAGCGACATGATTTTGCTCTGACTCTAATTTCTTGAATATGTTTGTCCCTGCTTTTACTTTTTGGGACCCTGGCTATATCTTGGACATTCTCCCAACCCTTCACGTGGACCATTTTCCAAAAAACATTTGTCAACCCCTGTGATGCCCATTTTTGTCATTTTTTCTCATTTTGGGGCCCCTTTTTGTTTTCCCGGCCGATCAAGCCCCCCTCAGTCCTACCCCCAGGAAACGCGACTGAGGTGTACTGTTTTATATTGTTCTTTAAGTTAAATCTATATTTCTGGGGACAGGCTTAGGTCCTTTGTCTAGGGGAGGGGTTGAAGTAAAAAACGAGATTGGTGAAAATTCGGAATATTTTATTCCATCTTTATGCTGAAAACAAAAGAAATGAAAAACCACCTTTAACCCTTAAATATCATCATTTTCCTTTTAAATTTTGTTTAGCCTCGATGACAAGGCTGTAAATAGTCATTATTGATAATATTTTATTTTGATTTATGTTTGGTTGAGATTTTACAATACAATATACGGAAGATAAAAATGTCCATGGTGTAAAAATGAATAAAATGAATGTTGAACCCCAATCAAAATAAATTTTGATCCCTCCCCTAGACAAAAGAGGCGAGCCTGTAACCATAACTCTAGATTTAATTTAAAGAACAATAACAAATCTCCACCTCAGACGCATTTCCTTGGGATAGGACTGAGGGGGCCTTGGTGGGTCGCGTGAACAAAAAAGGGCCCCAAAAATAGGAAAAAATGACGAAAATGGCCATCCTCTGGGGGTGACAAACTTTTTTGAAGAAAAATCCCCGGGAAGGGTTGAAGGAACGTCCAAGATATACCCAGGATCCCAGAAAGTGAAAGCGGTGACAAACACATTCAAAAAATTAATAACGGAGCAACATAATGTCGCTTGAGCCAGAAAAAATATTCCACCTTTATGACGAACAGTGTAATTAGCATATTCATAACAATGAGATAATTTATGCATTATTGCTTATTGCTAATGCTATGTGATTCAATTTTATTATTTATCTAGAGAGCTTGAACACTGTGTAATGCAACATTGTAAGTCGCTTAAAATCATTAGCAGGCTGATAATATATTGCATTTTTAATGACCTATAATGTAGTTATAGCACAATTAGAATAACATTTAAATTAGCATATTATCTTTATTTTACCCCCCTCCCCCTGCCCATATAGGAGTCAACCATACACGTACCCCTTATAGGGGAAGCAATGTCCAAATTACCCCATATTACAGCCTTTAGAAGGGAAGCTGCATTAAAATTACCCGTATTACAGGTTTTTTTTACTACATAATATTAACTAAATAAAAATAAAAACTACCACAATTTTACTTTTTTTAAAAAGTTTTAGGACAAATCATGAAATAGGGTCCCGAATGTGGTTCAAAAGCCTATGAAATAGGGGTAATTTTACTACCTCCCTCTTCAAATGCCTGTAATAGGAGGTAATTTTTAATGCAGATTCCCTTATAAAGGCTGTAATAGGACAGGGGCCTTGGAGCCGGGGGCGGTGGGGGGGGGGGGGGGGGGGGGGGGGGGGGGGGGGCTTCAGCCCCCACTTTTTTTTTTAGCAAACATGTACAAAAATGCAAAAATGACCGTATATATATTTGTGATTTCTGGCCTGTTCAGCCCCCCCCCCTTCCCCCCACTTTGGCTCAGCCTCTCCACTTTCAAAAACACTCCGCCGCCCCTGTAGTTGGTAATTTTGATATGGCTTCCCATACCAAAATGGGTATCTACGTGTATGTTGGAAGGGGGGTACAGATACTATTATGCTGATTTAGTCGTTATTCTAAATGCTAACTATATAGGCAATTAAAAATGCAATATATTATCAGCATGATAATTAATTTAAGTGACGTACAATGTTGCATTGCGCAGTGTTCAAGCTCTCTAGATAAATACTGAAATTGAATCACATAGGATTAAATTATGCATAATAATTATCTCATTGTGATGAATATGCTAATTAAAAACAAAAGCAAATCTTACATGTACTAAAATATTGTCATAAATGAATTCCTTGTTGTAGAGTAGCATCAAAAAGACTTTTTATTTACTTCTCCAGATTATTTAATTAAGATTAGCCCCAGATCCCATATTACAAATGATATGCTAATTAGGTCATTGTTCTTTAATGATCATTATATTATTTCCACATAACATATCATCTCATGAATTAATGGGATGTCTTCAATAAAAGTGATTTGCAATGTCGTATTACACAATATTCATGGTTTCTAAATAAACAATGAACATTAATTCCTTAGGCTAATATTACAGCATAGGCTTATATTAGCTCATTATGCTAATTAGGCCATTTAAGACAAAATCATTACTTAAAAGATAAAACTGATATCATATATGAATTCCTCGTCGTAAAATACCCTTTAAAGGTAGTTTCATTCACGTTTCCAGGGTTCTTTAATTAAGATTAACCCCATATTCCATATTACAATTGATATGCTAATTAGGCCATTGTTCGTATTATGCTAATTATATCATATCTACAAAACATATCATCTCATGAATTAATGGGATGTCTTCAATAAAGGTGATTTTCAATGTTGTATTGCACAATATTCAGGCTTTCCAGATAAGAAAAATTGATAATTAATCCCATAGGCTAATATTAATGCATAGGCGAGTATGCATATTAGCTCATTATGCTAATTAGGCCATTTAAGACAAAAGCACTACTTAAAAGATAAAAATAATATCATAAATGAATCTCTCGTCGTAAAATACCCTTAAAAAGTCGCTTCATCCATATTTTCGGGGTTCTTGAATTACGATTAGCCACATATCCAATACTCAAATTATGCTAATTAGGTCATTATTCTAATTATGCAAATAAACAAAGTTGCCCAAGGTTGCCAAGCTGGCAACCAAGCTGAATTTTCTTAAATACCCATATAGAACACGAATCAACCAAAAAACCTTGTACTTAAAGACTTTTCCGGGTCTTGTACATGGTCTATGGGACCATCTACTGGACTATATCTTCCCCTGGTTCAAGAATTTTCAAGTCATGAAAATGCAGCCAATTCAATTATATAGCTAGTACCGGTATTAATTTGAAAACATGTGAATAGAAGGGAAAATATATAAGACTAGTCAACTTGAGCAATTATACAGGATAATTCATTGATCATGTTTATAGTAGATTCGCGAATGCAAGGATAACTATCCAGTCATTTTGTTTCCTAAACAATGCACGTCATTAAAGAGGGACATTTTATTTTGCTATGGCCTGATATTGTCAGGACCCCGTCGTGTGATAACTCGGATATAAGGGCTAGAGTAAATGTTGCAGATGGAGCAAACGGAATTATATTCTTCATTTATAACGGACAGTGTTCGACTGTTCTCGCACTGAGAAAACGCTCAAAGGGCAATAATACATGGCGAAATCATTTCAGACGACAGTGGATGCGTACGTAAAAGATAATTCAATTAAATTCTCGAAGGGAAAAACACCTCTGCTGAAGTTCATGGATAGCATTATTCATTATGCACTCGTTTAATGCTGAAGCAGCCCGGGGGGATTTTCGAAGCTCTTTTTATACTATATGAATGGATACAAACATGTTAGTTATACATGCATGAATGGAGTATGCTTTACGACTGTTTGTGCCCTATTCCAAACAACAGAAATGGTTCATATTCATAGTCTTTTGTGTTCACATTTGTACGATAACATCAAATAACATTTTCGTTTTTAGTTCCCTACACACCGAAATTTGATGTTGTTCTATGCATGGGGTCATCCACAATGGATAATCAAAATAGATATAATAAATGATGATAAAATATATAGAAGCAAAAAAAAAAAAAAAAACGTCCAAAGAACGGTGCATCGTTTACATTTGTAAATAGTGTGAATAACTGGCTGGTGCGTATCTGTGGTGGGTATCGCCTACGATGCTTGGCCTCCCAGGTGGGCAAAAAAAATATGGGTGTAAAAGACAAAACGTAATAAAACAAAATAGCAGAGGTGCCTATACATCAACACAAACCAAACAAACAAGACTATATTAGGGAGCCTCAAAATATGACTGCTGAGGTGCAAAAAAAAAAAAAAAAAAAAGGGAAATGGAAAAAAATAGAAGAAGGATGAAAACAATATGCATACTCTACTATCTTGAAGGAGTTGTTATTATAGGTAACACAATTCAAGATCACGGATGGTTATTATCAATGAAATTTGGAAGGACTAAAATCATGAATTAATTGTAAAAGGGGCGATCCTCCGCTCTCGGGGTAAAAATCATTAATGTCATATTGAGCCCTTCGAGCTCTTGTTTCATCGAACGCAATACATAACTTATTTTCAAAACTTATTCAAGTGAGTGGTGCCAGATGCAATCATTTCGGTTTGTCCGTCCATCCTTCCCAGCTTTTCAAGAACACCTTGCATGTAAACTTAAAAATTAAGGTCAGAGATCAAATGTCCAACAGAGGTAAACCTTATAAATTTCAGGGGGCATTTCAAATCAAAGGACTTGTCAGACATTTATCCGACAAATTTTCTAAACTTGAAAATTAGGTCAGAGATCAAGTGTCAGGAGGTCAACTTATAATTTCAGGGGGGCATTTCATCAAAGGACTTGTCAGACATTTTTAATCCGACAAATTTGCTAACTTGAAAATTAGGTCAGAGATGCAAGTGTACAGAGTCAACTTATAAATTTCAGGGCGGGCATTTCATCAAAAGGACTTTGTTCAGACATTTTAATTCCCGACAAATTTGCTCTCAGCCAATTCAGATGCAAGGATTTCCAGTAGGCTTGTAACAGTTTTCGGCATAAAACGTTTCGACAGTCCTTTTGATGAAATGCCCCCTCAGGTCTGGCCTATTGGTCTCTGTATAAAACTTCAGGTAGCAGAATCAGATGATAATGCGACGAGGCTTTGAGACTTTTTGACATGCGGGGTGCGCTAAATCCAACAAAATGGTACCTTACACAACAATAATTCAACAAAATATATTTATTCATTTTCAGCGTGGAAAAAAAAATTAATTGCTCTCTTTGGGATGCTTGTTCGACACCCAACTCTTCCACAAAAAGCTGGAGGCAATACAAGCATGAATAATGTGTGGGACAACGCGCATATAAATCCTGGATTCAACAAAATGATATTAAAATCTTTCATCTAAATGGAATCATTTAATTTTCTAACCAATGTTTTTATCTTTCCATATAAGTCGGCAATGGAAGGCGAACAGGGGTACGACCCACAGGATACTTCTTGGCGGGAGAGTATGACTGGTGGTTGGTAAGTCTCATTCATTATTCATATTTCAGTTTTGGTTTATTTTCATTTACTTCTCATTACAATATTCGTAACAAACTTACATAGTCATGATCACATCTATTAATAAATCAAGATACAGCTTGAAATTCACATCGTTACGGGTACATGCAGGTAATATGGCCAGCAGGTAATTGGGACACCTGAGCAAATTATGTCGTGACAGTCGACCCGGTGACCGGTGACCGGGTGTGAGCAACCAATAATGGTGTTCATGTGAACTGTATATTACGTATATATCGTCGTGAGAGCATCTAAATGCCGAAATTTCTCTCTCGAGAAATTAGCTAAGAACCAAAAAGGTAGGTAAAAACTTACGGGCATTTTTTACCCTGATGTAAAATTTGATATTTCACAGAATGTGATGGTGAACGAGTGTTTGAGGGGGTAACATTCAATTGTTTTTGTATATCTTAGTAAAGCTTAATAGTTTCATTTTGGATCATACTAGCGGTGTAACAGGTCAATTTTTTTTAGTGAAGGGTGCAATGTTGCATTAAATTGCTTGCCCTGACCACAGCAACATTTAGTGCAGGTAATAGGACTCCAAAATGGCGGAAACCATGATTCTGGTACTCCCTCAGTATCTGGGATGAGGCATCAATCTCTTTGCTACAATTTTGTAGGGTATATTCACAGTATATAATTAATAATAAATAACTTATTGCTAGGCTATATTGACTTGTATAATGAAATAATATTAAATAAATATTAAAAAAAGAAATAATTACAAAATACATAACATGAAAATATATAGTCAAAGGTTTTCTGAAGGGTCTTATATATTTCAAATTATATTCTTAAAAGTTATGATTTTCCCACAATTTTAAGCACATTCCAGACATGGTAGTAGTAATTGTAGTTTTTAAAAACGTACATTAAAATTACAACGTGCCATTATTACTGCACATGCAGGAAATGGGACTTTGGTAATGACGTCAACATTTGGAATATGCAGACAGGGGGGGTTGGTGATAATCTGTTTTTTCTTCACAATAAAAAGTTAGAGCTGTAGTCATTGATTCATATAAAACAAAGATTAGACTGTGTGTCATTTCGTAATTTTTGCAAATTAAGGCAAATGAGCTTAGGGGGGCCATAATTTACCTGCATGTCCCTATCTGAGCCGAATGGTTAACACTATGCAATATTGGTGTGCTCGAAGTGTTAATCCTACACAAACACATACATCCACACACACACAAATAAGCATTCACCCACACCCCACACAACTCATCCACGCTCATAACCCACACTCACTCTAACCCACGCAAAAACACACCATCACCCAAAATAAACATCTCATGTCCACGCTCATCACACACACATACACCCAACAACATCATCCACCCACTCACAACCTCATCCACCAACCCATCGCATACAACCTACCTCACCCATCCACCAACCTACCCACATCCAACAATGCACCGTCCACTCACACACAACACCACATACACAATGTTATATACATATACTTAAAAACTAACCTAGCCCCATCCACCCAACACACCCTCACCTCACCCTCCCCCTCACCACATACCCTCATCCAACACCACATCGTCAATACACCACAAACACGCCCATTCACAACCAACAATACAAACACCCTCAAACACCTACACAACATCACCCCATCCCCACACACACAACAACCCTCATACCCCTCACACACACGCTCACCCAACACCCACAACGTAACCCACAACAATCCCTAACGCCAACAAACACACGCTCACATACCCAACGCACCCCATTACACTCACAACCCAACACACATCTCGTCCAATCCCACAGGCATCAACCACTCACACTACTAAAACCATGGAATGAGACCAAAAAGGGCCTACAAGCTTTTTGAACATCGCGTAAATGGTTTGACGAGTGCACGTGAACCAACCTTTTAACTATCATCCGCCATAAACAAAATACCATGTTCACAGCGAAAGTCATATAAGGGGAAGGTGGGGCATACGGACCACTAAACTAAGTGCTTCTGTGACCGTCACAGATAGGAGCAAAGACTAATAAAAAATGATATTTCCTTGAACGAGTTCTTAAATTAAAGTTTGATAACAATCGCTCAATAATTCTCATCTCCTTTCATACTTCCGGCAAGAATGAGCTGAAAAATATCGGAAAAGGTCCGTTTTGCCCACTAGTTGGGACAAATGGACTCCCGTGATATTTCGTTGGGGAAAATGGTACCTCTATATGGGTACCGTTTTTGCCCGTTAAGAAATAATTCAACTCCTGGGGACTGCATTTTGTGTCAAATTTGTTTCAAGTGGCTAAAATAAATTGTACTTTTGGAAGTCTCCATGAAGGGATGCGAGCCACACCAAATTCTCCCCAGGGTCAGCCAAATTATGGGTCCTCTTTGCCCCACACCATTGGGGTTCCATTTTGCCCAGCAGAAACATCCCTACAGTCAGGGGGTATAGCAAATTTGAATGGTAACCCCCTCTGTAGGTATTGAATTTTTTTCGATGAACTCGCTGTAAATTGTGGCAGCATGCTCATTACTGCAATACAGTTTTATACGAAAGAATACTTTTGATGTCAAGCTAATGGAAAAGTTCCGTTTTGGCCCTAGGGTCCGTTATGCCACCACTTCCCCTAGGCCTAGAGAAAACATTAGATTCTCTGCAAATAATCAGGTCAAATATCTAAGGAAGATCGATTTAAGGAAGATCGATTAACTGTTAGCGCTGCGCGTCACAGTGTCTGCAAAACATTCAGGTATAATTTCCATGCTGCAAATGACCGAGTATATATATCTCCCATCTCTCTCTCCATCTCACTCCACTCTCTCTCTCTCTTCTCTTCTCTCTTCTCACACACAGACACACACACTACAAAACAACACACACACAACACAACACTCTCTCTCACTCTCACACACACACACACAAGTCACACACACACACACTCTCTCTCTCTCTCTCACTGTGTTTTCAACCAAAAAAAAAGTGTAAAAATACTGTTTATGAAGTTTGTATTAGAAGGTGATTGAAAACCCAAATATCATTACTAACAAAGGCGGAAAGTCCGTCACGGTTAACCTACTGAAGGTACATACCTTTGCTTGAAGTAAAAAGGGTATTGGCTATCCTTTTCCCATAGCATTATCTTTAAATAGCGGACTTTCTTGTAAGTCCCCAACCCCAAATACTCCCCTAAGAAAGATTGAACTACACTGTAAAAAGATATTGTGTTTTTTACAGC
This sequence comes from Paracentrotus lividus, assembly GCA_940671915.1. NCBI lineage: Eukaryota > Metazoa > Echinodermata > Echinoidea > Camarodonta > Echinidae > Paracentrotus > Paracentrotus lividus. The sequence continues at coordinate 10,595,985 of CALNVZ010003428.1, read as the reverse complement.
AAATGCCTGTCCAGCAGAGTTTGCCATAATCTGTTCTTGTAAACATTACAGAAATGTTTGTTTTATTTTCTCCTAAAATCATTACATTTGAGATAACAATTATACAAACAGGAACTAACACATTTGTCTGTTTTTAATTAACTTCGTAGGCCTGCGCTATAGAAAGTTCTGATTTATTTTTCGTTTCTAAATTATTCATGGAGAAAATTTAACAGCAAATACTGTTTAAAAAACGACACATTTTATGGCGATCTGCTAACATCAATTTGCCTATTAAAAAAAAAAAAAACAATACAGTTTTTCTTGTATTTTTTTTTTTTTAAATAATTTAATTTGTTTAATTATATTTTTTTTTTTTACAATTGTAGAAAGAAACAAAAACACAGCAAAAGGAATAATCATATTATTTCTATTTCCATTAAAAGTTTTCTTCCCACTCGTTTGGTCCTTGAGTAATGCCACAATATAACTTTTGTATATGCAACGGTTTTATACACAGTCTGATCAACTTATATCATTAGTATACATTATCATATGAGCCATTGGTAAATTAATTTTATCATTTAATACAAATTCGCTTTGGTAAACTACAAATTGATATTATATTAAAGATTCTTATTATAATACACGTTTTTCATCATTATCAGGTTGGCCTCTCGTTGTACGTTAGTAACATTGGAAGCAATACATTCATTGGACTGATGGGACGGCAGCTTAATAATGGATTCGCTGTCATCTCCTATGAATTTCACGAAGTTATAAAACATTTATATATATATATATAAATATTAGCTTCTTTCTTTTACAAATGTAATAAATTAGCATACGACCAAACTTTGAATAAGAAGCTATGTCTTGACAGAGTCCAGTTTTTAGTTTGCTTTTCTTGCGAGTCGCTCTAAATCTACTCTGTTTCCTTTGATTGGCAGGCCTGTTGTTGTCTTTTGGCTTCTCGATATATCTTCATGCCAATCTACATCCTCATCTGGTGTAAAGTATTGTTATCAGTATTTACAACTTATAATAAGAATCTTAAGATGGATTAGGGGATTGACACGCTTATTTCTTCGCTATTAAAAACAAAAAATAAATTAACTGGAAGGTGACTCTATGACATACCCCCCCCCATGAACAAAAGAAAGTGCGTCCAGTTCTATACGCCACGTGATGGTGATGAATATAATATGATATAAAGCCCAAAAATACTACAGATATGATGATTTTTTTATACGTCATGAACTAAGAAATCTAACGCATATTGGTTATGCGAAATACAAAACTAGAATATTATAATATGAATAATGATCATCACAATGGAGTCAGAATACCTATATAAATTTGATGCACCGATGTCCATACGACATGCTCAGAATGCTAAATAAATTTATGATGAAATGATGGTTATACGACAAAAACATATTAAACCTATAAACCTAACATGATGATGTGGTTGTACTACGGAAGTTTAAAAGTTATATGATTAATTTAATATTTTCACTCTGCAGCATAAATACAATAAATGAAATTGTGGAATTACAACGTACATGTTAATGACAAACAAAACAAAACATCGATATAAAAAAATGTACATGATGCGAAAAGGGAGTAAGCTAATAAGGAATGAGCCCTAATGGTGATGCTGACCCATCGTGATATATTATGAAATGAGAATGTTAATACGGAAGAAGCAGAGAATATCGGTGATCCATCGACGACTGCAGAAAGGAATACCATGAATGGTTTACGACATGACGCTAATAATACTAAATATGATTACTGGGCAGGAGGAATGAGGAGTGGGAGGGTCGTTTTCGGTAGCCAGACTCGGGTTTTTTTCTCTTTAAGTATCTAAAATGCAGTTAACAATTTTTACAATACAAATTAAAACTGGCCAAAATGATTAAAACGAGTTTATAAGAAGACCTTCATGCAGTATATCAGCGATACAATAATGAAAAACAGTTGTAGAAACATGGACGGGATATCGGTGCATTGTAATTATGTTCAAATTTTCTGATTCAAATCTTTTAAATCCGCTCACCTGATGTTGGTGGAGAATTTTAAGCGCTGTGTTCTTCAAGGGAAAAGCACTATGCCAAATCCAATTGGAAACGAATTTTATAACTTAACCATGGTAACAATATAATTTGATTTTTACAGGTTATCACAGTACCACGAGTATTACAGCTCCGTCTTCGGTGGATACAACTGAGAGTTCCGTATCAATCGTCTCCACTCGTTTTTACTATCGTTTTCTACTCTTGTGTAGTTATACAATATGAATTTTGATCGGTGTAAGGAAACAATATCAAATTTGATTTTCTCAGTATAATGAGGAAACATTAATCAATCGCAACAATATCTGCTATATACCTCTAGAAGGAGAGTTTATTAATCGGGAAAATAAGCTTTTCTCAGTTGTTTCTTTTTTATGGAAGCAAAGTCAACTGCAAGTCCTTAATAGTAAGTTTTAACTCAAAATTGGTTTGATAAGAATTCGAGGAAACAGAAACAGAGTGAAGGGCAACATATGCAATATGGTACGTTTATTGATACTAACATAACAGTATTTATAGGTAATATTTTCCTTCACATAATATTTGAAAGATGAAACAATTATGGATTATATAAATCACAGGAACGAGCAAAATTAGCCAGATTATTTTTTTTACTTGGAATTCATTAAAATTTATAATACATTTTTTAATGAGTGCCATATAGGGGATGCCCATAAATGATATGTTACGAGATGTTGTAATCATTGATACTGTTTATATTTTTGGGTTTTCAGTCGGAGATGTAAATGCGGGCATTGTGATCAATACAGGCAAGTTCCTTGTTGGAAATCTATCTTTCCCTCAATCTTACTGCTCCTAATGACTGCAGCTTATAACAATGTTGGGGTCTTACAGCTGTTTCTATACCGATGCTCTTTCAGTCCTGTTATCATGATCAATTGGTGGGATTTATCCTATTCTTTTTATCTGTGAGTTAACATTACATTCAAAAGAAAATGAAGGGTCAAAATGACTCTATTCTAAGTCCATTGGGCCATAACCGGCTTCCGGATCTAACTATGGGTTTTCGGTCAGAGTTTAAACTATCTCCGATCAATTGACATTTCTTACAAGCATTTCGTCCGCAAATGTATCGGATTAAATTAAACGTCTTCAATTGACCGATAGCTCCTTTCATGAAGAATCGTTTAAATTGAATGAACATTAACGAATCGTTGCAAAGAAGTTTTTAACATTGAACGGGAAAACCTATATTATCGCAATGCATTTTTCAAAGAAACCTGTAATGCCAGCTTCACTTTAAACGCAAGCCCCTTTCCTCCCTCTCACATCCTTACAAAGACGCCAATAAAACCTTTAAACTATAATTATGTTCTGGAGAATTAAAAAAAAACTAGGCTAAACATTGACTTTCATTCCATGTTAGTTTTAACTACGAGTTTGTTATTAGATATTACCCAGATATATTTTGTTTGTTTGTTTTTAAGTTTTTATATGCATGACATTCCATATGATTATTTAGCCCGTTTAATTGGCCATTTTTGGAAGAAACTCGAAAAATTAGTTTTCCATTTTTTAATTAACAGACAAAGCATTATCAAGGTCTAAATGAGAAACAAGAAATTCGCAGCAATCTGGTTTAATTACCCAATTTTTGAACACCGGATGTAAGAAATTAACGTAATCCAAGAGATTGCCTAATTTTTGTTTGTGGTCTTTCCCCCCTTCTCTTCCATATTCAGTAGACGGAGAAGGTGGTTTTGGTGCGCTTATACTTCCGCGAGGCCTTATATGCATGCCATCCCTAACTCCACTTTAAGAAGAAATGGCGATTAACCCACACAATGCCACGACCTGTGGAGTCCCACGAGAAATGCCTGGCATATCTTCCGGCTCTGCAAGACGCCGGAGATACATGGCCTGGGGTGGTGTTTGGTATCTTCTTAACTCTCAGCTCAGTAAATTGAACTAATCAGGTATAAACAGTCTCCCTTTAACTTGGAAAAGCGATTAAATACATTTGATGCTCATCAAATGATATTTTATTTACATTTTTTGGGGGTGCTTCTATTGAAGCTAATTAGATAATTAAGGTAAGATAGGTAAGTATACACTCTGAAATTAAATTACTGTGTCATAGGAATGTATAAAATTTGTATAACCCGCCACTTGTTTTACGCAAAATATATGAAATTAGCAATAGGCCTACAATGGTAACAATATTTGTATTTTTTACATCAAATCTGCTGTTCAGCAGAGTCGCCATAAAAAAGATGTAATTAATAAAAAAAACAGTTTTGTTGTAAATTTTCCTGCAAATATTACATGGGAAATACAAAATATACACAAAAGTAACACATTTGTTCGTTTAACCAAATATGTACGCTATAAGAATCTAATGATTTTTTTCCCCTTCTCTTTCAATAAAATTCTTAGAGGAGAAATTTACAACAAAACTGTTTTTTAATTAACATTATTTAATGCAGACTCTGCTGACAGCAGATTGATGTAAAAAACACATATTGTTTAGAGTGTAGGCCTATCTGCTAATTTATATTATTTGCGAGTGGCCGGGTTAACAAATTTTGATAACATTCCATGACACAGGTAATTAATTCAAGAGTGTAATATCTTACTAATCTTAACCTTAATTATCTATTAGTTCAATAGAAAAGCACCCCCAAAAAATGTAAATAATATATCCATTTAATAAGCATTCATCAATGTATTTAATCGCTTTTCGAATAAAGAGAACTGTATCACCTGATTAGTGCAAAAGTACTGGAGCTGAGAGTAAGAAGATACCAACACCCACCCCAGGCCATGGGTAAGTCTCCGCGTCTGCAGGAGGAAGATATGCAGGCCATGCTCGGTGGGGACCCACAGGTCGTGGCATTGTTGTGGGTTTAATCGCATTTCTTACTAAGTGGAGTTTAGGGATGCATGCCATATAGGCTCGCGGAGCGCACCAAAACCACTATCTCCGTCATAGCTGAATATGGAAGAAGAAGGTGCGTAAAGACCACAAACAAAAATTACGGCCAATCTCTTGATTACGTTAATTTCTTAAACATACCGTTGTTCAAATGGTAAATTAAACCAGATTGCTGCGAATTTCTTTTCTCAATTTAGACCTTGTATAATGCTTTGTCTGTTAAATAAAAAAGGGAAAACTAATTTTCGAAGTTTCTTCCAAAAATGCAATTAAACGGGCTTAAATAATCATATGAATGTCATGCATTAAACTTAAAAAACCAACAACAAAATATTATTCTTGGTAAAGATATCTAATACCAACTAGTAGTAAAAACTAACCATGGAATGAAAAGATCAATGTTAGCCTATTTTTTTTTTAATTCTCCAGAAACTTAATATAGTTAGTTATTGCGTCTTTGTCAAAGGAGTGGAGGGAGGAAAGGGGCTGGCGTTAAAGTGAACCTGTCACTTCAGTTTCTTTAAAAATGCATTGCGATAATATGGTTTTCCGGTCAATTTTAAAACTCTTTGCAATCGAATTCGTTAATTTCATTCAATTAAACGACTTCTTCATGAAAGGAGCTATCGTCAATTTGAATTAACGTTTATATTTTTAAATCGCGATCACATTTCGGACGAAAGTGCTTGTAAGAATTCAATGATCGGAGATAGTTTAAAATTGACCGGGAAAACCCATAACGTAGATCCGGAGCGGTATGGCCCAAATGGACTTAGAATAGATCATTTTTGACCCTTCATTTTTCTTTATGATGTAATGTAAACTCACAGATAAAGAAAGGATAAATCCACCAATGATATGATAACAGACTGAAGAGCATGGTATACGATAAAGCTGTAAAGACACAGCAGTTGTATAAGCTGCAGTCCATTAGGAAGCAGTAAGATGAGGGAAAGATAGAGATTCCAACCAAAGAACTTGCTGTATGATCACAATTGCCGCGCATACATCTCGACCTGAAAACCCAAAAAATATAAAGTATCAATGATTACAAATCCTCGTACATATCATTTATGGTGCATCCCTATTATGCATCTCTTAAAAAATGTATATAAATTTTATATGATTTCCAAGTAAAAAAAAATATCTGCTAATTTTGCCTCGTTCTTTATATTTATATATCCATAATGTTCATGTTCAAATTATTATGTGAAGAACAATAATTACCTATAAATACTGTTATGTTAGATCAATAAACGTACATATCGCATAATGCTTGCCTTTCACTCTGTTCTGTGTTCTCGAAACTCTTATCAAACCACACTTTAGTTTAAAACTTACTATAAGACGTGCAGTACTTTGTTCCATAAAAAGAAAACTGAGAAAGCTATTTTCCCATTAATAACCTCTCCTATCTAGAGGTTATATTAAGCAGATATTGGTTGCGTTGATTAATGTTTCTAATCATTTACTGAAGAAAATCAAATGATATTGTTTTTCTTTACACATCAAAATTCATATTTTGTATAACTTACAGCAAGAGTAGAAGATAGTAAAAAACGGGAGACGATTGATATCGATTACTCTCATCTGGATCACCGAACGGAGCTTAGATACTCGGGCTCTGTGATAACCTGTAATAAAAATCAAAATATTGTTACCATGGTTACGTTTATAAAACTTCTTTCCAATTGGATTTGGCATAGTGCTTTTCCCTGAAGACACACAGCGTAAAATTTCTCCACACATCGTGAAGCGATTTAAAAAGGATTGAATCAGAAAATTTGCAACATAATTACAATGCACTCGATTATCCGTCCATGTTCTAACAACTGTTTTCCATTATTAGTATCGCTGATATACTGCATGAGGTCCTTCTTTATAAACTCGTTTTAATCATTTTGGCCAAGTAATTTGTAATTGTAAAAATGTTAACTGCATTCAGATCTTTAAAAAACCCGAGTCTTGGCTACCGAAAACGACCTCCACATCCCTTCCTCCTGCCCATAATCAATATTCTAGTATTATTAAGCGTCATGTCGTATAACATCATTGGTATTCTATGCACGTCGTACATGATCCACCATAATTCTCTGCTTCATCGTATAACCCTTCATCATCATAATTATCACCGTGGGTCAGCATCACATTAGGGCTCATTCCTTATTAGCTACACCCTTTCCATCATGTACATTTTTTTTATATGATGTTTTGTTTTGGTTTTTTCATATACAATTCGTTGTAATTCCACAATTTCCATGTTATTGGTAATTTTCATGCTGCAGAGTGAAAATAATTGGAAATTAATCATAAACACTTTTTAAAACTTCCGTAGTACAACCATCATCATCATGTTTTAAGTTTATTAACGGTTATCATGTTTTTTGTCGTATAACCATCATCACATAATTTATTTAGCAATTCTGAGCTTTATGTCGTATGACCAACGTCCATCAAATTTTAATAGTAAATTCTGAGCTCCAAGTTTGTATGATCATATCATATTAATATTTTAGTTTTATTTCGCCATAACCCGATATCGTTAGTACTTCTTAGCCTTCATGCCGTATAAAAAATCATCATGATCTGTAGTATTTTTGGCCGTTCTATATCATATCTAATCATCACCATCACTGGCCGTAATAGAACGGACCACTTTCTTTTGTTACTGGGGGGGGGTGATGTATAGATACCTTTCCAGTTAATTATTTTTTGTTTAAATAGCGAAAGCAATTAATGCGTGTCTATACCCCTATACCATCTTTAAGGTATCTTACGTTATAAGTTGTAACTACTGGATAACAATACTTACACCAGATGAAAGTGTAGATTCGGCATGAAGATATATCCGAGAAGCAAAAACAAAACAGGCCCTGCAAATCAAATGAAACAGAGTAGATTTAAGAGCGACTCGCAAGAACATAGCAAACTAAACTGACTCTGTCCAAACAATAGCTTTCTATTCAAAGTGTTTTGGCGATGCTTAATTTATACCATTTGTGGAAAGAAAGAGCTAAATATTTATATATATATATATAAGTGTTAAACTTACGTAAATCATAGGAGATGACAGCAAATCCCATATTTAGCTGCCGTCCCACTCATCCAATGAAATGTAATGCTTCCAATGTTACTAACCGTACAACGACGAGGCCAACCTGTGATAATGATGAAACGTGTATTATGAATAAGAATCTTTTATATAATTCATTTGTATTTACAAGCGAATTAATTAAATGATAAAATAATTTACCAAATGGTCCATGATGATAAATTATATCTAATAGTATAAGTTTGCATCAGCACTGTGTATAAAACGTTTTAGCATATACATAAAGTTATATTAGTGAGCATACTCAAGGACCAACGAGTGGGAAGAACTTTAAATGGAAATAGAATATCATGATTATTCCTTTTGCTGTGGTTTTTTGTTTCTTCTACAATGTAAAAAAAAAATAATTAAAACAATAAATTATTAAAAAAAAAAATACAAGAAAAACTGTAATTGTTTTTTGTTTTTTTTAATAGCAATTGATTTTAGCAGAGTCGCCATAAAATGTGTACGTTTTTTTAAACAGTATTGGCTGTTAAATTTCTCATAGAATAATTTAGAAACGAAAAAAAACAAATCAGAACTTTCTATAGCGCAGGCCTACGAAGTAATTAAAACAGATCAAATGTGTTAGTCCTGTTGTATAATTTGTACTTCAAATGTAAATATTTTTTAGGAGAAAAATAAACAACAATTTCTGTAATGTTACAGACAAGATATGGCAACTCTGCTGACAGCATTTGCTGTAAAAACACAAATACTTTTTACAGTGGTATTCAGATCTTTCGGGGAGTATTTGGGGACTTACAAGAAAGTCCTGCATTTAAGGATAATGCTTGAAAAGATGCCAATACCCTTTTTACTTCAAGCAAAGTTGTACCTTAGTAGTAACTCTGTGACGGCTTCGCCTTGTTAGTAATGATATTTGGGTTTTCATACCTTCCTAATACAACCTTCATAAACATATTTTTACATTTTTTTTGGTTGAAAACAGTGAGAGAGAGAGCAGAGAGTGTGTGTGGTGTGTGTGTGTGTGTGTGTGTGAAGAGTTAGAGAGAGAGTGTGTGGTGTGTGTGTGTGTGTTTGTGTGATGTGTGTGGTGTGTGTGTGAGAGAGAGAGAGAGAGAGAGAAGAGAGAGAGAGATGGACGTAGATGGGAGAGAGATGGAGATATTATACTGCGTCATGCAGCATGGAAATAGTATACCTGAATGGTTTTGCAGACAGCGTGACGCGCAGCGCTAACAGTTAATCGATCTTCCTTAATCGATCTTCCTTAGATATTGACCTATTATTTGCAGAGAATCTAATGTTTTCTCCTAGGCCTAGGGAAAGGGGGGCATAACGGACCCTAGGGCAAAACGGAACTTCTCATAGCTTGAACATCAAAAGTAATTTCTTTCTAATAAAATGTATTGCCAGTAAATGAGGCAATTGCTGCACCAATTTACCACTGAATTTCATCGAAAAAAATCAATACTACCAGCAGGGGGGTTACCATTCAAAATTTGTAACCCCTCTTGATTGTAGGGTTATTTCTGCTTGGGGCAAAATGGAACCCATGGTGTGGGGCAAAAAAGGACCATAATTTGGCTGACCCTGGGGGAATTTTGTGTGCTCGCATCCCTTCTGGAGCTTCAAAAGGTACATTTTTATTTTGCCAACTTGACAAATTTTGACAAACTCAGTCCGCAGGAGTTGATTATTTCTTACGGGGCAAACGGTTACCCATAATAGGGTACCTTTTTGCCCAACGAAATTCACGGAATTCCATTTTGCCCAACTAGTGGGGGCAAAACGGACTTTTCCGATATTTTTTCATGCTTCATTTGCCGGTATGAAAGAGGAATGAGAAATTATTGATCGATTGTTTTATCAAACTTTAATAAGAATCGTCAAGGAAATATCATTTTTATAGTCTTGCTCCTATCTGTGACGTCACAGAAGCCACTGAAGTTACGTGTCCGTAATGCCCACCTCCTATGACTTTCGGCTGTGACTATGGTATTGTTATGCGGGATAATGTTAAAAGGTTGTCACGTGCACTCAAACCATGTTACGCGAGTGTTCCAAAAGCTTGTAGGCCTTTTGGTCTCATTTCATGGTTAATGGTGTGAGTGGGTGAGTGCCTGTGGATGGCCGAGGATGTGGTGTGGTGTGTGTATGTGGTGGGGTGGTGGTATGTGAGCGTGTGTTGTTGCGTTAGGATTGTTGTGGGGTACGTGTGGTGGGTGTGGTGAGGCGTGTGTGGGGGTGTATGAGGTGATGTGATGTGGGTGTATGAGGGTGTGTGTGTAGGTGTATGAGGGTGTTTGTATGTGTGGTTGTGATGCGCTGTTTGTGGTGTGTAACTGACGATGTGGTGGTTGGATGAGGGTATGTGAGTGAGGGTGAGGGTGAGGGTGAGGTGTGTGGGGATGAGGCTAGGGTTAGTTTGTAGATATATTATATAACAGTGTGTGTATGTGTGTGTGTGTGGTTGAGTTGACGGTGCATTGTTGGTGTGGTAGGTGTGGATGGGTGAGGTGGTGTTGCGTTGGTGGTGGATGAGGGTGTGGAGTGGGTGATGATGTTGTTGGGTGTATGTGTTGTGATGGCGTGGATGCATGAGGATGTGTATTTTGGGTAGGATGTGTTGTGGTGGGTTTAGAGTGAGTGTGGTGTAATTGAGCGTGGAATGAGGTTGTGTGAGGGTGTGGGTGGAATGCTTTTTGGTGTGTGTGTGCTGTATGTGGTTTGTGTAGGATTAACACTTCGGCACACCATATTGCATAGTTGTTATATCATTGGCTCAAGAATAGGGTACATGCAGGTACTTTGGGCCCCCCTAAGCTCATTTGCCTAATTGCATAAAATTACGAAATGACACACACGTCTAATCTTTTGTTTATATGAATCAATGACTACTGCTCTAACTTTTTATGTGAAGAAAACAATTATCACAACCCCCTGTCTGCAATATTCAAATGTTGACTCATTACCAAGTGCCCATGTTACCTGCATGTGCAGGTAATATGGCACATGTCATTAATGTACGTTTTAAAAACTACAATTACTCTACCATGTCTGGAATTTGCTTGAAAATGTTGAAAATCATTAACTTTAAGATATAATTTGAAATTATAGACCCTTCAGTAAAACCTTTGACTATATTTTCATTGTTATGTATTTTGTAATATTAGATTCTTTTTTAATATTATTTTTAATATTATTTTCATTATCCAAGTTCAATATAGGCCTACAATAAGTTATTATATTAATTATATACTGTGAATATACCTACAAAATTGTAGCAAAGAGATTGATGCCTGTCATCCCAATACTAAGTACTAGAATCATTTCCGCCATTTTGGATGTCCCATATTACCTGCACTAATGTGTGCTGTGTCATGGCAAGCATTTAATGCAACATTGCCCCTTCACTAAAACAAATTGACCTGTAACACGCTAGTATGATCAAAATGAAACTATAAGCTTACTAAATATACAAAACAATGATGTTACCCCTCAAACACTCGTTCACCATCACATTCTGTGAAATATCAAATTTTACATCAGGGTAAAAAAATGCCGTAAGTTTTACCTACCTTTTGGTTTTTCAGCATTTTCTCAGAGAAATTTCGGCATAGATGCTCTCACGACGATATATTTACGTATAATACAGTTCACTATGAACAACATTAATGGTGCTCACATCCGGTCACCGGTCACCGGTCGACGGTCCACGACATGATTTGCTTCAGGTGTCCCATATACCTGCTGCCCATATTACGCCATGTACCCTACGTGTGTAAATTTCAAGTGTATCTTTGATTATTAATTAGATGTGATCATACTTGTAGTGTTACGAATATTGTAAATGAGAAGTAAATGAAAATAAACCAAAAACTGAAATATGAATAATGAATGAGACTTACAACCACCAGCTCATACTCCTCCCCGCCAAGAAGTATCCTGTGGTCGTACCCTGTTCGCCTTCCATGCCGACTTTATATGGAAAGATAAAAAACATTTGTTAGAAAATTAAATGATTCCATTTCAGATGAAAGATTTTATATTATTTTGTTGATCCAGGTTTATATGCGGCTGTTGTCCACACATATCATGCTTGTATGCTCTCCATGCTTTTTGTGGAAGAGTTGGGTTTCGGAAACAAGCATCCCAAGAGAGTAATTTAAATTTCTTTTTCCACGCTGTAAAAATGAATAAATATATTTTGTTGAATTTATTGTGTGTAAGGTACATTTGTTGGATTTATCGCACGCATTCAAAGTCTCAAACCTGTCGATTATCATGCATTTTCTGCTATCCTGAAGTTTATACAGAGACCAATAGTCCGACCTGGGGGGCTATTTCATCAAAGGACTTGTCGAACGTTTTATCCGACAAACTGTTACAAGCTACTGAAATCCTTGCATCTGATGGCTGAGAGCAAATTTGTCGGATAAAATGTCTGACAAGTCCTTTGATGAAATGCCCCCTGAAATTTTATAAGTTGACCTCTGTGACACTTGATCTCTGACCTAATTTTCAAGTTTAGCAAATTGTCGGATAAAATGTCTGACAAGTCTCATTTGATGCAAATGCCCCTGAAATTTTATAAGTTGACCTCCTTGACACTTGATCTCTGACGCTAATTTCAAGTTTTAGAAAATTTGTCGGATGAAAAGTCTGACAAGCTCCTTTTGATGAAATGCCCCCCGAAATTTTATAAGTTGACCTCTGTGACATTTGATCTCTGACTAATTCAAGTTTACATGCAAGGTGTTTCTGAAAGCGGGAAAGGATGGACGGACAAACCGAAATGATGCATCTGGCACCACTCACTTGAATAAGTTTTGAAATAAGTTATGTATTCGTTCCGATGGAAAAGATGCTCCGAAGGGCTTCATATGACATTTATGATTTTACCCGAGACGGAGGATCGCCCCTTTTTACAATATTCTAGATTTAGTCCTTCCAATTTCATGATAATAACCATTCGTGATCTTGATTGTGTTTTACTATAATAAACACTCCTTCAGATAGTAGAGTATGCAATTTTTCATCCTCTCTATTTTTTTCATTTCCCTTTTTTTTTTTTTTTTTTTTGCACCTCAGCAGTCATATTTTGAGCTCCCTAATATAGTCTTGTTTGTTTGTTTTGTGTTTGATGTATAGGCACCTCTGCTTATTTTGTTTTATTCGTTTGTGCTTTTTACACCCAAATTTTGCCCACCTGGAGAGCCAAGCATCGTAGGCACCCACCACAGATACGCACCAGCCAGTTATTCACACTATTGACATGTAAACGATGCACCGTTCTTTGGGGTGGTTTTTTTTTTTTTTTTTGCTTCTATATATTTTATCATCATTTATTATATCTATTTTGATTATCAATTGTGGATGACCCCATGCATAGAACAACATCAAATTTCGGTGTGTAGGTAACTAAAACGAAAATGTTATTGATGTTATCGTACAAATGTGAACACAAAAGACTATGAATATGAACCATTTCTGTTGTTTGGAATAGGGCACAAACAGTCGTAAAGCATACTCCATTCATGCATGTATAACTAACATGTTTGTATCCATTCATATGTATAAAAAGAGCTTCGAAAATCCCCCGGGCTGCTTCAGCATTAAACGAGTGCATAATGAATAATGCTATCCATGAACTTCAGCAGAGGTGTTTTTCCCTTCGAGAATTTAATTGAATTATCTTTTACGTACGCATCCACTGTCGTCTGAAATGATTTCGCCATGTATTATTGCCCTTTGAACGTTTTCTCAGTTCGAGAACAGTCGAACACTGTCCGTTATAAATGAAAGAATATAATTCCGTTTGCTCCATCTGCAACATTTACTCTAGCCCTTATATCCGAGTTATCACACGACGGGGCCTGACAATATCAGGCCATAGCAAAATAAAATGTCCCTCTTTAATGACGTGCATTGTTTAGGAAACAAAATGACTGGATAGTTATCCTTGCATTCCGCGAATCTACTATAAACATGATCAATGAATTATCCTGTATAATTGCTCAAGTTGACTAGTCTTATATATTTTCCTTCTATTCACATGTTTTCAAATTAATACCGTAGCTATATAATTGAATGGCTGCATTTTCATGACTTGAAAATTCTTGAACCAGGGGAAGATATAGTCCAGTAGATGGTCCCATAGACCATGTACAAGACCCGGAAAAGTCTTTAAGTACAGGTTTTTTGGTTGATTCGTGTTCTATATGGGTATTTAAGAAATTCAGCTTGGTTGCCAGCTTGGCAACCTTGGGCAACTTTGTTTATTTGCATAATTAGAATAATGACCTAATTAGCATAATTGGAGTATTGGATATGTGGCTAATCGTAATTCAAGAACCCCGAAAATATGGATGAAGCGACTTTTTAAGGGATTTTACGACGAGAGATTCATTTATGATATTATTTTTATCTTTTAAGTAGTGCTTTTGTCTTAAATGGCCTAATTAGCATAATGAGCTAATATGCATACTCGCCTATGCATTATATTAGCCTATGGATTAATTATCAATTTTTCTTATCTGGAAGCCTGAATATTGTGCAATCAACATTGAAATCACCTTTATTGAAGACACCCATTAATTCATGAGATGATAGTTTTTGTAGATATGATATAATTAGCATAATACGAACAATGGCCTAATTAGCATATCAATTAATATGGAATATGGGGTTAATCTTAATTAAAGAACCCTGGAAACGTGAATGAACTACCTTTAAAGGGTATTTTACGACGAGGAATTCATATATGATATCAGTTTTATCTTTTAAGTAATGATTTTGTCTTAAATGGCTAATTAGCATAATGAGCTAATATAAGCCTATGCTGTAATTAGCCAAGAATTAATGTTCATTGTTTATTTAGAACCTGAATATTGTGTAATACGACATTGCAAATCACTTTTATTGAAGACATCCCATTAATTCATGAGATGATATGTTATGTGAAATAATATAATGATCATTAAAGAACAATGACCTAATTAGCATATCATTTGTAATATGGGATCTGGGGCTAATCTTAATTAATAATCTGGAGAAGTAAATAAAAAGTCTTTTTTGATGCTACTCTACAACAAGGAATTCATTTATGACAATATTTTAGTACATGTAAGATTTGCTTTTGTTTTTAATTAGCATATTCATCACAATGAGATAATTATTATGCATAATTTAATCCTATGTGATTCAATTTCAGTATTTATCTAGAGAGCTTGAACACTGCGCAATGCAACATGTACGTCACTTAAATTAATATCATGCTGATAATATATTGCATTTTTAATGCCTATATAGTTAGCATTTAGAATAACGACTAAATCAGCATAATAGTATCTGTACCCCCTTCCAACATACACGTAGATACCATTTGGTATGGGAAGCCATATCAAAATACAACTACAGGGGCGGCGGAGTGTTTTGAAAGTGGAGAGCTGAGCCAAAGTGGGGGGAGGGGGGGGGCTGAACAGGCCAGAAATCACAAATATATATACGGTCATTTTTGCATTTTGTACATGTTTGCTAAAAAAAAAGTGGGGGCTGAAGCCCCCCCCCCCCCCACCGCCACCCGGCTCCAAGGCCCTGTCCTATTACAGCCTTTATAAGGGAATCTGCATTAAAATTACCTCTATTACAGGCATTTGAAGAGGGAGGTAGTAAAATTACCCTATTTCATAGGCTTTTGAAAACCACATTCGGGACCCTATTTCATGATTTGTCCTAAAACTTTTAAAAAAAGTAAATTGTGGTAGTTTTTTTATTTTATTTAGTTAATATTATGTAGTAAAAAAAAACTGTAATACGGGTATTTAATGCAGCTTCCTTCTAAAGGCTGTAATATGGGGTAATTTGGACATTGCTTCCCTATAAGGGTACGTGTATGGTTGACTCCTATATGGGCAGGGGAGGGGGTAAAATAAAGATAATATGCTAATTTAAATGTTATTCTAATTGTGCTATAACTACATTATAGGTCATTAAAAATGCAATATATTATCAGCCTGCTAATGATTTTAAGCGACTTACAATGTTGCATTACACAGTGTTCAAGCTCTCTAGATAAATAATAAAATTAATTCACATAGCATTAGCAATAAGCAATAATGCATAAATTATCTCATTGTTATGAATATGCTAATTACACTGTTCGTCATAAAGGTGGAATATTTTTTTCCTGGCTAAGCGAACATTATGTTGCTCCGTTATTAATTTTTTGAATGTGTTTGTCACCGCTTTCACTTTCTGGGATCCTGGGTATATCTTGGACGTTCCTTCAACCTTCCCGGGGATTTTTCTTCAAAAAAGTTTGTCACCCCCAGAGGATGGCCATTTTCGTCATTTTTTCCTATTTTTGGGGCCCTTTTTTGTTCACGCGACCCACCAAGGCCCCTCAGTCCTATCCAAGGAAATGCGTCTGAGGTGGAGATTTGTTATTGTTCTTTAAATTAAATCTAGAGTTTATGGTTACAGGCTCGCCTCTTTTGTCTAGGGGAGGGATCAAAATTTATTTTGATTGGGGTTCAACATTCTTTTATTCATTTTTACACCATGGACATTTTTATCTTCCGTATATGTATTGTAAATCTC
>CALNVZ010003428.1:10568029-10579058 GCA_940671915.1 Paracentrotus lividus | reverse complement strand
TAAGAACACATTGAGAGAGCACTTTAGAGAGATATGCTACTGCTTAACAATTGCAGCAATCTAATCTTACAAGAACATAGCATGACTGATGAAATTAAGTGGGAGAATAGTTCTTAAATAAATGGAGTAGATTTTCTACAAGATGTTGTATTGGAGCGATCAATAGTTAACAGGGCAGAATAAGTAAAAATGAATATTAATATCCTGAAAGGCTAAAATAATGAAAACAATAAGGACGAGGGTATGACTAAATGCTCTTATGGGCTAATATAATGGTCAACATTATAAAGACGAAGCACTATTTAATAAAGATAAGAAAAAAAGTGTGGATCATGTAAATATGGAAAATCTAACTACGTCGGGTAAGATAAAGAAACAAAATGGAAAAGCCGTAAAAAAAGGATCTCGTTCATTGACCCATATAATAATTTCGGGATTTTATGATATTGATGGTAAGCCAGAACTTAAGCATACCAAAAATAATGAACAAATAGGTGAAAATAGATTAAAGTCATTATCTAATTATTAGGCAAAGAAAAGAACAAAAGGTTGCCAGGTATTGCCCCAGACTGAGGCAACAACCAAAACAAGACTGAGAATTTTCATTAAACCAATAACTTAGACCAGAATAAAGTAACACAAGAATCACTTTGGTATATAAATATACAAGACTTGTTCGGGGTCATCGTATGCATAGGTCTAATTAAGAGAAGCATGCTATATCTGGACTATATTTCCCTGTTCAAGAATTTTCAAAGTCATGAAAATGCAGCCAAATTAAAATTATATAGCTAGTACGAAAAGATGTGGCTAACAAGTAAAGAGGTAATTTATATACTGAAAAATGGAGAAGAAGAATGTCGAACTAGCAAAAGATGGTATAAAATATTGCTAAGCACATAGGATCAAGCTTGAAGCAGTTGATCACAAGGCAATTAATTCATATAGAATGTTGTATAAGAGAATCGCATAAGAATTAGCAAGGACATCACTATACCGAGTACGATACACTTTGTTAATAAACAAGCTAAACACGAATGCAATGACACGTGTCAATTAAAGATGAGGCAGAGACTCATTTAATCATGTTTGCTAATGAACGATAACTGCACTCCAAAATCTTGAGATGGAAACCCAGTATATCTATAACATATAAGCTGGACGTTCTGAGCAACCGTTTCAGTGTGGCCAAATAATCCGTCGGAGATGATAGGGCTAAGAAGTAGAAATATATGATTAGCGAAGTAAAAGGAGTACGAGAAGATTTAAAAATTCCACCGTTCATATTTAATAAAACGGACGGAGTTCGCGAGAAACGTATAACATCAACCGTTTAATAATTAGAACATGAAAACCGAATCAAAAAAGAGGAAGCGCTATTAAATATCAGGAGATGGAAAATCCTAGTTCAGCACTAGTGGAATTGGCACGGCTACAAGTAAAGAAAGAATAATATATTCAACTATGAAAATTACATACGGAGAAGGAAAATATCTATTGCATTTCTCATGGGCACTAGATAGGTCAGGTTATTGATAAGTGCATTATATTTACACATAATGACGTGCATAACGTTTTATTAGAAATGCTGTAGAAAAAGATAGCTACGCGGAGTGGTAGAATATTTCGAGACAGACATGCTTTTTTATACTATAGATTGAAATGGATACAAAATGTTAAGTAATAACATGCAGTAAGAATGAAGTAGACTAGGATATCGATATAAGCCCGATAGTTTCCACAACTAACATGAGAAATAGGTCTCATAATGAATCAATATGAGAAGTCTTTTATGTGTTCAACATTTGCTTGAACAGAACATAAACATCAAAATACAATTGTTTCGGTTTTAAGTTACCCGCTAATACAAATAACCGAAAATTTGAGTGTTT
Organism: Paracentrotus lividus; assembly: GCA_940671915.1. Taxonomy (NCBI): domain Eukaryota; kingdom Metazoa; phylum Echinodermata; class Echinoidea; order Camarodonta; family Echinidae; genus Paracentrotus; species Paracentrotus lividus. The sequence goes on along the minus strand of CALNVZ010003428.1, from coordinate 10,577,166 downwards.
AGTTTCTATGCATATGCAGGGTAATACCACATATATAATGATAACCACAAAATATGTATAAAATAAATGATAAATATAAGAAGCAGAAAAAGAAAAAAAAAAAAAAAAACACTCACGACCACAAAGAACGGTGCAATCGTTTACATTGTCAATAGTGTGAATAAAACTGGCTGGTGCTGCGTATCTGTGGTGGGTAGCTACGATGCTGGCTCTCCAGGTGGGCAAAAAAATTTGGGTGTAAAAAGCACAAAACGAATAAAACAAAATAAGCGCCAGAGCGGTGCGCCTTTATAATCAAACAACAGATACTCACAAAAAAACAACAGAGAACAAAGACTAGTATTAGAGAGCTCATAAAGAATATGAATATGACCTGAGTCTAGCAAGAAAAAAAAAAAAAAAAAAAAAAGGGAAATGGAAAAAAATAGAAGAGGATGAAAAATATGCATACTCTACTATCTGAAGGAGTGTTATTATAGGTAACACAATTCAAGATCACGATGGTTATTATCATGAAATTGGAAGGACTAAATCATGAATTATTGTAAAAAGGGGCGATCCTCCGTCTCGGGGTAAAATCATAATGTCATATGAAGCCCCTTCGGAGCATCTTGTTCCATCGAACGAATACATAACTTATTTTCAAAACTTATTCAAGTGAGTGGTGCCAGATGCATCATTTCGGTTTGTCCGTCCATCCTTCCCGCTTTTCAAGAACACCTTGCATGTAAACTTGAAAATTAGGTCAGAGATCAAATGTCACAGAGGTCAACTTATAAAATTTCAGGGGGGCATTTCATCAAAGGACTTGTCAGACATTTTATCCGACAAATTTTCTAAACTTGAAAATTAGGTCAGAGATCAAGTGTCAAGGAGGTCAACTTATAAAATTTCAGGGGGGCATTTCATCAAAGGACTTGTCAGACATTTTATCCGACAAATTTGCTAAACTTGAAAATTAGGTCAGAGATCAAGTGTCACAGAGGTCAACTTATAAAATTTCAGGGGGGCATTTCATCAAAGGACTTGTCAGACATTTTATCCGACAAATTTGCTCTCAGCCAATCAGATGCAAGGATTTCAGTAGCTTGTAACAGTTTGTCGGATAAAACGTTCGACAAGTCCTTTGATGAAATGCCCCCCAGGTCGGCCTATTGGTCTCTGTATAAACTTCAGGATAGCAGAAATCAGATGATAATCGACGAGGGTTTGAGACTTTTGAATGCGTGCGATAAATCCAACAAAATGTACCTTACACACAATAAATTCAACAAAATATATTTATTCATTTTTACAGCGTGGAAAAAGAAAATTTAATTAGCTCTCTTGGGATGCTTGTTTCGAAACCCAACTCTTCCACAAAAAGCATGGAGAGCATACAAGCATGATATGTGTGGGACAACAGCGCATATAAACCTGGATCAACAAAATAATATAAAATCTTTCATCTAAATGGAATCATTTAATTTTCTAACAAATGTTTTTATCTTTCCATATAAAGTCGGCATGGAAGGCGAACAGGGGTACGACCACAGGATACTTCTTGGCGGGGAGGAGTATGAGCTGGTGGTTGGTAAGTCTCATTCATTATTCATATTTCAGTTTTGGTTTATTTTCATTTACTTCTCATTTACAATATTCGTAACACTACAAGTATGATCACATCTAATTAATAATTCAAAGATACACTTGAAATTTACACATCGTTAGGGTACATGCAGGTAATATGGGCCAGCAGGTAATATGGGACACCTGAAGCAAATCATGTCGTGACCGTCGACCGGTGACCGGTGACCGGTGTGAGCACCATAATGTTGTTCATGTGAACTGTATATACGTAAATATATCGTCGTGAGAGCATCTAATGCCGAAATTTCTCTGAGAAAATTGCTGAAAACCAAAAAGGTAGGTAAAACTTACATAAAATGTATTAACCAGTAAATGAGGCATTGCTGCACCAATTTACCACTGAATTTCATCGAAAAAAATCAATACCTACAGCAGGGGGGTACCATTCAAAATTTGTAACCCCTCTTGATGTAGGGTATTTCTGCTTGGGGCAAAATGGAACCCAATGGTGTGGGGCAAAAAGGACCATAATTTGGCTGACCCTGGGGAATTTGTGTGCTCGCATCCCTTCTGGAGACTTCCAAAAGTACATTTATTTGCCAACTTGAACAAATTTTGACAAATCAGTCCCAGGAGTTGATTATTTCTTACGGGGCAAAACGGTACCCATAAGGGTACCTTTTGCCCCAACGAAATTCCACGATCCATTTTGCCCAACTAGTGGGGGCAAAACGGACCTTTTCCGATATTTTTTCAGCTTCATTTGCCGGTATGAAAAGATGAGAATTATTGATCGATGTTTATCAAACTTTAATAAGAACTCGTCAAGGAAATATCATTTTTATAGTCTTGCTCCTATCTGTGACGTCACAGAAGCCACTTGAAGTTACTGGTCCGTATGCCCCACTTCCTATATGACTTTCGCTGTGAACATGGTATTTGTTATGCGGATATAGTTTAAAAGGTTGTTCAACGTGCACCGTCAAACCATTTACGCGATGTTCAAAAGCTTGTAGGCCTTTTGGTCTCATTTCATGGTTAATGTGTGAGTGGGTGAGTGCCTGTGGATGGCGACGGATGTGGTGTGGTGTGTGTATGTGTGGGGTGCGTGGTATGTGAGCGTGTGTTGTTGCGTTAGGATTGTTGTGGGGTACGTGTGGTGGTGGGTGAGCGTGTGTGGGGGTGTATGAGGTGTGTGTGTGGGTGTATGAGGGTGTGTGTGTAGGTTGTATGAGGGTGTTTGTATGTGTGGTTGTGATGGCGCTGTTTGTGGTGGTATGACGATGTGGTGGTTGGATGAGGGTATGTGAGTGAGGGTGAGGGTGAGGGTGAGGGTGTGTGGGGTATGAGGCTAGGGTTAGTTTGTAGATATATTATATAACAGTGTGTGTATGTGTGTGTGTGTGGTTGAGTGACGGTGCATTGTTGGATGTGGTAGGTGTGGGATGGGTGAGGTGGTGTATGCGTTGGGTGGTGGATGAGGGTGTGGAGTGGGTGGATGATGTTGTTGGGTGTATGTGTTGTATGGCGTGGATGCATGAGGATGTGTATTTTGGGTAGGTGTGTTGTGGTGGGTTAGAGTGAGTGTGGTGTAATGAGCGTGGATGGAGGTTGTGTGAGGGTGTGGGTGAATGCTTTTTGTGTGTGTGTGTGTGTATGTGTTTGTGTAGGATTAACACTTCGGCACACCATATTGCATAGTTGTTATACATTCGGCTCAGATAGGGTACATGCAGGTACTATGGGCCCCCCTAAGCTCATTTGCCTAATTTGCATAAAATTACGAAATGACACACAGTCTAATCTTTTGTTTATATGAATCAATGACTACTGCTCTAACTTTTTTGTGAAAGAAAACAATTATCACAACCCCCTGTCTGCAATATTCAAATGTTGACTCATTACCAAGTGCCCATGTTACCTGCATGTGCAGGTATATGGGCACATGTCATTAATGTACGTTTTAAAAAACTACCAATTACTCTACCATGTCTGGAATTTGCTTAAAATGTTGAAAATCATTAACTTTAAGATATAATTTGAAATTATAGACCCTTCAGTAAAACCTTTGACTATATTTCATTGTTATGTATTTAGTAATATTATATTCTTTTTTTAATATTATTTTAATATTATTTTCATTATCAAGTTCAATATAGGCCTACAATAAGTTATTTATATTAATTATATACTGTGAAATATACCCTAACAAAATTGTAGCAAAGAGATTGGATGCCTTCATCCCAATACTAAGTACCAGAATCATTTCCGCCATTTTGGATGTCCCATATTACCGTGCACTAATGTGTGCTTGTGTCAAGGCAAGCATTTAATGCAACATTGCCCCTTCACTAAAACAAATTGACCTGTAACACGCTAGTATGATCAAAATGAAACTATTAAGCTTACTAAATATACAAAACAATGATGTTACCCCTCAAACACTCGTTCACCATCACATTCTGTGAAATATCAAATTTTACATCAGGGTAAAAAAATGCCGTAAGTTTTACCTACCTTTTGGTTTTTCAGCATTTTCTCAGAGAAATTTCGGCATAGATGCTCTCACGACGATATATTTACGTATAATACAGTTCACTATGAACAACATTAATGGTGCTCACATCCGGTCAACCGGTCACCGGTCGACGGTCCACGACATGATTTGCTTCAGGTGTCCCATATACCTGCTGCCCATATTACGCCATGTACCCTACGTGTGTAAATTTCAAGTGTATCTTTGATTATTAATTAGATGTGATCATACTTGTAGTGTTACGAATATTGTAAATGAGAAGTAAATGAAAATAAACCAAAAACTGAAATATGAATAATGAATGAGACTTACAACCACCAGCTCATACTCCTCCCCGCCAAGAAGTATCCTGTGGTCGTACCCTGTTCGCCTTCCATGCCGACTTTATATGGAAAGATAAAAAACATTTGTTAGAAAATTAAATGATTCCATTTAGATGAAAGATTTTATATTATTTTGTTGATCCAGGTTTATATGCGGCTGTTGTCCACACATATCATGCTTGTATGCTCTCCATGCTTTTTGTGGAAGAGTTGGGTTTCGGAAACAAGCATCCCAAGAGAGATAATTTAAATTTCTTTTTCCACGCTGTAAAAATGAATAAATATATTTTGTTGAATTTATTGTGTGTAAGGTACATTTGTTGGATTTATCGCACGCATTCAAAAGTCTCAAACCTTGTCGATTATCATGCATTTTCTGCTATCCTGAAGTTTATACAGAGACCAATAGTCCGACCTGGGGGGCTATTTCATCAAAGGACTTGTCGAACGTTTTATCCGACAAACTGTTACAAGCTACTGAAATCCTTGCATCTGATGGCTGAGAGCAAATTTGTCGGATAAAATGTCTGACAAGTCCTTTGATGAAATGCCCCCTGAAATTTTATAAGTTGACCTCTGTGACACTTGATCTCTGACCTAATTTTCAAGTTTAGCAAATTGTCGGATAAAATGTCTGACAAGTCTCCTTTGATGCAAATGCCCCTGAAATTTTATAAGTTGACCTCCTTGACACTTGATCTCTGACGCTAATTTCAAGTTTTAGAAAATTTGTCGGATTAAAAGTCTGACAAGTCCTTTTGATGAAATGCCCCCCGAAATTTTATAAGTTGACCTCTGTGACATTTGATCTCTGACTAATTGCAAGTTTACATGCAAGGTGTTTCTGAAAGCGGGAAGATGGACGGACAAACCGAAATGATGCATCTGGCACCACTCACTTGAATAAGTTTTGAAATAAGTTATGTATTTCGTTCGATGGAAAAGATGCTCCGAAGGGGCTTCATATGACATTCATGATTTACCCGAGACGGAGGATCGCCCCTTTTTACAATATTCTAGATTTAGTCCCTTCCAATTTCATGATAATAACCATCGTGATCTTGATTGTGTTTTACTATAATAAACACTCCTTCAGATAGTAGAGTATGCAATATTTTCATCCTCTCTATTTTTTCTCATTTCCCTTTTTTTTTTTTTTTTTTTTGCACTCGCAGTCATATTTTGAGCTCCCTAATATAGTCTTGTTTGTTTGTTTTGTGTTTTGATGTATAGGCACCTCTGCTTATTTTGTTTTATTCGTTGGTGCTTTTTCACAACCCAATATTTTGCCCACCTGGGAGCCAAGAATCGTAGGCCACCCACCACAGATACGCACAGCCAGTTATTCACACTATTGACATTGTAAACGATGCACCGTCTTTGGGGTGGTTTTTCTTTTTTTTTTTTGCTTCTATATATTTATCATCATTTATTATATCTATTTTGATATCACATTGTGGATGACCCCATGCATAGAACAACATCAAATTTCGGTGTGTAGGAACTAAAAACGAAAATGTTATTGATGTTTATCGTAAATGTGAACACAAAAGACTATGAATATGAACCATTTCTGTTGTTTGGAATAAGGGCACAAACAGTCGTAAAGCATACTCCATTCATGCATGTATAACTCAACATGTTTGTATCCATTCATATCGTACATAAAAAGAGCTTCGAAAATCCCCCGGGCTGCTTCAGCATTAAAACGAGTGCATAAGAATAATGCTATCCATGAACTTCAGCAGAGGTGTTTTTCCTTCGGAATTAATTGATTATCTTTACGTACGCATCCACTGTCGTCTGAACATGATTTTCGCCATGTATTATTGCCCTTTGAAGCGTTTTCTCAGTCGAGAACAGTCGAACACTGTCCGTTATAAATGAAAGAATATAATTCCGTTTGCTCCAATCTGCAACATTTACTTAGCCCTTATATCCGAGTTATCACACGACGGGCCTGACAATATCAGCCATAGCAAAAATAAAATGTCCCTCTTTAATGACGTGCATTGTTTAGGAAACAAAATGACTGGATAGTTATCCTTGCATTCCGCGAATTCTACTATAAAACAGAATCAATGAATTATCCTGTATAATTGCTCAAGTTGACTAGTCTTATATATTTTCCTTCTATTCACATGTTTTCAAATTAATACCGTACTAAGCTATAATTGAATGGCTGCATTTTCATGACTTGAAAATTCTTGAACCAGGGGAAGAATATAGTCCAGTAGTATGGTCCCATAGACATGTACAAGACCGGAAAAGTTTTAAGTACAAGGTTTTTTGGTTGATTCGTGTTCTATATGGTAATTAAGAAATCTCAGCTGGTTGCCAGCTGGCAACCTTGGGCAACTTTGTTTATTTGCATAATAGAATAATGACCTAATTAGCATAATTGGAGTATTGGATATGTGGTAATCGTAATTCAAGAACCCCGAAAATATGGATGAAGCGACTTTTTAAGGGATTTTACGACGAGAGATTCATTTATGATATTATTTTATCTTTTAAGTAGTGCTTTTGTCTTAAATGGCCTAATTAGCATAATGAGCTAATATGCATACTCGCCTATGCATTAATATTTGCCTATGGGATTAATTAATCAATTTTTCTTATCTGGAAAGCCTGAATATTGTGGCAATCAAACATTGAAATCACCTTTATTTGAAGACACCCATTAATTCATGAGATGATAGTTTTTGTAGATATGATATAATTAGCATAATACGAACAATGGCCTAATTAGCATATCAATTAATATGGGAATATGGGGTTAATCTTAATTAAAGAACCCTGGAAACGTGATGAACTACCTTAAAGGGTATTTTACGACGAGGAATTCATATATGATATCAGTTTTTATCTTTTAAGTAATGATTTTGTCTTAAATGGCTATTAGCCATAATGATCTAAATAAGCCTATGCTGTAATTAGTCAAGAATTAATGTTCATTGTTTATTTAGAACCCTGAATATTGTGTAATATCGACATTGGCAAATCACTTTTATTGAAGACATCCATTAATCATGAGATGAATATGTTATGTGAAATAATATAATGATCATTAAGAACAATGACCTAATTAAGCATATCATTTGTAATATGGGATCTGGGGCTAATCTTAATTAATAATCTGGAGAAGTAAATAAAAAGTCTTTTTTGATGCTACTCTACAACAAGGAATTCATTTATGAAACAATATTTTAGTACATGTAAGATTTGCTTTTGTTTTTAATTAGCATATTCATCACAATGAGATATATTATTATGCATAATTTTAATCCTATGTGATTCAATTTCAGTATTTATCTAGAGAGCTTGAACACTGCGCAATGCAACATGGTACGTCACTTAAATTAATATCATGCTGATAATATATTGCATTTTTAATGCCTATATAGTTAGCAATTTAAGAAATAACGACTAAATCAGCATAATAGTATCTGTACCCCCCTTCCAAACATACACGTAGATACCCATTTGGTATGGGGAAGCATATCAAAATTACAAACTACAGGGGCGGCGGAGGTGTTTTTGAAAGTGGAGACTGAGCCAAAGTGGGGGGAGGGGGGGGGCTGAACAGGCCAGAAATCACAAATATATATACGGTCATTTTTGCATTTTGTACATGTTTGCTAAAAAAAAAGTGGGGGCTGAAGCCCCCCCCCCCCCCACCGCCACCCGGCTCCAAGGCCCATGTTCCTATACAGCCTTTATAAGGGAATCAGCATTTAAAGATTACCTCCTATTACAGGCATTGAAGAGGGAGGTAGTAAAATTACCCTATTTCATAGGCTTTTGAAAACCACATTCGGGACCCTATTTCATGATTTGTCCTAAAACTTTTTAAAAAAATGTAAATGTGGTAGTTTTTTTATTTTATTTAGTTAATATTATGTAGTAAAAAAAACTGTAATACGGGTATTTAATTGCCAGCTTCCTTCTAAAGCTGTAAGTATGGGGTAATTTGGACATTGCTTCCCTATAAAGGGTACTGGTATGGTTGACTCCTATATTGGGCAGGGGAGAGGGGTAATAAAGATAATATGCTATTTAAATGTTATTCTAATGTTGCTATAACTACATTATAGGTCATTAAAAATGCAATATATTATCAGCCTGCTAATGATTTTAAGCGACTTACAATGTTTGCATTACACAGTGTTCAAGCTCTCTAGATAATAATAAAATTGAATTCACATAGCATTAGCAATAAGCAATAATGCATAAATTATCTCATTGTTATGAATATGCTAATTCACTGTTCGTCATAAAGGTGGAATATTTTTTTCCTGGCTAAGCGAACATTATGTTGCTCCGTTATTATTTTTGAATGTGTTTGTCACCGCTTTCACTTTCTGGGATCCTGGGTATATCCTTGGACGTTCCTTCAACCTTCCCGGGGATTTTCTTCAAAAAAGTTTGTCACCCCCAGAGGATGGCCATTTTCGTCATTTTTTCCTATTTTTGGGGCCCTTTTTTGTTCACGCGACCCACCAAGGCCCCTCAGTCCTATCCAAGGAATGCGTCTGAGGTGGGAGATTTGTTATTGTTCTTTAAATTAAATCTAGAGTTTATGGTTACAGGCTCGCTCTTTTGTCTAGGGGAGGGATCAAATATTTATTTGATTGGGTTCAACATTCATTTTATTCATTTTTACACCATGGACATTTTTATCTTCCGTATATTGTATTGTAAATCTC
>CALNVZ010003428.1:10557407-10568004 GCA_940671915.1 Paracentrotus lividus | reverse complement strand
TGTTTCAAAAAGCTGTAGGCCACTTTTTGGGGTCTCATTCATGGTTAATGTGTGAACTGTGGGTGATGATGTCCTGTGGGATGACGAGAATGTGTGTGTGGGTATGTGCTGTAATGTGTAAATGGCGGTGGTTGGATGGTATGTGAGCGTGTGTATTATGTGTTGTGCGAGTTAGGGTATTGGTTGTGGGTGTACGTTGTGGTGTGGGTGAGCGCTGTGTGTGGGGTGTATGAGGGTGTGATGGGGTGTATGAGGGTGGTGTATGTGTGTAGGTGTATGAGGGTGTTTGTATGTGTGGTTGTGATGGGCGTGTTTGTGGTGTAGTTGACGATGTGGTGGTTGGATGAGGCGTATCGTGAGGTATGAGCGGAGAGAGTGGTGAGGTGATGGGTGTGTGGTGGGTGGTTATGAGCGGTCTATGGGCTTAATTATTGTAAGTATATGATATATAACATTGTGTGATGATGTGTTGTGGTGTGAGTGGACGGTGCATTGTTGGATGTGGGTAGGTTGGTGGATGGGTGAGGTAGGTTGTATGCGTGTGGTTGGTGCGATGAGGTGTTGAGTGGGGAGATGTTGGTTGGGTATGTATGTGTGTGTGATGAGCGTGGCAGCATGAGATGTTTATTTTGCGGTGATGGATGTGTTTTGCGTGGGTTAGAGTGTAGCAGAACTTGTGGGTTATTGAGCGTGGATGAGTTTGTGGCGTGTGGTTGGTGAATGCTTTGTTAGTTGTGTGCTGTCGAGTAGGCTGTATTTTGTATGTCTTGTAGTGGACAGGATGACATAACCACTTCGAGCCACACCATATTGCATAGTGTGTATACCATTCTCGCTCAAGATAGGGTACATGCAGGTAATATGGCCCCCCTAAGCTCATTTGCCTAATTTGCATAAAATTACGAAATGACACACAGTCTAATCTTTTGTTTTATGAACAATGACTACATGCTCTAACTTTTATTGTGAAGAAAAAAACAATATATCACCAACCCCTGTTCTGCAATATATTCAAATAGTTGACGTCATTACCCAAGTGCCCATGTTACCTGCATGTGCAGGTAATATGGCACATGATTTAATGTACGTTTTAAAAAACTACAATTACTCTACCATGTCTGGAATTTGCTTAAAATGTTGAAAATCATTAACTTTAAGATATTAATTTGAAATTATAAGACCCTTCAGTAAAAACCTTTGACTATATATTTCATTTGTTATGTATTTTGTAATTATTTCTTTTTTAAATATTTATTACATATTATTTCATTATACAAGTCAATATAGGCCTACATAAGTTATTTATATTAATTTATATACTGTGTGAAATATACCTAACAAAATTGTAGCAAAGAGATTGATGCCTCATCCCAATACTAAGTACCAGAATCATTTCCGCCATTTTGGATGTCCCATTTACCTGCACTAATGTGTGCTGTCTGTGTGTCAGAGGCAAGCATTTAATGCAACATTGTACCCTTCACTAAAACAAAATTGACCTGTTACACGCTAGTATGACAAAATGGAAACTATTAAGCTTACTAAATATACAAAACAATTGATGTTACCCCTCAAACACTCGTTCACCATCACATTCTGTGAAATATCAAAATTTTACATCAGGGATAAAAAATGCCCGTAAGGTTTATAGAAAGAAATACTTTTGATGTCAAGCTATGAGAAAGTTCCGTTTTGCCCCTAGGGTCCGTTATGCCCCACCTTCCCCTAGGCCTAGAGAAAACATTAGATTCTCTGCAAATAATAGGTCAATATCTAAGGAAGATCGATTTAAGGAAGATCGATTAACTGTTAGCGCTGCGCGTCACAGCTGTCTGCAAAACCATTCAGGTATACTATTTCCATGCTGCATGACGCAGTATAATATCTCCCATCTCTCTCTCCATCTCACTCCATCTCTCTCTCTCTCTCTCTCTCTCTCTCTCTCTCACACACACACACACACACACACACACACACACACACACACACACACTCTCTCTCTCTCTCTCACTTGTTTTCAACCAAAAAAAAGTGTAAAAATACTGTTTATGAAGTTTGTATTAGAAGGTGATGAAAACCCAAATATCATTACTAACAAGGCGGAAAGCCGTCAACGGTTACTACTAAGGTACAACTTTGCTTGAAGTAAAAAGGGTATTGGCTATCTTTTCAAGCATTATCCTTTAAATGCAGGACTTTCTTGTAAGTCCCCAAATACTCCCCTAGAAAGATTGAACTACACTGTAAAAGATATTTGTGTTTTTACAGCAAAATGCTGTCAGCAGAGTTGCCATATCTTGTCTGTAACATTACAGAAATGTTGTTTATTTTTCTCCTAAAAATATTTACATTTGAGATACAAATTATACAACAGGACTAACACATTTGATCTGTTTTAATTAACTTCGTAGGCCTGCGCTATAGAAAGTCTGATTTTATTTTTTCGTTTCTAAATTATTCATGGAGAAAATTAACAGCAATACTGTTTAAAAAACGACACATTTTATGGCGACTCTGCTAACATCAATTTGCTATTAAAAAAAAACAAAAAAACAATACAGTTTTTCTTGTATTTTTTTTTTTTTTAATAATTTATTTTGTTTAATTATTTTTTTTTTTACATTGTAGAAGAAAACAAAAACCACAGCAAAGGAATAATCATATTATTTCTATTTCCATTAAAAAGTTTCTTCCCACTCGTTGGTCCTTGAGTATGCTCACTAATATAACTTTATGTATATGCTAAACGGTTTTATACACAGTCTGATCAACTTATACATTAGTATAATTATCATCATGAGCCATTGGTAAATTAATTTTATCATTTTAATAATTCGCTTTGTAAATACAAATTGATATTATATAAAAGATTCTTATTCATAATACACGTTTCATCATTATCACAGGTTGGCCTCTCGTTGTACGTTAGTAACATTGGAAGCATACATTTCATTGGACTGAGTGGGACGGCAGCTAATAATGGGATTGCTGTCATCTCCTATGAATTTCACGTAAGTTATAAACACTTTATATATATATATATAAATATTTAGCTCTTTCTTTTCACAAATGGTATAAATTAGCATCGCCAAACACTTTGAATAAGAAAGCTATGTTGGACAGAGTCAGTTTTAGTTTGCTATGTTCTTGCGAGTCGCTCTAAATCTACTCTGTTTCATTTGATTGCAGGGCCTGTTTTGTCTTTTGCTTCTCGGATATATCTTCATGCCAATCTACATCTCATCTGGTGTAAGTATTGTTATCAGTATTTACAACTTATAACTAAGAATACTTAAGATGGTATTAGGGGTATAGACACGCATTAATTTCTTTCGCTATTTAAAAACAAAAAATAATTAACTGGAAGGTGATCTATACATCACCCCCCCCCCCAGTAACAAAAGAAAGTGCGTCCAGTTCTATACGCCAGTGATGGTGATGATATAAATATGATATAAAGCCCAAAAATACTACAGATCATGATGATTTTTTTATACGTCATGAAGCTAAGAATACTAACGATATCTGGTTATGCGAAATAAAACTAAGAATATTAAAATATGATAATGATCATACAACTTGGAGCTCAGAATACTATATAAATTTGATGACGATGGTCATACGACATAAAGCTCAGAATGCTAAATAAATTATGATGATGATGGTTATACGACAAAAACATGATAAACCTAATAAAACTAAACATGATGATGATGGTTGTACTACGGAAGTTTAAAAAGTTTATGATTAATTTCAATTATTTTCACTCTGCAGCATAAAATACAATAACATGAAATTGTGGAATTACAACGTACATGTATATGAAACAAACCAAAACAAAACATCGATATAAAAAAAATGTACATGATGGAAAGGGTAGTAGCTAATAAGGAATGAGCCCTAATGTGATGCTGACCCACGTGAATATTATGATGATGAATGGTTATACGGAATGAAGCAGAGAATATGGTGATCCATCGTACGACGTGCAGATAAGAATACCAATGATGGTTATACGACATGACGCTAATAATACTAAATATGATTATGGGCAGGAGGAAGAGGAGGTGGAGGGTCGTTTTCGGTAGCCAGACTCGGGTTTTTTTTTAAGTATCTGAATGCAGTTAACATTTTACAATACAAATTACTGCCAAATGATTAAAACGAGTTTATAGAAGACCTCATGCAGTATATCAGCGATACTAATAATGAAAAACAGTTGTAGAACATGGACGGATAATCGAGTGCATTGTAATTATGTTCAAATTTTCTGATTCAAATCCTTTTAAATCCGCTCACGATGTGTGGAGAAATTTTAAGCGCTGTGTGTCTTCAAGGGAAAAGCACTATGCCAAATCCAATTGGAAAGAATTTTATAACGTAACCATGGTAACAATATATTTGATTTTATTACAGGTTATCACAGTACCCGAGTATCTACAGCTCCGCTTCGGTGGATCCAGACTGAGAGTATCGATATCAATCGTCTCCATCGTTTTTACTATCGTTTCTACTCTTGCTGTAAGTTATACAAATATGAATTTTGATCGGTGTAAAGAAACAATATCAATTTGATTTTCTCAGTATAATGATTAGGAACATTAATCAACGCAACCAATATCTGCTTAATATAACCTCTAGAAGGAGAGTTATTAATGGGAAAATAGCTTTCTCAGTTTTCTTTTTATGGAACAAAGTACTGCAACGTCCTTATAGTAAGTTTTAACTCAAAGTGTGGTTTGATAAGAATTTCGAGGAACACAGAACAGAGTGAAAGGGCAAGCATGATGCAATATGTACGTTTATTGATCTAACATAACAGTATTTATAGGTAATTATTTTCTTCAACATAATAATTTGAACATGAACATTATGGATATATAAATATAAAGAACGAGCAAAATTAGCAGATTATTTTTTTTTAACTTGGAAATTCATATAAAATTTATATACATTTTTTAATGAGATGCATATAGGGGATGCCCATAAATGATATGTACGAGATGTTGTAATCATTGATACTTTTATATTTTTGGGTTTTCAGTCGGAGATGTATGCGGGCATTGTGATCATACAGCAAGTTCTTGGTTGGAATCTCTATCTTTCCCTCATCTTACTGCTCCTAATGACTGCAGCTTATACAATGGCTGGTGGTCTTACAGCTGTTATCTATACCGATGCTCTTCAGTCTGTTATCATGATCATTGGTGGATTTATCCTATTCTTTATCTGTGAGTTTACATTACATCATAAAGAAAAATGAAGGGTCAAAATGACTCTATTCTAAGTCCATTTGGGCCATACCGCTCCGGATCTACTATGGGTTTTCCCGGTCAAGTTTAAACTATCTCCGATCAATTTGACATTTCTTACAAGCACTTTCGTCCGAAATGTGATCGCGATTAAAAATATAAACGTTAATTCAATTGACCGATAGCTCCTTTCCATGAAGAATCGTTTAAATTGAATGAACATTAACGAATTCGATTGCAAAGAGTTTAAAATTGACCGGGAAAACCTATATTATCGCAATGCATTTTTAAAGAAACCTGTAAGTGACCAGCTTCACTTTAACGCCAAGCCCCTTTCCTCCCTCCACATCCTTACAAAGACGCCAATAACTTAAACTATAATTATAGTTCTGGAGAATTAAAAAAAAAAATAGGCTAAACATTGATCTTTTCATTCCATGTTAGTTTTACTACTAGTTGTTATTAGATATCTTACCAAGAATATATTTTGTTGTTGTTTTTAAGTTTTAATGCATGACATTCATATGATTATTTAAGCCCGTTTAATTGCATTTTTGGAAGAAACTCGAAAAATTAGTTTTCCCTTTTTTTAATTTAACAGACAAAGCATTATACAAGGTCTAAATGAGAAACAAGAAATTCGCAGCAATCTGGTTTAATTACCATTTTGAACAACGGTATGTAAGAAAATTAACGTAATCCAAGAGATTGCCTAATTTTTGTTTGTGGTCTTTCCCCCCTTCTTCTTCCATATTCAGCTATGACGGAGATAGGTGGTTTTGGTGCGCTCCGCGAGGCCTATATGCATGCCATCCCTAACTCCACTTTAGAAGAAATGGCGATTAACCCACACAATGCCACGACCTGTGGAGTCCCCACCGAGAATGCCTGGCATATCTTCCGCTCTGCAGACGCCGGAGACTACCCATGGCCTGGGGTGGTGTTTGGTATCTTCTTACTCTCAGCTCAGTACTTTTGCACTAATCAGGTATACAGTCTCTTTACTTCGAAAAGCGATTAAATACATTATGAATGCTCATAAATGATATATTATTTACATTTTTTGGGGGTGCTTCTATTGAAGCTAATAGATAATTAGGTAAGATAGGTAAGTATACACTCTGGAATTAAATTACCTGTGTCATAGGAATGTATAAAATTTGTATAACCCGGCCACTCGCAAATAATATGAAATTAGCAATAGGCCTACACTGTAAACAATATTTGTATTTTTACATCAAATCTGCTGTCAGCAGAGTCGCCATAAAAAAATGTAATTTAAAAAAACAGTTTTGTTGTAAATTTCTCCTGCAAATAATTACATGGGAAATACAAAATATACATCAAAAGTAACACATTTGTTCCGTTTTAACCAAATATGTACGCTATAGAACTCTAATGATTTTTTCCCCTTCTCTTTCATAAATTCTTAGAGGAGAAATTTACAACAAAACTGTTTTTTTAATTACATTATTTATGGCGACTCTGCTGACAGCAGATTTGCTGTAAAAATACAAATATTTTTTTACAGTGTATTCACCCGCAGTGGGCTATTTTAGAAATATATGAAACTATGATATTAGCCGTGGTAATTAGTATAGGTATATATGAAATTATAATATTAGCCGTGATAATTATTACAGTAATTTATGAAATTAGCAATATATTACCGGGAGTATTAAAGGAATATATGAAATAAGCAATGCTCACACGCAGTATCATAGGAATATGTGGATTAGCATTACATTATCATGTATAGAAATTTATATGGAATTATCATTCAATTAATCTTGATTACAGTTAAAATCTCATCAGGTATACTGTATCACAAGAAGTATTAAAGGAATATACATAGCATTGATTATCATCAAATCACTCGTAGTACAAGTTATCACGATTTTCTCCTTTAATTTCTTATGCCTCCAAGAGAAGTCATTTAGGATTAATCTATCCTTTTTCAAACTTTCAGTTTTTGGTGCAGCGATCAATGTCTACCAAAAACTTCACACAGACGAAAGCAGGTGCTGTGTTCGCAAGCTACCTCAAAGTCCTACCTCTTCTTCTTATGATCTACCCTGGTATGGTCAGCCGAGCATTATGGCCAGGTATGTATCTCTACTTCTTATGATCTACCCTGGTATGGTCAGCCGAGCATTATGGCCAGGTATGTAGCTCTTCATCTTATGATCTACCCTGGTATGGTCAGCCGAGCCGTTATTAAGATTCCCAAAAAAACTTTCAACAACGATAAAGGACAGGTTGCTGTTGTTACCGTTAAGCATAACAATCAAAGTCCTACCTCTTGTCCACCATTCTTAATCCGACAATCTTACTCTCTGGTGGATGGCGAGTCCGAGCATCCGATGGCCAGGCTAATGTTATCTCTACTTCTTATGATTCTTCGGAATACCCTGGATCCATGAGTCAGACAAACCGCCGACTCAGCATACCATAAATTCGGCCATTTGTATGTAGCTCTTCATCTTATGATCTACCCTGGTATGGTCAGCCGAGCAGTTATGGGCCAGAATAAACGAAAAGGATATGATAAGGCCTTTCTTCTTCTTTATGACTCGTACCCTGGTATAGTCAGAAAAACGCGAGATTCTGCGCAGGATGTAGCTTCTTTCTCTTTCCATGGATCTTACACTACCATTCCGCGCCTGTGTTTTATGGGGTCAGCCGAGCATTTGCAGGCATATGTAGCTGTTTCTTCTTATGATCTACCCTGGAAATAGGCAGTATAATTCACGAGATTAGAGCTTCCAGGTTACTCGCTGAGCTCCTCTTCTTATGATCTACCCTGGTATGGTCAGGACCGCTGAGCATATTGATGGGCCAGGGATGTAAGCTAACTATTTATGATACTAGCACTCATATATTGAACCAGGTGTGGTCATGCCAAAGAGCATTTGAATGGGCCAAGGTATGTACGTAGCTTCTACGTTCTACTGTTATTCTATTGATCCTAGCCTGGTATGGATCAAGGCCGTAGACGAGCAATATGGCCTATGGTAGTGGTAAGCAATTTACATTCCTTATGGTTTACCCTGGGTATTATTGTTGTCCCATACCGAAGCTAGTTATGCGCCATGTTAATGTTAGCGCTCTATCTTCTATGTATGAATATATCTTTACATTCCTGGTTAATGGTCAGCCGAGGCATTATGGCCAGTTAGTAGCTCCTCTTCTTCATCTGGATGTACTGCTTGGACCAGATGTTGATATGGATCTCTGGATGGTCCAGTAGCATTATGGCAGGTATGTACTCTCTAGCTTCTTATGATCTACCCTGGTACTGGTCAAGCCGAGCATTATCGCCAGGTAGTAGCTTCTATTCTCTATGAGCTACCTGCGTATGGTCAACCGCAGCTTATGGCCAGGTAATGTAGCTCTACTTCTTATGATCTACCCTGGTATGGTCAGCCGTAGCATTATGGCATCGGTGAGTACGTAGCTTTCGTTCTATGATCTACCTTGTATGGTCAGCCGGTCTATATGGCCAGGTATGTATCCGGTCAGCAACTCTACCTTCTTATGGTCTCTACTTCCTACCCGGCTTAATGAATCAGTTTCGCAGCCATTAAAATAGCGGACCAGGTATGTAGCTCTCTTTCATTAACGATTTCTACACCTAGTATGTGTCCAATTTGGCCGAGTTCCTAAAGCGATCTGATAACGGCCTAGGTGATTGTTAGCTACTTATTACACTTGGTAGATGTTGTTCAGACCGAACAGTTATGGTCCAAGGGTATGTGACTCTTCTTACTTAATCATGAGACTCCTAGCACCCCTGGTTTATGGTCAGCCGAGCATTTTATGGCCAGGTAGTTGTAGCTCTTCTTCTTATGATCTACCGCTGGTATGGTCAGCCGAGCTTTATTGGCCAGGTATGTAGCATCTTCCTTTCTTATGTATCATACCCTTGTTTATGGTCAGCTGAGTAGACATATATGGCTCAGGTCATGTTAGTCATCCTCTCCTTCTTAAAGAATTTTCACCCATGCGGTTATGGTCTAGTGCCCGAGCCAGCATTTATGGCCAATGGTATGTAGCTCTGATCTTACCTAGTATAGAGGCTATCAGCCTTTCGGTACTTATAGCGTCAGAATAGCTGCCTATGTTACTATACATGTGTCTCCGGATATGTAACCCGTAGCTCTACTCTTAAATTTAGCTATTCTACTCCCTTCCCGGTATGGGTCAGCCGTAGGCGATTAATGCCAGGTATGAGCTCTTTACTTCTTAATTTGACTTTATTCGACCTGTTCATTAGGTCAGATCCGTAGCAATACTGTAATGGCCCAGGTACTCGTAGCTTTCTTCTTCTTATGATCTACCCTGGTTGATGGTCTAAGCAGAGCCCAGTTATATGGCCCACCGGTATGTATATAGGCTCTTCTTCTCAATTGATATCTACCCAGCGTGGCTAGGTCGGATCAGCCGAACTGTTGGCACGGATAACTCGTAGCTTCATTCATTCTATTCGCTCTTACCCTGGTTATGAGTCAGCCGGGCATTAATCGGCCCACGGTTCCATATATTGAAACTTCGTGAACAATCATACAATCCATAAGGACAGTGTGTATTTGTTACTAGTATAACCTCAAATACCAAATCCGTCACTCAGGTTACCACATACAGCGCACTAACGCCCAGAAGAATTCTCCTACGGTCGAAATGTGGTTGTACTGTGGGGTATTAAGCACTGTCTGCATCTACGTCTCCTGATCGTCGATATCGACCCCGGATAACATATGACCCGTGATAAGATAGCCAGCCGTGTGTCAAAAGGAGAGTTGCAAGCTGTGAGTGCAGGATCGATCAGTATTTTTATCATGATATTTTTTTTAGTTGATATCAAAACGCGGGGGAATAATATTACCAATATAGACCATAAATCTATATCAATAAGAAAGTCTCCATATCAATATTACTGGACAAGAGAATTCTAAATATATTTCTTCCACATATTCCAGCGTAACTAGGAAATCGATGCGCTGCTGCTAATTTTACAGAAAGCTTTTAGTGACATGCTGGTTTGTACCTCAACCAGAGAATTATTTTCATATTATCACACTCATGTGAAATAAACGACCCAAAAATGACTAAAATGGGAGATTTTAAAGCTCAAAAACGCCTCCATGGTGCACGTAAATATTAATGATAGGTTGATAAAGTGCCCCTAGACGCGTAAAAAAAACTTTCTTCCCTAAGGTTTACACTGTTTAGTATCACATCCTCCCTCTATGAGAAACCTGTGTAGGGTGTAACTTAGAAGATAAAAGGAATCTTTTCATACGATTAATTGTTTTAGGATAATTCCTGAAAATAGTATATTCATA
>CALNVZ010003428.1:10440446-10557382 GCA_940671915.1 Paracentrotus lividus | reverse complement strand
CAAAACTCCTGTTTTTCGGGCATTCCTTCCATTGACAATCGGTGCGTGAAAATGGTTTTCCTAGAAAGAAGCCCCAACGTTTTCATATGATGTAACTCTACTTCTTATGATCTACCCTGGTATGGTCAGCTGAGCATTATGGCCAGGTATGTAACTCTACTTCTTATGATCTACCCTGGTATGGTCAGCCGAGCCTTATGGCCAGGTATGTAGCTCTTCTTCTTAAGATCTACCCTGGTATGGTCAGCCGAGCATTATGGCCAGGTATGTAGCTCTTCTTCGGGTGTTTCCATTACCTGCTACCCTGCTACACTTCCAATTTCTGCTATACACCTTTTTCAATTTGGACTCGACCATTTATCCCGTTTCTGTGATTGGCTATTTTGCTCATGAATATATATATCGCCACCTTTCCTGATAAATGTATTTGCATAAGAAGGAATGTAATTTTGTGTGCGTGTACTCTGTGTGTCGATAAACGTCACGCGAAAAATACGATACGAACTCGTAGGATTTTTTACTGCCAAATCCTTGATTTGTAAACGCTTTTTTTCTCTTTATTCTATATTTATCATTTTCATCTAATCTGTAATAAGTAGGCCGTCTCTAGATGCTTTGATCGTTTTAAATGTTGTTTCGGGAGACGTACTATGGTCCGCTACAATACAAGGTTTGTTGTCTTTGAGAAGCGACAGGCAGTCAGCAGCGTAGAGCTCTTCATTGAGAGTCGTGAGGTTCAAATCCGAAATCGAGGATTTTTTTTCTTTTTTCTTCTTCTTCTTCGAGTTTGATTCTTCTGACGTCATTTGACTGTTATTCCTTCTTGAACAGACAACACCTATAAGTTATTTTTTTCTTAAGATAATCGTGTAGCTAAAGTTGAGATGACAAGATTTTTAGAGGTTAGCCTATGGACCCATATTTTTTTCAACAGCACCCCCCAAAAAAAAAAAAAAAAAGTTCACCACCATTTCAAACTTTCCAGTGGATTTTTTTTTTTTTGTTGACACTCAAGTTAAAAAAAGGTCACAAGTCACCACATTACGACTTTCTCATAAAAAAGCTATTTATTAAAAAAAGATTGCTCCCGAGGAATTGAACTCAAAACCTTCCCGTTGGCAGACAATGACGCTACTGACTGCGCTGCCGCCCACTATTCGTGAAAACGTGGTATTTAGTATACAGATATGTACGTCTTCCCAAATCAACATCTAAGAACGATCACAAGCAATACCCGACTGCCCTTATTATTAACAGATAATGGTGAAAATGATAAGAAATATAGAATAAAGAGAAGAAAGACGTGTACAGATTAAGGATTCGGCAGTCAAAATCCTACGGGTTCACGTATAGCGTAAACGTTAGATCACCACACAGAGTACACACACACACACACACACACACACACACAATTACAGCATCCAATCCTCCAATCACAGAAACGGAATCGGACCAAGCCCTTTTTCATGCAAATCAGGAAAGGTGGCGATATATATTCATGAGCAAAATAGCCAATCACAGAAAGGGAAAAATGGTCGAGTCCAAATTGAATGGGAAAAAGGTGTATAGCAGAAGTTGCAAGTGTAGCAGGGTAGCAGGTAATGGAAACACCCCTCTTCTTCTTATGATCTACCCTGGTATGGTCAGCCGAGAATTATGGCCAGGTATGTAACTCCATTCCACTTGGCGTAACCATGGTAACAGAATGATTATAATCCCTATCATCATACGATCAATAGAAAGTGCTGTTGCCCCCTGCATCCATTAGAATTCCGAGCTTACTCATTTTTATTTCTAAAAAATGAGCAAAGAAAATGGGATTCCATCGGGATTCGAACCTGAGACCTCCATATTGCTAGACAGGTGCTCTACTGACCGAGTTATGGCAAGCCCTTAAGTCGATGTCCGTCTGAGAGACCACTTAGCTTTCAATTATTGAATTATCAGAAGCTATGGGACCTCTTTTTTCTGTATATACATGTAGCGATTGACTGATATAAAAGGTAATTGTATCTTCTTTAAAAAAAAGGTAAATGTGCTATTATTGTTTTGAGTCTCTTGTGGTAATATAGGGATTGAGCAGTTGCAGGATTAAGACGGTGGAAATGTGATGTTATAACACAAAATAATGCAGGTAAAGATATTATTACTCAAGATTTGATTTGATTTAAGAATATTGAATCATATTGTTTTGATTTCTAGACGAAGTGGCTTGTCTTGACCGTGATTCATGCCGAGAAGTGTGTGGAAACCCAAACGGCTGCACTGACATCGCTTACCCACGACTGGTTCTAAGACTAATGCCAACAGGTAAATATCCAAAATTAAATGGCAAGCGCCATTAAAATCAATCAATCAACAACAACAACATCAAATTCTACTCTTCTATAGTTTTTAAGTAAAACCTTTCCAAGGGAAATTTTGTTGAAGAAATTTTGAAAATAAAAGTTTGAGTAATACTCAAGCATTTATATAAAAGTTTACTTGGTGTAGCTTTCATTATTTGATTATCAATCTGTTATTTTTTTTCTCATTACATAATTTATTCTTTGAATTTCATATTATTATTGATCATCTTTATAACTTTCAAAGGGACGGTTGTACTGAAATATTCTTGCATTTTCAATCTATTCAATATTGGAAGAAATGAATAACATTACAACTTTGTTTTGAGGGTAAACATCTCTTGGAGGGATGCATGGATGGGGCATGGCTTTCCCAATTCATATTCACGAGAGTAATCGTTGAATGTACACTTTTAAAAAAACAGAGAAGTTCTTGCAGCAGGGCTTCAAGAATACCTATAATCTTACGGCACAGTTGCACTAAAATTACAGAAATTGGCATATGGGGTATGAAATTGTACTAATTTCCTGTGATAATTAAAAGACCTGTTTTCCTTATCAAAAACAGACCTGTTCTGTTAAATCGTAGAAAATTTCCAGAATAAACCAATTTTATTTAATTTTAATGACTAGTGTAATTTTACTGTAAATTGTGTTAACAATATTGTGCAGTAAGATTAGAAGTGTTCTTGAAGCCCTGCTGCAAGGAATTTTTCTGAGTTTTTTTAAGGAGAAAAAAACAAACAGAATCATTCTGTATATTCTGGAAATTTTCTGCAATTTAACAGAACAGGTCTGTTTTAGAAAAGGCAAAAATCTTTAATTTTTTTATTTCACAGGAAATTTGTAAAATTTCATACCCCATATACCAATTTTCTGTAATTTTACTGCAAATTGTACAGTAAGATTACATGTGTTCTTGAAGCCCTACTGCAAGAATTTTTCTGTTTTTTGTAAGGAGAATTTCTAACACTGCATATAGAAACGCCAGATCATTTAAATTCCTCGTTATGGATATTAATTTGACAGGGCTCAAAGGGTTAATGTTCGGAGCCATGCTTGCAGCCTTGATGAGCACACTGACATCTGTATTCAATAGTTTAAGTACTCTCTTCACCATGGACATCTGGACTAAGATTAGACCCGTTGCCAAGGAAACAGAATTATTGATAGTTGGCCGGTAATGTTCTCACAAATGATATATTCTATTTCTCTTATCTACACTTTAGCTATAGGTATTTACACTTAACTTTAATGTAACTACTATAGAAATAGTGTTTGATGATCATATTTTGAGATCAATCATTTTTATTGAGTTTCTTCAATCAAGGGGTGAAAAATCGTATGAACGAAACAGCCGCGGACCCAGGGGTCTACCTCTCCCAACCTCATTCCATTTAGAAATGCCGAAAAAGGAACTTTAAAAAGGGGGTAACTTTCCCCAAGGTCCCCTGGGGCTCGTTTCTCGAAACCGTCATCAGTCTAATTTCATGGACATCCCATTGAAACGTATGTTAATTCTAAAGCATCCCTATGGGTTGTCCAAGAACTTACACTTAATTATGACCGTTTCGAGAAATTGACCCCTGGATACACACCTGTTCCCTGTAACATATAAAAAAAAATAATAATATTAATTCAAAACAGCTATTTCTGATTGGTTCAAAGTGAGACTTTCTTGCAAGAAATGTATGCAACAAGAAACCTGATTGGCTTCCTTCAGTTTGCAATTGATCGTAATTCTTTGTGTTACAAGGTATACCCCCCAAAAAATGTATTTATAATTACGTATTCATTTGATTTTCAGGGCATGTACAGGTGTGATGGCCATTATAGCCGTTCTATGGCTCCCTCTCATTCAAGCATCGGGGACCGGTCAACTCTTTGTCTATATACAGGCTATGACGTCATACCTGACCCCGCCCATCTTTGCTGTCTTCGTGGGGGGCATGTTCTGGGAACGAGTAACTGAAAAGGTAACTAATTATTTTATTTAATTTTCAGGGCATGTACAGGTGTGATGGCCATTATAGCCGTTCTATGGCTACCTCTCATCCAAGCATCAGGGACTGGTCAACTCTTTGTCTATATACAGGCTATTGCGTCATATTTCACCCCACCCATTTTTGCTGTCTTCGTAGGGGGTATGTTCTGTGAACGAGTAACTGAAAAGGTATACGTTTTAACCAATTGTTTATGGCAGATAAAATAATAATAATAATAATAAAAATAAGCAGTGGTGGATCTAGCTAGGCGGAGGCGCAAGGGGAGCACGCCCATCTATATTTTTTTGTTTATTTATTTATTTATTTTTTTTATAGAATCACACATTGACCATTCATGTTGATAAATTGATTTAGAAGAACATTGCCTTCTGCGCCCCCTCGGTTTCCAAATCTCTGAAATGCATTGCTTACCCCACCGTATTGGAAAATGCATGGCCCGTGTTTAAACATACATATCTCCATAATTATCTGTTCGCAAAAATGATATCATTAGTCTTGTATAAAACTCCATGAGCTTCCATGTATATACACTCTATATCTTTTTTTACAGGGTGCGTTTTTCGGTCTTCTAGCTGGCGTCGTGGTGGGTATTCTTCGTATGATCCTGGACTATACCTACCCTGGACCAGGATGTGGTCAACTAGATACTAGACCCAGTGTCATTACAGACTTCCATTATCTTCACTTTGCGTGTGTACTCTTCGCTATCACACTCATTGTGATCATCATCATCAGTCTATTCACACAGCCCATCCCAAGTGAAAAGGTACCAAACCATACCCCATTACAAAATTGATAAAAATAAACTAGATGAATATTGATAATTGGCCGTTAATCCAAGAAAGGAATGATTTTTGTAGGATTCCACTATACCACTAGTTTTATTATTATTATTATTATTTTTTTTTTTTTTTTATAAGAAGTCAAGATCCTTTTACTTTATCCGACAATAGCTTTATTTTTCCTATATACATAATAAAACTTTACCAAAATAAAAAGAAGTTCGTATACGAAAACTTTACTTCTCTGACTTACGGGCTAGCTTTTGATTTTTTCTTACAAATTCAAGCAAAAGTTAAAATCGTTAAAAGAAAACAAAGAATTTTTAATTATAATCTTTACGAGGAAACGCCGAGCGATTACTTACTTTGGTACGTCGACAAACTGATAACCAAAACGAAATAAATGAAACAAATTAACTTGATAATACTTCAAATTAAAATACAGCCTGATAACGAAAATGAGGTACACGGCCATGATAATTTACCAGACAAAAAGCAGATTCTTTAAAGAAATTTAACTTGAGCTAGTTCAAAACAAATTATATCATTATTATTGTTGACTACAACAATGTCATTTTTGTATCATTTTGTAGTTGGTGCGTCTTACATGGTGGACGAGGCATAGTAAAGACCCACGTGAACCAATGGAGGACTCTTATAAACCAGTGGATGTTAAGACAGATAATCCGAACCAAATGGAGATGGATGATGATGGTAAATAGATCAACT
Source organism: Paracentrotus lividus (assembly GCA_940671915.1). Lineage (NCBI taxonomy): Eukaryota > Metazoa > Echinodermata > Echinoidea > Camarodonta > Echinidae > Paracentrotus > Paracentrotus lividus. The sequence continues at coordinate 10,551,520 of CALNVZ010003428.1, read as the reverse complement.
TTACTTCTTTATTTTTTTTTCTTTTGAGTGTTTATTATAGATCGGTTCCACTTTTTTAAAGAACTATATGCATTGACTGAGAATAATTTAATTTTAGAAAAGATAAAGGAATACAGCATTTAAGATTGGTCAAATTTTTGAACGGGAACGCAGTGGGTTTATGTTGTAAATACATGTATGCACTAATACCAATTTAAAGATTTGGACATTGGATTATATTTGCCATGGTGTGTGCTCCGTAATAGTTTCGCAGCCTAAAATATAAATTATATAAAATTTCAAGTCATGTTTATAATATTCCGTTTGAAACAATAGCAAAGTACCAAAGCTAATAGAATTTCAAGCATCTTTTCTGTATTATGTGAAAGACATGTAGTATATACATTTTTGTATTGAAAAAAACCTTACTTACCCACAGTTCGATCCTCCTATAATAACAAGTGCCATTATATTATCATTTTTATCACAGTTGAGATTAACAATCCATCTTGTGCACGTCGAGCATGTGGTATACTATGTGGGATTACCTCTGGCAAGCCTGCTGATCAACCCAGTGAAGAAGACATCAGAAAGATGACATCGCTACAAGAATCTCCTTTTTGGTATCGAGTCATGGTTGCTAATCTTATCATCGCCATAGGATTTGGCATCTTCCTCTTCGGGTTTTTTGGTTGATAATAATGATAATAAATAACTTTTGCGTTATTAGTTACTAGCAAAGTTATGTATAAAGCGTATAGAGACAACCCCGATCATTAACTATAAAACTTGGAAATGTATATTGATAAGGAGGTCGTCCTTTCCTAATAACACGTTTATCAGAAGTGGAACATCAGATAAATATATTAGTGAAACAGGGGTAATAATATGCACCAAAATAGATAGTTAAATTCATTCGTCGATATACACCTTTCTTTGTTTGTATACCTTACCAATAAAGATGAACAGTTTGTACAACAACGCTTTAACAGAATGTGGTCTTGATACACATTTCCAGCAGCTTTCACCGTCCCGTATGTTTCAATGACATGGCGAATATTCAAAATTCTTCTTCCAGTGTTATTTTGCATAATCATGAATACAGGCACATTAATTAGTTGGCACGTTTTGGGTTAGTTTGTTGTTATATACGAAATCCTTTAATGATTCAAATGTGTATATTAGAAAATAATATAAAATCACTGTCTTATTCCACCGATAGCTCTTAAAATATTGGTCTATTGGTTATTATATAAAATGCAGCTCATCGAAGTTTTCCTTGTCTTATTTATAAAGAGGCTTGCGATGTAAAGAATATCTTTTGGAAAAGTGTCAATAATATTGTTTAATGTGGTTTAGACATTTCTATTTGCGTTCTTAAACAATCAACTAATGAGTGTCGTGTATTTTCTCTTTTGTAAAATACCAGTCGTACAAGTGGTATGTGAATTAATTTTATTATTCAAATTAGTCAAATTGATGTTATCAATTAATGTTTTTTCTTGTATATATTTTGTTCATATTCGAAGTAAGATTTTCATCTTACTAGTTGGTGGCGATTAAAATAAATGAACTGATTAAATCAAAACAAAAAACAATTTTTATAGAGTTACTATAGCTTCATTATCAGACTGGTTTATCTTGAAATAACCATTACAAATATTTGCGACTTTCGTGGGTAAAGGGTAAATAAACTCTGATGAGAATGAAACAACTGTCAAAGACAGAGAGGAAAAATTATATAAAAAGGTCGTACTTAAAAAGCATAGAGAGAAATAATTGAGATAAGCATATAAATATTATAGAGACGGAAAAAAAATAATAATAATAGGCGACAAGGGCACAAGCACACAGAGAAAGTAGAAAAGGAAATAATAAAAGAGCAAAGAGAGAGGAAAATGAAAATGGAAGATACTTAAAAGCATACAGAGAATGAGAAGAAACAAATGAAAAAGGAGATACATCGATTTAAGAGCATATAGGAAGAGGGAAAGGGGGATTAGAAAAGGAGATACACTCACTTAGCACTGGTATTGCAACATAGCTAAATCTGTACATTTTTTAATATTTGCAAGTCTTTTATATATTGACATATTTCATTCACGGCCAGAGATTTTGCGAAAATCTTTGTATATTCTGTAAGAAGAGACTTGTCCCTTTTCAATCCTGAGATCAGTAAACTCAGACATGAGAAGAAACAAATGAAAAAGGAGATACATCGATTTAAGAGCATAGGAAGAGGGAAAGGGGGATTAGGAAAGGAGATACACTCACTTAGCACTGGTATTGCAACATAGCTAAATCTGTACAAAGGGGCGACAAATGAACAAAGGCCCCTAAAAAATGAAATTTTAAGAGATGGGGATTATCAGTGAATAAAATAAGGAGGAGTCAAATTTCTCCGCAAACTGTTTACATGTTTCCATCATCCTTGTGACAAATTAAAAATAGTCATAAGGACCATCACAAAGGCTAATGAAAGAAACGTCACGCACAGAAGAAAAAATCTGTTACGCCGTTGCTAAGGAGAATGCGTGGCAAAATCAGAGGTCGTGAATATCCAGCAAAATATAATTAAAGTGTGAAATTTGTTATTTCTTTTGGAAACGACATTATATTTACTACAAGAATTCAACAGTAAATTTGGAATCCGGTGGAATAAACTTGCTTTAAATCGTCGATGCAATACGGGACTAAATTGTTCCTTGGCAACGATAGATTTAATTTTATCTTCTAGGGGTGTTCCTCATTTTGTACATCATTACAATGCTACTTTGGCTATTTTTAAATTACCACAAACATGTTAGAAACATGTTAATAGTTATCAGACAAAGCTGATTCCCCTTTAATAATTTTATTCATTAATAATCCCCACCTCTTATTTCAATTTTAGAGGCCTTTGTTCAATTGTCACCCCTTTGTTTAAAAAAGTGCCCCTGTCTCGAGTATTTACTGATCTCAGGAATGAAAAGGGACAAGCCTCATCTTACAGAATATACAAAGATTTTCGCAAAATCTCTGGCCATGAATAAAATATGACAACAAATAAAAGACTTGGAAATATGAGAAATTGCACGCATTCAGCTATTTTGCAATAGCAGTGCTGAGTGAGTGTACTTAAAGAGCATACAGACAGCAATGTGGAGAGAGAAATCATGAATAAAACGAGGTACTTAAAGAGAAAAGAGAGAGGAGAATGAGAAAAGGGGGTGTTTAAAGATAGGGGGAATGAGGAAAAGATACACGTAAGAGAGGGAGATGGGGAAGAAAATAAAGAGAATATTGAGCAGAAAATTAAGAAAATACAAATGGAATAGGTAAGGGAACATAAATGAAACATTCAAGACATTGTTATCTTTATATTTTTCATTGTTTTATTCAACAAAAACAACAAAACATTCTATGTACACAACCACTATTTACAGTTAAATTACAAGGCATCGTTGATTCCTATAAAATTCCTCAAATCTCACAAAGAATGTATGTACTCACAATGAACTTGTGAGATCTTCATTGGCTTTCATTTCATCTACCAAGAAGATTCATAGTACTACACATTATATTCCTGTATAAATATATTCAAATATCCCGCTATCTCAGAGCTCCCGACAAAGTCAGGTCAAAGCTAACTTCCCCCCAAAAGCTCTCAGTCTTTAAGTTACATTTTATCATGACCTGATTGTGACGATCTCCTTAAAAATTTTATTGATCAGTCTTCTATTTTCAAAAGAGAGTAAAACCACAACAACACGTGACAGACCAAGTATTCGTGCTAAAACGTATTGTTTGGCAGACCGGACCGAGAAATGAAAACCCAAATTACATATAAAACAAAAGCTAAATTTTTTTCATAATACAACAATTCCCAATTTAAGCATTTTTATCGTCCATCTAGAAAGTATTTCATTAAAAAGGCGATCAAACCTCAACCAGGCCATCCCTCCCAAATGCTCGAAAAAGTACCCCTATTATAATGGCGCGGCTGATGACGTCAAAACATGTTAACGGAATGCTACATGCTAAATGCTGAATGAATTTGCCCTTTCATTTCATAACAATAGAATCCTAGCACACATGGGGTTTATTGTTCTGACATAGCAATACAAACATGCTTTCTAAAGGCGAAACCCAATCATGCCTGGCCGTAGCATTCCCTTAAACTTCTTTGACGTCATCAACCACGCCATTAAAATAGGGGTAACTTTTCGAGTATTTGGGAGGGATGGCCTTGTTGAGGTTTGATCACCTTTTTATGAAAACTGTTATGAAAATTGAATTAATTTTTGGGGTATTTATGTTATACGCCTACTTAGCTTTCAATTGATGTAAGGTTGTATTTACTCCGTCCACGGTCTTTAAAAAATAAGATCGACATTCTCTCAAATTATTTCAACCTTTGTCAGTTAATCATGGAATACAATAAAAAAAAATTGATTTGCAACAATACATTGTTGTGTAAACACATTTGATTGGGATTTTCATGAAATCACGATTGTATTTATAACACATGCAAGACAAATAACAAGAATGTCACAATGTACACTTTGGTGATCTACTTATATATACATGTATATATGCAACATTTTATCTCTGAGTCAGGGGGGGGGGGAGAAAACATTAGATGTCTAAGAAATAAGTGTGACAATCACTACATCTTCGTCATCAAATTACATGGAGTCGGACCAATATTCTTGTGGATAGTAATTAAATTACCCAGAATACTGAACAATAGATAGATGAAGAAAAAAAGTACAAGTTTACTTTTAATACTTAGTCCTATGACAAGACAAATCAATTTAAAGGAAGTCTCGGATGGTTTTTGTCATCAAACGATTTTCATAATTGTACTACATGATTGGACTATTCCTTGATGTTTAGTGGTATCAAAGCGAAGAGTATAAAAATTTAGACTGCTTATAAAGTTGTCTGTGTATGTGTCTTTGTTTGTACTTTGATTTGTAAAAATTCAAGCTGGAATGTATTTATTTTGAGGTCTAGGCACACATGTCTTCATAATACTATAAACAATCAACAGACCTTTTCAGATCACGAGTACTCATAAAACTGCCTTACTAAAAGAGACCAATAATCTCTAAATGAGAGACTGCAGCAAATACATACAAGGGATATCTTTGTAAACAAAAACAAATATATTGCAGCACTACTGGCTCATATTTTTTTGTCCAATAAATATGAGAAACTAGCACATTCCACTACCTGAGGACAATTCCATGCTCATATCTGTCCAATACTTGAATACCTAGCACAGTCTATTGGGGTTCGTATTACTTCAGGTTCATATTAATATGAATAGTACCAGCACACTTATATGAAGTAGCACACTAACGTCCATTGACAGAATAAATATTACATTTGACAATTGTAATAATGCTAGACTTGCTAAACTCTGTTTTCACACATTATTGACCTAGTACATGACTCAAATCAACCTAAACCAACTTCTAATCACCAGAGTCCTACTAAATGTATGGTATCAGTAAAAGAAACACCTTTATGACACATTTCAATGTAATTCCACAAGGCTTATAATGTACAGCTCGGGCAAAAATTATTAGACCAAGCTCATTTTCTGTTCTGGGACTAGAGTGCCATTTGCATTACTAGCAACGAAAGGTTTATACTCACATGTCAATGATAGCCTATAATTGCTGAAGAATGTTTAGAAGTAGAGTTAGTCTGTATTTAACATGTTTTCTTACCACACAAAGTGAGAAACACACATTGAAACCCATATCAAAAAGAGCTTTGTCCAATAATTTTCCCAAAACTTTAGATGAACAGAGAATATTGATCCTGGAGAAGTATTCTTTTAATTTTGTAATCTTTATCTGAGAAGATGTGTAAAGCGATTAGAGATGAATTGGTATCATATTAGGTGGTATATAAATACAAAATATCATCATTATAGAAGTCAAAATTATAATACCCAGAGACAAATGGCATGGCATTGTCTCACCTCCATCATGCAAAACAGTCTACTCCTGTTATAATAAAGCAATTCTCTTGGTCGATCCCAGCTATAAACAAGTGCGTAAGTAACAGGATTTTGTTGAAACAAGGTAATTAAGTTGGTTCAGAATGCCTTGTTATCATGGGGGTAGACTGTACAGTCTGTGTCAAAAAAAAAATGGTACAGTCGGGAAAAAACCATTAAGGTATGAAATCTTCTTGAATGATGCGTGAATGTGGTACCAACTTAAAGCCAAAAGATTCTTCTTGCTGATGTACTTTGTTTTGTATAATTTTCTTTTGCAAAACAAAAGTTATGCTAAATTTTGTACGGCGATGAGCTAATCGAAATTACACACATCCATTGTTCCGGTGCGCTGAATTCATGGCTATTATGTGCAACACCCATAGAAAAGCATGCGCAAAGTACTGATTATAGAAAAATGGTCATATCTCAAGATCTACAGCACCAAATGGGATGAAAAAAAAATTGCAGAAGAAAGCCCGATTTTCCTACTTTATGGAAACATAAAACACTTTTAGAATGTGAATAATTTTCATACTTAAAAAAAAAATGTTTTCCCCTTGTACCATTTTATTTGACACAGACTGTATGTGCTTAGGACTAGCACTTGTATACTGTCTGTTCATGCTCCATAGTAGGCCTAAGCAGTAATTTGGGGCCCTGTTGCATAAAACTTGCTACTTTAATATAGTACCTTTGACATCGATGGTAACTTCATGAAAAACTGGGTTTTGGTGTCTTCCACAGTCATGATAGTGTTTAGATCACTGCCAGTTTGGCCTTCTAGCCTCTATTGAGAACCTACTGTAACTCATTTAATTTCTTTTCTGAATCTTGTTGCTACATGTATGCAGGTGAAAGCAATTCTTGAGTGAGTAATATGGTAAGGTTACAAAATCTAGGAATTTTGGATGGAAGGTAAAAATGCAATATTTGTCACTTGAAGCTTAGGATTTGGAGAGGCAAGACCTGTAGTGTTAGTGCCTATTAGAGCAGCCGAGCAGTTATTCTGCTAGGGTTTGGTTGCCATCAGCTAGGCTGACAGAGTTGGGCGAAGGCAGCCTATTTGTGCTGTACTTGTGGAAACTGGGTGTGTCAGTTTCTTGACAGGCTTATAAGGTGGAACCAAAAATTTTAGGGGGCTGTTGAAGATTCTTTAAAGCATACATTCTTGTCTTTCATATCAAAGCATTCACTTTCTAATATATATATATATTCTTATATGTTTTATTGCCCTATTATTCTTCTTCTTTTTTCTTTTTTTTCCCCCGAGTGCATAGGGGCTGACACGTAAATTCAATTTCTGTGATATACGTTATTCAATAATTATTATTATTATTATCATATGTATATTTTTTTATGAGAATAAGAAAAGCTAAATGTTCCTGGCTCTCCTGAAGCACTCTTGTAATGGGAATGCCTCACTACATCATTTCAGATATAGACTAAAGGTGTAACCATTCTCATAGTACTTAAGTACTTAAATAGTCTACAAAGTCAAAACACCAACGTGACCTATATTTAAAGGGTAGAATATGCCAGAGTATAGTTTCTATAACTGGTCCCATGTCTGTATGTACACCATGTACATATAGCTTGTATTTATACAGGACCCAATATGAAACCCATTCATCTCCAAGTGCTTTACACATCATTTCAGATAAAGATTGCATAAAAATTAGTCCACGAATTCATATCACTAAAGTCACATACATGAAACTGGAACATTCTATCACGACTTGGTCCCTGTCTATACACAATGTATAAATATAATAATAGTTTGTATTTATATAGCGCCTAATAAGAAACAGTTCCGTCTCTAAGCACTTAACAACATTACAATTAATTAGCTAGATATACATGTATTATCTTACACTAACTAAATTATATCATTTGAAAACACAAAAGTAGTACCATCTCATAGAATACTGTCGGAAAAGGACCAAAAAAAGAGACATATCCAACTCCTCATATCTGTTATGTTTGGACATCATGAAATTGAAGAGAAAAGTCAACAGGGAGAAAATTTGAATTATGCCAAATGGAGATTTAAAACAAATTTTTTCACATCTGGAGATACGAATTGTACATGTATAACATCTCAACCATGAGTATTACGCCTGTGTCCAACATCATGGCTAAAGTGCCCACTTTTCTATATTATATATAAAATAGACTTTTCTGTAAATGATTATTACTACATATACCAGTTATCCATTTGGGATAATTCTGTCAACTATGACAGAATATGAAACTTCTATTTCAGTTCATAGTTTGATTCCCTGCACTCATGCAAGTATCAAAATGTCCCTTTGCTTAGTGCCAACATGGCATCTGGGGTATTTTCAAACAGATTAATAACAATAACATACTATATTTCATAGTGTTATCTTCCATTTTTATTACATGCTCAAAGAGCATATTTTGGGTCCATATTCTGTTTACATCAAACAAAAACAAAAAAGCAGCACAAAGCGAGCACATTTAATGAATAAAAATTATAATGCTATAAAATAATGGTGATAAATATTTAAATATTAAAAAATAATTTCAGTAACATTTGGCAAGTTTCTTGGGGGTTAGTCGATTGATTGATTGATTGATTAGGGTTTAACGACACTACCAACACAATGTGTCATATAAGTGTCAAACTAGATATTACTTTCATGTGTATACTGAGTTAGTTGGGTGGCTACTTTCCCGGGAAAAAATTCCCTACTCTTTTCGAATAGGAAAGCAGGTGCGGGAGATATTGAACCTAAAACTAATTACTGAGTACAACTTCGGCAAATTGACAAGATTCCACCAAGACAGCAAGACAAAAAGCATATATAATGGAGATTCAATGAAATTTTCTCTAAACACAATTGCTCTGCTGTAAGAGTGAGCAATTATTTCAGGAACAAATGTCGGTTCCCCTAAAATTCACAACTGAGTTGAACTTATGACTTTGGTAAATTTACGAGATATTAGTAAAGAATGGTGTAAAGGGAAGCTATATGATCAAGGTGAAAAGATTATATATCAACAATTTACTAAAGAAACTACTATTATTGAAGATTGCTTTGAAGATATCCCTATTATTAATGAAAAGAATCTAAAAACTGGAATAATCACAAAAACTATACTGCACTATCTACATGTAAATCTGAATCAAACTGTAAGATAAAAAAGATGGAAGATGAACTGAAAATGAAAGACAAATAGTATAATGTCCAAATAACAAAGCACACGTACTGAATATGAGTATTATGAAGAGCCTCCATACAAGGAAAGTAGAAGACCCAGAAATCTGATTCGGTTTAAAAAGAGCCCGTTTTTAGGCTATAAAACTTGCAGCAACGTCCATAAAAATTCGTAAAACATGTAAGATTTGATCCTTCATTCCTTGAACAATTTCCAAAAGCCAGTAATTCAAACAAAGCTACATTGCAGCACTTGCAAGGTGGAATATTGAATCTATAACCTGAAAAATAAAAAGCTTGCTTTATGCCTTTTTGGCTTGATTTTTTGACAATATTTAGCTGTAGTCACAGCAAATTAGATAAGTAACAGTTATTATGTCCTGCATTGTGTATCAAATTTTGCTTCCGAAACATAATCAGTGACTCTTCAATAAAAAAAAGGCATTTATTAAATGCATATTTGAAAATATCAATTATTATTACCTGTATGAGGCATTTTGGAGACAAGATATAGCGCATATTTTGTCTGCCTAATTGATCCAGTCAACAAAAAATACGTCACAATGGATAAGTTGTACCACAACGGGCCGTAATATCCATACTCCCCTCCTCCGTGATTCCCTATTGGGTTTATGTACAAAATTGCCGGTCCGTAATATCCATATTTTGTCTGGTCGGGGGTCCTACGCGTAATTGTAATGATGCATGTTAACAAAGAGTAAGACAATGGATACGCACAGAAGCATTATTGCGTCACAATGGTACAACTCAGAATGCTGAAGAAACAAAGAAAAGAAAAAAAATCCCACGACAAATGCCCAGTTTAAATCAAGTATTTTATTCTCTTTAAAATGGGGCTAATTGAGGTTAACAGGTAATAATAATAATATTGACTGGCTTTACCTTCGGGAGATACCTCCTATATTTCCCTCACAAGACCCATATTGCCCTCATCTTCGACTCGAGGCAATATGAGACTTGGTTGGGAAATATCTGCGGTATCTCCCTCAAGGCCAGTCAATATTATATCAATATTGCATTAGGAAATGCATCAATAAATCTATTTTTTCAATTTGATATATTCATTTCTAAATCTTATTCTCTCTTTTTTTTTTCTATTCCAAAATATTGAACTGAAATATTGTTTAAGTAATAACTAATCTATTTGTTTTATCCCCCTTTTCCATTTTTTTTTTGTTTTGTTTTGTTTTGTTTTGTTTGTTTGTTTGTTTTTTTTTGTTGTTTTTTGTTTTTTGTTTTTGTTTTTTGTTTGTTTTTGTTTGTTTGTTTGTTTGTTTGTTTGTTTTTTTTGTTTTTTTTTTGCATTTATGCATAAAACATTCATCTTAGAGGCATAAGAGTGGTAAGTATAATACAGGTTAAAACATGCTTACTTTATTGTTCTGATTTCATAGTAAGCCAAATCTTTATAAGCCATTCTCCCTATTGAAAAAAATTCTTTTCTTTTACTCCTCATCTTGAAACCAATTTGAGGGTGTATTGTTTAAAGGAAGGTTGATTAACCAAATCTGCCCGGGCTCGTTTTTGAAATCGTTATAGCCCGGGGGGGGGGGGGGGGGGGGGGCTAATTTAGCCCCCCCCCATCTCGGCCGTCGATCATACGACCGCGACGAAAATTGGCACGTACGTCCCCTGTTACGTAATTGCATAGTTAATTTTTCCGAAAATGATTTGTTTTAATTATATATGCTAATTATGCTAATTTATGAATGAAATCATACTTTTTGCTCTAATTCACTAAATATAGCTCCTAGAATGCTAAATTTTGGTGTGAATGTTCTTTATAGCATGCCTATCAATTGTACTTGGAAAAAAATCTGGTATCAAAATTAATAAATTTTATTGTTTTTTTAATTTCTTATGTATTTCTCTGTTTTTTCCACCATTTTATTTCTATTGTTTTTTCGACAAAATTGGTCCGCGACACTATTTTGGTCATAAATAGCAGCAAATCAAATGATTATTATTAATAAAAGCAAAATTAATCACTCATTTATGAATCTTAGCTGAAAACACAATTTGTATTGACTTTATACATGAAATCACGTTTTAGAGCAATTTTGCGTCTGACGCACGGGTACAAAACTATGCGTAACTTGCGAACCGGGTACCCAGGGGTCGCGAATTTGGTTTCAAGAGATGCGCAAGACTTCAAAGAAAAAACTCATGAAGTGCTGCGGCTTTAGCTTCTCACGAAAAATATCGAGGGGGGGGCTAAATTAGCCCCCCCCCCCGGGCAGATTAGGGTTAACGTCTTAAACGCGTGTCTCACTTACATTCCTAGTGAGTTGACATACTTGGTGTTTACAAGGCACACAGTCCTTATGAATGCTACTTAGATTCTGACTGATTTCTATTACAAAATCAGGCACCTGTGTACTCACATTGAGAACCAGTGCTTGCAGTATGGAATACAACTTTACACTATACTCTAATCCATTGTCAATATCGATAATCCCCTCAAAAAGTTCAAGTCCGGCCACATCTACAAGAGTCATGACTCCGAGAACCTTACTCAAACTTCTCAGTATAGCTTGATGTTGGTCAGTTTCATCAGTAATATGCCCAAACAAAGCTTTGAGGTTTTGGAAATCACGAGGATTGTTTTCTATATGGTGCTTTAGGTTTTGCAACGAATAACATTTATCTAAATCTGGTTGCGTTTCTCTTGTTTCAATCACATTATGATGTTCAGGACAAAAGACTCCTTCCTGCACAGTACCCATGCTTACATGATACCTAGCAGATGGTATCAAACCCTCCAATGTAACTCCCTCAGATCCAATGTGGATGGGACCATCTCCTGCGCACTCACAGTCCAGCTTTGCGTACAGGTCACTTTCAGTGGTATTGATCGCTACCGAGGTCTCCCCAGGGATGACGACCGGTACAGAACTTGTGGGTGTTTGGGGCGGGGTCATTTCAATGCTGTTGTTACACGTAGAAACTGTATGGAATAATCAGCAATTGTAACAAGAAAATACTGATTATTTATGTAACCGCTCATTTGGTGGCAGGGGAGGGGGGCGTAATTATAATGGCATCGGTAGAAGCTGTATAAAGAATGATTAAACAATCATATCATTTTAGGACATACATCAAAATTTACAGTCCATTCTGGTTATGATGTATTCAGTGGAGGCGGGGTCATTGCTATATCATTGGTAGAAGCTGTATTGAATAATCAAACAGTCATAAGTATATTCAATACTGTATTCACTGTTATTTTCGCATGATTAATTTTTTGCGCTGAGCTGCCTCAAAGAATGTTCACAGGTTCTTGAATTCACGCTGCATTTTAGTAAGCACACAATTGAATGCACCCATTATGTGCATAAAAAAGCATGCTCACATATTTGCGCATTTTTAAATTCACGCCTGCCGATCTTCGCCCGAAATCCGCGAAAATTAATGTACCGCAAATATTTCCACGACTACAGTATAAGTCCACTCCACTTAAAACAAGATCCTCTGGACACAACATGTAGGTTTCCAACTTTTTTTTTAAATTGGGAGAGGGAAGAATTACCTTGTTATTAAACATATCAGTGTATCCATGCTCGTTACAACAGCAGAGGACTGTATTAATATTCATGACATACATAAAACTACCAGTATGTCTGACAAACCTTAGAAACTAGAGCAGGCTATATTTGCATATCTTTTATTTTCTATTTCACAGACAGGTTAATATGAAAATTGAAATAATGATTAGTATGGACATGGTACGAGCTGACTAATGTACAGAGTTTCATTTTAAAAGGAACTAAATCAACTTTTCATGAAAATTGAGTTATTGATATCACACCATTGTTCAGGTAGGTACCTGTCTTTGAACCTAAGGCGACTTCCCAAAAAGTAAAGCCGCATAGCAGCGTTTTATACCGGATGTACTAATCCCCTCCAATTAAGCCAATGAAAGGATAATAGGGGATCGACAAATCCGGCATATAATCCCACTGTGCGGTATTCACGCAGAAAGCCACGGCTTTATCTTTTGGTATGCCACCTAAATTTTGAGAGAAATTATAACAAAATGCTCTTTCAATACCATTTTGTGAGACTTATGGACAAATATTGTAAAAAAAAAAACCCCTCTTCCCTGAATTTACAAAAGTGGATATAATGCCCTCCTAATGCTGCAGTCACACAGACACTTACGTACAGAAACGTTTGTGTTGTTTTAATCTCATTTCATCTTCTATTCTATCATTTCTTATGTATTTCTCTGTTTTACTGGATGAATGAAATTATCAATATTTCCACTGCTGACTATGACGGGTAGGCATCTGTGGGGATTCGCAGAAAAGAAAATATTTTTTGGACGCAACCGGACGTAACTCAACGTAAGTGTCTGTGTGACTGTAGCATTACTTTGGGCGTTTCATAATATATGGGCACAAGTAGCGCCTTTATTGTGAAGTCACACCTCCACGTTAATCCTGAAAGATTGGTCGAAAAGAAATGTACTCAACCATGCATTAATCACCGTGTCTCTCTTTCAAAGGGATTACAAACCTCAATCAATAACTATAGTTTTCTTGGGATTACTCTTACAGTTCTATTGATTAATCCTCATTTCTCCCTGCGCTTGTGATTCATCGTTTAGTTAGATATTCAATTCATTTAATTTGTCAATTCTCACTCATGCTGCGTGCAACTATAAGGAAAGTAAGTTGTCGACCCACAAGAAAAATTAGACATCTTAAGCTAATGAACGTTGGTGGCGCATGCATAATGAAATGCACAAATTAAAACATTGTATCTTACCTATCATAGGCTCTGTGGAGGAGGAGGTTGGAACTGCCCTTTTACACTTATGTTTTCTCTTCCACAATACATATATTGCTATCAAGAAGAATACAATAGCTGCAGAGACTCCTCCAGTTACCCCTGCCAGCAACACCCAGTCATCTAAATGACAACCAAGACGATAAAAATGTTCAATGCAATATTCTACATGTAGTAAAGTGCAGTGCGATAGTTTGAAGGATAATAGAAATGAAGCACCCTTACTATAATTTTAATAACAATACTCTTATTGTAGAGGTCCAAAGCACTTTGGATTCTATTCATTGTTATGTCTGCCATCACCGGTGACTATATGGAATCATCCTCCCAGGTACCCATTTACACCTGGGTGGAGTGAAGTAAATGTACATGAAATGCCTTGCCTACAGACATAAGTGCGGGTTACGTGAATCGTTCCTGAGACCTTTGCACCCTGAGTTAAGTGATACAACCACTAGACTACGACACTTACAAGGTTCATTGGGTTGAATGGTGGTTGTCCCAGGTGGGGCATCTGTTGGTGTTTCAAATTTAGTCGTAGTTGCAGTAGTGGTGGCAGCAGTAGTAGATGACAAAGCAGTAGTTAAATCTAATAGGAACAAAAATATAAAAACATGTTATTTCAAAATGCAAATTCAAATAAACCCCTTCATACCAATGAAAATCACCTTGCTGGCAAAATTGCTCGATACATCAGGACTAGGCACAAATTCAAATACAAAGAAGTATCACAGCCAAAACTCTGTTGCTATAATAAGATCTCAGTTCTTTGATTCAACTGTACTACTAGTTTAAAGTGCCACTGGCTAAATTAAGAATGAAAAATGTTTGCCTTTCTGGCAAATTTACATGGATAAGTTTAATAAGTCTGATAAGTCTAAGAAGTCATAGTATACTGAGACAATATTTGGTTCTAAGATCTTGGTAGCAGCTCAAAAAAACAAATAGGACCTGGGGGTGTTTCACAAAGAGTTAAGTAGACTTAAAGTCGCACTTAACTTCTATGCGCATATTGTTTTATAACGCGCACTTTAATTGATAGATTTCACAATGGCGCACATCCCCTGAGCATGGTCAGTCCAATGAGGTGACGCATAATATAACGCACGAAACTCACGATTTAAGTGCGATTTTTAAGTCTACTTAACTCTTTGTGAAACACCCCTCAGTTCTCATACCAGTCAACTCAGACACTCAGACAGCTTACTCTCACAACTAAAACCAGCTATTCAATGTAAAGGCTTGCAAAAAATCTGAGGAATGGGGACAATGGAAAATGTGTCAAGATGAATCCCTAAGAAAATAATTTTCTCAGCATCATTACATGCTTCAAAATAAGTATAAAAAAGTGCAAGTGACCAGAAAATTTTTGAAATACCAGATTATACACTGCAGTGTTAACCCAGTGTGCCAAAGTACGCTTATGTTAAAGATGGTGATATTAATTCATAGACATCTCAGCAATTAAACAGTCGATCAGCTTAAAAATCTTAAACGATTCCTGTCTGACCTAAAGGAAACTTGAAATTATGACTACAGCATTCGCTGGAAGGGTGGGTTTTTTTTTTTTTTATTCCTGAACATAATGAAACAAACCTTGTAACAATTATGAGTAACATTTTAACTCACATCTTAAAGACAGTAGGTCGTGAGCTCCCATCATGTCCCATGGGTAATTTGACACCATGGATGTTTACCCAAAAAACAGGTGTCTTTAATCACCTGACCACTGCCAGACCTTAGGTAATGCTTTGTTTATTCCACCCATCTCTCCACCTGGTAAAGTCATTAAATCTCAGTTTCCCTTGCCCGATCATACCCGAAGCTCTCCGGGATGGGACAGATTGTTTTGCTGTGGTCCAGAAGTTGCATGTAGCTTCAAGACAGGTATTTCCAGTGCTTTTCACAAAGTCTGGGATCAGCAAATTTTGATCCACTCCCCATGAAAGCTAAAGGCTCTATGTCTTTAAAGTGTTATGAATCGAGCACTAAGCAGTTGTTGCTGGAGAAAAAGTCATGAACCATCTAATAAAAGCAAAATGCAACGAAACTGATGCTACAGCTTACCATTCGTTGTGAGAGAAGTTGTGGTTATATCACAACTTTCACGTGGAGCAGGTGAAGCTGTATCAGAGATATCTTCAGGACATCGGTAAGGACAAGGCACATTGGCACACTCCTCCGGAAAAGATATATCACTGTTACTCAGCTGATCAATGTTACACGGGGAACAACTTTTGATTTGACCTGTACCATATTTGTCACAGTAAGATCTGTTTGATAAAGAGGAAAGAGAAGGTAAAAAATTAATCATGGTTGGTAATTTCAACAGCAATCTGCATTACGTACATGATTCAGGGGTGATATTCACTCTTGAAAAAAAATAGACATATTCACTCTTGAAAAAAAATAGACATCCTTAAACCTGCACCTGGTGTATAGTTTTGGTAACAAAAAAGGAATTAGCACAAAACCGATCAAATGTAGTTACATGTTGTCCACATTGCACTAAAAGATATGTGTGAGAGATCCTGTGACATTCCTTTCATTATTTCCGATGAATTTCATTGAAATTGTTTGAATGAAGGGTAATCAAACTGCCGTTTAGACCTCTGCTGAGAGATTCGCACGCCGGAGGTTACGGCGTGACTTTGTGCGAACAATCTGGTTGTACCACCCACACAAGAGAATCCCCATTGGTTTTCCACGTGCAGCGCTAACCTGAGACGGGTCCCCGACTTATCTTTTTTAATCCTTATATTATGAAACAAAGACACTAAAACGAGATTTCAAGTACTATAATTTGCTTTATTACAGTTCTTGGATTCAATCCTTCGTAATTTATCTTAATGTGAATCGAAATTAATTTTTATTTCTCCCGAAACTATACACCAGCTTTCAGCGAGGGAGCGAAGCGACAGAGCGGGAATGGTGTGGGAGGGGGGTGTCCCCGCTCACATGGTAGGGACTTTTTGCATTTTGGGCCCTTAAATTGTGCAAGTTTGTGCATACCTGGAGAGAAAAAAAAAAATGAAAAAAAAAAAATTAATAAATAAATAAATAAATAAATAAAAATCAGAATTCCTGATGATTAAGTACAAGGCATAATTGATTTTACAGATTTATAAAAATATTTGCTTCTATCATTTTGTGATACAATGACTGAGAGGGTATTTGAAGGAAAATCTGCTGAAAGTGGACCTTTTTACTTAAAAAAAATGACAATAATTTGAAAGCTCACATGAATTTCTTCATCTTTCCCACTACAGTAAATCCCCTTCAATGATTCTTTTATTCTAATATTGCATTCTAAATGGAAGGTTTCCTTACCCAAAATCAGGAGTCTGGGAGCACCCAACCCCTTGATTAGGATCTGGGGCTGCATACCGTCCCCAAGGAAGACAGGATGAAAGCTGCAAAGAATACAATCCATAAATGAAGAGTTTGATTCCAAAACGGGCTAAATTCACTTTTGACGAAAACTCATTTTGACTTTTACAAGTAGATCCCATATTTCAAGCACTGATGTGTCATAACAATACTTGTCATAATATTCCAAAATAATCTCACGATTAATTTTTTGTTTGTTTTGAGATTTACCAATAAAGAAAACACCAGCTTTAAGAGCCGGTATTCACAACATACGAGACTTATTCATGTAATCTTTTTTAAATAGAATAAACGATCCCTTTGATTTGAAATTCATTCCAACATAGAAATGATAGATAACCAGTGTTTTTTTTTTTTTTTTTTCCTTCTTTTTTTTTTCCCCATGGATAATCACTGCTTAGTTGCAGTTTTACAATAAAATGAATAAGTGTCCAACTTACTTGGATTAATTCTGCAGAGATGAAAATCAAGAATATTGCCGTGATGAAGTCCATCGATCCTTGTAACTATATCTCTAAATGGTATAGACCTAGTAAAGAAATTAATAATGAAGGAAGTATAGTCACATTATTAACATAAATTTGAAACTATTTCCCGTTACCTCTTTGATCTTTTCCCCTCAGCTTAGATTATGTTTTTTCTTTGTTAAATTTTTCGCCCTTCTCTAGTTTAATAATTCTTGTGTATTTCTGGAGACTACATCATGTTTTATCCATTATTTTATCTTGATTTACCTTGGTGTGGGTCAAATCTAAAAATAAGGGACCGTGGCAGGAGGGATATGAGTTCTATGCACTCACAATTTTAGCTGCAATTTAGGCCTACCCTCTTTTCTAGATCTAATATGTCAAGCTTACTTGAAAACATTAACCTTGCTCTGATTGGCTGATCGCGCGAAGCTCATCACTCAGCATTGAACTTCGACAGAAACTATACTAGGCTAGCTGGGCCTTGGGGTGGGGCTTAGCACAAACGATCAGATCTTTTGAACTTCCCCTCTCTTTCTCCCGTACCTCTTTCTTCTGAACACATAATGCTCATAAAGTTCAACTGCCAAAAAAAATGGAGAGTGTTTTTTGCGTTTCGGCAATTTCATACCAGTAGAGGCGCCGGTCCAAAAACAAAGATCGTCTCAGATTACTGGATTTCGCCTTGTTTATAAGGACACTGTACAGTAAAAATAGCCTCCCAATTGATGCCAACTCAACTCACTGAAGTTCTACTCTGCCATGCTCCCCATATCTACAACACAGTGATCGACACTTAATCCCTTTTATATCCTTGGGAAGACGGACAAGTCATAAAAGTAAACGGTGAACTGGGGGTAATTGATGATGATAAGGAATCTAATTATAGCACTCTCAAGTTCCGTAACTGCCATCCAAATCCTGTAGGTCCCAAAAGAAAACAGGCGTCTTCATAAATGAAGACAAACCTTGTTCCTGATGACGGCAAAATTTGGTAAACGTCATTGTTTATGCAGACGGTCAGTGTTTATGCAGACGATCAGCTGTTCTGGACCGGCGCCTCTACTGCATACAATTCATTCATTCGGAAATAAGGCCATAGATCTAGCTAAAAAAAATGAGGACAAACCAACGAGTAAAGTGACGAGTCTCAATTTGTTGTATCACTTTACCCTATGGAAATAGACTAGAGATCTAGGCCTAACTTAACTGTTAAGTCTACTCTAAGATCTAATAAAGCTCGTTCGTACGAACAGTCAAGTCTGAAGACAGTGGCTAGTGCATCTTACTGGTATGCAATTGCAAACAAAGTTGCTGGAGTTGGAAATAATTGTGTGATGCAAGCAACAGCATGTATTATTGAATGAGAGACCAGGGGCCGTATTCCGAAACTTATCTTAAAACAAATATTCTTGTATCTTCAGAGTTAAGACAAATTGGTATTCCGAAAATTATCTTATCTTTTCTCTTATCTTTTCTCGTAAGTTCGCTGAGCGCGCATGATGTCTGAGCTGTTTTGCGTAAAGTTAGACACCGGCGCACAAATGTTTCTGTGCGCAAGATAAAATCTTGAGATAATAGGTATTCTGAAAATTATCTTATCTATTTTTTTATCTTAACTACCTTGGCAACAACAAGAAAATTTACAAAAGGTAGGGGGCTATTGTATCTCAATGATAACTGCAAATTTGCCCTTATTAATCTTTTAGTAAGGGGAAGATAATGAGTATGCAGGGTCAACAGGCCTACATAAGAAACATCCCGAAGAAATTAGAGTAGATTTTGCTTATTTGTTGCAATTTAATATGACCTCATTCGAAGTGATACACATTTTCATTTTATAGGCTTTTGTGTTGAGAAAACCCAGAAGAAACGCCACAATAAAATCAATTTTACGTCATAATGAAAATTTAGCTTGCAGACGAAAGCGAACAAATCGCACAAGATTAAACTAGATCTAGAGATCTACGCCTTATGTTAATGGTGCGCGAAGCGCATCATAATATTTTTAAAGAAGGGGCACTACGATTGGTTGACCTAAGTATTTAAAACCTTTAATGATTCGTTGATGGTAAAAAATTGGGCGTGAACGGGGCATGACAGAGATAATATAAGGGTGGTCCTTAGGCTTAACGTTAGAGAGATAAGATAATTTTCGGAATACGTCTTAAGCCATATATTAACCACTTACACTAATGCATGGTCAATTCATAATTGACCTTGCACTGGGAAGTACCTTATTGCAGCAGTTTTCTTCCAATGGAAAGTCAATGCAGAAAAGTGTCTTGAGCACCTACAGCCAAGTCAAGGTGGCATATCCAAAAAGGGTCTAAAAATTCTACTTGAATCTAAACAAAATTTTAAAAATCTAATGGAAGAATTATATTGCAATGAGACTATAGATTATCTTAATTTATTTTGAGGTAGGTTTAAAGCTGGTTTCGCTAATTATTATTGAGAAGTTTCCTCATCAACCAAGAGGGCGACAGACAGCCATTTTACAGTATACCCAGTTGTTGTATGTCCGGACAGGCTGGATGTCCGGACACTCAATTTTTACCAGCTATTTGAAAGGGTTTAAAATCAATATCTTTGAAGTTTTTCAGCACAAAATGTCAGAAAATATTGTGGAGAACAAATATTGATGGTGATCACTCATGCACTACACACTCGTTTGATATATCAAACTCGTGCTTCTGACTCTACGACACTCTGGCGTGGTCACAAAAAATAATTTCTAACCTAAATATACACTTTCAATCCCATTATAACGTTTAAATTTGTTACTCAATGTGCACTTAAATATTTATTTTTAAATCCTAACTAATCTCTGACAATGCTTAGCTGAACTAAAAAGGTGAAATGAGAGCAAAAACTCACCGATTTTCAGCAGTCTTCCCGATATTTCTGCCACTCGATTTCGTATGGTCGCTTTGAGAAAAAAAATGAAATGGAAATATATATAGAGATAGAGTGCCTGCGATCACGATTATATGCGAGAGGTGTGTTATGTAAACATCGCGTAAAATAAGCTACCAAATGTTAACCTACCTTCCACACTTTAGTATTAAAAAAAAAAAAAAAAAAAAAAAAAATGGAAAGATGTTTTTTTTTCCCGCCCCTCGGCACATCATAAAGGTCATCGGTATCGGCCATAGGTAGGATTGAGTGCCTAAATCGGGCCGCCGTCAATCCCCTTTTCTTTTCTCCTTAGACTTTTTTTTTGGGGGGGCTGGACGAGATATTTTTGTCAGGCCCGGAGAGCTTAGCCTTTTTTTTTTTTTTTTTTTTTTTTAGTTTTATGGATGGAGGGGATGGGGTTGGGGGTGACGAGATATTTTAGAGCCCTTGGGGCCCGGAAGAGCTTAGTCTTGTTTACTTTTCTTTACCTTTAAATTCCTTACAATCTGTATTCTTCATTGTTGTAAATGAAATTAACTTGAATGGAATACATCTAACTGTCTTTATCTCTGTTTATTTATTTATTTTCTTTTTAACAATGTACATACATCTAAGCCATTCATTGGGGAGGGGACAATGGGGCAGGAAATTTAGCCTACAATTGCTCTGGTAAATCTTGGATAGAATTTGAATATTCCCCCCCCAAAAAAAATAAATAAATAAATAAATAATAAAATAAAATAAAAAATAAATAAATAAAATAAATAAATAAAATAACAAACAAAAAACAAAACAAAAAAACAAAAACAAAAAACAATCAAACAACATGAAAATGAAAAAACTAAAAGCAAAAAAAAAAAAAAAAAAGAAGAAAAAAAACTGCATCAATACAACCAAAAAAGAAGAAGAAAAAAAAATCATTATAGTAATTATAATGAGGGGCGGGGAGGGGGTTCAGCCAACTTTTCTCAGCAAACATGTACAAAACACAAAAGTTACTATACATTCGTGATTTTTAGCTCGTTCAGCCCCACCCCCCCCCCCCACTTGTGACCCAGGCCCCTCTCACTTAATTATAAAAATTTAGAAATCGCCCAGGCCTCTCTACCTCATAGCTTTAAAAACAATAAACAAAACTTTGTTAATATTATATTATATTTCATATTACAGCGCCTACTAGTTTTTATTTAAGTTATTATTTTTTCATTCTATTCCGCGAGTGAATCAAAAGCTAATCACCTAACAACAAATTAAACAAACAAGGTAACTACTGTTGCATTTCACATTCGACTCGCTCGTGACGGAGACATCGTCGAAATGCAAGCTTTCACAAAAGAGGGCGGCACAATTATCCCGCCATTAAATTACTGCTTCATTTGTGCAGTGGAATCAGTGGCAAAGATGTACATATATAGCGGTTGAATACTAAAATTTACTACTTGAGGACATAAGGAGCAGTGCTCAAGGAAAGGAAATAAGGAAAGATTGCCAACAATTCGGTAAGTGAATTTTCCATGTTTTTGTCATATTGCCTTTTTGGTGAGTCTTTTTGAGTACGACTGTGTTGATGTTTCGTCGTAGTCCCGTTCTATTGATATCTCGGTTAAGTTGATTACGGCTCCACTGCACGCGTGATGGTGATAAGGGCTATTCCACGTTACTCACGTTACATTTGGAGACACCTTGACATCAACTTGGAGCTGTAACTCCATTATTAATTGATAGGAAGTAAACATCTTTTTATCACCACAAAGTACACAGTCTGACTAACCTTTGATAAAAACAAAACTTGAGAAATTTATTATGCTCCTGGCAAATCTTTAAAATGTGTCGGTTACTCACGTAACATGATTTGGACATGCATAAAATGAAAAGTCGACATCAGTGAAAAGTTCCTCATACAAGGCTTTTATGGAAGTTGATTATATCCATTTCAAAGAAGATTGTATAATAATTAAAAAAATAAAGAACACATGGTTTTTACTAGGGTGCAGAATGAAGTGGTTACTCACGTTACGGTTACTCACTACATTTGTCCATGTATGGTCAACAACATAAAAGTCACTAAAATTCAATAATGTGTGTAGGATGGCCTTTCTTCTTACCTCCCTGCTTTTTGATGGCACACAGTGGTATACATGTAATCAACTTTAACCCGTACACTGCTAAGGGCAGAAAAGTGGCCCATTTCCATGTTTTTCTTTAATTGAGTACTATTAGGGCCTAAACTATGATGAAATGAGAAACATATTTAATTAAATATAAACAATATAATTAATGAAATATGGATGATATATTGAGATTTTATAAACAAAAATACGGCTTAAAATGGCAAAAATTGTGCAAAATACCGCTAAGTTATGCACATTTCGGACTACAGCGCGACACTTTGAAATTCATGGCTATATAGACGCAAATATTTTAAAAACTAAATGAGATAAAACAAAAGTTTCATTTTAGGTTCCTTATTATATCATTCTACAAGATTAGATCATAAATTGAGATAACTAAATATGTTTGAATATTGAAAATATTAATAATCATATAATTTTGTAATTAATAATACTTTTCGATGATAAATTTTCATCTTGAAACGCCAAAATGTCCTCAAATTCAAAAAAAAACTCGTCAAAACTATTTGAAAATCAAAATTCAATACAATATGAAATAATATGATATTAATTCAATATATGAATATGAAAATCATATTTTGCTGAATATCAAAATTATGGGCTCTAGAATTCCCCAAAAAAATATTTTAAAAAACCCTCAGCAAGTTCACGTTCAGGCATTCAATGTATTGTTCGAACACTCTTTAAAGTTTGGTTTATCTAAACTTTGAGTCTTACTAATCACTCTTGCATTGTGAATACTCATTCAATATTTGTGTGTGATTGTATGACCACTGATATTTTGATGAAAAAAGAGTCACATCAAAGAGTGTACCCTCATTTTGCTTTTAATAAAAAAAATAACTTCACAACTCACCATGAGACTTAAAACTTGACATCCACAGAAAATGTTACCTAACTTCATAATTTTACTGTTACTCACGTTACATGATGGTTACTCACTTACTTACGGTTACTCACGTTACAGTTTTTCTTTATCATTTTTATTAAAATGGGTATTTTTTTGATTTTGAAGTCATCACACGTGTCAAATATTGTTTGAAGGAAGAGAATTATAAGTCCCACCAATTAACTGTGAAGAATTTTTCTCTCAGAAAACAAAGTCAGTTTTTTGGTTACTCATTACATCACCTGAGCGTTTACAAATTTCTTTTTGAATGAGACTACAAATTTTCTGAAAAGCTGTTGTTATATTTAAGTAATTTTGTGACTCCCTATCTTAAAACTCTTCAGAATAATATATTAAGTGGAATATGATTAGTTTGCAAGGTATACAAGGAAGATGATAAAAGGCATATTTCATTTTTTACTATTTTTCTTGTATTTTGGTACAGAATGGAAGACACAACTTTCGACCATTTGTTTCCAAAGTATATGAAAATAAACTTTTAATTTTTTGTTCCTGAAACTATCATGTATGAAGGACTAAAAGTAGATCTATTTAAAAATTCAAAAAAATATTGAATTTGAATTTTTAAGCTCATGTCCACCAACCTATGGAATTGCCCACTCATGATACGATGTCAATACTTTAGTATTGACCTCGTGGACCAAACTGCCATATTTTGAGGAAAATTTTGCAACCTTGTCAATGTTGTTTTATCTAAGGTTTTTCTCCTTTTTGCAATCACTTTCTGCTCCAAAATTAGTAGTAGTATATGTCTATGTCAATATAAGACACAGTGAAAAGTTTTGGAAAAATTTCAAATCAAAATCATGAAAAAAAAAATTAAAACATCACTGAATTTTTTTCCCTCTCCCGCCCAAAAACGTGCGGGGAAATTTTCAGAAAGTGGACTTTAAAAAATAATTTTTCATCCAAGAAGAAAAAAAGAAAACTTAAAAACATCAGGGATAGTAAAAGGAACTCCAAACACTCAGTTATTGAAGAAAGATAAGTGAAAATGTGATTTTAAAAGTGAAAAATTAAGTTTGTTTTCTGAAAGTTTTCTTACTGAGTCTTGTCATTTATAGTCCCAGATGGTTCAGTTGCTTGTGGAATTGCCCATAAGATTAAGAAGTATTCAGCATACATTTCTGGCTTAATTTTTGTTAAGTGTCCGGACATCGCGCCCCCCATCCTACTGACTAATGTTGGTTTGCAGCTGTATGTGTATATTAGCGGTCTAGACTCTATTATCTTTTGAGATAAGATAAAAGATAAGACAATTGGCCTTATCGTCGTTTCGGAAACCACTAGCTCAAGTGCTTGTACACAAGTGAATGGGGTGGAAAGAGGAAACCAATGCGTGTGACTGAATGAAGCGCTGCTGTACAAAGTGAATGGTGGTTTCCTCAATCACGATTATGCCAGACAATTTTCAGAATACCGGCCCAGGCTTAGAATCTTGCACTGCACTGCACGGGCACCGCAGCGTGCTAGTGCAATGATACCGAGCCCCAACGTATTAACTACGCGACTCTCATCGAGAGTCAGTGACAGTCAGTGAGTGCAGTGGATGGTGAAGTCTGATGATGTAGAATTTGATGCAGTCATCCGACGATAAGATAGACATGAATTGATAGATTTATAATTTTAACTAGACCTAATAATATTCGTTGAACGTCAAAATTGTACTAGTATTGGCGGCATAATCCTTTCTTACCTTTTAGAGTTCGACTTAAGCTGTGGTAGCTGGTGAAGGTCAGCTTTTATTTCGGTATTTTCAGCTCCCTGCGCGCCTTTGCCAGACTGGCTCATTCATGCATCCATTTTGAAAATAGTAACACACAAAGGTTACATTGCCGAGAGATCATACTTGAATATGAGATTATCTATGAGCAAGATGAACCACTGTCTGAATACTTCCGTAGTATAGCCTTTTAAAGTAAAGAATTGAAAGGGGGAAAAAAGGGATAATTGAATGAAAGTAAGTGAGTAAGGGTATTTGAGATAACTAAAACTCTACAATCTAGATAGTAAATTAATGAGACACTGAGTCATGTTTTTTTTTGCCCCCAAGTTTCCAAATCACATCCTCAGAATTAAAATCAAGTGGATTATGAAATGTAACAAATTGAAAAGGGGAATATACTGTAATAAAAGAAAGAAAAGAAAAAAGAAGAAAAAATACAATAAAAAAAGGGACAAAAAATATCTTTAGAGGGAAAAGGGTATAACTCAGGATCATAAATAAAGCTTTAGTATATAGGTCTCTTCGCTTTCTGAAGGTATATATAAGTTTCATAATTTTTGGAAACATGGGCCTATATCTTGGGAGATATTACTTGCATTCAAACTTGTATCATTGGTGAGAAGGTTCTTTGATTTGTAGGTTTGTTTCCGAAGGTTTGATTCTCTGAAAATAGAATAAGGTTTGTACCTTAACCAAAAGTCAAATATAGCGTTTTATTCAGTCCGAAATAAGGTTTGTGAAAGATCCGAAAATGAAATAAGGTCGCAATTTCAAAAACTGCAATAATGTTCACTTATGCAAAATGCAATAAGATTCATCATTCATCCGTGAATGAAATAAGGTTCGATAATCAACAAATAAAAAATATCCTCCAACTCATTCCATATTGAATGAACAAACCTGATTCTTTTTCAGTGTACACTATAATATTTTTTTAATTTTCAGATTAAAGAACCCTTTTTCATTTTCGGATGAATGATGAGTCTTATTGCATTTTTGCAAAAATAAACATTATTTCCTTTTCTGAGTAATGAACATTATTTTATTTTCAAATTAATGAATCCTGATTCTTTTTCAGAGAGTCTAACCATAGAACTAATAAGTAAATGTCCGGGCAAACCGTGAACGCACACTTTTTTTTCATATTCAGACAAACAAATATATTTGTGTATTGAAAACAAACGTTCGGACTAACAATAACCAAATTCTATTTTCATATAAACAAACCTTCAGAATAACAAACAGTAACCTATAAACAACGCTGTTGCTATAAAAGTTAATAAGAATATTTAAAGGGAAGGTCTGTACCCAAAATAAGTTGCTTTTATAAAAAGCAGAAAAATTAGAAAAACAGATTTAAAAAACTATGAAGAAAATCTGACTAATAATAAGAAAGTTAAAAATATCTTTATGAGGGCAGTTCCAAGCAAAACAGGACATGGAGCTGAAATTTCAATGTGCCGCTGCGCCTTTGAAAATGCAAATTAGGATCTGAAATTACCACTAAAAAAGGCTTCTTTACAATACAACCAATCATTTAAGTTAAAAAATGGCGATTCACTATTCTGCGCTGAAAAATTGATCAAACCCAAATTGCACGTATGGGACTATGGGGCTTTAAATGCCTCTAATTCTTATATCTCGTCACTTTTGCCAATTTTTTTGGCTTAATGTAATTGTCATGGTCTACTCCAACAAACTTTGGTATTAATATTTCTTTATAATGCATTTCTCCTCACGAAAAAGACCGGGAAACCAGACGTCACTCCGTAACCGTCACTCCGTAACCGGACAAGGGTTCAAGTTTTAAGTCATAATTAACAAAATATTCAACCAATTTTTTTATGCAAGGTGGCATATCATACCTAGAATAATATAGAATCCAATCAATAACTCAAAATTGTGATAGCCATTAAATTTCACAGAGTTTAAGCAAAATGTTTTCTGCTCAAATATGCATGTCCATTTTGCGTCACTCCGTAACCATGATTATGAATATTCATATCTCATCAATTAAGAGGATCACTATAAAAAAATTATCATTTGGAAAAGAGGGAACCATCAGCTTTTGTCATGAACCATTTCTTTGTAAATAAAGATTAAAGCTTGGATGATAAACTTGTTTGAATGCTGAAATGTTGCTTCTGAAATGTCACTCCGTTACCTTGGAACTGGCCCATGGATTCCACAAATTGATCGCTATACCAAATTGGTAACACAGGTGATGTCATAGGGGCACAACTTGCCATGCATTGTCTATATTGTTTTATGATAAATTTTCACTTTATTTGCTAAGAAACAGTTTTCCTCATAACTTTTGCCAAGATATATTGATGGCAATATGTTATTGCATCTATGCATTTTCATAAAATGAGAATTGTAATAACATTTCAAAAGAAAAGTGATATTTTTAAGAAATTCAACATTCACGAAATATTTTCTCTATACCGCAAACCTTCTTAAAATCTTTGTTTTTTGTATTTCCAGATGGGGTCATGATTTTACAATATATGTATAGATGCAATGCCATCAATATATCTTGGCCAAAGTTATGAGGAAAACAGTTTCTTAACAAATACAGTCGAAATTCGTCATAAAACAATATAGAAAATTCATGGCAAGTTTTGCCCCTTTGACATCACAGCTTTGTGACTGTTGTTGCCAATTTGGTATAGCGATCACTATTTTGTTCATCGTAAAGAGTAAACTTTCTTGTTGTTAGTCCGATTTTCTTCAAATTTTTTATTCTATTGGCTAATTTTTTTGCTTTTTATAAAAGCAACTTATTTTGTGTTCAGACCTTCCCTTTAAATTAGCATAATTACATACACAATCAAACTACACATCATTTTACAATTTTCAGCCATATGTAATTGATTTCTTTCTTTTTTTTCATTTACAAGTACATAATTCACAAGATTTCTGTATTATGATACACTTAAGATTATATATACGTCACTAAATTACCACATGTATTCAGATTTGAATAGAAGAAAATTCAATCATAATTTAATTTTAAAAAATTAAACGCAGTATGACCCACTGTGATTCAAGGCTTAGAACCTTAATCTTTTTGCTGTTATTACAAGTTAAGGCCTGCAATATGCTTTATCCTAAAGGCCACCGCACACCTTAAGACCTACGACTTGCGACTGACCGACTTTGCATCTGAATTAACAAAGCGCATTGCAACTTATATGCGCTTACATATTTCAGATCCACATTCGGTCAGTCGCAAGTCGCAAGTCGTAAGGCGTGCGGTGGCCTTAAAACACTTTCATTTTTAAATTTTTATTAACCATCATTAACAATGATTGTCCTAAAAGCTAGGAATTTGTGGTGTTTGGCGGGCTATGATTTATTTTTTTTTAAATTACACAACATTCAAAATGATTTAAAACAAAGTAGCACCTTACAAACAAAAATGACTTGTATATAATTTATAATCAGGTAATCACCAAGGTCAAAAGGACTACACAAAATGTGCTAACAACTACTGAAAAGAAGATTTTTTTTTTCAGTAATGATGACAGTAGAATAGAAGTAATATCACAGCCCATATCCATTGCTGCGCTCATTCTTAATGACCATAACACAATATTTCATGAAAGAAATGTAATACCTGGCAGAATCTAAAATTCTCACTCACATTAGATATATAAATATGATCTACGTTGCTGGACTCTATGGGAACATTTTAACTAGCTAGATAAAAAATATAGTATGTATACTTACATCAATTCAAATGAAACAAAATGAACTTTTCTACATTACTTACAACTAAATAAACACTTATCAAAATATATTGCATAGACAATCATAATTAAATCACAAAGCATGCTTATTTGGTACATGTGGAAGAATAAAAGCAAATGAATATTACAAACCAAGATATCAGAGATACTAAGAAGTAACACACCACTGTTTATAGTATAAATGCACGTACATGCAAGTTTAATGGTCTTGATGTGTGTGTAAAGAGCTACAAAACTTTTGTCACAATCACTAAAAGTGTAATATATTTTCAATCATATTTTTCATGTGCATTTGACACTAAAGGATGCTAATCTTCTCAATAAAGAAATAATTGAGAAAGTGAGTTACGATGGTATCTCACCAGCAATGAGACAGGTCTGAAACTGGTTTGAGACTCTCAGACACATCTCCAAGACATCTCTATGATAGGAGAGATAACACCTTTCAGTGGTCTTGAAGTATGTGTGTGTGTGTGTGTGTGTGTGTGTGTGTGTGTGTGTGTGTGTGTAAAGAGCTACAACAACTTTTTTTTCACAAGCGCTATGAAATGTAATACATTTTCAATCATATTTTTCAAGTGCATTTGGTTCTGAAGGATGCTAATCTTCTCAATAAAGAAATAATTGAGAAAGTGAGTTATGGTGGTGTCTCACCCGCAATGAGACAGGTTTCTGATGGGTTTGAGACTGGTTTGAGACTCTCAGACACATCTCTGAGACATCTCTATGATAGGTGAGATAAAACCTTTCAGTGGTCTTGAAGTATGTGTGTGTGTGGGTGTGTGTGTAAAGAGCTACAAATTTTTTTTCACAAGCGCTATGAAATGTAATACATTTTCAATCATATTTTTCAAGTGCATTTGGTTCTGAAGGATGCTAATCTTCTCAAGAAATTTAAGAAAGTGAGTCATGGTGTATCTCATCTGTGCAGGTTTGAGACGGTTTTTAAACGTGTTTGAGACAGGTTTGAGACTATGACTCCATCTCAGAGACGTCGCGGAGACATCTCCCAGGTGAGATACATGTTTATAGCTTCTAAACATCTATTCAACTTTGATAACACTGTAACTTATTAATTTGAAGAATAGAAAAATGATGTTTTGTTTACTTCTTGAACATGTTACAAGAATTGGATTACTCAGTTCTTCAAACAAGAGTGAAAAATAAGATCAAAATTTGCTACAATAACTTTCCAATTCTTAATAACAAAAAAAATAATTTTATAAATTATTTTCAGATTGAATCTATCTTTACAGTCTGTATGGCAGTAACTTTGTAGGTATCCAATATTTGATTTGTGAGAAAATAATACAAAGGCACATATACATGTATAACCAATGCAGGTATATATAAAAAAAAAATTTTTAAAAAAAGTGGTGTAGCGCTTCCACACTTCTTCGTCATACATTAGTGTAAATAAAAACAATTATAGCTGGCAACCTTGCATTCTATAACACTGAATAAACAAATAATATTGTAAATTTAGAAAAGAAAGCCTGATTTAGTTCAGTTGGACTTCTAAAATCCCTGTCTTTAACATGTTATACCTTGAATATACAACAGAGTTAAATATTAACAGGTTACATATAACACAGCCTTACTTTTAATCAATGTTGAGTCTAAAAATTCCTTTTTTTTTGTTTTGTTTTTTGTATTCATTAAAAAAAACCAGCATATAACATGTAGGCCTACATTCAAGTCTATTTTTCTAACATCCACTACACTATAAAACTAACATGGGTACTAATATCTACTTGCTACAGAATTACAAATACAAGTTCTTAAAGGGGAATCCAACCCAAGGAGAGAATCAACCTTACAGGAAAGAGGAAAATGAGAGGAGCAATCTAAAAAAAGTTTCATCAAAATCGGTTATAAAATAAGAGAGTTATGGAAGTTTGAAAAGTCTAGTTGTTCCTTCTATGGGGATCCTCAAATTGGCATCATCGGCTTCAAAATGGCCGATCTTATGGACAACTCTCCATTCATTTTGTACACAAATTTTCAGATTTTCCCCATTTTCTTTTGAAATATGTCTTCTTTACTTCTGAGCTCAAAATATGTCATGGGAAAATATATTTCACACAACATATGTTTAGCTCAGAAGGAGGAAAGATATATTTCAAAAGAAAATGGGGAAAATCTGAAAATTTGTGTACAAAATGAATGGAGAGATCGGCCATTTTGAAGCCAATGATGCCAATTTGAGGATTCCCATAGAAGGAACAACTAGACTTTTCAAACTTCCATAACTCTCTTATTTTATAACCGATTTTGATGAAACTTTTTTTAGATTGCTCTTCTCATTTTCCTCTTTCCTGTAAGGTTGATTCTCTCCTTGGGTTGGATTCCCCTTTAAATAAAGGCTTAGTCTTGAATGTGACACCCGGCTATAATTGCATAGTAGAAGTGTATGGTGTCTAACAGCCTACATGTACATACTCACGTCACTATACATCAAAATTCTCTCAACTAAATGCCTCAAGACATTAACATTCTCTTGAAAAGATTTTCTTACTTTGTGGAGCGTAGCTTATAAAATGAGCTATGGGGTGTGATATTGATGCTTAAAGTGTATTGCATTCAAAATAAAAAATTAAGCCTTAAAATAAACTCACAAAATTTGATAATATATAAGTGACTAGAAATACTTGTTCTTTTCCCTCCATATTTTACAAGTACCAGTATTTCTTATTCCTGGCTATCTAATATCAACCTTGCTTCAGTGAAGTCTGTTGGAAATGAAGAAATAACGTAACTTAATAATCATAAGACTTGTGAAGGTTCAAAAACAATATAACGTAAAGAGAAGATGACTTGAAGACCTATGATGACAGAGGCGGCTATTCAACATGAATTACATGAGTTACACTAAGGCAAGTTCGACTGTTTATCCTTCTGAAAATCAGCATATACAATGTAACACAGCCATCGGTGGCCCTTTTTTTATAAGCTCTGCTTTCCCTGGGGGTCACCAAACCATCATTGTATTTTTGGGGGGTAAAACTGTTATCACTTTGATTGTACTTTGTATTCTGATGATGGTTGAATAAATAAATGAAATGCAAAAAAAAAATGAAATAATCATACTTTATCAGATCACTGAAGCCTCCACAAAGTTACTGAATACCTTCAAGAATCCATTCTAAACCCCTCCCAAAAAAGTTTCGCAAATGGACTTTGGGCCATGATAACTTTTCAGGTACGCTTTAGTTATTCCTGATATTCATACCATTGGAAAGATAATTTATTCCCCCTTTTATTGATATCCTATTTGTAATGATTTTGTCATGCTTCAATGCACAGAATATCAAAATATGGAGAAAAGTAAAAAGTCAAATGTTTTAAAATGCACTTTTATTGATCACATTGAAGTTCCGCAACTTGACCTTAGGTCCTGATAACTTTGGGGATATTTTCCAATTTTTATTGAATTCTATACTATTGTCAAGTTAATTTATTCCTCTCTTGATTGATACCTTATTTGTCATGGTGATGTCATGCCTGGGTCCACA
Source organism: Paracentrotus lividus (assembly GCA_940671915.1). Lineage (NCBI taxonomy): Eukaryota > Metazoa > Echinodermata > Echinoidea > Camarodonta > Echinidae > Paracentrotus > Paracentrotus lividus. The sequence goes on along the minus strand of CALNVZ010003428.1, from coordinate 10,518,753 downwards.
AAAACCCTGAATACCACATGAATACATGGCAAAGAGAAAGATAATTTTCAGTTTAAATTTCTGTAACACTACTTTGAACCTTGATAAATTGTAATGTGGGTTTTTAATCATTATCAATTTTCATAGCATTAAAAGGTTAATTTATTCCTCTTCTTATTGATGCCCTATGTGCAATAGTAACATCATGTTTGAATGCACATAACTCATGAATATAATGCAAAGTAAAAAGTGAAAAATTGAAAAATGCATTGTTATTGCTGGCCACAGACAGTAATACTGACAATAGGCATTCAATTTGCAACATTTAACTTCTGACTTGTCCTAACATTCAGGTGTTCTGTGCATGCAAGAACAACACTCTCGTTACAATTAGGGTGTCATTAAAAAGAGGAATAAATTTACTTGACAATGGTATAAAATTCAATAAAAATTAGAAAATACTCCAAAAAGTTATCAGGGCCTAAAGTCGAGTGGCGGAACTTCACTTTGATAAATGCATTTTGCAACATTTGACTTTTTACAATTCTCCATATTCTGATATTCTGTGCACTGAAGCATGACAAAATCATTAAAAATATGATATCAATAAAAAGGGGAATAAATTATCTATCCAATGCTATGAATATCAGGAATAACTAAAGCGTACCTGAAAAGTTATCATGGCCCAAATTCCATTTGCGAAACTTTTTGGGAGGGGTTTATATCATAAAGACAAACAATGTTCCTTGGTTGAAATACGGTTTATGAGAAAAGGCAATATTAACTACAACTTTTCCTTACATTACTGTATATTCAAGATACATCGAACAAAAAATACTCAATTTTTCATCATTTTTGGGGCACAAAATCACATGTGACACATTTTCATGGAATTCAATATATTCACTCATTGGCGATATGCAGACTGTGCAATCGATTAGATTTGCACGTTTTGTTTGTGTTTTTACTAATACCTCTTATACATTTAGACTGGAATTTTTTTGGTCTCTTTTGTTTCTACTACATCTCAAGGGGTAATTGCTCATAGTAAAAAAAAAAAAACTAAAGAAAGAAAGAATAAAAAGAAGCTCCATATACTCTGTCACATATTTCTTAACATATCAAATACAATATTTTTAATAAGCCTTTGAAGAAATGAAGCAATGCCAAAGGAATCATTATCAGTCCACACTCTGGAATAAAAGGGAAACTTGAAAATGTTTTGTAAATAAAATTTTTTTTTGATTAAGACCTATAAAAAAAAAGTCTAGATTGGTAACATCTGTTCCAGTTACTAATCACTTTGGTCCATAAAGGTTTATACAAAATGCATGATGGGATCAGATAAAATGAAAGCAAATGCAGCAGGTGTTATACTGCAACCATTCAGGCAAGAAAGTATAAGAAATATAAAATTGCACTTTTAAAAGCAGTTTTGTTTGAAAGAGGGTGATTATTCTTCGTTTCTGTTAAAGCCTCTGGCTATAGTTTATCTCAATTCTAGATATTTACAATGAAATATATATTTTGTTTAAAAATAGCACAACATAATTGCAGTGTGATGATTGCACATAAATAAAGGCAGTAGAGTTAAATTCATTGCTGTTCTTAACATGGCAAGAAGAAATGAAATACAATAGTATTTTCTCTATAATTCCTGTAAACATCATTATTTTCGTGGTATGATGCCTAAAATCATATTCCTGGGTTCTTAAATTCACGCTGCATGTACGTAAACTCGTAATTGACCCAGTTCAAAATATACGTAAGAAAGCATGCTCATATATTTCCATAATTTTAAATTCTCGCCTGTTCATCACTGCGTGAACTACGCAAAATTTAATGTATCACAAATATTTCTAAGAGTGCAGCATAATAAGTTTTATTCCTTTATCTTCTGATTCCTAATGAATGTGACTAACAATTAGATGCATCACAGTAGCGGACGCAGACCGGAGTCACACAATGAACTTACCGGGCCACGCGTAAACATAATAGAGTCGCTTTTGTCCCCAGACAATTGGGCCCCCAAAATGCATTCAATTAGATTTTCTTGGATCCGCGCCTCCATCAAAGCATGCTCATTGATATATTAATGACCAACTGTATTTTCATCAATACTGTTGAAATACTTTTGGATGGAACAGAGATTACATAATCTCATCTCTATCATCAAAAATAAATGTAGGGCAGCTTCAAAGATTCTTCACATGATTCTAAAGAAACAAATACAACTACTATATCTACATTTACATTCTATGTTATTTTTTCCTATTGATATTTTTTTTCCTTCAGTTAATTAAAAGGTCATAAGAATTCCTTTAAAAACACGCAAAGCAATGTCGCATTCATAAAGTTGGATTGTGGTTCATTAATAAAAACTCAAATTCAAAAGATGCAATGTAGCACCAACATATAATAAGATTAGAATATAAAAGGAGTGGGCTAAATTAATGCATATAAGATGTACTTGCATATATTACAACTTAAAAAACTTACAAGTTTGATAGATGTGCAAGTGAACAAACAGACTCATCATCTCTGATGATATCGTCAGAGATAAACCTTCACATCGTGTACAGACTGGAGTAGTGTCTTTGATGATATCACCAGAGATCAACCTTCACATCATGTACAGACTAGAGTAGTGTCTTTGATGATATCAACAGAGATCAACCTTGACATCATGTACAGACTGGAGGAGTGTCTTTGATGATATCGTCAGAGATCAACCTTCACATCATGTACAGACTGGAGTAGTGTCTTTGATGATATCACCAGAGATCAACCTTGATATCGTGTACAGACAGGAGGAGTGTCTTTGATGATATCATCAGAGATCAACCATCATATCATGTACAGACTGGAGTATAGTCTTTGATGATATCGTCAGAGATCAACCTTCACATCATGTACAGACTGGAGTAGTGTCTTTGATGATATCAACAGAGATCAACCTTCATATCATGTACAGACTGGAGTAGTGTCTTTGATGATATCATCAGAGATCAACCTTGATATCGTGTACAGACTGGAGGAGTGTCTTTGATGATATCACCGGAGATCAACCTTCACATCATGTACAGACTGGAGTATAGTCTTTGATGATATCGTCAGAGATCAACCTTCACATCATGTACAGACTGGAGTAGTGTCTTTGATGATATCAACAGAGATCAACCTTCACATCATGTACAGACTGGAGTATAGTCTTTGATGATATCATCAGAGATCAACCTTCATATCATGTACAGACGAGAGTAGTGTCTTTGATGATATCAACAGAGATCAACCTTCACATCATGTACAAACTGGAGTAGTGTCTTTGATGATATCACCAGAGATCAACCTTGATATCGTGTACAGACTGGAGGAGTGTCTTTGATGATATCATCAGAGATCAACCTTCACTTCATGTACAGACAGGAGTATTGTCTTTGATAACATAATCATCATCTACAATGGATAACATTTGACTGGATGGTGCAGCTGGTAAAATAATTAGCCTTTACAGCATGTAGAGACTGATGTAGTGTCTTTGATAATATCCTCATGATCATCGTGTCTGATCTCACCGTTTCTTACATTATTGGTTAATTCTACTGCAATGTCAAGGAAGAGGCGGTCCACATTATCCGACTCTTTGGCTGAAGTCTCCAGGAAACGCATGGAGTGTGAATCTGCAAAGCTTTGTCCATCTTCTTCATGCACCTCCCGATCTTTACCCAAGTCAATTTTATTACCTGAAATAGAACCAGTATCAACAATTCAATAATTAATGATTCGTGCAGTGCATATGTCCCCACCCAAACTAAAGTGTAGATCATTCAAATAGCATTAAATTTTGATGGAGACAAACCATTTTTGTTATGATTTTCGTAATTATAAATAACGTTTAAAACAAAATTTCAAATAATGCAAATGTTTATGGGAGTGTGTAAAAATTGAGATCATTAAACATACAAGATTCTTAAATCAGCAATTTGGCCATTGGATGACATATTCAGGGGAAACTATTTAAACCTAGTAAGTCTCAAATTTGAAGGGGAAAAATGCATTTCAATAATTATGTATGTTGGAGCAACAGGGATAGCCATTATTTCACAGAGACACAAGTGAATCATTTTAATTTGATAATGATTTTTTTTCTTCTCTTCTTTAAAAAAAAAAACTAAATCTAATATCTTTAAATCATTGATAGATTTGTTATTCTGACTTCTCCTTCAGGGAAAATTACGACATCCAGTCTTTGCTTCACTTCATGAGCTAATCATGGCATGATAATAAGAGAGCATTACAACTTTTCATATAAATTGGAATGTAACGGCAAATCATTTCAGGAAAGTCCACCATATAGGGGGCCAGACATACATACTTTGTGAAATGGCCCTCAAAGCAACTTCTGGATCCTGTCAATGTTCAAGTTCCCTTCAAATGAGAACAAAGACAGTACATGTGTTTTACCAACTTGTTCAAAAGTAACAAATTACTTTACGAATAACTGGTCACCAGTTCTTGTGCTAAAAGATTAAGCCTGCGATTAGTATAGCACCCAAGAATATGGTCCAATCATTCGTAAAGTTATTTGTAACTTTACGAAAGACTTGGTGAAAAACCCCCTGAAGAGCATTGATCATACTGGCTTATACTTACCTACTAATACAGAGATGACTTTCGGACTTGCATACTGTTCCACCTCTCTGAGCCAACTTGGTAGAGCGTTGAAGCTTTCTTTGGAAGTAACATCAAAGACAAGCACCAGAGCATCAGCGCTGTGATAGTAGCTCTGTGTTATAGAACGAAACCTCTCCTGGCCAGCTGTATCCCATATTTGTAACTAGCAGCGAGAAATAAATCACATAAATTGGTTGAAAAGGGTAAGGATGGGCAAAAAACAAATTAGGAGAAATAAAAATGTTACAGTTAATCTGATTTTGAATGTATCTAATTAAGTGACTTCAGTATAAACCCACTGATTTAACAGAAAATTAGTCCTATTAGGCCTATTATTTTGTTGCTCTATATACAGTGTGTTCCTAAAAAAAGAGGACCGAAGTTCAAAGGTCAGTCATTCCAAAAGTATATGGTTTATTCTTGTGATTCGTTTACTAAAATATTAAGTAACTCATCAGCTTTAATTTGAGACATTGCTGACGTCCAAAGTGTAATGGGTCACAGAGTTAGGGTCTTTTGAAGGCGATAGGTACAAAACCCGTTTTTTCCAAGTTTGTGGTTTTTCGGGTATGAAACAAACCTTTCTTAAGTAATTGGTGTCATTGGATCTCTTTCAGCAAGTTTCAATGAAATGTCATCTTCTTTGCTAAAGTGGATTTCTCACTGGTAATGAGATGCGTTCTTAATTATGAGTCTCTGGAGTCTCGGAGAGGTCACTGCGACGGATCCTGAGTCTCCAGGAAGTCGCGAGAAAACCAAACAAATGTCAAACATGTTCAATATTTTAGTAGACTTCTTTCAGACGCAAGCAAGTCTCTGTGACGTCTCGGTGGGTTGCCGCGACGTCCCCTAAATATGCACGAAAGTATCCACGACTTCTCAGAAACTTTGCCGGAACTTGCTAGCGATTAAAAGAAATCGAACAGGATTGACAATTTTTTCAGACTTTTGTTCGATTTACCCACGACGCCCTGAAGTCTCAGGAGACGTCACCACGACTCCAGAGGCCCATAATAGTGAACCCATCTCATTGTCAGTGGTCCTTTGGAAAATGAGATTGAATTTCATTGAAACCTTGTGTGAAAAAATACCCCAAAATGATGAAACCAAAAACTAACAAAAATTTTGTTTCGTACCCCAAAAACCAAAAACTTGGAAAAAACGGGTTTTGTACCTATTACCTTCAAAGGACCCTAACTCTGTGACCTATTACAATTTAGACGTCAGCAATGTCTCAAATTAAAGCTGATGAGTTACTTATTATTCTAGTAACAAATCACAAGAATAAACCATATACTTTTGGAATGACTGACCTTTGAACTTCGGTCCTCTTTTTTTAGGAACACACTGTATAGCAGCACAGCATATGATATCACAAAAATAATTCTGCATTTTGCTGTCAGTTTCACGCTTATTCATAGAAAAAAAAACGTGGAGCAAAAACTTGTATCAAAATATATGTGCAAAATTGCAAAATTGTTCATAGAAAACCTATTAGTGCATATTTATCGTAAATAGAGTAAAGTTCTAAAGGAGCTCTCACACTAAATCTATAGTATGAGTTGGCTCTTGTTGGTCTGTGACGGTCAAGTGATCATCATTGACAATTCTAGGTTGCTTACTGACAAAAAGGCCTATTCTGAAAACAGTTTTTTTAGGGCTACTATGGCCTTATCACGCAGTATACTGCTCTTGACCAGTTACTTGACTCTCACTGACTCTGACCGTAGCTCAAGTATGAGAACACCTTAGTTTTTGTCATGCATCCATGCACGCATGTTTTAGGTTTGAAAGACTAAGTGGGTTCTAATTTCTTTGTACATCTATCAGTATTAATCCTTAACTTACCTTGACTTTCTCACCACCAATTTCTATCGTCTTGATCATGAAATCAACACCTATAGTTGCTCCTTGTCCTGGAGGAAATAAGCCCTGTGAAATCAAAATCAAGAATCTGATCAGTGAAACGATTCTAAGTTTCTGTCATTATCTCTTATTAGTTGTCAACTCTTTTGTCTTTTGAAGTCTTTTGAAGCAGATATCCTGGAAAAAAGTATTCTTTAACTTAAATTTTGAAATAATACGAAGTTGACACTGATAAATAAAGCTAAATCCATACATGAAAATTGGCCTGCCTATTCAATTACCTTTGAAGACCCCTATTCCATAGAGGGAAAGACATCTGAAAGACCACTGAAAGATCAAACAATCTTTCCATGAACTTTCACTGATTTCCTAAATCTTTCATAATCCCTCAGGGATCTTTCAGTGAACTTCAACCAATTTTAAATCGTCTCAAAGAGTCTCTTGGGAAGATGGTTCTTTAGAGGTCTTTTAAGGTTTTCAAAGGTAAGAGATATTACTTTTCTCTAGTATTGACAACCACCAAGACATCCTATTTAATTTGGGATTCTCAGGGGCATTGAGGAAAAAGTATACTTCTTCTGCTCTCAAGTCTTCCAACGAAGTGAGTGCTCTCTTAAAGTCTCTGCTTTTTGGAATGGGGGTGGGGTCAAAGATCTATAGATACTGTTAAATCAATTACAATTAATTGTAAATTTGAAACAACCATTCTGATTGGTTCATAGTGGAACTCAAACACAATAAGTACATACAACAAGGATGCTCAATTTGCTATTGAGGGCCTTAATGGGTTCTTGCACAGTAAAACCTACATCAATCCTTACCTGTGTAAAACGTCTGACAAGGCAAGTTTTTCCAACTCCAGCATTGCCGATTAGAACCACTTTAAATAGATACTTGTAGTCCTCCATAGCTCAGGACAATCTTCAACAAGGCTGCAACTTGACACACTTCGGCACTGGTGATCTGGGCTTTAGAATGATAATAAATTACATGAAAAAGAGCTACAAATGATAGTATATGTATTATAAATCAGGCAGCCTATGTAAGCTGTAACAAAATTTTATCAGCATTCTTGACTACTTTGTTACATTATATGAAAAAATTTAATTTTTTAGTGCAATATTTTGCACATTTATGTACAACTTTTGTAATGCAAAAGTGTGAGAACTTTTGATTCTCTTTGGAGCTCCTTTAAAGGATTATATTCCCCATACATGTAGTGTAGAGGGAGTTCAAAATACATACACGGCAACGAACTTTGCAAGCTGCCCATTGATACCAACAATGTGCGACTCTTACATAGTGATCCAAAAACCGAGAGCCAGAACCACCGAACGATTGCCAAAGTCATGAGCCAATTTCTTATCGGCAATGATTCGACTTCTGCTCGGGAGTACAGAACGGGTTAGCTCAGTGGCTCTGCCTGTGCAAGCGAGAAGCTAGCTATGCACGTGATAAACACATCTCCAGATCCAAACTACACTGCATGATTGCACTCGCAGCTCATTGATACAGTGCTTTATACACACACACTTGTACGTCGCAAATCGCACTGTACAGCGTGACCGCAATAGGCTGGCCTGTGCCTGCACTAATTTTGATTGAAAACCGTATGCAAATTAAGTCATCATCTTCGTGAACAATTGTGAGGATGGGAGGGGGATAGAGGGCATCTTGAGTCCTCGTTTAGCTTAGCAATGCTTGTGCAGGGTGTCCTTTAAAATATTCAAAAATATAGGGAGCTAGATTAACCCCAACTTATGAATTGATTAAATGGTATTTGTATAAGTGTTACAACACAAAATGCAACTTTGAGAAATCACTACAAGTGACAAAATGTATGATTTAACTTGCTTTCTATTTGTAATAGTCTTTTCATTTAAAGTTGTAGGCCTACTGGGAACTGCTTTACAGTGATGATTTCCTACTACTGGAAAGTAAATGTAAAAAAGATCACACTGTACCACCAAAGCCCAAAGAGGAATGTTCCAAAAGAAGGTTGCAAAAACTGCAACTAATTGCGCTTATGACGCCGCAAACCCCACAGTCCACAATTGCAATTGCAATTTTTTTAATCTGCAGTGAATTTATAAAGTGTGAAGAAATAAGTTGGCATTGGAAATGACACATTTTTATACGGAAAGAACGATGGAGAAGGATGGAAAAGGAGTGAAACAGTTGTGACTCGCTAGAGTACATCTTATAGATAATTGGTAAGTTCATATTTTGCATGGAACATAAAATACTGAGATACATAAATGTCTGAAACCTATCACCGGGGGTCCCGTAGTGTATACCCTGATAGTTCGTGGTAGTGCAGCGTAGAGTAGCGTAGTACTAGTAGTATAACACCTGACCCATCACCTGAGGTAATTTGGGGCCTGCTTGGTTGGTCCAGCTCGGCATGGTAAGTGGGGTTTTTTTCTACCTCAATCGGCATCAGGCTACCTTGATCAACAATGCCTATCCCTTCTTGCGGCGGGATGCTAAACTGCACTAGCACCCAGGCTACCTAGACCTTGTCAATCATCCAAAACCAGAGATGCCAAGTTAAAAGAAAAATTTGCGTGAGATCATTCGCATCGTGGTTGAAAGCAGTGGGCTGGTAGTACGCACGCAGTAGTAATTTGTACACAAGGAGGCACGCGCGCACGCTACACATGTTGCACGTAGTAAGCTAGCTAAACGATCGCCTGCATGAAAACATTGCACTCGCAGGGATTGATGCACGACAAAACTGCCGATATTTAGGGTTTTGAGGCTCCAAAATGGTTAAAAAATCTATAATAATGCTACTTTTTGTCATTTGCATGAAAAATTGGGTGTTCTGCGCGAGATCATGAGACGCGGACCCGAAATGCGTGATTCTCACGCAAAATGTGTGAGACTTGGTAGCTCTACAAATCAGTTTTCAAATCTGTCTCACTGCTCAGACTCGTCACAGCTGACCCAGCAAACAATTTTTTATAGTAGAGTCTAGTCAGTTTTCTTAGTTAGGACGGAGTCTAACGTTAGATCTAAGTATGATGGGGAGACCATAGTTCGCGCAAATTTCAAAAATTATACAAAATGTGACATTCAATCAACAATATTTCATGTTTTACTCAAAATCAACGAAAACTATGAATACCAAATAAACGGCAAAATTCTACACTCCGAATCGCCGAACGAAGAAGTGAACTAGGTCAAAGGGTTTCGACGATATCGCGATTTCAAAATTCTATGTCGATCGAACGATCGCGCATTCTGCTGAAAAAGTCAACAAAACAGTGTGACCTTAATTCCCGCAAGGGCGTTTGACAAAGATTTATCAAGAAATTCCATCAGTCTAAGGAAAGGGAATAACAGTAGATCTCTAGATCTAAATGTAAGTAAAAATTTCATTGAATAAGATGATATTAATATCATCTCATAATTTTATGACATTAACTTGGAAAATGATGATTTCCAGACCCTTGTCAAAAAGCTCGGAATTTTCGCAACGGACACGCAATTTTCCGATGTTCGGTCAATAATTTCACAATTCGATACACCATAGGCCTACCGTGACGAAAGTTTGGATCTTAAGCAATTTTTGGTCCCTCTTTCTGTTATAGTGATGGTGCTATCAGATTTTCACGATATTGATTACTTTTTGAGATATCCGTCGTGCGTGAACTAAGGTTCTGCGCGAATTATGGTCACACCACCATACGTTAAATCAAATTAAGCTTAGTTAGATCTAGACTGACCAGTCCTGACTGATGATTAGTTGTGGGGCTGGTATACCCCGAATCTCTCACAAGTAATATATTTTTTTTTTAATGATACTCACATTGAATTTATGTAACTACCAAGAATACAAGAGCAGATAGGTTCTTCCACATATTTATGTTGTCATAACAGTGAGTGATTGATATTTGAAGGCAAAAATCAGTTCCAAACACGTAACTTGTGTTCATATCGCAGGTACGGTACATGGCGATATAAACCCCCGGTCGCGAGCGCCGTCTGCTAGCAAGCTAGCTAGGCGGCTAGAGCAGGCGGCTTTAGCGCTCCGTAAGCACTGCTGTTCAAAAGCACAACGATTTTTTTTCTACTTCCGGGTCGACCCATCAACCGGGTCGACCCATCAACCAGGTCGACCCATCTAAAAAAAAAAAAAAAAAAAAAAAAAAAAAAAAAAAAAAAAAAAAAAAAAAAAAAAAAAAAAAAAAAAAAAAAAACTAAAAAAAGCAACTAAAATGTAACAAAAACACAGTGCTAATTCTATGCACCTAAGTTGATTCCTCAGCGTTATATCCTTACTTATGGATCCTGCTAAATATCGTCATAGACATAGACATAGACATCAACAAGGTCATCATCAATATTCAACGTAAATGAATGGATCCCTTCTACAGCGCTGTCGCCTTCGGCGCCAGCGCTGTCTAGTTAGATCTAAGTTAGATTTCTAATTAGAATAGGCCCTAACTTAAAACCTCCAATTAAATAAATCCTTAAAATGTAACCAACTGTTAGAGGGGTCTGTTTAAAATCTATAATTAGACCAAACATTTATGATAAAATCCTTTCTGATCAGCATCAGTAACAAAAGGGCCTTTTAATGTAACAAGTATTCATCTCCCTATTCCTTCTTTGATTGAAAACACCACAAAAATTGTATCATGTGGGACTGAGTTTTTTCGCCATCTTCTGACTTGGCACTTTCACTAAACACACACAGTCGACCCTCTTTTGATAAACAATCTAGCTAACTCGGGGACCAAATAACTTACTCATCCAAGCATCAATAGTTGAACTAATCAAATTACACACCAAAACTTGGAATTCCCAGGCAGGCCAACAATATTCAGTTCACAGACATGGCGACAGCACACAGGACAACAAGCTGGATGCGGGATCTTCGGTACCGAATTCGCGGCATCCAATAAGTGGGCGTGCTTCCAATTGGAATCCGAGCGCAAGCCATAGATGCATGGATGGCACGGTCTGATCCCGCTTGTTAAATTATTTTCCGTCTCTTTAAAGGCGGGCTCACACTATGCGACTTGCTGCGGTGCGATTTTTTAAACAAATGGTTGTTTGCATTATTAATGCAACATTTGAAAATAGTAAATGCAAAGTTCTCTTATGAGATGTAAAAATTGTAAAGGAACAGTTTTATCAAAATTTTGTTCCAATGCGAGCCTTTAATTAGGAGTAGGGGAAGGTGGGGCATAACGGACCACGTAACTTCAAGTGGCTTCTGTGACGTCACAGATAGGAGCAAGACTATAAAAATGATATTTCCTTGAAGAGTTCTTATTGAAGTTTGATAAACAATCGATCAATAATTCTCATCTCTTTCATACTTCCGGCAAAATGAAGCTGAAAAAATATCGGAAAAGGTCCGTTTTGCCCCACTAGTGGGGCAAAATTGACTCCGTGCATAGTTGGGGCAAAATGGTACCCTATTATGGGGTACCGTTTTGCCCCGTAAGAAATAATCAACTCCTGGGGACTGATTTGTCAAAATTTGTTCAAGTTGGCAAAATAAATGTACTTTTGGAAGTCTCCAGAAGGGATGCGAGCACACCAAATTCTCCCCAGGGTCAGGAGCAAGGTCATTGGGTTCCATTTTGCCCCAAGCAGAAATACCCTACATCAGAGGGGTACTAATTTTTGAATGGCACCCCCCTCTGTAGGTATTGATTTTTTTCGATGAAACTTCAGTGGTAAATTGGTGCAGCAATGCCTCATTTACTGCAATACATTTAATTTTTATAGAAAGAAATACTTTTGATGTCAAGCTATGAGAAAGTTCCGTTTTGCCCCTAGGGTCCGTTATGCCCCACCTTCCCCTAAAGGTCAAATTACCTTAGATTCGCAAGACCGCAGTGACGTCACTGCGATTTGGAAACAATTAGATTTTCTACAATGAAGGGGGTTCGCAATCGACTTGAAATTCAATTTTGATATTCATAGGAATACCCACAACTTTGTACATTATGAATTTCCTTGTTTGAATGTTTGTGTCAAATAATATTAAAGTTTTCCTGAAAAATCGCACCGCAGCAAGTCGCATAGTGTGAGCCCGCCTTTAAGGAGGACTCCAGGCTGAAATGAAAAAGTTTTGTAAAATTAAGTAAAATTCATCAAGCTCAACACAGAAAATTTCATCATAACAAAGTTATGCATTTTTTAGGTATTGACTTTTTTTGATAAAACAGTCTGTTCTTGGCAATTGTCTCATTGTCTCATTTGAATATTTGAATATTCAAATGAGCAAACTGAAGATGTTACAGTCCCCCTACTTCTTATGTATTTCATTATATGAAATCCTATTTATCTCATTTTTTCATATATTGCGTATACAGAAAATCTGTCCCTCATACTGATATAAGTAAAAGCATGTGACCTTGAACATTCCACAAGGATTAATCCTTGTTTTTATGTCCTTGGGGCAGAAAATCTTGATAATTGGTATTTCATACAATAAAATACAAAGAAAGTAGGGCGACTGAGACATCATCAGTTTGCCAATTTGAAGAACTGTTTCCTAAACAATTCAAAACCTAAGAAAATTCATAACTTTGCTATTTCTTATCTGATTTTGATGAAATTTTCAGTGTTGTACTTTTACGATTTTACTTTATTTTTCTAATAATGCAAACTCCAGCCCGGATGAGTCCTTTGATGTACCGTACCTATACCTTCAATGGCAATGCAACCTTCCTTCTCTATCTCCCAAATTGTGTGTGACAATGCTGAAAGTAAGTAGGGCTTAGGCCTAGCTATGACTATGTTTTTGGGGTTTTTTTATTTTTTTATTTATTTTTTGGGGTAAATACCTGTAGGTCTAGTAATACTTAATTAAGAATGAAAGGGGGGATAAAAGAAAGGAATATAGAAGAGAGATAGAGTATAGCCTAGCCTGGATGCAGAATTCTTCAATCCCCGCCCCCCTCAGAATCCAAAATACAGAAGTTCGCAGAATAACCTTCAACTGATTTTAGTTTTGAACTGTAAATGAATGATGTTTTGAACTTATAGGCCCCAAGCCCATATCAATTCTAGTTGTAAACTTAAGAGATAGATGGCGCTACCATTCTACTCAAAGCGAACGTGCCCATTGACTTTTTTTGTTTTTGGACAGTTTTTCACTTTATTTTCTTTATTGTGGCGAGCAACTACCTTTTCAAAGAAATGTTCAACTTGAATAAGTAGGCTAAGGCCCGAATTCACAAACGTGGTTTAGTTAAGCCATGGTCTAAATCAATTGTTTAAACCACGGATTTAGACCATGGTCTAAATTTTGGTATTCACAAACCACCTGATTTAGACCATGGACTAACTAAACCACGTTTGTGAATTCGGGCCTTAGAGTCTGAATTTTTCAAAAATAGGAATAACTTATTGCAAAGGAAAAAAAAGTCCTGTCACTTGTGTCAATTCGAAAGCCTAGTCAGATCAAATTCCTGTACAATATGGTATATTTTGCTCTCAAAATAGCTCATGCGCTGCATAGTTTTGATCCTCGATGTCGCATTATACTATTATAGCTTATTGTTCACAGGGCAATTAAAAGCTTGAATTCTCAGCTTTCCGGAGATGGTACATTCATTTTAATTAAAAAAAAGTCCTGTCACTTTGAACATAATCATAAGAGGTTATTTCCTCGACTAGTCAATATTTACGCTTATCACATGCATATCGCATAGAAACATGTGAACGGCGTCTTCACAAGACTTGTGACAAGTTCACAATCTATGTCATTGTTTTGAGCATCAATTTATATGAATTGCATATTCTGATTACAACTCAGTCAGCACAATAATGTTATAAGCTTGCCCAAATGTGTATTTCCTCCATCTGGTCTGGAGAATCTATTAACTAACAACATGATAAAAGTTCATCAATTTCTTTCATCTCCACGAGTAGATTGCTCAACCGAACGGACAATACCATTTCACTGGAGGGAAGTCTTCTTACGCGAGTTTTTGGGAGCTAATTTATTATTGCAGCCAGCTGTATAGATTTCTGCGCTTCTCAGCCATATTTCCAACGTCACTTTGTTGCGTCTGCCGTTGAGTGATAGGCTTCGGAAGATTTTTTGATCCACTCCACCCTCTGTTACGCCATGCAAACGATAGGGGCTTAATAGGGTCAGGAACAGTTTCCTTTACTCTACGGTTGTACTGTGGCATTTGGCCTTTAAAAAAAAAAAAAAAAGCAAAAAAAAAAAACGCCCCCCCCCCTCCTCCCCACTCAGGAGGTCAACCATACACGTATGATCGTACCAGATTTTTAGAGATAGGGCCTACCCCTATCAGTCGGGGAAGCTGTGTCAAATAATGATGGAATGACCCAGCTAACAGAGTTATACCGAAAGTCAGAAACGATTTTTTTTTCTTCACCGTTTTGTTTTCATATCATTGATTTTTGCTTTGAATTCTGTTTATTTTTGTCTTTGTTGGCTTATTTATTCCATTATTGCTTGAATCCCTCTTGGCGTGCCATACAAAGGTGATAAATGAATACCGAATTCCTGCGCAAGCTAATATTTGTGTCCTACACAAAAGTGGGCATTGTTCACTGAAGAATGGGTTATTTTCGGAATTTTTTGTGTCATAATGATAGATGAGGATATGAGCTTTATAATATATATCAACCTTAACTTTTTCCCCAAGAACCATATATTTTTTTTCAAGTGTATAGTTCTTTTTGGGACGCACTGTACAACTCTCATCTCCTTGGCAAGGTATACATAACTGTCCCCGATGGTCTCGCTTCTTTTTTGACAAAACATGGGGGGACGTTAGTATGATGTCCCACCCCTAAAATCATGGGGGGACGTTTGATGTCCCATCCCCCACCAAAAAAAAAAAAAAAAAATCGTGGGGGAGTCTCCCCCTGCCCCCCCCCCCCGCCCATATTAACGCCTTTTTTTTAACGTGATCACACGCCCGGATTTCGTATGCTAATGCGAATCATGATCAGCATTTTGTTATAACATCACAAATCTAGCTGTCATTGTGCAGACGACCGGATCTATATTGAGGAAACAGGTCGAGCTTGTTGGGTGGGTTGGGCTGCAATGATGGAGGGGTGAGGATAGTTGAGGTAGTGAGGGTCGTGGGTATCCATTCATTTGCATCGTAGGGTGGGTGTGTTGTCCTAAGACCCCCAATTACAGGCTTTTGGAGGGAATTCGAAGCGAGCAAAATAATTATTACCCCTCTATCAAAGGTTAATTAGACCATATTCGGGACCCTATTTTAGGATTGTTCTAGACAGAAAGATTTGAAAACTGGATCTACCCCTAGTTAAAATAGTTCAAGGGGAAAATGCTAAAGGCTCTATTTCAATTTCATTCCCCCCCCCCCTAACTGAGCCCCTAAAAAAAACCTTTCCTGAGAAATCGGTAACGATTTATGGTCGATCGATGTTTGGGTGAGGGGGGGGGGGAGTGGGTAAACTCCATGAACATGATATGGATCTTATCTCATGAATGATGAATCAAACAATGCGAGTGCGAAGGGCTAGCTAAAACGGGATAGTTTTAATCATTTCTCTTTTTTATCATGAATATACGGTATAGGAGGAGTATCTCACTTAAACATGCGAGCGTGAGCTTAAGTCATTTCTTTAAGTGCCTAAATCATTACTTTAATTTAGCCCTCTTTCCGTTGGCTAATCTTCATTAACAGTCTAGATCTACACAGGCCCGTAACTAGGAGTTTTACGGGAGGGTTCGAAATCTGCAAAAGTGGACCAAAAGGTACATCAAAATTTTTTCACGTCACGCTGGGCGAGCAAAAAGGTACATCAGTGAGTACATGACAGTTTACTATAGGGGTAGGCTAAGGTCGTTCGTTCGGCTCCAAAGAAATTGATAAGCAAAAAAGAATAATAACCATTTCATTTTTTTTTTTTTTTTTTTTTTTTTGGGGGGGGGGGGGTTCGTTCGAAACCGCCGACCCCCCCCCCCAGTTACAGGCCTGCTACAGGTAATGAGAGTGCGAAGCTCAAGCGGAAAAGTTTTGACATAATGACCTGAAAGTTTTGCTGTTTGGTTTCTATCTTCTCATCCCCAGCCTTATTTTCGTCCTTTTCTCCTTCTCTTCATTCTTTTCATCGTTTTTTCTTTCTTTCCTTCTTTCTCCTGTCCTTCCTTTTGATCTTTTTCTTGTCCCTCCTTTTTTTTTTTCTCTCTTTTTTTTTATCCCCCCTTTTTGTTTTTTAACCGTCAATAGGGGGGCCACAGGCCGCTTTGGTTCCCTGGATGCGCCACAGGATGTGGGTATTTTGTGGATGTGCTGACAAAGAACTGTACTGAGCTTATGCATGTTATCACGCACATACATGTAGCTTATCACTTCCTGAACTTGACTGTGAACATGGTCTGAATTATAGTTGAATCGTCATTAAGAAACCATCTATTTGAGAGTACAGGAACGGTTGTGAGATCGAACTTCATCAAATGGCCTTCTTCTTTACAAATTTCGGAACAGCAGTCAAGCTTGTAGATCTGATTTATATTCACCAAAGTGAGAATTAGTAAAGCGGTTTAGCCGAATAATTGTGCAAATTTTGACTAAAGCATGAAATTTCTACCAATGATAGTAAATGCCATAACTTTCATTTTAAGATCGGGAGGTAAGTCAGGTTTGACCTCTGATGACCTCCAGAGGTCAATGACCTCCAGAGGTCAATGACCTTTAAATATCAAAATATTGATATTTTGCGTCAATTCTCTGTGAATGGCATGATAATAATGTAGGAAACATGCATTTTATGTTACAATCAATGATTATGGTGGTATCTCAATTCGCAGAGACGTCTCCGAGACTTTTTTTCCGTCGCGGAGACGTCTCAGAGACGTTTCCTCGACAATTTTCAGAACTGT
Source organism: Paracentrotus lividus (assembly GCA_940671915.1). Taxonomy (NCBI): domain Eukaryota; kingdom Metazoa; phylum Echinodermata; class Echinoidea; order Camarodonta; family Echinidae; genus Paracentrotus; species Paracentrotus lividus. Next base: position 10,501,364 of record CALNVZ010003428.1, on the reverse strand, counting down.
CTCAAAGCTTTAAAAAACAGTCTTAAATATGTCTCCAATACTCGCGGGACGTTCTGCTACAAATCTAGACCACGTGAAAGATCTTCCACAAGTCACGAGGATCTCGGAGACCTCTCAGAGACGTACTCGCGACAAGTGTCAAAACCATCTCCAAGCCGTTTCCAAACTGTCTCAAATAGTCCCATATCTGTCTCAATATAGTTTATGCTATTCCCGCGACTCATGAACCTTCACGGGGACTGAGGAGACGTCTCAGAGACGTCTCTGCGACAAGTTTCAAACGGTCTCCAAGCCGTTTCCAAACTGTCTCAAATAGTCCCATATCCGTCTCAATGTAATTTCCCTGATTCCAGCGACTCCCGAATCTTCGTGGGGACTGAGGAGATGTCTGGAATACGTTTCGGAGACGTCTCTGCGACAAGTTTCAAAACCGTATCCAATTAAGCCGTTTCCAAACCGTCTCAAAGTAATTTCTGCGAAGTGATATACCACCATTATGCTGCAGTCACACAGACACGTACGTATAGATACGTTTGTGTTGTTTTAATCTTACTTCTTCTTCTATTCTATCTTTTCTTATGTATTTCTTTGTTTTACTGGATGAACGAAATTATCAATATTTCCACTGCTGACTATGACGGGTAGGCATCCATGGGGATCCGCAGAAAAAAAAAAAATTTGGACGCAACCGGACGTAACTCAACGTAAGTGTCTGTGGGACTGTAGCATGGTTTTATATTTGAACTCTGAAAACAATGAAAGGTCAATGGCCTCTCGAAACATCAAAATATGAATATTATGTGCGTTATTGGTAAAGGAGGACATTGCTATAATGTTATATTTTTTATTTATTTTTTGATAAATGACCCATTGTTTCCAGAGCAACTGATACTCAATTACAGGTTCCTACCTTTCACATCTGAGGACTGTGAAAGGTTGACCTCAAAATATAAAAATATTCATATTTGCCCTGTTGTTATTAAAATTTTGGTAATTCCATGTACAATCTACGTATTAAGTCTGTTGCAGTTTCATTTTTGCAACTTTAAGCATTGGTAGTTATCAATAACGTCATACCAAAAAGACGTTAAAAATGGCAGTTGCTGCTTCCCTGTTTGGCGTTCAACAAGAAGGGGATAGAGCAACGTCCACCTGGCGCTGCTCAGCGGCTGCCAAGCCCACGGGACAAGGGCAAAAAGAATATCCGATTCGGACAATAAAATTTGGAGCATTTTTTTTTGGAGCAATAAGTTTATACCTTTTGTTTTGCGCCTTGGGTGCATTTTAGGCAGAAAAGAGCGCTTTACAAATTTAGAATTATTGTTATTATTACCACTATTATTATTATTATTATTATTACAATGGTTGCCTGTGGTCAAAGGTTGCCTAATAATACTATTACAGTCATAGGCACGTCACACAATACGTCTTCCAGTAGCTGATGGCGAGGAATTTTCGTACTCTTATCATACGCCGTTCTCCTGTCGAATCCGACTTGATGAGCCACTGACATCCCATATTCTCACTAGGAGGTGGATGTTTTGGCAGAGGCTGTACCGAAGGGGGGGGGGGGTAGGGAAGGGGCAGAACTGATGTTGTCACACGGGACCATAGGGGTTTTAGTCCTCGAGGATTGTATTCCTAAGAATTTAAACCCCGACGGCTTGTTCTCGAGTCGGGTTCACACGGTGTGCTTATCCTCGAGGATAGTTATCCTTTATTTCCCCGTACTATACGAAAATCTATCGTCGTGAGAGCATCTGATGCCGAAATTTCTCTGAGAAAATTGCTGAAAACCAACAAGGTAGGTAAAACTTACGGCATTTTTTACCCTGATGTAAAATTTGATATTTCACAGAATGTGATGGTGAAAGAGTGTTTGAGGGGGTAACCTAAATTATTTTGTATATTTAGTAAGCTTATAGTTTCATTTTGATCATATTAGCGTGTACAGGTCAATCTGTTGTAGTGAAGGGGTGCAATGACATGGCATTGAATGCTTGTCTGACATAGCAACATTAGTGCAGGTACTATGGGCAGTCCTGAATGGCGGAAATGATTCTGGTACTTAGTATTGGGATGAGGCATCAATCTCTTTGCTACGATTTTTTGGGGTATATTCACAGTATTAATATAAATAACTATGAGGCCTATATTGATTTGTATAATGAAAAGAATATTAATTAAAAATAATATTTAAAAAGAAATAGTATACAAAATACAAAACAATGAAATATATAGTCAAAGTATTTCCTGAAGGGGCTTATAATTTCAAATCAAATCTTAAAGTTAACGATTTTCAACATTTTAAGCAAATTCCAGACATACTATATAGAGTCATTGTAGTTTTAAAAAAAAGTACATTAAACACATATGCCCATATTACCTGCATATGCAGTTAATATGGGCACTTTGGTGATGACGTCAACATTTGAATATTGCAGTCAGGGGTGTTGGGGATAATTGTTGTTCTTCACAACAAAAGTTAGAGCAGTAGTTATTGATTCATATAAACAAAGATTAGACTGTGTGTCATTTAATAATGTTATGCAAATTAGGCAAATGATCTTAGGGGGCCCATATTACCTACGTGTAACCTATCTCACTTCGCGCAAACTATACTTTGAGACTAATTTGAGACGTTTTGGAAACGGCTTGGATACGGTTTTGAAACTTGTCATGGAGACGTCTCCAAAATGTCTCCAAGACGTCTCCTCAGTCCCCGCGAAGTTTCATGAGTCGCGGGAAACGCGGAAACTAAATTGAGACGGATTTGGGACTACTTTGAGACAGTTTGAAAACGGCTTTGAGACGGTTTTGACACTTGTCGCGGAGACGTCTCTGAGAGGTCTCCGAGATTCCCCGTGACTTGTGGAAGATTTGTCACGTGGTCTAGATTTGTAGCAGAAACGTCTTGCAAGTTTTGGAGACAGATATGGAACAACTTTTTTAGTTTTGAGACAGTTCTAAAAATTGTCGCGGAGACGTCACTGAGACGTCTCCGCGACGAAAACAAAGTCTCGGAGACGTCTCTGGGAATTGAGATACCACCATAATTCTTGAGTGTAACATGAAATGCATGTTTACTTCATTTTTATCATGTCATTCACAGAGAAATAACGCAAAATATCAATATTTTGATATTTGAAGGTCATTGACCTCTGGAGGTCATCAGAGGTCAAATCTGACTTACCTCCCGATCTTAAAATGAATGTTATGGCATGTACGACCATTGGTAGAAATTTCATGCTTTAGTCAAAATTTGCACAATTCGCCTAAAATTTGGGGCTAAACAGCTCTACTAAATAGTGTTCAGTTCATTATTGAAAAAGGGAGTGGCCATCACAATGATAACGTACATGTATCCATAGAAGTTTGAGTGTAAATTTTATACATCTTTTATATGTTTTTGATTTATAGTGTTCATTAATTCGTTAAAACTTGCTTGAATAATCATCGTCTTTCTTCTTTTTCTTTTCTTTTTTTTTTTCTTCAAGTATACGTACATAGTATTAAAGATTATTATCTATATCTAGTGTCACTATTTTGGTTAGTTTACTCCATAATATGCAATTCTGATAATTATAAATCAATATCAACAATAATTATGACTTATTTTTCAATAAGCAAACGATTGTTGTGGATAATACCCCAAGTACCCCCATCGATCCAAATCTGATATCACAGTGTGATTAAGAAAGCCACTTGACGTCACATTAAACCTCGATTATTATTATTTATTTATTTTAATGAATGTTTTCTATTTTTCTTGCAGGTCGAAAGTTGTGCTGAAATCAAGAAACGCAGATAATATAAACCGTTTGTGCCCATATCCGAATCTAGTAGGTATAAGAATCTGCTATGACAAACCATCGATATTTTTACTCATATATAGCTATAGGCTGAGCTGAGCTATCGCGGTCATTGAAATTAATACAAATAGTAAGCGATTTCATTTTTGAGCATTCAATTTCATTTTTGAGCAAACTGATTTGCAGGTAATCAATTTCGTTCATGAGCGTGAAATTCAAAATTTATGTAGTCAATTTAAGAAAGACGGAAGTGGTATGAATAGACTAACTTGAATGACGATAAACGAATACGATTGTTCATTATGTCAAATTGACTGGCGTAATTTGCAATTTGGTTTCCGACTTTTTTTCAGCGCTCAGAAAACCAATTTGAATGTGGATTTTTAATCACGATCGTATTTTTCGACGAAATTGGCAGCTGCATGGAAATGAAAATCGATTTAGATATTAGAATTGACCGGGAAAATCTATAATTTGTAGATGGCACGTTTTATATAGGTGAAGTATGTCTTGCAACTGCTCAAACATAGCTGTATAGGTTCCAGAAATTATGTGATTACTTAAGTAATATCTTAATACTGCTAGAGATATATATACAGAGGGAAAGAGAAACTGAGAGAGGGGTACAGAAATTGGGGGGAATGAGGGAGAAATATATATGTTGTTCTTTTAACAAAATGTCTCAGCAATATTAAAAACTCACTCAAATGCTGAAATGCTAAAGGGATTTGTTATTTTCCTTGTCCTATGTTCACTTTTTCCACAGCTGATCTGCTGGTGAGATCCTATATTCCAGAAAACAGCTCAACGCAATACCTTGTTGTACGGCCGAAGAAATTACTGACTGTTAAAGCCATAGATATATCAGAGGCATAGAACAATGTACTATTGAGATTTGAAGGTTTGTGAAATATGATATCCGATATTGTTAATGTTAGGGAAAATTACCGAAGAGGACGATCAATATTTCTGTAAAGTTTTTGACGAATTATGAACGATCTTCGTCGTGATATATTTTCATTTATCTATAAACAATCTTTGTGTGACTTTTTATCAACAATAATGTGGTTCAAGCACTGTTCTAGTTATTGAAAATAAATAATAGAAAATGGCGTCTTCTGATTCATCATTCCTGTCTCTCCTTCAAGAAGAAGTTAATTGTGCTTTCTGTCTTGATCAGCTCAAGACCCCAAGAACACTTACATGCATGCATGGTTTCTGCGAGAAATGCTTACAGAGCTACGAGGACCAGAACCCCACCCCTGGTAAGATAGCATGTCCAGTTTGTCAAGAGGAAACTGTTCTTCAAGATTCGGGCATCGCAGGACTCCGTCGTGATTTTCGCGCCGTTAATTAATAGAAAAACTGGGAATAGAAAAGGGAAAGCAGCAGCAGCAAATGAAGGCACCTACGTGTGATATTTGTGGGGGAATCGATCCAGAGGGGCCATCTTCCTATGTCAATTGCTTGGACTGCGAACAAGTCATGTGCAAGCAGTGTAGGAATATGCACCAGAAAATGAAGAGTTGTCGAAGTCACATCTTAACAGCTTTTTGTCCGATACCAAAGCCGGTGATGGGTCATGGAAACGAAGATCAAGATAATGCCGATGATGTGGGTCTCTGTGAAAAACACAACGGGAGAAAGATGGTCTTGTTCTGCTCCACATGCCTAATACCAGTTTGCCAGGAATGTTCTGATGACGACCATTGTTTTGAAGACAACCACGAGTGTATTCCAGTTGAGCAGTACGCACCAGTCATGCGCGAGGAACTCCTGACAAGATTATCTAAAGTTCCCCAACTGAGTGCAGGATACACAGAAGTTTTTTATACGGCTGATAAGACAGAAGAATACATGAAGAACTTTAGTGATAGGATGCAAGCTGCTTTCACGAGACATAATGACATTTGGAGAGCTGACTTCATCCACAAGAAAGAAAAGTTTTTCAATCCCCCGATGCAGACTGTTGGACAAGTTCGACTCGAGGCGGAGGGCCATCTAGTAGATTTGAAGAGAATTCAAATTCGAGCTGAAGAAGTTCTTCTGAAGGGTAAGCAGTACAGACTCGCTTCTGGATTCAAGGACATCAGAGATTCTCTCGACACCTCTCTCCGTGAAACATCGGGTCGAAACATCGTAGAGACAATCAGCAAAACAATGAATCAGCTTCAATTCGATGTGAACAACGAAACAGGATTCTGGTCTCTTGTGTCCGCCTGTCGAGAGAGAAGAAACATCAGGGTGGAGGTTGATGTGCCACTTGCTCTTGCATTTACACGGGATGGACGATTGGCTGTTTCTGGGGCTACAGGATACATCAAACAAACCAATACAACCTATCGGTTAGCAAAGACATTTGGCATGACGATACAACTCAGATATATTGTACGTGCTCTCTCATCACTCTCTGACCTTCGGTTTGCAGTAATACAAGGTGATAGTCTTTCATTGGTGAATGAGACAAGTTCATGCATTGTTCAACCTGAAGGTAAAATAACTGATCTTGCCGTCGATCTTGAGGATAAAATTTACTACAGTCATTCAGATTCTAAACAAATTCGTACCATAAATCTACATGGAACCAAGATGAAACCAATTTCCACGGGGGATCTCACACCGAGTCGCATTGCACTCTGTCCGCCATCCAGTCCGGACCTGATCATCTTTACACATGATTCATCCAAGGTGTCTGTCATTGACCTCAATGGAAAGCTCTTGCGAACAATCACTCGCCCTGACTGGACAGACGTTGCGATTGGATGCGACAACAGGGAGATCTTATACGTGCTTTGGAGGAGTGCAACGGACAGGAGGACGCTGCAAAGGTTCACGACGGAAGGACACTTGTTGGACACCCTCTTTGAAACAGAAATCCACAGTTTTCCAGACCTTCTTCTTGCCGTTTCACCTGGAGGATCAGCAGCTGTTGTCACTGATAAAGGTAATGTCACAGTCATATCTACCAGACGTAAAGTCGATCTGGCAAATTACAATGCTTGAATACTGCATGTCAATGACATTTGCCAATAGAACATGATATAAGCCCACGTAATTGGTCCAACAGATTTTACAAATATCGAATCGTAACAAACGAACGGTATTCGTATATCCGAACCACGGCTCTTTTTTTTTGGCAAGACATTAACATATATTTGCCTCACTCAACCGACGTGAGGTAAAGATCGAGGTATCTGGGCTAGAACCAATAAACTCTTGGAGGGCTCAGATGTATCCATTGATACCATGATTCCCAAGACTGCTTTCGAATAGACAGGTTTAAAACCTGCAAACAGTTATACTCTTCTTCTTCCGATACTGTGCATAACCTCCTAGGAGTATACTCGCACAACGCATATACTTTAGGTGACCTTAAGGTTTCCATTGGTTGCTTCACAGACAAATAAAAACAAAGTCTCTTTGATATAGGAAAGGTGGATTGATACAATATATACTTGCTGCTACATGCAACAACAACCTCCTTTCACAGTGACATAATAATCAGCTTGTTGATTGCGGTCGCTTACATGTGAGGAAGAAGAAGAAGAAGAAGAATGGTTGCTACCACACAATTAGCCGAGCAACTGTTCAAATTCTTCCAAACAAAAATGCACAAAGTTATGATGCAGTTTACACCACCATTTTTTTTTATTCTCTAATTTTCTCTCCTTATGCTATTTTCTTTGCCGCATCAAAATTTTATCCGAAACATTGTATAAACAATTTAAATAGGCCTACATGATCATCTCTGAAAGCTTATTTGAGATATCTGAAGGGGAAAAATCCAAGATAACTTTAACATTACGTCGAAACGATATGAAATATATCCACATGTATCTTGAACATAAATTTGTGTAAATATATATTATAAGATAGATACAAGATGCAAGAAATTTTGCTTTCAGTGGCTTTAAAATATATTTATGACTTACATGGATATAATAATACACCGTACAAATTAAGCTGATATAATCATTTAGCCCATTTGAAGTCTTTTATAATATGATGATGCGGTACATAATAATACGTATACCCATCTCTTTTTTTTCCTCTTTTTTTTGTTTTTTTGTTGTTTTTTTTGTTTTAATGTTCAACGCCTCTAGTTATTCATATTGATGCGTATTGAGAGAATTATTTTTCGAGGTGGTTTGGTCGAACGGATTGTTGATCACAAGGTCCAGAGTTCGAATATCTGTCGCATCGCACCCTTTGCAAGACATTTCTCTATTTCTGCACACTTGACCCAAGTTTGGATGCGTACCAGTGGGATGCAATAAAATGTTGTTGATGTTGTTTGTTTGTTGTTGTTTGTTGTTGTTGTTGTTGTTGTTGTTGTTCGTTGTAGTTGTTGTTGTTGTTTTTTTTTTGTCTTTACGGTGCTGTCATTCATAATATGAATATATACGCCATGCTAATTAAGTGCCTTCGTAGTGGCTCAGCTAAAAATGTATTAGTAAAATACTGCGCATTGCATGCAATATTTGAATTGTTGGCTCAATTAACATTCATTTGTTTATTTTGGTGAAATCATACAAGATTATATATTTTCACAATGTATGTGTTAGTGACGCCAACATTTTTGTCGTCCTTTGTAACTGTCTGAGAGAGCTAAAGGCTAATCTATTTCATCCTTCAGAAGGCACTTTAAGAGTATATTTTTAATGAATGAATGACGAGTATGTAAAAACCGATATTGTTTGATATTTAACTTTTTACCAAGCTGTATTGTAATCTATCAAAGTTAATGGTTATAATAAGTGTATACAATTTACTGTAATTATGGAAAAGTATGGCATGCATGTATAATTCCATTTTGCCTTTTGTTTCTTAAGTTGAAAGTATTTTAAATACATTTTTGGGGTATATATTAGTTTATTTCTAAATGCTACAATGGCACCAGACTCGACTAGCATTCTGCTATTTTCTGGCTCCTTTCATCCTTTAACTTTATTGTATTTTAACTGTGTATTAATAAATATATTCTGTTATACAATTTTGTTTTGTTTTTCGATAATAAAGTTCAAGTTCAAGTCAAATACCTAATCTCTTATTTTTCCAGTTCGTACAATATATCCATGTATATATCCTACTCAAGCTCATCCAAATGTTCTCAAAATACAATGATGTAAAGATGTATCGTATAATGAATGTAATAATCGGTTCGATGACTAGATGATAGACTATAATAAATATGAAGCATTTGTTCTATTATACTTAACTCTTCTTCTTCTTTCATATCCACCATTTACAACATTGAGAATATGTATAAGTACATGTTATATGACACCAAATATACATGTATTATTGGCACGACTTTGCACATTGTACAGCCCTCTATTATAAACAACAAGTTTATTTAAAGATTATATTTTTAATTAACAGCTCAGAAAAGGATGTGACTGAGCCTGTATTGTGTATAGTTCGTATTCGATTTGACTTAAAATGTGCAATGCTCCGAATAACTTTTCATGCACAATAAGTCGATACTGTCCTTTAAAAAAGTTTCGATATGATAAACTATGATATAAAAACCCTAAAGTTTATTTCGTATAAAAACAAAGGAGTATTACTTACAAATCAAATATGATACAGGCATGCAATTTGTAATTATTATATGTGGAATACTTATTGTTATTTTTGTGCATTTTAATTAGCGAATCAATGTAAATAATAAAAATAAAGAATAGCACAAAAAGAAAATGAATTAAAGAATTGGTACTAAAATTTTATTTTTTATATCATTGATTAAAATATCGTTTGGTATATAATTAAATATCTATTGCCTTAAAATTCTATGATCTTTGTACTTTTATTTTACTTCATGATAATGTAGTCAGTTTTTGTTGCACTATTATAGCGCCATGGGTGTCAGTGCGCTCTAGAAGAACACACCATGATTATTATTATCACATTATCATCATCCTTAATCATGCATGCACATCGGTAGATATAATAAGTTCTGGATCAATTATAAATGCGAGTTTTCAAAGAGGGACCAAGTTTATATTACGCAAAAATGGTTGTTTCAAGTGGTAGTCAAAACCACAATGTACATTGATGCATGATTAATTAGAACATTAATAACTTCTTTTGGGTATGTATCACTGGATGGGTACAATAATAATACATATAATCTCTCGAATTTGATTTCTTGTAGTATTGTTAGTAAATATTTTTATTGTTGGGAAAGTTCAAGCTATTTTGTCCAAGGTGGTGATTTTTCAACTTTTGACCATTTTTGTGTGTCGATGTGTATCTGGGTTTGTAAATGCATATAATTATAATGTGCCACATATCACCATAAAGGGTATGAAATGAACTAAATGAATATAAGGTTAAAAAGTCATTTCAAGGTCATATGACATCACAAGGCTCATTAATATTCATTAAAAAATGCATCAAAAATCCTATTTCAACAAAAAATTAAAGGTTTGTCATAAGAGTACAACCGAAAAGTAGGTCTTATGTATTTTCTGTTTCAATATCATCTCGGCTACTTCTGGTGAAAATATCACGAACCTAGCTAACGTAGCTTTCCATTTTTTAGTCTTAAAGTATTCATGTCTCAGAAATAGTCTCATAAAAATTTATTTATCACCCTCCCACCTTTAGTAATGAAACAAAATTTACATTTGTGTGTTGTATTATGTTTCTTTTGTTTTATCAGAGGGAATTTTTTACACAATATGTTGCAACGCCTTGGCTACACCAAATGTTTAATAAAAACAAAATTCCAGTGTGTTACCTGTCCCGTGTGTTACCTGACATATATTTTAAAACTTGACCATGCCAGAAAACTCGAAGTTGTATTGATGTTAAAATGTGTCCTTACAATGTTTATTACATGTTTAAGAAGGTATGACTATGCTTTTTAAATTCAGAGTATCATGGGAACAAAGTCAAAATTTGAAAACCCTATTTTTTTCTGGTCCCGTGTGTTACCGACGAATAAATGATCATACATTAATTATAAATTGAGCTATTTCAATTATTGTCTATGTTTTTGTTAAATGGTCTTAGTACCCTCAAAAATATATACTTAAGGATTGGGATTTCAATCTTAAGATCTATCATAAAGCCCTATTTTTTAATCTAAAATGTCTCGTTTGTTACCGCACAAAATAGCTTGGACTTGCCATGTTGTACTGTCTGAACGAAAGTTATCATTATTTTTTAATATATTGCTGTTTTTTTCTATCACTTAAAAAAAATGCATGCAACACAACTTGTGAAATGGATTAATGAAGGTCAATATGACACCAATTCGGGTAATTGGGGTCATGGGTCACATCTGATATGATCACATTTGAAATCGGAATGGTGTATGACCATGATTGACCCTACGTCTAATTTTGACCCTTTCTTTTGAGAACATATTGTAAGTCTACAAACTTTTATCTGATGATTAAATAGAAGGGCATAAACAAAACAGTTCACATTCTAATTATTTCTTTTGAAATATTTATGATTCCAGACGAAGAATGACACATGAATGAATGATAAATGAAGATAAAGATAGAATTAAGAAAGGAAATAGTTTCGGTTGTGCTCTTTCCCCTGGTACGTTAGTAAAATATATGTCATTAAAGCTTATATGATGACATGTTAAACAGGAAACTGTGTACAAAGGAGAGCATATAACAACCAAGAGCAGTATAATAGAGTATAAATTCGTACAAATAAGAGACAGGGGGAGTGGGCCGAGAGAGAAATCATTCACCATGAGAGAGAGAGAGAGAGAGAGAAAGAGAGAGAGAGAAAGAGAGATAGAGAGAGAGATGGAGAGAGAGAGAGAAAGTGCAAGAGAGAGAGAGAGATGGAGACAGAGAGATGGAGAGAGAGAGAGAGAGAGAGGGGGGGAGGGGAGGGACAGAGAGTTAGAGAAGGAAGAATTGTTTACAAATGGATGAGAGAGAAAGGAGATAGAATAAAAGTGAGTAAAATCATGCAAACATACGGAGAGACAAAGGGAGAAAGAGGAAAAAGTTTATTGTTAATGAGAATTGGGGGAGAGTGCTCAGCAAGAGAATTGAAGTTCATGTCAATTTTTTTTTAATGTGAAATCTAAGAATAATATTGTCATAAAATATCCAATAAAGGCCTACATAAAGACAATTGCTATGCAATAACAGCAGGGACATCGCTGAACCAATTTTGAAAGATTGAAGATTTAGTGATTTCTTTCCAATACTAAACGTTAACAATTACTATATCATTAAAAGGAATAAATTCATTTCTAATAACAAAGAAGTTGACATTTTAACTTTAAGAAAGTGGTGGTGTGTAAAAGGAAAAAATGGAAGTGCTGGGGCCACGCCTGTACTGGGGCATGCCAAAAATAATGCACTGTGTTCTCATTTTGCATTTGTTTTATTAAACAATCAATCGCAGAACAGATCTACCTATCGATTAACTAATCACTTATTTGTTCAACCAACCAATAAATCAAGCAAACACAACAACAATCAAGCATTCACAAATTCATTAAATTAATCTGCCAATCATACATTCAATCAAGTATCTGTTTGAATTAATGCTTCGGTATCAATCGATTAATTAATTAAAAAACTTTAAAAATGTTCTTTTACACAAATATATCACAAATTTATTCATGTCCTTCTTGTGTTTCCATAACTATATTTCATACTATGCAGTTGACATTATTCCTGAACTAAGTGAGCCAGCTGCACTCTTTTAAACTAATAGTTTAAATACAATGACGTTCAGTGGTCCATGACCTTGCAAATATTTCTGGTCAGTTTCCTTCATTGTTCAAAAAACATAAACAATGTAACATTTAAAACATTGAAAAACATTACTATTTAATATGATATTTCATTTGTTTTCGGTCAACAAATAGCTTGCCTGCACAGCTTCCTTAAATGTGGGTTTCTTCTTCTTTAACTTGCAAAATTTATCTTGGTAACATGATGACAGACCATTTTTTAACCGTTATATACAGAAAATAGTTTATAGCAAAATGTTTTGATCCTATCACAAGAAATCCAGCACAAGTTGACCACTTTGTATTCATCAGGAAAAAGTTGATTTCTCTTTTGTGTGCTCAACAATGTGTCTAAAACCTTTCATTTATGGCCACATGTCATGAGTTGGGTGCAAAATGCATTACATGTCCAAAAATTTGTAGAAATGTACATTGTCACAATCAAACATCTCTAATTTATTAGTAGTAAGTCAGACACGTATAAAAGTATATATTTATTGAAAGCAGAGATTGTAAGGAAGATGATTAACATATTGTTGTGCCTGTATAGGGTGTGTCATAAAAGCTATACAGAGTGTTACAGGGAAAATGGTTTTAAAAACTTCACAATTTTACTGGCAAATAATTCCCTAATCTTTGTACCAAATGAAAAGAATCATCTTGGATTGTGTTAATAAGACACTATGATTCTAAAAAATATAAACTTGTAACACAAAATTATGTTTTCGAACCGTGCTACAGGGTGTCAACAAGGAGAAAATTAAATAATGCAAAAAGGGCATAAATCCTATCTTTTACACTTGGATAACAACTCAAACAATGTTCATTGCAAGCAATATGTTTCCACTTAATTGTGTATCTACATGCATGCAAAGAAAGTGGCGAAAAAAGCACAATTATTGTTATAAAATTGCATGTGGCAATTTTCGATGTCTCCAACTGTCCAATGCATTGTCTATGAGGATATGTGCATTAAGTACGTTTTAATTCATTAATTAATTGACTAAATAACTTTTGAAAAATCTACTTTGTATTTGTCTAGAACCAGATAAATTCCAAAAAGAATGATATATCACTCAACCCATAAGACCAATTGACTGGAAAGATATAATGCAACAAAGAATAAAAAAGTAACAAAAATGGGAATTCCCTATGCTTTAAAGCTGGTGTATAGTGTTGGGAGAAGGAAAAATTTAATTTGGATTCACAGTTAGATAATATGAAAGCCTGAATCCTATAACTGTAACAAAGAAAGTTATATTACATGGAATCTTGTTTTAATTTCTTTATTTCACGATATTATAGTATAAAAAGATAAGACGGGGACCCGACTCAGCTTTGTGTGCACTAGACGTTCACATGGAAAACCAATGGGGATTCTCTTGTGTGGGTGATACACACAGATCGCTACGGTCCATTCATGCGGGAAGTTCGGGGGACAGGACAACCCAGCAAAGGTCTCAAAACCGTTACAAATTGTGTTTGGATTCAAACATTTCACTGAAATTCACCGGAAATCGTGAAAGGAATATCACAAAATCTCTCACACATGTCTTTTAGCGCAATGTGAACAACATGAGACTATATTTAATCAGTTTTATGCCGATTTTTTTTTTTTACCAAAACTATACACCAGGTTTAACACGTGCCTCCACTGTAGGATCCTCCACTGTAGGATCCTCCACCCCTTACCTTACTCCACTCAAATTATATTTGTATTAAAACCATGAGCCTAACAAAGCTGAAACTTCACAGACATATAGCCTGATAAGAGTTATTGCACAACTCATGACTGTACATCATTTTCATGCTATGTGAAAAAATGTGATAATTTTCCCTCCAAAATGTAACGCCTCCACCCTTTTACTATACTCCAACATGTGACACATGACCTTATACAAATTACATGTAATTCTGCACATTCTTATATCAACATTTGAGCATGCCATACCCAAATACAGTCCAGCATTATGCTATAAGAGTGAGTCAAAGGGAAGTAAATGGCTTTAACAGACGGATGTACTATTCAATATGCCAAGAAAAAAAAGGAAGGAAACGTCTTCTTTTTTTCCCCTTTTTTTATCAGACTATTTAAACACCCGGTAAATGATTAGCTGCACAATTCATGCTATTAACCCTTTAGCACCTAGAAAAGCGTGAAAAGTGTCAGTTTACTCACTAGTGGAAAGGGTTATGCTGTGTTTCAATCACGTTTTTCCAATAAGAATAGCTCTTAAAACATATTTTCTTGTGCAGAATCGGACAGCACACATCCAATGGGTAATCCACAAGAATTTTGGGCATGTTTCATCACATATTTTTTATACAACCTAGACAAAAGCGTGCTTAAGACAAGGGCGGTTTGGGGTGGTTTAGTGAGTAAGCTGAGGGGCGGTCTCGGGCGGTTTAGGTGCTAAAGGGTTAAGGTGAAGAACATAATCATGGATGCTTAGATTAGGATGGAGAGATTTGAGTCATATTTCTTAATTACAATGTTCAAATGTGGTTAGCTGTCCTATGTTGCAAGTGTCATTCACTCAACTAAACTAGACCCCTGTTTGGTGCTACATGTATAATGCATGTTTCAGTACAGATGAATAAAGACCATTAAAAGCAAGCTTTTAGGTGGATTTGCATCAAGGTATATGCTACAGGCAAAAAAAAGGAGTTTTTATCAAGAGAAATGAAAAAGAAAATTTTAAGACAAGTAGATGTGTTAAGCTCCACATACACACATAATCATCAATGCGTTCATCTTGAGGCAGCGCTCCCCCTGGAAGAACAAAAAGAGCTGTCCACATCATTAAAAAAAATCACAATACAAACAGTTGTGATGTGGTTCAACTAATTTGGAGGTCTTGTACAAATTACAAAAACAATATTTTTTTTTTTTAAGTTTGTGAAGCAGATTACACAGAGACAAATAACCATAATTGTTTCTGAGCTATCAAAACACTCCATTTACACAATTTCAAACAAATGGAATAAAGTAAAGATAATCCAAATTCAGAAACTGTACAGATGGAATAAAGTCAAGATATGCAGACACTATACAGATGGAATAAATTCAAGAAAATCCAAATGCAGATACTGTACCGAGTCCTCTCATTAAGAGCTTGTCGATGCTTATATACGTAAAGCATCTTTCTTAGCTGTGTTTGCGATGTCACTTGTCACCTAACAATTTGGAGATTGCTGATTGGCTACATCGCATGAGTAGCTGGATTTGTGATGTCACAAGTCACATGACTGCTTGGAGCTTGCTGATGTGTGTGCTCCTTGAGTGTTGATGTCACGTGTCACCTGACTTTTTAGAGCATGCTGATTGGCTGTCTTTGTGAGCTCCTTGACTTTGTAAGAACCTTTGAAATGATTCTGCCTCCTTTATTTCATCTCCATCTGGTTTTTAAGAAATTACAAAACAAAATGAGAATTATTTGATATACACAGAATTCAAAGCCCCATACACCAAGATTTTAACTAGGATCCTCTTGCCATTTAAACCACACACCTCCTTACCTTGCACAATGAAGTGTTGAGAGAAATTTAGGATAAATGGACAGTGAGTGATGTCAAAAACTCAGCAAGAGAACTAAAATTAAATTTCAAATCTCAACATTCCCAATTTAGAGCACTAAAAACAAAGGCCCATATTCACAAAGGTGGCCTAAAGTTAAGCCTAGCTTAAATCTGTGGTTTAACTATGACTAGCAAAATTGGACACAATCTCGAAAAGTAGATGTTTGATTTATTGGATTTTTTTTTGTAGTGAAACTATTACAACTGCCTAGGAATGATAAGAACAAAAGTTTTCCTTACAATTAAAACATAATTCCAGAATTAAGTAAGCTTGTAAGGAACATGCAACAAATTCTGCTAGTCATAGTTAAACCACAGATTTAAGCTAGGCTTAACTTTAGGCCACCTTTGTGAATACGGGCCAAAAGTTACTATTATACACACTAACATAGGAATGGCTCTGGATGCTTTTTAAAATGGCATTATCATAGAAATAGCAAATAGGCATGAGTGCGATGGTACAAGATTTAGCATTTGTATACAAGACATGTTTGAGTTGGAGGAATCTTACCATCATCATCTGAATCCAATGTTTGTTCTTCATCATCATCATCTGGGCCTAATCTCAGCTCTACGGATGGTCCCTTCATGGCTGCATCTAACAACAAAAAACATTTAATTTGGAGTCTTAGCATTAATGCTGTAAATGAAACATCAATACACTCTGTCCTCACTTGTCCAGACTCCTAAATTATCTGGCCATGTCTTCAGGCCAGCTTCCATTTTTTATTCATCTAAAAGCCTCACTTTTTCTGCTACCAGTATAGATTTTATCCTTTTCCTCTGGTCAATCAGAAATACAAAATTGATCAATCAACCACAACAATAATGGTCCAATATTCCCCATGAATTAAAATAGACATGGTATTCCACTATTTTATTCACATATCTGGCCATATTACTTGTATGGCTTTTGGGCTGGACTTGAGTAAGTTGATATTCATTATATGTAACTTATGGTTCAATAATAAACAATCTGTTTTTCAAACCCAAAACAAGAATAATTTAATAATACTTGTTTGTGCTCCTTAATTAGCATATGAAGCATCCTGAATTTCAGCTTCATAAGCACCCTTTCACATTCACATTAAAATACAACTATGGCTTTGTACTGTGAATGTATTTACCTTCTTCTATTGAAACTCCCGTCAGGCCAACCTTTGACCCTTGACCTTTGCCCTTCTTCACCTTCTCCAGCTTCTTTTGTGCCTCTTTTGCTTCTGCTTCCATCTAATGCAAGAAAACAAATAATAACCAGAAATAAGACAGTTCTTACGTAAGAGAATCTACTGTAGTGTGAAAAGTGAACAAAATAATTGCAAGCTTTTAAATTATTTTCATTTGTTTTTGGAAGAATATGATACTCAAAAGGTCCACTGGCAAAGACTGCTCTTCAAATACCCTCATAGTCATAAAAAATAAGTTGAAATGTTTGAGCTGAACATTTTGTGTGGTCCTAAACATGCATTAATTGTAGATTGTAGATTAATTTCTTATCGTTTTGATGATATCAAAATCTCACAGTTCATATCACAATCTCATATCAACATTTCCCAATCACTTGACACAGTTTCTCCCATAATTCAATCTCATGACCATAACAGTGATTTGGCTTTAATACAAAATAATTAATGGGTCATGAAACTGGAAACAAATCTATCCATATAATGAATGTTGGAAAGAACGGGCAACATACCTTTTCTCTTCTCAGCCTTTCATACTGTGGCTTATATTCACTGCAAAAGAAGAAATGTGACAATATTTTACTAAAGGGGTTCTGCAACTCACATCTTGTGCTTTTTTAGAGATTTTACATACTGCATTTAACAGATTAAAGTTAAATAGTGCATCTTTACATCTATCCCCAGTCACTAAATTAATTATATGTAAAAATTAAGGAAAAAAGTTTATAATCTAGTACTGAAATAACAGATTTCTTTTTCCCAAAAATATTAGTTTCCATTTGAATCTTATGCGCTGCAATGCTAGAAATGTATGTGTTAGTTTGATCTTACATGTACATGTATAGTCTCAACACAGTTCTTTGTTAAGCTTCATTGACTATAATATATATCTGCACACTACAAGCAAACAAATTATTTTCCAACAAGTAGATTACCTAAGACACTAAAACTGTCTTTTAGACATGATAATTTACCTGTATTTCAAATCTTGTTACTATGGTAATGACTTACGTTTCATATTCTTCAACTGCTTGATTGACGGCTTGAAAGAAATCTTCCATTCCTTGACCTGTAACGGCTGATACACCAACGGCCTGCATTAAAAAAAGTAATAATATTAAAATTAATGACTGTTACATTCTTGCTTTTAATTATTGAACTTTCAGTATTGAATTATACTGCATCTATTATTTTCTATTAAACCATTCATTCATTATGAATGTCGATAAGCTTTTAGGAGGATTTTATAAAACTGGAACACAGGTTTGGCACGATTGAATAATATCAATTATCTTTTGAAACACTCCTTCTAAATAATAAAAAAAGAAGGAAAGTGACTGCTACACCATTTTTTAAAAACATTTTTGGCTATTTTGGCTATTAGAGCAGATCTAGTGTTCTCTGTTGTCATTGATATTCTTTCCCTTATAATTACCCTAAGATTTCATTAAAAAATGATATAAAACAAGACTCATAGATCTTGTAAGATTAGGAGCACATTATTACCCTGAGATTTTCATAGAATTCATCTAGAACCAGACTCATAGATCTTGTAAGATTAGATGCATACGATGTCTCCTGGTTCAAAGCATCTTGGAACGTCTCAAAATCTCTCATCCATTCCATGGCAAAGTCATGAGCTACGATGTCAATCTTGTTCATCACAACTATGAATGGCAGCTTATACTTGTATAAGATACTGGAATAAGAAAGAATAAAACAAAATATAAATCTATTATTTACTAGTTATACCTTCATTATTATTCTTATGATGCAGTGATGCAGTACAATACAAACAGGTATATTCATAATATGTCTTTTATTGCTCATTTATTCTAAGCAGAGTCCATAATTAGATTACATATTATCTTCCTCTCCATTTGTGCAAAGTACAGGGGTGATATTCACTCCTGAAAAAAAAATAGACATACTAGGGAGCGAAGCGACTAAGTCTGAGGGAGCAAAGCGACCGAGGGGAAGAGGGTGTGGGAGGGGGGTGTCTCCCCTCCCATGGTAGGGACTTTTTGCATTTTGGGACTTCAAATTGTGCAATTTTGTGCATACATGGAAGGGGAAAAAATGGAAGAAAATTTTTTTTTTTTTAAATAAATAAATAAATAAAAATTGAAAAAAAAAATAAATAAAAAATCGCAAATCCGATTTAAATCGCAGGAATATCAATTATTTTTTTTAATTCATAATTTTTTACGTGGTTTTATCCTCTCCAAAATAATGAGTCATTAACTTCAAGATATGGCTACATAGTTAACTTCACAAAAATTGTAAAATTATGATCTCGGAAATATCTATTATCACAAATATATCTGCATGCAAAAATTGAGGCATATATAAATATGTATTCAAATATGTTAACCTGCAGGCATAGAGATTATATAGAAAGATAGCTTACCTGTAAGCATAGAGCTTGAATGGAGAGATAGCTCACCTGCAAGCATAGAGCTTAAATAGAGAGATAGCTCACCTGTAAGCATAGAGCTTAAATAGAGAGATAGCTTACCTGCAGGCATAGAGCATGTTAGACATGAATGTCACAGGATTGACACTTCTTGCTGTATCCATGACATACACCACTACTGTAGGAAAGGTAGAAGCCTGAAAATACAAAGAACGTAATACAAATGTAATAAACAATTTGTAAAGTAAAACTTGTTGTGATTTTACATGGGACTTCATTCATTGCATCATTTATAAATAGAGTGCATTTTGTGTTGAATAACCAAAGTAGAATTGAGGTGATTTGGAAGAAAAGTATAGTCTAACATAGTTTTTCATGGTGTCTGAATCTGAATAATTCTGTCGCAAAAAAGTCCTTTCCAGACACATCCATGCTAAGGTGTCTCTTAGTATAACTTTCAAAACAGTCCTTTCAGCTGCCATGTTGATATCATACTAACGGAAAGTGTGATAAAGTTCAGTTGGTAGAGTGGTGATCTCATACAAGGGAGATTCCTGGTCCAAAATAAAACTTTGGTAAGTAATCCCCAATACTAAGCTCCTAAATAGAACTTAGATATATGGGCTCCTTATACTAATAAGCATTTGATTAATTCCTTAGCAGTTAGTAAAATAGACCAACCAATTGTAGCTCCTGAAAGAGAAAGAGAAGGGTAGAGTGATCAGATAGAGTAAGAGAGTGAATTTCAGAGAGACTGAGATCAAGAAAGAAAGTTATTTTGAGAATGATATTATATTACCAATGTTTCTGAGATGATAGCTCCTGATGCCGACCATGTGAAGACTTCAATCTGGCCTGGGGTATCCAGTATGATGTACCTACAGTAACAACACACAATAAAAACACTTGATGTTTGACCTCAGATGACCTTTGACCCCCACCAACATGTGACAGTCTCCATAATGCATCTTCCATTCAAACTTTATTAGATCAGCAGAGTTATTTGACAGTCCATAAAATTGCAGGTAAAACTTAATATTTGACCTAAAATGACCTTACATCAAATATTGTTTTCTTGACCAAGTTCATAATTATAGACATTAAACATGATTTGAACCTTCCACCGGAATTCTCACCGAAAGGAATAATATCTACATCTTTTCACTAATGTTCATCATAAATTCAGCTTTCTCGGTTTCTTTGCATAACTCAGCTTATTATGTATCTTTACTGGCCTATTCTGCAAAGCCATTATAACCTGATCAAATTTTCTAGAACTCAACTTACTTTGTCTGTTTGCTGGCCTTCTCTGCAAAGCTCATAACCTGATCAAATCTTGTAGCGAAGAGATTAAGAGATGTCATGATTCCTCCATTGGGTCCTAATCCATATTGCTTCATCACTTCCTTGTACTTCACCGTGTCTCGGATATCTATAAAATTGGTTATTAACATTATTTACAGTTAAGAAGGAGTAGGGGAAAATTAATTGTTTCAATTAATGGATATCATGGGCTCTTCAATGACAAACTGAAATAACTTGAAGCATTAGATGTTGTAGTTAGACTTTGTGAAATTGAAACATGAAAAATTAAAAAGGAGGAGGGAGAGGCAAATGGGAAGAGTCACACACAAGGACATCAAATTTAATTCAATATTTCATATTTCAAATATTCATCTTAGCTTTCTAGGCACTGAAATGCAGTTTGTAAATACTACAATACAACCATTGGCAACTCGTAAGGTTATGTGCTATCCATGCTCATGCCCTAGTCCCTACATGTTCTTTCAAATATGGAACTTCTTTCCTTTTCTCTTTTTTTTTCTTTTTCTTTTTTTTTTCTTTTTCTTTCTTTTTTTTTTTTTTTGGGGGGGGGGGGTAAGGAAGGCATTACATTTATTAGAGAGGTCAAAGGTCAATTATGAATTGACCATGCATAAGTGTTAGTGATAGAGAATAGGCATTGTTTAAAATGTGTACCTCAGGCATGCAACAGTTAGAAGAGAAAGTAAGATCGCCAAGCCCAAAAAAATCTGCAATATTGTACATCATGTTATTGTTTATTCTTACCTATATTGGTTGGATAACCAACTTCATGAACAGCTGGATCTAGATTGATGATATAAGGAGGCTGCTGCTTGGCATGTAAGTGAGCAGTCAATCGCTATAATAAAAAGAGAAAAGAACAAATAACTTAATAAGGGCACGCTAGCAGCACCACTACGTGGGACTACTATCAATTTTTTCCTACAGTGTTAGGTGCATAACAACACTTTTAGATAAATATTTTAAGAACAAATGTATATTTTACGTACCAATTATCCTTCCTTGTTGCCTATAACCTTTTTGGGGGTCTGTCTCCACTCGATGTCATCAGAAAGGTTTGAAGTTGGATAGAATTCAAATATATCGCTGGTTCTGCAGACAGGAACTGAAGGTTTAGCATTTCTCCAACTTGTAGAACTGACGTCGTATGATGGCGCTACGCGAAATTAATTCGTGGAGTAGTCGAGTAAGATTACTTCCGACCAGCTCACTACCTATCTCTCCTATGAATCGGGCGTGACTTAGCTTTTCTCCAAATCTGAGGGATTTATAGGCCTATCGAACTCACATGTACATAATAGGCCTAGTCAGTAATGTTCATGATGTTGAGCATGCACTATTTATTTAGTTAATAGCCCTAAAAAAATGGGGTCACATTATTTTCTTCCAATTTGAAATGATTAACTTAATAACAATAGAAATACATATACCCTCATATATGTCCGTATCCCCTCCCCCCCCAAAAAAAATATCGGCCCAAATTTATTTTGGCCCCCTATTTTTTTTTTTTTTTACTTTTCAAAACCCTTCCCCCACCCCCCCCCAAAAAAAAATTGTGGGGCCAATTTTTTTTTCATTATTAGAATTAAAAAAACAAAAAAATAAACACCAAACGAATGGGGCCCAAAAAATCTGGGGGCTTTTTTTTATCAGAAATTTCAATATTTAAAAGAAAAAAAAAAAGTGGGAGAGGTAACAATTTTTGGGCCATTTAAGAAAAAAAAAAATGGTCCAAAAACTGTTTGCCTCTCCCATTTTTTAATTTTTTTTTTTATTTCGAACAAAAAAAAAAAAAAAAAGCCCCTAAATTTTTGGCGCCCCATTTGTTTTTTGTTTGTTTGTTTAATTTCTAATAATGAAAACAAAATCGACCCTCATTTTTTTTTTTTTTTTGGGGGGGGGTTCGAAAAGTAAAAAAAAAATGTCAGTTCCCACCCCCCCAAAAAAAAAAACAATCAAAAATAAAATTGGCCGTCCCAAAAGGCCCCAACTGAAAAAAAATAACTCCCACTAAAAAAAAAGGACACCCCCAGACATGATCCCATCAATGGGGAAAATAAAGCCCACTGTAAGTACATAGGCCTACTATAATGTAAACGGTTGCACAAAAGACTGACAGTCCAAACCAGATGTCATCGATGTATTACCAAAAGATTCTCTTCACTGATCTCGCCTCAACTAAAACGATGTCAACATGTACAAGTCTTTCAGTTTTTCTACCCAGTGGTCGATTCAGTAAAAGAACGATGGTATGTTGGGTCAACTCACACGATACAACGTAAGTATGATGTGGTACGAGTTTGTTTTGAAACGATGCTGATTTTTCGTATGGGTGAAGCTGATTTGCGACTCTTTAACAATAGCGCCATAGCTCCACGTATAATAAGCATTGAAGGCGCTTCGGACGTACTCAGCACTCTGTGTCAAGACCAGCTGTGAGTTTCTCTTTATTTTTCTATCTTTCTCAACTTTAATTGCAAGAAATAATATTTATTCATACAATTTATATATGAGTTATCAAAATTATTACATTCTCTTCCTACATTTTCTTAGCTATAACCTAATATCTGGGTCTACATTTTTTCCTACAACGAAAAGTACCTTATTCAATACGAGGTCAATATACTACTGTATATTGATCTCGTACATATGAGTGAATAAGGGTTAAAAGATTACTAAGTAAAAAAAAAAAATAAAACATGAAAGTAAGATTTGTAATAGTCTGAGAAATCTGACATTTACTATTGTTAGATTTTAAACCTCATGTGAGGGAGAGGGGGATAGGGGATTGGAGAGAGGGGGAAAGAGTGGGGGAGGGGAGATAGAGTCTTAGAGAGGTCAGAAATAAACATTTATAAAATTAAAAAGAATTAAAGAAAACAATCTTTTACTCAAGTTCCATTAAAATGCCTGGAATTGGAAAGAAATTTAGCCAAGAAGATCTCATTAATTAAGCATAGCAAAACATGGTCATGGAACTGAACTCATACGCCATGAACATCAAAGTGCGTCGCTTGGTTTCAAAATGATTACATTCACATTGTCATTGCCAATTCAATTCAACTTAGTGCTGCTTTTTTGGTTATGACCCACCCACGCCATCGGCAATAGATGGGACCACAATAAAAAACTCTTCCCGATATTACCTGAACAAAAGTTGTTTTTCCTGAGCCTGCCATTCCTAACACAATAAGACATGGTGGTTTTGTGTCTGTATTGTGCAATCCAGATGCACAAGCACCAAGTTTCTCATCGTCTTGATCATTTTTACTGCTCTTTCCTTCGTTCTCACGAGGCTCAGAGTGCTCCATGGGCGCCGCCATTTTGATTCTGCCGATGGTACTAAGCGCATGCGCAGGTGTGAGATGCACCGCGTGGGGGGGGGGCATCATATCAATGTCCCCGACCCCCCCCCACAATTTGTCCAAAATAGGGTAGCAATTAATTAAGAAAAAAAGGAACAAAGTCAATGTTCTTCTTTCAATCATGGGGGGGGGGGGGGCGAAAAGAGCAGATCCAGGAAAGTTTCATGAGGGATCGAGGCGTCCAAACTTTCAAAATTTAAGGAGGGGAGAGGAGTAATAGTAAATCTAATGCGTGATTTTATTACTCATTTCATCAATTTAGCCTTTTCACTTTGGTCAGCTATGACAAAAAAAAAACCACCAAATTTGGTTACAATTTTTTTTCCAAGCGCAGGGGGAGGGGGGGGTCAATCAAATATATCATCCCCAACACGATCTTTCTCTCATCATAGTGTTCCATGCTCCAAAATCATTTTTCAATTTCAGTATTTTTCAACCCTAAATATCTTCAATTGCTCTTCCCTTTTGCCTTTAATTTCATTTTTAATCTGCGACTCGAGTTTTGAGGGTTTCATTTTTCTTTTCTTTCTAGTTTTAGCCAGACAGGTATGGTGGTGCCTTGGATAGGAGGTCCTATCAACTTTATTTTGGGAATAATTTTGTCAGGACTACAATGTACAACAAAACTAGAAATATGACGTAGGGCCTGAAATCAGGTGCTGAAAACTGCCATCTCTGTCTTGATCGGTTTCATGTATGTTGTCAAGAAGACATGATGAATTTTACAATTAAAGAAACGTACCATGGTTATATCAATGGTCAACCATGGTAAATTGGCCCAATCACTGATACCATGGTAAATAAGGGCCATTTTACCATTACTAACCATGTTTTGGGTAATTCATTCCTTCACTATTGTACTCTGTAATACAGTACACTCCCATTATAATGAGCACAAAGTCTCAGAGATTTTTCGTTGCAACATGGCAATCATTCTAGTCCCAATTTGTGCAAAATCATGTGTGCACTTTTCAGAATAAGGTTTTGTCATAGCAAGCTTTTTGGCTTGGACCCCACGAGTACCCTGTAATAATGGGAGTAGATGCTAAGTTTTCTCATGCTTAGAAAACATTTTTTTTTTTTTTAATCACAATTTCATTAACATGAACTCTAAACAAAAAACAAGAACACAAGATTGAAGTGAGTTTAATTATAAAATAAATTATCTGATCTCTGATCATTGGTTTTATTGGTACATACATGCAACAAAAATTATAATAAAGAGAACAATTACATGAATAAACTGTATGTAAAGAACCATGAGGAAATATTCAGATGTCTTTGGAATAAGAGATTCAAAATGCATCTTTCTACATATTATCAGTAAATTCCTTTCAATACTAGAAATAAATTGAATTTTCATAATGTATGATTTTTGTTCAAAGCATAACAAAATAGTGTTCTACACAATCATATTAAAGGTAGTGTCATCCTTTTGCAGGCAAAAATATTACATTTCTAGTTTTTGAGAGGATATATATGTAGTAGTATATCAATGACTATATCTTCCCACAACATGATTAAGCTCAAATGTGTATGTTTGTCATTATATTGCGATTATCAAAATTCATTCCTATTTTTTTGAACCTCGAAAAATATAACGTACGGTGCGAACCATTGACCGTTAGCGCAGAGAATAATGCACGCTGATGCGCCGTGTGTATATTGCTGTGTGTGGTCCGTAGTGCACGCGCTGTAATATCAACGATGTTGATGGAGAGCTGCTCTAGATTGGTAGTCAGATTTTCGTTTCATATTACTGATCTAGGCAACCTATGACAGTAAGATTGAATAGACAGTATAGGTTGATCATATTCTAAAGTTATGACAAGTTGCATTAGTTTTCGCAATTTGTGAAAAAGGATGACACTACCTTTAAGCTTAGGGAGAACGGTGTTTCACCTGCAATAAAAAGTTTAAAATTCTGATTAATGCATAGACTGAAAACCCTTAACTTTCTAGAAATGTACATAATAATTATCAATCATAATACAGATTCAAATAACCACCATGTTGAATTGTTTCACGGCTCAGTGCAGCTTGAAAATATATCATCACAAGAGATTGAGGAATTGTGAGTTAGCTTGTAATTACTTATGAAAGCTGCATAGAACCATGAAAATACTTTGAAACGCATTTACCTATGTCATCCAAATGACAATTTCAGAAAAATAGAGGCTGACAAAACACTTTCAATCAAAGAGCTTTTTATTGATGTAATGAAATACTTTAAAGACAATGAGAAAATACCAATTTATCATCTTGGGAATTACTACAAAATCACGGGGGGGTGTTTCACAAAGAGTTAAGTAGACTTAAAGTCTCACTTAATTTCTACGCGCATCTTGTTTTATAACGCGCAATTTAATTGATAGATTTCACAATGGCGCGCATCCCCCGAGCATGGTCTGACCAATAAGGTGATGCATAATATAACGCACAAAAAGAACGAGTCAAGTGTGATTTTTAAGTTTACTTAACTCTTTGTGAAACACCCCCCAGGTTATCTTTTTTCTCTTCATGCGTATTCCACCTTAGGCCTATATCAAGTTGGTTTTACCTTGTTGGTTCAAATTTTCAATTTATCTAAATAAGAAATTGTATTCATTATACAATATTTATTTATTTATAATACAATATTTATTTATAATACAATATTTATTTTATACATATAAGAAATAAAAAATTGTATTTCTTATTTCGTATATATATAAGTCATGTACTCTAGAAGCCTTTGAGGGTCTTGAGTTTTCAAAAAACTTTCAAATATAAAGCTAATAAACAAGGGAAACAGATCATGGAAATTTTCGTTAAATCTGATAATAATGAATTAAAAATTCATGAATTCTCAAAATGCATCATCATAATAATAATAATATTTTAATCTACTTTACATTTACCAGTGCATTATATGCAATTTACAAAAATATTTGTAGTCCTGGATTTCCAGCCCTGTGAATGCTCCATCTCATAAAAATCTAACGATGGTTCAATATTAATTTGTGTAAATAAATCTGAAGTCTGGCTGATACATCCACAATATACCTCTGTATACTAAAGTTTGCAACTTAGTTGCTAAAATAATAACTAAGAAGAAAAATCCTTTACAAGAATCATATTATAGAAAGATATACTTCTAATTTTTGTTTTGTTTTGTTGTTTTTTTTTAAGATCAGTCCACTCCAATTATAACGATGTATTCAGGACTAAGCTAACTGCTTTGTTATAATGAAATCTCTTTATAATGAACACATAGACATGTGAACATGTTTCAAATCAAGACTCCAAAAGTCTTTTTATATACAGCTCAAGCAAACATTATTAGACCAAGCCCATTTTCTGTTCTGGGACTAGAGTGCCATTTGCATTAGTAACAAAAGGTCTACACTCACATGTCAATGATATAATTGCTAAAGAATGTATAGAAGTTAGTATGTGTTTAATATGTTTTCTTACCACACAAAGCAAGAAACACAAACACTGACACCCTTATATGAAAAAGAGCTTGGTCTAATAATTTTTACCCAAACTTTAGAAGTTCTGTTGATGATGATGATGATGAACAGCATTTATTAGGCGCCATTTCTCTGCCATGACATTCAAAGGTGCCTGGCTCCCCAAAAATGTACATGTATATTATTCACAATATTTCTGGAAAAGATGAGTTTTGAGTTCGGATTTGAAGGTTTCGATGTTGTTTAGATTACGGACATGAATGGGTAGAGAGTTCCAAAGACGTGGAGCAACTACTGAGAATGCTCTATCCCCATAGGTTTTAAGACGGGTATGAGGCACTTGAAGTATAAGTCCCGCAAAGCGTAGTCCCGGGCGCATCTGACGAACAGTGAGGAGAGTGCACACGTAGCTTGGGGACAGGTTATGTAGAGCCTTGAAAGCAAGCAGCAAGATCTTATACTGCACTCTGCAGTGTACTGGCAACCAATGAAGCTCAAGAAGTGTGGGCGAAATGTGATCAAACTTCCTGAGGCCCATAAGAAGACGAGCGGCAGCATTCTGGACAGCCTGGAGACGTTTGATCGATGATGTCGGTAAGGAAGCAAGAAGAGAGTTGCAGAAATCCAGCCTTGATGTTATGAGAGCATGTATAAGATTCTCTGCAGCACCTCTAGTGAGACAATGCCTGATCTCTGCAATCCTGCGGAGATGGTAGAACGCGGACTGACAAACATGCGAAATGTGATCCTTCATGCTCATAGTTCTGTCAAAGACTGCTCCAAGATTTCTGGCCTTGTTGTTAGGAGGAACAGCCTCTTCACCAACAAGGACAGGAGTACCTCTGATCAAGTTTTCCATATGTCGAGATGACAGAAGAAGATACTCCGTTTTCTCTTCGTTCAGCTTCAGGAAGTTGCACCTCATCCAGTCTCGAATCTCTCCAATAGCAGCACTCATAGAAGCAACCGCACGCACCTCTGCATCTTCAGCTTTTGGATCAAAGGTTAGGTAGAGCTGGGTGTCATCAGCATAGAAATGTGCACCAAGACCACGTCGCTGTACGATAGAGCCAAGAGGGGTGATGTAGAGTGTAAAGAGCAAGGGGCCAAGGACAGAGCCTTGCGGAACTCCATAACGAAGAATAGTCTCAGGTGATATCTTGCCATTTATGACCACAGCTTGTCTTCTATTGTTGAGGTACGACATCAATGCTCAATACAATGAGATTAGAATGTATTTGGTATTCAGCCATTCAAAATGGAGTTATTGCACATGAAATGTACTTAACCTACACTGGAATATCCATGTACAGGTCTGCTTTCAAAGTATTGTACCCACCCCTCCCCCTCTTTTGAAAAGCTCAAGCGGTAATAATTAGGCCTACTTTCCTATAAACTATTGGGGCGAAGAAGATGAATACAAAGAACAATGAAATGATTATCTTATCTTACACTCATGGTATGGAATAGGACCCACGGCTGTAAGTTTATAATATCAGAGGGACATGATAATGAGCATTAATGCCTTTAAAAAGGGCAACATCGCATTATCTTGGATTCTAACCAGGGGGGCATTTCATCAAAGGACTTGTCAGACATTTTATCCGACATATTTGCTCTCAGCCAATCAGATGCAAGCATTTCAGTAGCTTATAACAGTTTGTCGGATAAAACGTCCGACAAGTCCTTTCATGAAATGCCCCCCAGATTTCTAACTGTTATGAGACAACTGCGCTTTCCACTGACCTATCACACCTACATTGATGAACAAACACTGTAAGCAGAGGTTTTCACCCTGTCCAATTCGATTTCCATTTAAATTCAATTCCATTAAATACATAAAGATGAAAAAATAAAAGCAATTCCACCAAGTGAAGATGAAATGTAATTTTAATTACATTCATTGAAATGTTAGTCTCTACGTGAGAAGAAATTTTAGTGTATGGAATGAAGATTTAAAATGGTATCAAATACAGTAATAATGGTCACAATTCAACAGGCATTTGTGGTAGACATAGAATAACGTAGCCTTGTGTCTTGTATGCCATCACAGTTCGATTAGCCTTAGTTGTAAGCAGAGGATGCAAATGGCATGACATCATACTTCTTGTGGTAAGCATCTATAGGCTTTAGGAGGCTGTCTTGCAGGTGCTATGCTATGTTTCAATATGCCATTGAGGTAAGCAGAGATTGTCCGTTGTATGCCATCATAGTTCAACCAGACTCTGTAGGAAACATAGGTTGTAGTACAATGTCTTGTAAGGGGTATACCATCACAGTTCACCAGGCCTTCATGGTAAGCATAATTAGTAGTAGTACGCTTTGTTGTAGGTGGTATAACATCATAGATTATCAAAACATTGTGGTTAGCATAGGTTGTAGGTTGTAGCTCGTAGGCCATCATAGTTTAAAAGGCTTTTGTGGTAAGCATAGGTTGTAGGAGGCTGTGTTGCAAGTGGTATTCCATAACAATTCAACAGGCCTTGTGGTAAGAAAGGTGTTAGGTGGTGTGCCATCATAGTTCAACAGGGCTTTGTGGTAAGCATATGTTGTAAGTTGTAAGCTATCATAGTACAACAGGTGATTGTGGTAAGGATATGTTGTAGGGGTATGCTATCATAGTTCAACAGGCCTTTGTGGTAAGCATAGGTTGTAGTAGGCCGTCTTGTCCCAGAAATCAACACTTTTCCATCCACACCATCCCTGTAGATTAATAAATAAGAAAAGTGCTAACATGAAAAGCTCTATTTTTCTTAATATTTTCAAAATAGTTATTATCAATAATTTTTTTAAATCATTTTCTTACTTTCTCTTTACTCCTGAGAACCCTCAATGCAAAATGATCTTGCATTGCTCTTGTTAAGCCAACTTATTTACCTTTCAAATAATCCCCATTTTCCTGCAGTGCATGAAAATAATGATCATTCGCAATCAATGCATACCTGTCGACCTTCCAGTGGAAAATAAGAAAACAAGTTTGTATGAACTTACACAGCATCTTTTAAAAGAGAAATTTGGGGCCCAAAAATTAAATTGGAAGATCAAATTTAGGAATCATTCCTCCAGAATAAGAATGGTTGGCAACTATT
Source organism: Paracentrotus lividus (assembly GCA_940671915.1). Classification (NCBI taxonomy): domain Eukaryota; kingdom Metazoa; phylum Echinodermata; class Echinoidea; order Camarodonta; family Echinidae; genus Paracentrotus; species Paracentrotus lividus. The sequence continues at coordinate 10,470,413 of CALNVZ010003428.1, read as the reverse complement.
CTTTAATCTTCGAGATATATTGTATATTACACATTGCTCCTTGTTTACAAATTGTGCCCAACAAATTACTTTGTAGTTGATTTCTTGTAGATTGCAAGTTAGAGTATGCCAAGGTTGTTTGTTACACAGATGTTTGTGTGAATTTCAACAAGGTATTTCCTGACTTGGGTAAGTTTCACATTCTGTTTGTGTGAATGACTGACTGGTATTTCCTGTGTAATTTAAAACTAGGGTAAGTTTCACATTCTCTTTGTGTGAATGACTGACTGGTATTTCCTGTGTAATATACAACCTGTCAATCAAAGATGTAAGAGAAAGATGTGACCCACTTCTCACCCAAACATGCTAAAGTTTAATCAAGGATTTTGAGACAAAGTAGTGGAATTAAATTTACTGATATTTGTTAATAATGGAAGAAACAAAATCAGCATTTTGAACACCTGAATATTTTCATTCCAAAAGGGACAACACCCACTTCTGATTACTAAATTATGTTTTTAACAAATTTGAGTTATTAATGACTTTTGTTCATGTAGGTACCAATTACTGAACTAAATTATTAACTTAAATTTTAAGAGCAACTATAACAAGGTGTACCTTTTAATATCACATTTCCATAAATGCCAATACAAAATCTGGTAAACAATGCCTTTTTCTCTGCATTTGAAAAAGTGTATTTAATCCCTTTTGGAATGAAACTGTTTAATTTATTGTGAGTGGTTAATGTGTACCTTATCTTGTATTGTCTTGATCTCTTCAGCTCCTGTGTAATGAGGATCTAAGATGAGGAACTTGAGATCACCAGTCTTCTCGTTGAAATCCACACCTAGAATGGTGTGAGCAAGAACTCCTCCTCCTGCATACAAATAATTTATGAAGAACACTTTTATTTCTATGTTAGAAGTTGTTCAGTTTTGTTTAAATTCCTTGACCATAATTATGTGTACATGTTTTTAAAGTCTTCACAGTAAGATATTTTCTGAGATTCTGATTAACTAATTGAATAATATGTAATCACATCAAACTCACTTCAGCCAAGAAGACTGCTTTTCAGCAAGTCTGGGTTATAAAAAGACATATTGAAAAGAGAGAAAAGTATAAAAAAGAAAAAAAGAAAAAAAGAAAAGAAAGACAGGGTAAAATATAATAACAGAAATTATGTACAAAAGGAACAACATTTAATAAAGGTTTAAGGATAGGAGAGGGAGAGAAGATGATATTATTTTACATGGTTAAGGTTATAAAGATTTTTAAAAAGGTCATGTCATGCACCATGATTGCACAGGCCAATACAAATTTGAGACAGCATGTACAGTTGTGACTTACCAATCATTACTGGAGTTCCTTGAACTTCAAAGTGAGCAGCCAATTCTCGTCCTTTTGTAGCCATCTCCTTACCATTCGGGACAAACATAATCTTAGAAGTGACCTGAAACATAATAAAATTATTTTTACCTCATGAATAAATCATTGAAGTGTAAGCCAATACAATATGAAAACTTGCTCATTCATAAAGATTTTTTTCCCCTTTAATTTGTTGATTTCACAACAAGATGATTTCATAACCTGCCATGGATCTGCACCACACAGTGTCAACACCAGCCCAAAGGAATTCCTTCCAGCACGGTTCCACGAACCTTGGAATTTCTGGCTGTGTCTTAATCGATTGTGGGCTGGAGTCGGCCGCTGCAAGGCATTAATGGCCAAATTAACACAGGACAGCAGGTATGCGAACGCTGAGAGGAGGCCACGAGTCACCTTCTGCAATGCCCTCTTCTGCGTAACCCCTGCTCCCAAGCTGATCTTACTACTCTTTCTCCAAATGTGATCGCCTGCGTTCAGTTTTTAACAGGTAGAAACTAATTCAGATTCATATTCCTATATTAGCCTAAACATAAATATCATCTTTCAAATGTTAACATATGATACAATCAAACAGAATAAGAGAAAGGACTCAAGAAGAAGACAACCAAGATGCTGCATTTGCAAGAGAAATAAATAACTATCAGTATATTCTCATTAAAATGAATGATATCTTACCCCAAGGAGTTGATTCAATACAGTGCTGACTTCAATAGATCCAATCCACTGCCTGGAACCAACAAATTTAGACGGCTTATCACCCACGTCCACCAGTGCTTGCTGAATCTCCCTATGACTTGGAATGGAACAGTCCACATAACCCTACAGGTGAAGAAACAATCATAGGTTTGTAAAATATCAAATCGCTTTTTAGTTTCTTGTATAAAGATCCAATCTGTTGTCTGAAGCCAACGAATGGAACAGTCCATATAACCCTGCAGGTACATGAAGAAACAACCATTGGTACAGTGTATGTAAATTATCAAATCACTCTCCCCCTTTTTTGTATTTTATATGAATCGATGTAATCCATTGTTTGAAACCAATTAATATGGTTTGCTTATCATTAATATCAACCAGTGCTTGTTGAATCTCCCTATGACTTGGAATGCAACAGTGTATATAGCCCTGAAGGTGAAGAAACAATCATCATGTCTATAAAATATTGCTTTCCTCTTAAAGACTTTAGTATCTTGATGTTACAAAATAACTTTCATATATTAAATTAAGTTAAGGAAACTTGAATCAATTTCAGATGATGCTTTCTGTTGATTACTTATATAGTCTGTCATTACCACTCTGAAGAGACTTGATAAGAATGAACTGATAATTTGGTTCTACAGGAATTTTTTTTTTTTTTTTCCCCCCACTGTCCAATCATTGTGATATAGTTACATTTGATGCCACAGTTTTACTGAAATAGATGTTTAAAATTCAGACGTATAGTATATAAAATTTTAAATAAGTGACAAATGACAACATCCATTAATGCAATTATGATATCTTAAAGCAAGGGGCAATATAAATAGTAGTGTTCATGTGCATATTATTATTATAGAAAACCTGAGCAAATGTGACTTGATGGCTCAAAACTACCAACAACTTCTTTACAAGTGTTTGATATATTTGGAAAGATTGAAATATTTAGTTTCAGAAAAAAACAAAAATCAAAATATGAAGACTAGTGACATAAATACCTGTAATTTGAACCACGAACATAGAGTCTGTAATGACCGGTACGCACACCCCCATTGATCGTCATTAAATCTGTCTTGCATGTAATGATGATAGGTGTAGTTCCCTTGTACTATAGACTGCTTACCTCCTTGTACTGTAAATAAGAATCAAAGAAATACAGTTCCAATATTTTACATAACTTTACAGATTATCAGACTGTACCATACAAGCTGTTATTTTTGCACACAGATATATTTGCGATTGACAGCTTCAGCTCCATATTTGCGTGTTGATAAATTTCAGTAACCAAACAATTATTTCCACCTACTTTTTCTTTTCTTTTTTTTTTTTTTTTTTTTTTTTTTTTTTTTTTTTTTTTTTTTTTTTTTTTTTTTTTTTTTGTCGTAGTTGTTGTGGTGCTGGGTTCTTGTTTGTTCTAGTAAAAGCAGCCATAGTATAACTCTCCTATGCTAAATAATGCAGTTGAAATCTTTTCTAAGTGATTTCCTACTGTTTATTATTACGGTTACTTGCAAATTTTGAAAATGGAAAGGGGACACAAAATGCAAATTTTGATTTAGCCGATTCCAAACTTATATGCTTTTTTTTTAACAGATGCAGACTTCAGTCACCAACCAAACCAAAGATCTTTCAATAAAACATTTGATTGCACAGGCATTACACAAAACAGAGCTACACACACATATTTTGATTCTTCTAACCAGCTCACATTCACAGAGAGAATAAATCTAGTATAGTGTTTTCTGTATCCTAAACGCCAAGATTTTTAAACCTGCACTGCTCCAAATAATAATTAAAGGAATACACCTCTTTCAAAAACAATTATAATATGTCACTTACCACCGGAGGGAGGAAGACCAATGTGTGTGTTGGTAAGATAGACTTGTTTCTTTTCATAAGGGAATGTGTAGGCATTGAGTCGTCTTAGGAGTGGTCTATCGAGAGACAGGATAAACTGCTGATGAAGGGACTGCCTTGTGGGCTCTGTATGTGATATGATGTAGAAAGAATAAATAACTATAAATAGAAGAGTCAATGAAGTAAACCTATCCCATTGCCTGCAGTTTATCACCGATCTAAAATGTTTTGATTCTCTTACCTATATCTTACAGTAATACTTCTTCAATACCCTACTTGTCTATGTACTATATACCAATTGTATGGACACTTTTTAAACAAAAGTTAATCTCGATAACCTTAAAGTATACCATGCATGTAAGCAGGATTCCATGTATTGTAGTTTTTAATGAATATATTTATTAAACAGTTCTATATTCTCTCACATGCAAGATTATAAGTCAATGATTCCAATAATGACTTACCCAACTCTTTATCACTGACTCCTGTAGGATAGATAACAGTAAGAAGATGCTGTAGTCCCATGGGTTTGAAATGGTGTGCCTCAGGCTTGCAGATGTCATGTTTCTACATTAAAAGTAAACAATAAGAGAAACTTAATTTTTAAAACACACACTCCGCTCCCACTGTAACTAGGTGCTCAGAACCAAGCCAATTACCTTGTTATAATGAAATCTTGCTGCATGTATACTAGCACACAGAAACATGTGCACATGTTTGAAGTTAACACAAGGAGAATTGGCTCGTTATAACAAAATCCTGTTATATCCATCTCGTTATAACATGAATCAACTGTATTTAAAGCTAATCTAGTGCTGTAGTCATGAAATTGAATTGTGGAAAAGACTGTCTCATAGTGATGGGAAATGTTGATAACAATGAACCTAAGATTTGTCTATTGATGTGAGGTTTTGGAATCAAGAAAATGCTAAGAAATTTACCAAATTCTTTTGAGAGTAACATGCACTGCACACAAAAATGCATGAATGGGACTACATGTACTTGTGCTCACATTTTCGGGACCTGAACATATCAGCTTTTTATGTCATATTATCACTATGAGGGCATTTAAAGAGCAATCCTTTTTGGTGGAACTTTCTACTATAAAATCCTTCCTAAATAACTTGAAAATAATTTGAAAGCTCACAATAATTTTGTTGACCCAAGGTACAAGTTCATCTTAAATTCTCTTTAAATAAGCTCACTCGACTTTGTCAATCAACTGACATATTTATCTCAATCAAGACTATAAATGCATACTACGGTTCTAGGACAACCACCGCAAGACAACTACCCCTGCCAGAAAGCTACCATCTAACGCTACACCTAACCCTAACCCTATTTCCGGGGGTAGTATCCTAGGGGGTAATTGTCCAGAGGGTAGTTGTCCTTGGAGTATTTAAAAAAGAGCCTATTTAAAGTAGACTTAAAGTTGCATTCAAATTCTAAGTGCATCCAGTATTTAACCCGCAATTTCACTGAAAGATTTCTCAAGGGCACGCATTCCCTGAGCATGATACAATGACCAAGGAGATGATGCGTAATATACTGCACGCAACTAGGAATTTATGTGCAACTCTACGTATACTAAACTCTTAGTGAAACACCCCCCTGATATGGCACATTACCAGACTACTGACTTACTTGATAATGTCTAGCTATGCATATTTCCATTGCTCGTAGTTGCCTGCAAACTCCTTCAATGAAGAGTGAGGAGAGATCAGAGAGAGGAGCGGATGCAGGTGCCATGACAACCACATCCAGGGGTAGATTCATACCTAGATGATGCAGCTCACTTTTATCTGAAACGAATGAAAGCAATTTTGACAGAAAATGATATGATAATCAATTTTATAAAATGGCTCTGTGATTTTACACATCGTGGTTGGTCAAAACGCGTCACGTGTGATGCTGTATTTTCGATGCAAAGCACCAGCGTGCATTTTTCTGCACAAAAAAGTGATAACAAACTCTCATCCGGGTCTTGTTTACGGAACTTTCTTGGATGACGATCATGATGTAGATCTTGAGCTACTTACCAAAAATTCCAAGGGATATTACCAAAAATTCCAAGGGATAATGCCTTGGAATTTTTTTGGTAAGTAACTCAAGATCTACTAGAGCTAGCAAAATGTCGCAATTTTATAAAAGTGTTAACACACTTCCCTGTATTGTGCAATTAAACGTAAATGCAGTGATCGCTCAATGCTTCAGATGGAGCACGCTGCACACTCGCCTGCGGCTCATTGCAGCACGACCCCTATCTAAAGCTATCTCGCGGTGCACTGCATTCACCGCTAATGCACGCTCGGGAGTGTGTTAATGCTATAATAGGCATCAAACTAGTTTAGATTGCAAAGTAAGAAGAAATGATGTTCAACAAACTGATCACAAGGAATTAAAGTCAGCAAATCTCTAGACTCCAAATCAAAGTTTAAGGCACAGAACAGGCAGAGTCTGTAGGTTTCAATGCTGTCCCACCAACAGTGAATTTGGCTTTTGTATGAGTCCAGACAACCTCAAGCCCTTGTTGCAAATGTTCCTAAAGTCATTCACACTACACACAGATGATTCTTTCTAGAATTAGCATAATATCGTAAAAGTCTTTAAAGAATGCAAAATTGTAAATTAACAAATAAAAAACTAATAAATTGAACTAGTAAATAAACTAATAAATTTAACTAATAAATTTGATACATTACTTCTATACTTTCTCCCATGGAACTACATGTATGTGACTTGGCAAAATGACATTTCGTATGTGGATAATTGACATTTCAAAATGGATTTAAAGCCATGCTACATGTATTTTAGTCATAATCGCATAATCTCATTATGCCTACTCTCTAGTTATTCACAAAAATTACATCAACTCATAAGAACTAAAGGTAATAAAAAATTTGATGGGCTGGTAGCTAATACAATTTGATTCCGATTCAGACATATATAGAAACAATATTCATTTGGACAATGCCTGCAGAGATGAATGAATTTTTTTATGTGATGTTAAACTTACGTTCATTGTATAGAACAACAGGAATGTGGGTATCTTCTTCTGCCGATAGTCCTGAACCAGTCTTGAACAAGATCTTCACATCAAGGACCTACTCATGTTTGGAATATAATAATAATGATAATAGTTATGCTTTTCAACTTAGTATTCTTGTGTCAATGAATGAAATCTGGTGCATGCTGGAAAAAATTGACAGGTGAGGCAGGCCTCTACAAAAAAAATATTTTTCACTTGCCCTGTTGGGCAAGTGAAATTTTTTTTTGCTTGCCCGAAAGCAAAAAGCACTGCCCAAATTTTCTTTTCATTTTCTTTGTTTTAGTACAAATATCATCTCATAAATGTCTAGATACAAAGAGCCTAAAAGACGAAAATATAAGCAGCACCACTAAATTTGGATTAAAAAAAAAAAAAAATACTAAACAAGTATTAATTGAAAAATTAATGAAATCATTTTCATGCCAAATTATCTTTTCTAACATGTAACAAAAAGAAAAAATAGGTGTTTGAAAAAACATTAAAAAAGGTAAGAAAGAAAATGCATCCGAATTATAAATGAGTCTGATGTTAAGACTAGCACCATACATCGGAAACTCTGCTAGATCAGAGATGTTTTGAATAAACAAATCAGCCATTCACAAGTTTTATTTTAGTAGCATCATCTCATAAAAGTCCACAGACAAAGAGCCTAAAAGACAAAAATGTAAGCAGCACACTAAATTTGAATCTTAAAGAAAAAATAAATAAAAAAAAAAAGAATTTATACTTTAAAAATATTAATTGAAAAATTAATGAACTCATTTTCATGCCGAATTATCTTTCTTCTAAATGTAAAAAGAGAAAAAATAAGCATTGAAATAAAACTTACAAATGTAAGCAAGAAAATATATCCGAATTTAAATTACTTTTTAATCTATAAATATTACAATGAGCTTGCATGTTAAGACTAGCACCATAACACGGAAACTCCACGATCGGCGAATATTTTGAATAACAAATCGGCTTATTTCACAAGTTTTAGGATTTGATTTCAATTGTAAGGTATGTTTTCTTCAGGAGGAAGCCCTGTTTAAATATTTTGTCTAGTTCGTGTATAAACACGTTTTTGGGGTGTTTTTGAGGTGAAATGTTTGTGAAATCGCCGGAGCTGCAACCCATGTTACTGATAAACTCCTGGGGCGCTGGCGCTGGCTGGAGAGGTGCTTGCAATACACTTCTGTTGCACTTTGCTCAAAATCGCTTGCCGATCGGGCAAGTGACTTTGGACTTTGCTTGCCCGCCCGTTGTTTTCACTTGCCCCGGGCAAGCGGGCAAGCGGGTTTGTCGCGCCCTGGGTGAGGGATAATATGCTCTATCATTTTAACCTGTTGTACACCGAGAACTTAGCCGAATGAATCGTGATTGTCAAGCATGCTTGCAAGAAATTCTTTTCATTTAAAGGTGAAACAAAGACAGCTTTAAATAGCTCAATGTCAGATAATTTCAATTATATAAGGTCTTAATATGCTTATTCAATCATGAGTGAAATAAACGGTCGACAAGAGGGATGTTCTATATTTCTTCAGCCCGAATATATGCGGGCTTAGTATACAACAGGTTAAGGAGGAGCATATACATTAATAGAAATGTTACAAAGGTGCCAGCATAATTGGCTAGGATAATGCAACATTACAGCCTCATGATCAGTGTCATGTAAGTTCATCTGAAGGGAAAAGGTTTCCTATTGGTAGCGGGATCTGCTCCTATATATAGATCCTGCGCTGACGAAAGTCATAGCTGGTGCTGTTGCATTTATTGTATGTCAATGTGAGAGAGTGAGATTGAACATTGAAGAAAGAGTGTTTTGGCCTTGGTGTCGTACCTCAAGTGCAAGCTACAGCGCCAGGTTTCACAAGAAGTTCAGTACCGTAACTCCTTAGTGATTGTGCCAAAATAATATTGTCAATAATCTTGTCTTCCAATCAGATGAAACACTTTAAAAAAGTAAGCTAGAGACAATTTTGTTCTTACTTTTTACCATAAAAATAAGGATGTTATACATGTAGTTCTTTCTCTAACATATTTCAATATATCTATTCTGTATTATATCTGAATGTTTTCTATATGTCATGCCGACAAACTGAAAAATGAAAGGACCAATAAAAATGAATCTGAATCTGAATTTAACTTGGTTATACTGCAGTATACTACAAGTTATTATTGGGAAGCTTGGAATATCTAGTTTCCGATGGTATCCACCCCAACTAAAAAAAAAAAAAATCCTAAAAAAAAATCATTAAAAACTCATGAGTGGATTTGCAGAGAATCTTACCTGACCATCTAACTTGGTCTTCTTAGTCTTCTTTCCACCAGCCACACCAAACCCATCATCTTCTTCTTCATCTTCAACATGCTTCAAGACATCTTGTATACGGTTCGTAGGTGCGAGTGGTCCAATGACTGAGGATGATGCACTGCTTATCAGTATTCTAGTCTGCTGGATGTGGTAGAGTGTTGTTGGGGACTGAAGCTGGTTTTTGAGGAAGTTATACTGTAGCAGGAACACATCAGGCAGCTCTTCAAGGAACAAATGAAAAATAAAAACCACATTAAGCATCTTTGTCATTTGAATTATTCATTTCTTCTGAAGACAAACACAAACTACTATCTTTCAAAACTGCAAATTTATCCTTTCACACATTTTCAATATTTTCCTTTTAAGAGCTAATAAAGCTGTGATAAATGATCCTCAAAATATTTTTTTCAATTTCATGCCTTAATAAATGTCTACCTTCATTGTAGGACTATCCATCAATTGATGTCCAAATTCTGTGATGTATCTAAAATGGGAGTCAGTAAACTCATCAAATCACAATCTAATCGACTGACCGATTATCTCAGCAAAATAAAGTAGAGGGACATTTATAGCTCAAGATACTAACCAGATTTGTTCTTGTAAGAGCATTTCATAGTGACTTCAGATCGTATTCTGAACATCAGTACCATCTGCTCTAGGCTACTACAATCCGACACAATATTCAGGTCACACGATGTCCGCTGACCCGTTTCCAGGTCATAGAACTCCGCCTTCTCTTCTAGAGTGTCATCCTCTTCATTTGTGAACAGAAGCACAACTCGCCCGGATGGAAAAAGTTTCTACCAAAAAGGAAAAAGACATGCAAATGTATCTTCTTAATGCCTCTGCCCTCAGAACCTGTAATTTCAGAAATTGGCTGTATGCATGGAGTTTCTGGAGTCTAACTTCGTGACCCTCAAACATTCATTAGAAACTACTCAAGTTATCTTCATAAGGTAGTTCATACGATAATAAAGTTTGAAGTTTATATATCTTGAGATATCATAATACCAATATGGGGATGGACAGACAACCCAAAACATGATGCCTCTAGCACCACCGTCCATGGCTAAAACATAAAAGTGATGAGAAAATATATTATATATTATACAGTGCGTCCCAAAAAGAACTATACACTTTTGAAATGGCTACCAAATAAACAAATATATGGTTCTTGGTGGAAAAGTTTAGATATATATAAAGCTCATATCCTCAACTATCATTATGACACAAACAATTCCGAAAATAACCCATACTTCAGTGAACAATGCCCACTTTTTTGTAGGACACAAAAATAGGCCTGCGCAGGAATTTGGTATTTATTTATCACCTTTGTATGGCATGCCAAGAGGGATTCAAGCAATAATGGAATAAATCAGCCAACAAAGACAAAAATAAACTGAATTTAAAGCAAAAATCAATTATATGAAAGCAAAATGGTGAACACAAAAATTGTGTATAATTTTGATTGTGTATTTCTGACTTTCGGTATATCTTTTTCTCTGTTAGCTGAGTCAATCCATTATTCTTTGATTCCCTTCTGGCGTGCCATACAAAGGTGATAAATGAATAGCGAATTCCTGCGCAGGCTGTTTTTTGTGTCCTTCATAAAAGTGGGCATGGCTCACTGAAGAATGCGTTATTTTCGGAATTTTTTGTGTCATAATGATAGTTGAGGATATGAGCTTTATACAGTCTGTGTCAAATAAAATGGTACAAGTGGAAAACATTTTTTTATAGCATGAAGATAAATCACAACCTAGTATTATTTCTAGTACTTTCATAAAGCGGGGTAATTAGACTTTCATCTGCATTTTTTTTCATCACATTTTGAGCAGTATTTTTTGAGATATGACTAATTTTCTACAATCAAGAAAAATCCATTTTTCGCACGCCGTCCCATGCCTTTGTGTATGATTTCGCATAATGACCGTGTATTCAGCGCCCCAGAACAATAGAAGTGCGTAATTTCGATTTGTTCCTTGTCGCACAAAACTTAGCATAACTTTGGTTCTACGAAAGCAAATTATACAGGACAAAGCTCATCAACAAGAAAAATCTTTTGGCTTTAATTTAGCACCACAAACACACATGATATGAAAAGATTTCACACCTAAATTATTTTTTCCCCGACTGTACCATTTTTTTTTGACACAGACTGTATACATATAAACCTTTTCCACAAGAATCATATATTTTTTATTTGATAGCCATTTCAAAAGTGTATAGTTCTTTTTGGGACGCATTGTACATCAAACTTTCATTAAAGACGGGGAATCTTCAGTTTTCATGGGGAGTGGATCAAAATTTGCTGATCCCAGACTTGGTGAAAAGCACTGGAAATAACCACCTTGAAGCTAAATTTCTGGACCACAGCAAAACAATCTGTCCCACCCCGAGGAGCTTCGGGCATGATCGGCCAGGGAAACTGAGATTTAATGACTTTACCAGATGGAGGGATAGGTGGAATAAACAAGGCATTACTAAGGTCTGGCAGTGGTCAGGTGAGGGATGACACCTGTTACTGGGTAAACATCCATGGTGTCAAATTACCCATGGAAGCTGACGATTCCCCGTCTTTAACAACATTTTCCTTCTAAGTAATTTATGCAATTAAAAAAAAAATTTTTTTTAAATGATTATATATTCCACTTATGAAAACACTAGTGGCATACATGTCAAAAAGAGCATCTAACCTTTGCAATTTCTCCTGTGATCATTTCCATCACATAGCTAGACAGAGGAGCAGCAGATGATTGCGGAAGGAATAAACCACAAACATTCACTCCTAGAACAAAAGAAGGGAAAATAGGATGAATTCATCATTTCAAATCTTGGAAGCACATGGCTTCCTCTCCTTTTTTAACCCCAAAAGTTTGAATATTATTGATGAGAGATTAAAAAATAACATTTTAGATATTAGAACGTTACGAACAGATAGTAAAATAACAACATTGGACCTTACTTCCATCCAATCATTTGAGAGGATGCAGAAATTACCCCACGACAACAAGGCGTTTAAAGTTGAAAATAGAATGATGCTAAAACCTCTTATTTGTTAAACATTATAGCATTGGCAGAACATTTTTAATACCACATGTACATCAAATGTGCACACAGGAAAATTTACTTTTATTTTGTCAATGTCAAATTTAATTCAATTAATGGTTTATTGTGCATATAAACAAAGTATACGTGATTGGCAGCCGGTTGGCTGAATTGAGCATGTTTACAGTTAAAAAATACATAAATGCAATAAAAGATTATTACAAGTAGGATTTTACACAAAAAAAAGAATTTTTAATACTTAAATACATAGGAATGCAAAAATTAAAAAAGGGACATTAAATAGAGTTTATGAAAAAAATTGGATCAAACTGGATGAGTGGTTTAGTTTATACATACATACATACATACATACATTAAAAATAATTAGCAAATATGAATATCATGTTAGAAAATATGGAATTGAACTCTTTCTAAATCAGTCTATTTTACATTTCAATTGTCTAAAATTGGGAACATATCTTAAAGAAATTGTGACATTCTTTTGGGAGCCAGTTACTACAATGATTATTTCTTAATAGTGATGTGGCGAACTCGATACATATTTTTTCGACTTGTTTGTAAAGGTTCCAATCCACATCTTATTAGTGCATTTTCATAGTCTATATAATTTATGCCAAGTATACAATTTACCTGCAGGTAGAAATGAGTTAATAATGATAGCTTCCTCTGATAGATCTCTACCATCACCGAGCTGACAACAGCTTAAGATTATCTGCCGACCCTCATCATTAGGCCCAATCAACACCAAAGTTTTGGCAAAGTTGAAATTCCGGATTTGCTAAACAAATGTGACACAATACCATAGATTAATTAGTCGACTGCGATTAATGACAAAAGAATGAATGATTGTTTCTAATTTCACTAAAAAAATCATTCAATATACCTTGGATTGTTGATCTGCAATTAGAATAAAAAGGAGTTTTTTGTTTCTAATAGATGGTAACTCTCGTTGGTTAAAGTGGTATGCAAAATATTAGTATAATGATGATAAATTTGTGTGGGATTTCAGTTACGATTTAGCATAAACATACATACATACATGTAAAACTATTTAACCTTATGAAACGTGGCTCAACATGTGTAAATATGTCTTTTTATTTTAGATCTAGATCTATTCTAGACAAGCCTATTAAGCCCAGCACACACTATGCGATGTGATTGCACTAAGATCAGATTGCATCAAAATTGCGGAGTGTGCGCCAACCTGCAACATGCTGCAACTGCGATGTGGTGGGTTGCAGAAAAATCACAGACCAAATTTCAGACATTTGACATGTCAAATCTTCCTGCGATTGTGATGATTTCAGCAAATCAGATTGGCTAGAGATGGAGGTTGAATTACTGAGCGCATGCACGTAAAAGAGGAGGTACCATGGTGATGCAACGCCTATTGCAATGTGTGCGCTGGCCTGCGATGCGATTGCCAATTTGTTGCAATCGGATCTTAGTGCGATCGCATCGCATAGTGTGCGCTGAACTTTACAATTTACATAGATCTAGATTTATTCTAACTCTTCCTTACTGCAGCACGGAGAAAAGTCTACCATTCCGCTTCTACAGAAATAGAGAACAATGCATTTTGATTTTTGGGCGCTCTGATTAGCTACCGGTAGCTATCGCGAGGAGCTCCGCCTCCTGGTTGCGATGACTGAAGTGCGTTGACCGTAACTGAACAACGCGATTCAGCTATTCCCGATAAAGACCGCTTTGTCGTGCGCGCTGTCAATCATAACCAAAGTGGACCCATTTCGCAAGAAAAACTGCAAGACTCGACTTCACAAAAGGTTAAGCGTAGACCCACTCTTTCAATATTTTTTAGAATAAAGAAGAGAAATATAAAAAGAACTTCAACGAATCCACTGTCGGACTACGCCCAACATTTGGAAACGTATAAAGAAATGAGGACTTACCAAAAAAATAAATGACGAATCTAAATTTTATCGTGACTATTGTTCATTGGAAGGCACAATGGTAGTATATTTCATATGCTAAACGTGATCATTCGAGCGTTGTGCATAAATTATTAAATTATGGAGTAAACATTTCTACGTGTGCAGCATGAGTCAAATGGAAATGGAGATGCCTTTGTTTTCCCAGCTGCAATGTCAAAATAATGAAATAAAACACTGACAAAACTAAATCTACCGTACACCACCCGGTTCTCGAGGTATGCTAACCGCGCTGACTTTACGTGCATGTACACACAAAAATCGTCCGTATTTGCACGTCGTGTAAATATACGAAATGTCCGCTCGCACATTCGCGGAGAACCATCTATGCAACACAACAGTTCCGTTTTCCGACCCGATCTGAGCGCGGAATTCGAAATAAATATGTTGTTTTCTCACCGAGTTTTATGGCATCTGCAGAAAATCAAATTGCAGAGCAGATGTCACATGTCTCTCAATCCGAAGAAAATCAGCCTAAATTTCGTATTTTGCGATTGAATTGTTGATCACGATAAATGTATCATGTTGACACAGTCCCCGAGATCTTACCCAGATGTAAACATGTTCGAAATCCGGTATTTTTTATAAGTTAGTCTCGTCAGAACAGACCGGTCTAATTTAGACCAGCCCTCGCCCAATTATCGAGGTATGCACTAAATGCACGTCGTGCGGTCGCGCAATAATATAGTTCACTGATTGGTTGACATCGTATGGGTTTATTCACGTCAACTAATTTTACTGGTTTTGACTTGTATTTGGATCATAATTGTTAAATTTGGTAATTAAAATCAAGATTCATATTTTGAAATATATAAATATAATGTGGAGGATTGTCAGCTACTAGTATATAGAAAAAAGATGTAAATAAAAGAGAAGGTAGAAATTTGGAGGAATGGCATGGCGTTGTTTTTTGTTTTTGTTTTTATCTTTTTTTATTCTTCTGTTTTTCACCAGTGGAATCAAATTTTCTATGTAACAATGTTTACAAAGACCCCAAAATATTATTTATCTGTGTGTTTCTTGTTTCTAATTTTGGAAACACGAGAAAGGCAGTTTCCCTATGGTACACACACATCCATCCGCCCCCCACCCGATAAAAGAAGAAAAGCGATGAAAATGAGAAGGAAAAAAAAAAAAAAAAAGGGATTTTTTTTTTTTTTTTCTGTTTAGTTCAAAATTGTATCGTTCAAAATGTTCACCACGCTTCATAATTGTTAAAAGGGCTATTGACTGACAGATTTACTTTGTTACATGTTTTTACCAAAACTGGGCAAAGTTTTGTCCATCAATAATCATTACAGATCAATCAATAACTAACCTCTAAATTGATGTCACAATATTTTATTATAATGTATATCAGTTCAAGTTCATGCTCAGGTAACATTTATTTCCTTTTCAAAATGCATAAAACAAATAATCTTATAATATAAATCATGTAAGAGAACCTTGCCGAACTTGAATTGTAACAATATAAACAGCTTTTGTAATAGTGTTCTGGATGCTTGTGATTAGTATTTTTCCATTATCCGGAAAGTTATTAATATGTGTAAAATACATACCATTTTTATTGAGATTAATAAATCTAGTGATCACTTTTTGTACTACCAAAATGCAATTTATGTTTAAACCATGAACATTGCCTTCTCGATTTAACCCCTGTGGCGGATTCCAGGATTTCATCACAGGGGGGGGGGGGGCAAAATCGGAATTTTCAGATTTCGGTAGCAATGTTCCATTTTTTTCCTGTTAACCGGGCGAGCCAAAAGGTACTCTCATTTTTTTTCATGTCAGTCTGGCCGAGGCAATAAGCGGGGTGGGGGGGGGGAGGGGGGTGGTGGGTGTTGATTTTTTTTTTCGGCCATCAAAGAGGTACATGCTAGTTGAGCATAGTGGTAAGGTTGGAGGGGTCAAATCTACCCGCTATACTATACCGGTACTTATCACTTTTTTTTTTTTTCTTTTTTTTTTTTGTCTAGCCCCCCTCCCCCCTGGTCCGGGGCGGCGCCTGTTATATTACTACTTACTAAGGGGGCAGTTTTCTTTGTTCTTCTAATTGTTATGCTTGCAATGATTAATGATTCTCTTCTTCATATTATATCGCTGTGTGTGATTTTGACCTACAAATAAGCATAATCATTACTTTTCATGATTGTTGTTGTCATAGTGTTTCATTTTTAGCATTGATATATGAAAATTTTAAAACCAAAAACATTTTCCGGTGCAAATGTTACAGAATCTAAAAATACATGTATTGTACTTTTACTATTATGGCATTGCATGTCAGATAGTAGAAGTGCAACTTAATTGACATCAGAGAAAAAAAAATATATAAAAGAAGAAATCATTGTTTTCATTTATTTTACTTCAATGATATGTCTGAATGTTTCAATATATTATTCAAGGAAGATTCGTTGCGCTTCATAATTGAGGCGTCTATATCGAAGAGGGGGGGGAGCGTGCAGGATGTGCAGTTCCCTTGAATGTGTTTTTTGTTATAACAATTTTGGTGAGTGGTGCAATCATAAGGGCAGTGTCAAGCAGAAAACAGGATCATGGAGCTGAAATTTTAATGTGCCGCTGTGCCTTTTGAGAATGCAAATTAGGATCTGGAAGTTTACCAAAGGCTTCTTTACCATATAGACCAATCATTTAAGTTTTAAAAATTTGGCATTCAGTATTTTGCGCTGAATAATTGATCAAAACCCGAATTTGCACGTATGGGCACTTTGGGCTTTAAATGCCTCTAAATTCTTATATCTCGTCACTTTTTGCCATTTTTTTGGGGCTTAATGTAATTTTTCATGGTCTACTCCAACAAACTTTGGCTATTAATATTTCTTTATAATGCTATTATCTCCTCACGGAAAAAAAGACCAGGAAACCAAGGGTCAGAGTTCCGCTAACCGTACACTCTCTCGTAACCGGACAAAGGGTTCAAGTTTTAGGTCATAATTAACAAAATATTCATCCAATTTTTTTATGCAAGGTGGCATATTATACCCTGAATAACATAGAATCATAATGCCTCCAAAATTGTGATAGCAGTTTGAATTTCACAGAGTTTAAGCAAAATGTTTCCTGCTTAAATATGCAATGTCTATGTTTGCGTCACTCGTAGCGGAACCATGAATTATGAATATTCATATCTTCATTAATTAAGAGGGTCACTATAAAAAAAATTATCATTTTAAAAAGAGGGTACTATCCAGCTTTTGTCATGAACCATTTCTTTGTACATAGTAAAGTAATAGTATGGATGAAAACTTTGTTTGATTGCTGAAATGTTGCTTCTGAATGTCACTTTCGTTCTACTTGGAACTGCCCATAACCGTTGTTGAACGTATAAGTACAATAACCCCCTACTTTTCACCCCACCTAACTACGTACCTGAAGGACAATTTACCCCCAGGAATCACCCCCATCCGATGAAGAATGGCCTCAAGGTTGACAAAAACCCTGGAAAATTACCCCCGATAATAATTATCATTTACCCACTGGCCAAATTACTTCTGATGGGGACATGTAATTCCCGGACGAGTAACCTGGCCAATTTTCCTGCTTCTATAAGCACCTCTCATACCCCAGATCGGGGACAAATTAATACCACCTATGGACAAATTATCCAGCGGGTAATTACAACTGAACCATTACACCCTCCCTCCCCCCCCCCCCCCCCCCCCCCCCCCCCCCCCCCCCCCGTAGTTACTCTTGGACAATTACCATCTTGAATATTATCCCAGGATAACGTCATATTATCCCTAGGAAAATTACTCCTCTCCCTGGATCACTGCCCCTTATCGTAGATTATATAACCGAGCGATTCAACGATCTCCCACGTTCTAATTATTTCATTAATTTGGCTACCACAATTTTTGTAATTATTGTAACTTCTTAAAAAAACAACAAACAACAAAACCGCACAACTCTTTTAAAGAGCTGTCAAACAGAAACAAGAAAAGTTCCTTTCAATTTTTTTAGTTACATTAATTATATACAAAATATTTAAAATCAGATTTTTTTTATATATTGAATTTAATTTTCATGGAATAATGGAAACAATAATGAAAGGACACGGTTATAAAATATTACAACTCTCATTACAAATGATCTGATTTTCATTTCTATTTCAGAAAAATCAGCGAGATAAAATATCAGGTATAAAACCCAATATTTGAAAATCCAGTAACCGTAAACATCATCATAACATTGACCCTGATAAGAATAACACTTTTATTTTTGTGACTAATATTACAACATATAATCAAGAGTTCTCCATGATAAGATATAGGCCTACTAAGATGATGAATGTGATTGCATTATATCTAAACTGAGAATTTAAAAAAAAAAATAATAATAATTTTCTCAGATGAAATAATTATAGATGAAAGTTGATGAACTGGAACATTAAAATCAGTGCAGTGCTTAATTCATTTTATATATTTTATTATTAGTTTGGAAATTAAAAATATCTTAGTAATATCTAATATCATGCAATATCTACATCAAAATCTGGCAAACAAAAAACAAAAACAAAAACAAAACATGAACTACATTTTGTAGTATAAAAAAGGGCTCTCCTCTATAATTAAAATATTCCATATAATATAAAGGTTAAATAAAGTAAACGGATAATACATTTCTTCACTTGAAAATGAATATGTGAGCAAACAAGTATCAATAAAGAAGCCAAAACAAGGGGCGGGGCCTGAAGAAACATTGGCATTAATACAGAAACACCAAACACAAATTGAATAATATAAATAAATAAAATAAAACCTGGAAATAAGCATGATAAGTAGAAATGGGTAAAAAGTCATAATAATTCACAATTCAGTATCAAAGGAAAATAGAAAATAAACTATGTAAATTTAAACAAATAGGGTCGTACAATTGTGGACTAAGGCGAACTATCTTTTTTTGTTTTTGAAATATACACTTCATATTATCATTATCTCCATTGTCAAAGATGAATGAAAAGAGAAAAAACTCACAGAAAAGAACCCCGCCCCCAATAAAACCGACGGGCCGCCGAACGGTGCATGCCCCGGATTAAGGTCCCCAATAAATCGCGCACTGATCTCAAGTAAATAGATCCAGCTGATCAGCGCCACTTCTGTATACCTCGATATTTGGTTAGTTTACCTCGGGAATGGGGCGGGAAATTTCCTCTCAAATTCGTCATATTTGTGATCAATTAATGAGTCTCAAGCCTTGGAATATTGCGTGATTTTTATTGCCCAGCATTTTTGCCGTCGGTTGATAGGCAATTCTTTCTGAGATATTATTTGGTTGTGAAGTTATGAACCGATAACCTTGATTTACCTCGATAACTGGGCGGTGTACGGTACATTATTTTTTATGAGCATACAATATTTTGTGGGTGACCATCTCATTTGTTTTATGCTGACAATGATGCAAAAAATCGCCTCTGACTTGCCCAGCTCTTGGAGCTATGACCTGAATACATAAATTGTGGTATGTGGGACAATGCAGTAATTTTAGAGCATATGCCAGTAGATCTATTTATCTATCTATTCAGAAGCTATATTCACGTAATATTAAGCATCGACACACAACCGAACTTCGCATACATTTATTTGATTAGGTATAGGTCGAATATATATCAAACTTACCCTAATAGCACCAGAGAAAGCTTCAACCGAGGGCGATTCCATGTTGATTTTTCTGCATAACTTTTCACTGAACATAGACGACAGATTTTGTTTTAATATTCGATACGAATATGGTATGCTGGGGGGCGTTTCACGAAACCGTCATAAGTCTAACTTCTTGACTAAATCGGAGATAGTGAACAACTTGTCCACAAGCGGGTTCCACGAAGCGCCCCCTCTGACAAGATCGTGGACAACAAGCTGACTAAATACTTATTGACAGCTCCGGACCTGTCATATTTTGGAGAGCGCTGATACGTCAATCAAACGCAATTTATGGCAAGCGATCGGTTTGGGCGAATTGCATTTGCCGCGACAATCTCGATTTTTCTCATTTTTGTTCATACAAAATGTGGCAACCTCAGGATTTTGGTCTAATATCTAGAAAATAAATGGTTGTTAATAATTAAGTGATTTTTATATCCAATAAAGAAATAATATCTCGTAATATATCC
This sequence comes from Paracentrotus lividus, assembly GCA_940671915.1. Lineage (NCBI taxonomy): Eukaryota > Metazoa > Echinodermata > Echinoidea > Camarodonta > Echinidae > Paracentrotus > Paracentrotus lividus. Next base: position 10,450,005 of record CALNVZ010003428.1, on the reverse strand, counting down.
AATCCAGAAATAATATTTGAATAAATTGCAAAAGCATTATTCAGCTTACCATAAAGCTAAATAAAGAGACCGCAGAGACTACGTTGGTAGTTAAAATCGATCTATTAGTCCCAATAATAATTTTGAATAGATTTCTTTTTAAATTACAATGCACTATTAATGTCTTTTTGTGAGCAAACAGAAAATTTAGGAAAAATCTCAATCTAGCTCCATTTTCAGCTAGCGTACTTTTTATAGTCTGATTTACGAAACTATGAAATTAACGCATCGGGTACCCATTCCATGTTCTGACGTGGTCTTATCAATTTCATGATTGACACCCTTGTAAATATATGCAGTAAGAAACATTGTGCGTTTTAATTCATATATATAAATTATACATAATTTTATGAGCTTTCATACTGTTATTGACCGATTTTATCACTTCAATTTCGATAATATTGAAAATTTTGCTAAACCACAATGTCTAAATATCAACGAAACCGTGATTAAGGCTATTGCTCGATGACATCATCTCCGATAATATCGATATTACAAATTGTCGAGCTTGGAAGGCTTTGTGTAACCGACTTAGTAAGATTGGAGCTAACTACGTAGTTGGTGGATAAAGATATGACTAACTTGTCCATGGTTTCGTGAAACGACCCCCTGCTCGCTTGGAGCTGGAGGTCTCTGTTTCATTTCTGTTAACTTTTTAGTTTGGGATTTATTTGATTATTGGTTTAGAGTTGGGTCCAGGATTTATATCCCCAGTACATTGACGAAATAATTATTGTTTCGACTGGCAAAATTTAGAAAAAGAAAAACCTAATTTTTTATCTGCAATTTGGGGCCTTTGCCCCCCCCCCCCCCCCCCTCCCCTTGCAGCAGACCAACAAAAATGTATAACCTGAATGGAAGGACTTATTAGCTAGGGGGGAAAAATGCTGTATGCAAAAGTTTTGCCCCCTCGATCCCATTTTATGATGGCATGTATTTGAATGTAAATAATGATGTATTTTGTTCCATCTGATATGTAAATGAATTCCTATAAGCTACAAATTTGAAGCAAAATAAAATAAATGATTCCCCTTAACAAATTTTGAATTAAGAGACACAGAAGTATTCATCTTTATTGTAAATTTTAGGGACTCATCCAAGAAAATCACATGCTTAATTTTTATTGTGAAGGTCTGGGGAAACATGTTTTGCAATTTAGGTGCATATGCTCCAACCACCCCACCCCCATCACATTCGAAACAGAGTCCCTAAGTACCTCCTAAGCAGGAGATTTGATTCTCCAAATCTCTTTTTGCTTTTTTTCCCACTCCTTACTCTTTGATTGGCTGCATGGTCCCCCACACTTCTCACTTCATCCCTTTGTTCTTTCTCTCAAGGCTTCTTTTAGCCTTTTCTTCCCTTCTCTATAGGCCTATATAGTTCACTACATATCTGTGTCATTTTGTCTCTGACGAAGATTCTGCTAGGATCGAAAGCTCAGGCTCCTTTTGACCTTGATCTCTTTTTATCACTCTCTGATCCAGTATCATTGAACTACTGATGTTGAGGATTAATTTTGTTAACTACAATCCAGTCAAATAATGAAGATGTATTGAGACAAGTACATATTTATCAATTCTTTTATTTCGTTTTTCATTGCTTCCCTCCACCGTACAAACCACACATATTAATGCACCTCAATAAAATCAAAACTATCACATCATTTATTTCAAAACTAAAAAATGATGAAATATTTTAACTAAAAAGTTAGAAGCTGGCACACATTTAAAAAATAACCTTCTACAATCATCTACAGCGATAAGATATTTTATATCAGTAAAAAATTTACATTTACATTTACTAAGTGGTGGTTGCTTAGTGTTTTTTTTTTTTTTGCATAAATATAAAATATTACAGCTGCTCTAGTGTTCGATGTGAAAATGAGAATATAAAAGGATGTTAAAAGTGAGATTAAATATAGATGAATGTCTTCAGTTTACATATTAAACCAAGGTGATTGTTGGAATAAACAAGTTGATTCAATATAATTTACAAGTTGGCTTATTTAAAATAGAATTGCCACACATAAAAGTCACTTTCATAACAATGATAGCAGATAATATGACAACTGGGGAAAGTTATGAGTATAAACATAACATTGATTTCGATGGTATCTGTAATCATTTCGAAGACTGCCTTTCACAGAAAAACTATGTTTCAAGTTCTAGTAAATGAATAGTGGAATGTTGTGTTGTTGTTTTTTTAATTGAATATACAATAGAATGAAAACTGAGCTTTTAAAGTGCTTTACTACTTTAAGAGATAAAAGGTGCACAGATACTTTTGTATAAACTTTGAACAATGATCAAGGTTTGTGAACAATGAAACAAATTCAAGACCCTGTAATACACACAGTTGCAATCAATTTCAATTTTGAAAGATCCATTCTGATTGGTTCACAGTGACAATTTTATGCAAGAAGTGCATGCAACAATGATCTTGATTGGTTACTATCAATCCAAAATAGATGTGGAACCTACGTTCTACTCAAGCAAAAATTTACAGCAATTGACCAAAAAAAATCAATCACAATAAAAATTCCCTGTCTTTCTACAATTATAATGCATGAATCAGATTGCAGCAAAATATAAAAGTACATGAAATGCCTATGATCTCCTGAAGAAAATCTATTGCTAATGATTATGTGCACAAGACCATTGCAGACTACGATTACTGTGCAAACCCTGTATCGAGAAGAAAACAACCAGTGCACAACACTACAGGGCGAGTCATAAAAAAAATGTTACACCACTGCAACTGGCCAATATTCATTCACAATATAGAAGTGTGGAAATTGATCGTATTTTCTGTTTTTATTTACTCTGTCCACTTCTTTTGATATCCGGACCCTGTAGCATGAGGAATTACTATTAACTTTCATAAAATACTGGATTTTGATTGGCTGTTGAGCAATTTTACCATTGATGGCAAAGTTAGTATTATAGCAACTCTTTATGCAATGGGGAGCAGATTGGCTTACATTTCACAGTTGAATGCACAGGGGTTGATTTAGACCACTATTTAAAAAAAAAAAAAAAAAAAAACAGTTTGCGCCAGAAAGATGAAATGGCTTGCCTGACGTAGCCACTCAGACTTGGCATTGCCAAGTCTGCAAATTTTTATTGGGTAGGGAAAACGCCTATAATTTAAAGAGGGGTCTGTCAAATTGGATACATGTTAGACATGTTCTTATTTCAGGCAAGTGTTATACATGTTTGACATGTACTTGCGTGAAATAAATCAATTTTTTGTAATTTCATTGAGCCCTTTTCAGGGTGTAACATTATTTCTGACTCAGCCTATAAACACAAAATAACTGCATTGACTAAAAAGATAAACACCTGCATAATTTACAAACAAGCTACTCTAAAAGTTACTGTACTTGGTTAGAAAGACTATCTAGAAGCCATCTACTTCTAATCAAATTCATTTAAAGACATTAACACCATTTAAAAAATTTTGTAAAAAAATGTTTTCTAAAAACAGCTGACATGGATTGGAACCCAATATGGTTCTGTGTTTGCTAATCGCCGTATGAATCGCCTACATATTTCATAAGTTTTTAAAAATCCTGGTTTAAAATAACAATTTCAGATAGAATATACATATCAAATACTACATGGCTTGATTAAAATTACAGACCAAAAGTCAATATCGTATTAAATTGAATTCTCTCTTCATCAATTTTACAATATATATAAAATAGAATGAACAGTTAGCTTTAATACTGTAAGAGATTAGCGTGAACACTCATTCTTGTATAAACGTTGAACATTGAAATGAATGTCCTAATTTGTTTTTCTAAAGACAGCTGACATAAATGGAACACAATATGGTTTTGTTTTTCTCATAATGAATCACTGTACACATCGCCTACATATTTTAAAAGTATCTTGATTTAAAATCAAATTTGCAGATAAAAAAGACATATCAAATACTACATGGTTCATAGACCCAAAGTCACATATTGCTTTTCATTATGCTTTCTTCAATCAAATGTTTAATCTGCGACTGTGTACAAAACAATTTTACAAGCTAAAATCAATGTGTTGCGCAGGACTTGTAACAATAGATCATATACAAAATATCCCTTGAAATTCAGCATATACATTACTCGATCAGACAATAGAAATATATCATTACATCAACATGTATCACAGGTATTTTTCAAATTGATATTTTGCAAGCAAAATACAAATCTTGTTACATTTTGAGGTATCCATTTGAGAAGGTGGGTGAAAAAACACATCGAGGTAATTAAGAATATTGAAAACCAGTCACCTTCGACTTTCACACATCAAATAAACCAAATTGTTTCAAGAAATGTTATATCTTACATTTTCTGAAAAATAATTCCTGTGTAAATATGGAATGTTCATGAACTGTATTATAAAAGAAGCACCACACAAGATTGAAGTACAGTACCTTAACCAAGGGAATGAAATATGCTATTGAAATAGTAATTAAATGGTTTATATCCACTTGGTCTTACAGCAGTTGGTCTAATTCTCACTTGGTCTACTGACCACTTGGTCAAATTGCCAATTGTCTAATAGCCAAATTGTCTAATATATATAAGTGCATTTTGGTCTTATGTCTAAATGAATATTTGGTCTATTACCAGCTTGTTACTGGAAGTGACCAAGTGGTGTTAGACCAAGTGAACTTTAGATGAACTGGACATTAGACAAAATGGGAAATGGGCAAAATAGTTAACAGGCGAAGTAGCCCTTCGACTAAAATGTAATTGGACAAACTGGTTGTAGACGAGATGGAATTAGACCATGTGGCCTGAGACCATATGGACATATACAAAGTGGGTTTAGACCAATTGGCAATTTACCAATTAAATCATTCTTCCACTAAAGTAGACATCAGGGGGGTATTTCATCAAAGGATTTGTCGGACGTTTTATCCGACAAACTGTTATAAGCTACTATAATGATTGCGTCTGATTGGCTGAGAGCAAGTTTGTCTGATAAAATGTCCGACAAGTCCTTTGATGAAATGCCTCTCAGGCGTTAACCTTCACATATCAGCCTCCAACCAAACCCAAACTGAACTAGATGTTGTAGGATGGAGCATGTTTAGGCTGAAACGTTGAGTGTAGTACTTCCCTTTAAGGCAATCAATACATCAGAGCTGAAGTTAGCCAAGAATTTACGGTTGCCTGCCCTCTTAGGTACGAGCTTAACCTTATGGGTTACTGTCTCATTGGGTTGGATCATTCTGTAAAGAGATTTAAACATCGGAATAGTCATTACACATGAATAAAGGAAATTTTCTTGCCATTGAAAAAAAATATCATTCTGTACAAATAGGAACATATGAAGAGTTATTACAAGACACATCAAAGAACTTGTCTTGCTTTTCAAAAAATATCACTCTATTAACCCTCTTTGTGCTTTGTAAGCCATATGGCTACATAATTTTCACTCACCTTTTCTAAGAATAGCACAAAGAGGGATACAACAAAAATTTACAAGAGACCTAGTCTAAATAGAGCATGTGTGATCAATATTAACGTTATCACATTGTATCTTATTAATTTAATTTTTGTATGATAAAAGAATTCAAATATTTCATTGCTTACAGGAAATGCAAATATGTAGAATTCATTCGTACATGTACGAGAGATTTTTCTATTTTCATGTACAGTGGCATTAAGATTACCTTATGTAATGCATTGTACATTCCACCCATTACCCCATTTATAGTGGAAATGTCATTATCTTACCTTTTTTGACCTGATAATGCCTGAAGCAGGCCAAAGAATGGTTATGGTTTGTTTGTTTTGCTGTGGTCCAGAAATTTAGCTTCAAGACAGGCATTTCCAGTGCTTTTCAAAAAGTCTGGGGTCAGCAAATTATCTTCAACTCCCCACGAGATCCCAAGGCACACTAATATGGTGGTATCTCACTTTTGCTGAAAACTACTTTGAGACGGACTTGGGACTACTTTGAGACGACTTTGAGACAGTTTTGAAAATTGTCGCAGAGGCATTTCTGAGAAGTCTCCGCAACGGAAAAAAGGATCAGGGAGTATCTCTAATACTTTTTAACCGTCGCGGAGACGATATTTTCTTTTCCGTTGCGAAGACGTCTCCACGAAGTGAGATACCACCATAACTTTAATCTAAGTCCTATCTTACCTGAACTTATCAGCTCTAAATCCGTCGATTCCTGGACCTTCGATACGGAACATTCCATTCTTGATGGCCTGGTCCAGAGGATTGGTGAATGTGATGGATAGATGGAAGGTCTGGCCAACCTTCACCACATCAGAAGTCTATCAATCAAATAAATAAATATCATTATTAAATATCTTATTCATTAAAATTCACCACATCAGAAGTCTAACAATCAAATAAAGAAATATCATTATTAAATATCTTATTCATTAAAATTCACCATATCAGATGTCTAACAATAAAATATATAAACCAATATCAATATTAATTATCTTATTCATTTAAATTCAACAAAAACGTACTTGAAAGTCATAACTCAGATTCAACGAGAAGAATGAGAGAGAAATAGAATACTCACATCCAGAGCCAATTTAGGTTTGTTCAAGACAAAGTCTTTCTGGGTGCTAAAGACTTGCTTTGTCTGAGTCACGGATGACATGACAAAGAAAGTAAAGCCAGCATACTCAGTCAACTCTGGCATGTAATCCGCAGCATCCACAGTAAAGGTCTCAGTCTCAGCTAAAATGGAATATAGAGTTTAAATGAGTTTACTTGAAATACAAGTCTTCATAATCATATAGAATATTAAACAACAATGTATTAAATTGAGTGAATGAAGAAAGAAACCTGCTAGATGCAATAAAAACTGATGAGAACACATTTTGAGAAGACAAATAATGCTTAGAGACGTACTGAAGGGGAAAATGAATGGCAAAAGGGGGATAGAATGACAAAGAACTGGCATAGTGTCTGATCTGAAAGTCGATGTGACATATGGAATGATGAAGAGAAAAGCAGAAACTGATTATTTGAGTCTAGTCTGGGGACCTGCCCTTTTGGCAGAACACACCAAAATAAGAAGTTTAATCCCCTTCCCCCCCCAAAAAAAACAAAACAAAACAAAAAAACAAGTGGATTAGTAAATTACGCGATGCGCATATATGTCCCCGCCGATATGTAAATTCCCATTATATCACGATTAGTGCTATCACATAGCAAACGGAATCGAAATCGGGTAAAAAATGGCGAAGAAATAGCATTTTGTAGCCAATGTACATTATAGGTGAAAGTCAAGGTCAAAGGTCAAAGGGGTCAAAAGTCAAAATTCTGTGAAGAAGTTTGTAGTCCTCAGCTAGTGCTATCACATAATGCAAACGGAATCGAAATCGGATGAAAAAATGGCGAAGGAGTAGGAGTTGGTAGCCAATTAACAATATAGGTCAAAATCCAGGTCAAAGGTCAAAGGTCAAAATTCTGTGAAGAAGTTTTGTAGCCATCACTAGTGCTATTACATAAAGCAAACGGAATCGAAATCGGATGAAAAATGGCGAAGGAGTAGCATTTTTTAAGCCAATTAATAATATAGGTCAAAAATCAAGGTCAAAGGTCAAAGGGGTCAAAAGTCAAAATTCCGTGAAGAAGTTTTGTAGTCCTCACCTAGTGCTATCACATAAAGCAAACAGAATCGAAATGGATGAAAAATAGCGAAGGAGTAGCATTTTTAGCCAATTAACAATATAGGTCAAAATCAAGGTCAAGTCAAAGGGTTCAAAAGTCAGAATTTTGTGTGAAGAACTTTTTGTAGTCTGCTAGTTGCTGCAGTCAATAAAGTAGCGGAATCGGATATCGGAATGAAATAGGTGAAGGAGTAGCATTTTGTAGCCAATGTATCATATAAGTAAAGTCAAGGTTCAAAGGTCATAAGGGGTCAATGTCAAAATTCCATGAGGAATGTTTTGTAGTCCTCACCTGTGCTATCATAATGAAACGGTATGCGAAATCTGGATGACAAATGGCGAGGGAGTCAGATTTTTTGCCAATTACATATAGGTCAAAATCAAAGGTCAAAGTCAAAGGGGTCAAAAGTCAAAATTCCGTGAGGAAGTTTAGTAGTCCTCACCTAGTCTATCACATAAAGACAACAGAATCAGAATTGGATGAAATAGCGAAGGAGTAGATTTTTAGCAATTAACAATTATAGGTCAAAATCAAGGTCAAGGTCAAAGGGGTTCAAAGTCAAAATTTTGTGAAGAAGTTTTGTAGTCTCACCTAGTTGCTATTATAAAGCAAGCGGAATCGAAATCGGATTGAAAAATGGTGAAGGAGTAGTATTTTGTAAGCCAGATGGTACAATATAAGTAAAAGTCAAGGTACTAGGTCATAAAGGGTCAAAAGTCAATTCCATGGGAAGTTTTGTAGTCCCTCACCTAGTGCTATCACATATGCAAACGGATCGAAATCGGGTAGAAATGGCGAAGGAGTAGCGAATTTTTTGAGCCAATTAACAATATAGGTCAAAAATCAGGTCAAAGGTCAAAGGGTTCAAAGTCAAATTCCGTTGAGGAAGTTTTGTTGTCCTCACCTAGTGCTATCTAAAGCAAACAGAATTGAAATCGGATGAAATGGGAAGGAGTAGCATTTTGTAGCCAATTAACATTATAGGTCAAAATACAGGGTCAAAGGTCAAGAAGGTCAAATTCTGGTGAAAAAGTTTTGTAGCTATCCTAGTGCTATCCTATAAGAAAACGGAATCGAAATCGGAATGAAAAATGGCGAAGGAGTAGCAAATTGAAGATTTTGATCACATACGGACGCACGGATCAGGACGGAACGGATGGACGGAACGGATGGAGGACGGACCCACACACACACACGTACGGAGCCGTTTTCATAGTCCTGCTCGAACTCGTTCGGCGGGGACAAAAATCTAACACAGTTGGGGCTGAATTATTATCTTGGTATTTCCATGTTATTTTACAAAAAAATCAATAATAATAATTTGCATTTCAAATTTCACAAACGCTCTCTACATTTAGATGACAAGCATTCCACTTTAAGTTAAAAGACAATGATTTAGGAAGTATCGCAAATTACTTGTAGTTTGGTTATCTATTTTTTTTTATTATTTTTTTTTTTTTATAATATGTTTTTATTGAATCAATAAAATCACAATATTTACATGTACATTTACAAAAGATTAGAACAATTAAAAGCAAAATCATTAGATCAAATTAAACAGGGGTGAGTTACACTCTTAAAACTTTAAATAAAAACTCGCCGCTATCTTTTGTCCCCGCCCCGCCCTTCGCATGTCATTTTATTAGATAAAATCTTTTCCTGGTTTCATAGAGCGGTTCTCTTGAAGCAATAGCTGTAGCTTCCTGACCCCTGTATAGAAGACTGTACTTCCTGTCAAGGTCACCGAACCAGTTCTCTTTGCATCGCTCTTGTTAGTTGCAACAACCTACAACAAGAAAATTAAACTGCGTTAATGATACAAGTTTTGTCAGGCTGATGAGACTGAAATTTTGGAGAACTGTGTAGGTGATT
>CALNVZ010003428.1:10432946-10435446 GCA_940671915.1 Paracentrotus lividus | reverse complement strand
CACAAATCAGCTGTCAATTTTGACTTGACTGTATGTTGAATACCCATAGCTTTGGTATTGATAATGTGAGATGCAGTCATACATTAGAAATCTTAATTGGCATAGTTGATACTTTCTTCGTTGTGGAAAAAAATTAACAAGTTCATGTTTTCGGTAACTGACGTTACATCCCACATGAGGGTAATTTAAATCTCAAGTTTTTTACCAAAGTCACAATTGAACCAAATTTTTGAAATACAGTTTCATAAAGTGTCTTTCAAACAACTTTTTCCATGTCAAAGATTATCTGAAACAGAAAAGTTTTAGTTGGGAAAACGAAAATGAGTTTTTTGTAAATATACCTTTTCTGTACCAAAAATCTATTGTAATACTTCGGCATTTGTTTAGAAGGTGAAAATGGCCGCCATCGGTAAAAATTTTATTGATTCTTAAAACCTCAACTCATGTATTTTTTGAAAATCAAAATTATTTTAACCAAATATCATTTTGAATTTCTGGCACCCTTGTCCGGATTTCTGTGGAATTGCCCCTTTATAGAATAGAACATACTTTATGTAAATACAAGTCAGGTCTGGCCATCCATACATCATTCCATACATGGAAGTTCCTTTATAGAATAGAACATACTACTAGAAGTCAGGTCTGGCCATCCATACATCATTCCATACATGGAAGTTCCTTTATAGAATAGAACATACTTTATGTAAATACAAGTCAGGTCTGAGGTCTGGCCATCGCATAAGCACTAGGCTCACCATCCCAATTTATCTCTAAGAAATTGTGATAGCTAGTAATTCCTTTACTTATTAGGGATTAGGGAGGGATCAAGAACATACGTTTTGGAATGTCTACAATTACCCATAATAAGTATCAGTATCCGTTGTTAATGTGGCCGAGTGGGATATCGGCATACCATGCTATTTCCAATACATGTTGATTATAGGATTTCCATATTGATTATTGCAAATTTATGAATAGTTATCTGTAATTCAAAAAACTTACTCACATCTCAGGTCCTCGGTCCTGAGTATTTCTCATTTATACACATCATTCCATACATAAGAATGAAGATGATCAGAAACATTATATAAAGAAATAGTAATGAACGAAATTTACACAAGTTCACCCTGTCTAAATACAACGATCAGTGTGGATCTTGTGTGCCGATTTCGCATACATCTGCCACTTGAGTATCCATTAAACATGGATGGAGCGGTATCCTTTCTTGATTAGGACATAGCCAGGAAACACATTACTTTATTTTAGTTACTATTTAGCACCGGCTACGCTCAAGGTTTGGAGCCGATACCCATGAGGCGATACTAATTCAGCCACTATCATGGATATCGTCTTTATTCATTATTAGAATAGCTTATACCACCTAGAATACACTTATGCGGGACAGAGTCTAGGTTCCAGATCCATGACCACTCACTCACTCCACTCGCACTCTCTCATCTTTTATTATATGTTAACCTAGACACATACAAAATAACATAAGACTTTGTCAACCAACTCAGGTCATAAAGGTGAGTTCAAACATCTGGCACAAAAATACATCTATTCAACTGTTACCAACTGGAAGTTCCTTTATACTTAAAGCTTGGAGATATTGGAAGGCAATAACGAATACTTATGGTTTAATTTAAACAAGATACGAGTGATGTTTGGCCTATGATCAATCCAATTGCGATTCTAGTTATTCCATAACATGGGAAGTTCCTTTATAGAATAGAACATACTAATACAACTCAGGTCTGGCCATCCATACATCATTCCATACATGATTTCCTTTATAGAATAGAACATACTAATACAACTCAGAATTGTATTTACAAGCTCAGTGCTCTGACGCATCCATACATCTTCATACATGGAGTTCTCTTCAATAACTAAAGAAATTATGGAAACAACATGCCAATAATCGTTCACAGCTGCTGTCGATTGGAGCATCGAATAGTATAATACAATTGTTCAGGGTACATATGCGAGAGGTCTGAGCCATACGCATCTAGCCACATAAACCAATAACATTTAGGAGATTCCTTTATGGAATAAGAACATAACTATGTAAGATTAGTGTGAGGCAAAGGATCTGAGCCCATTCCTCCAATACATCATTCAATCATGGACAGGTGTATTTAAATCCATTTTATCATTCAAAGACAAAAAAGACACAATTTAAACTTTTATATTATTGTAGAGAGTACAATGTCTTAGGCTCGGTCATGAGAATATCCTCAATATAACAAGATACTGACTTCATATTCCAATAGCATGGAAGTTCCCTTTTTATAGACATAGAAGCCACTACTATTTAATGTTAAATAAAGTAAAGTCAGGTCTGGTCTCCATACTCGTGAATTGAGAAATATGCAAATGTATAGATTCCAAATTACTATGGACAGTTTTCGTCCCTTTATAGAAATAAGGAATCATAACTTTATATTTTGTTAATTCTGACATACAAACCAGTCAGTGATTGGTCACAGTGCATTAT
>CALNVZ010003428.1:10405887-10432921 GCA_940671915.1 Paracentrotus lividus | reverse complement strand
CCGCGAGTTTATCTTAAAACCAATTTAATAGTTCAGGAAATGCCACGGATTTCCGCGGAAATTTTGAGTTCAGTTTCGGGAAATTTTTTTCTGAAGAGTTGAAACACTGAACTGCACCACTCATATTGTAAGGAAATGACAGATTAGCATTACATGCCTTTGCAGATTCATAATCCTGCTTTCTATCTGTCAAGAGTGCAATATGTTCCATTTGTTCAGGTCATTAGGAAAATCTGATCTCTTGAATATGTAACATTTGTTGTCATTTTCTAATTTACTTTCATCTATGTTCATTTTTAAATGACTTCCATTTTTCGATATCAGTATATCACTGGTATAATTACTATAAAGTGTTTTTATGTGTGTAATCTTTCGACTAACTGAAGCATGCAGCACTTAATTTAATAGAAGAAGATGTTATAATTATTTATACTGTATGATGAATTATGTAAAAGTATTTGAACAAATTTATTATGATTAATTAATTATTATAATACCCATAAAGGACTTCCATGTATGGATGATGTGTGGATGGCCAGACCTGACTTGTATTTATTTAAAGTATGTTCTATTCTATAAAGGAACTCCATGTATGGAATGATGTATGGATGGCCAGACCTGACTTGTATTACATAAAGTATGTATCCTAAAAGGAACTTCATGTATGGATGGCAGACCTAATTGTATTTACATAAAGTATATTCTATTCTATAAAGGACTTCCATGTATGGAATGATGTAGATGGCCAGACCTGACTTGTATTTATAAGTATGTTCTATTCTATAAAGGAACTTCCATGTATGGAATGATGTATGGATGCCAGACTGACTTTATTTACATAAATGTATCTATTCTATAAAGGAACTTCCATGTATGGAATGATGTATGGATGGCAGACCTTGACTTGTATTACATAAAGTATGTTCTATTCTATAAAGGAACTTCCATGTATGAATGATGTATGGATGGCCAGACCTGACTTGTATTTAATAAAGTAGAACTATAAAGGAACTTCCATGTATGGAATGATGTATGGATGGCCAGACCTGACTTGTATTTACATAAGTATGTTCTATTCTATAAAGGAACTTCCATGTATGGAATGATGTTGGATGGCCAGACCTACTTGTATTTACAGAAAGTATTCTATTCTATAAAGGAATTCCATGTATATGATGTAGGATGGCCAGCTGATTGTATTACAAAGTATTTCTATTCTATAAGGATTCCATGTATGGAATGTGTATGGATGGCCAGACTGATTGTATTTACAGAAAGTATATTCTATTCTAAAAGGAACTTCATATGGAATGATGTATGGATGGCCAACTGACTTGTATTACAGAAAGTATTTCTATTCTATAAAGGAACTTCCATGTATGGAATGATGTATGGATGGCCAAACCTGACTTGTATTACATAAAGTATGTTCTTCTATAAAGGAACTTCCATGTATGGATGATGTATGGATGGCCAGACCTGACTTGTATTTACATAAGTTGTTCTATTCTATAAAGGAACTTCCATGTATGGAATGATGTATGGATGGCCAGACCTGACTTGTATTTACATAAAGTATGTTCTATTCTATAAAGGACTTCCATGTATGGAATGATGTATGGATGGCCAGACCTGACTATTACATAAAGTATGTTCTATTCTATAAAGGAACTTCCATGTATGGAATGATGTATGGATGGCCAGACCTGACTTGTATTTACATAAGTATGTTCATTCTATAAAGGAATTCATGTATGAATGATGTATGGATGGCCAGACTGAGTTTATTAAGTATGTCTATTCTATAAGGAATCATGTATGGAATGATGTATGGATGCCAGACCTGATTGTATTAGTATGTTCTATTCTATAAAGGAACTTCCTGTATGGAATGATGTATGGATGGCCAACCTGACTTGTATTACATAAAGTATGTTCTATTCTATAAAGGAATTCCATGATGAATGATGTATGGATGGCCAGACCTGAGTTGTATTAGTATGTTCTATTCTATAAAGAATCATGTATGGAATGATGTATGGATGGCCAGACCTGAGTTTATAGTATGTTCTATTCTATAAAGGAACTTCCATGTATGAATGATGTATGGATGGCCAACCTGACTTGTATTAACATAAAGTATGTTCTATTCTATAAAGGAACTTCCATGTATGGAATGATGTATGGATGGCCAGACTGACTTGTATTTACATAAAGTATGTTCTATTCTTATAAAGGAACTTCCATGTATGGAATGATGTATGGATGGCCAGACTGAGTTGTATTAGTATGTTCTATTCATAAAAGGAACTTCCATGTATGGATGATGTATGGATGGCCAAACCTGACTTGTATTAACATAAAGTATGTTCTATTTCTATAAAGGAACTTCCATGTATGGAATGATGTATGGATGGCCAGACCTGACTTGATTACATAAAGTATTTCTATTCTATAAAGGAACTTCCATGTATGGAATGATGTATGGATGGCCAGACCTGACTTCTAGTTAGTATGTTCTATTCTTAAAGGCAACTTCCATGTTGAATGATGTATGGATGGCCAGGACCTGGATGTATAACATAAGTATTTCTATTCTATAAAGGGGCAATTCCACAGAAATCCGGGACAAGGTGCCCGAATTCCATAAGAATTTGTTAAAATAATTTGATTTTCAAAAATTTTACATGTCAGTAATTTTAATGGAATATAAAAATTAGATGATTCCAAAAAAATCCGAAACTAAAATTGGTCAAGAATATTACAAAAATTTCGTAAATAAAACTTCAATAATTGACAGAGATTAGTAACAACTTGAGTGTATAGATAATACCTCATGTGGGATGTAACGTCTCAAAACATTGAACTTGTTAATTTTTTCCACAACGAAGAAAGTATCAACTATGCCAATTAAGATTTCTAATGTATGACTGCCATCTCACATATCAATACCAAAGCTATGGGTATTCAACATACAGTCAAGTCAAAATTGACAGCTGATTTGTGTAACGTCAGTTACCATGACCTAGGTGTAACGTCATAGTTCGTGATGCAATTATCTTTCTAAGATAACAATTACAATTTGGACTCCTGTATGTATCTGAAGTAAATACCATCTAATCATCTAGTTATAAAAAGACTCTGTATGTGTCAATGTAACTTCTTCTATATGACTGAAGAGTTGGGAAAGCCATGTAGTGTACATGTTCATGTAGGCCTAAGCTCCTCCAAATCTACTTTAGATTTTCAGTAATTATCTATTGATGTGATCAGGATCCATTGCTATATAATCTGTATTTGGAATATGAGCCAACAAGTTTAAATGTTATGATAAATGTAAATACAATTTTTGGTTGTATTCAAAACTTCTCTCTGTATTTTTATTATACATAAATGAGAAGAAGAAAAAAGTATGATCCAAAGCTCCTACATGTATGTCTGTGCATCTGCTGAGATGTACATAGGCGATTTCTGATAGAACAAAGCACAGAACACTTTACTTTGACAGGCTTTCATTTTGATGGCAAAGACTAACAGCAATTTTCATCAAATTTTAATCCACAGCTTTGAAATTCAGCATTTTATTTCTACTAACATAACTTTTGTACAAATGAGTTAAATGGAAAATTACTGTTCATACATTAAGCTTGAATTGAGGAAGAAACTGTTTAAAGTGATTTTCAAATGGTTGATAAGAAATTCACCTAAGAATTGTTCTGTGCTGTGAGGATTTAGAATCAACAAATGAACCCAATTCTGCCAATTTTTTACATGCACTACACAAAAATACATGTGTGGGACATCCTACGTGTATTAATCATTCAAAAAACTATTTTGGAGTTTCTGATATCTTAATACTAACATATTCCAATATTTATGTGATGGAATAGAAGTAAAGAAATTAAATTTTCAAAATATTCTGTACAAACCCTATAGGAAATGTATGTGTACAACTGTCATGTTTACAGTAAAGTTTTAGCTGAATAATAGGAAAATGATTACATTACTTCTTATTTGGCCAATCTGTTGCCTAGAACATAGTATGATATCATATCAAACACATAATTCTGAAAAAGCAGGAAAATAAAATATTTGGATTCTGATTCAAAATTGTGGATTTACATGTGTAAAGTCTATGGAAGATGTAAGGGTAACGTCAGTTTAATACGTAACGTCAGTTACCGACATGTCTTCACAAAAGTTTCCCCAGCATTAACAAAATTAGGAAAATCTCTTCTTATTTTGCCATCTGTTCATAAAGACCTAGGTATGATGTCATATAAGATTTATCATTATCATCGTCGTGGACATGAGATATTGAGATTTGATCAAACACCCTGATTTTGCATGTCCGTTTTCTGTAACGTCAGTTACCAACACGTTTTGGCTTTGCGTTTCAATGGAAATGATGTTTGGTGAAATTTTTTTATACAAGCCTTGCTTTACACTTACTTATTTAGGTATATTAATTTGAAGACCCATGTATTCTTATTTATGTAACTACAATACAAAGAATGTAGAAAATTCTGGTTGTGTGTACGTCAGTTACCGTGGAATTGCCCAAAGGAACTTCCATGTATGGAATGATGTATGGATGGCCAGACCTGACTTGTATTTACATAAAGTATGTTCTATTCTATAAAGGAAACTCCATGTATGGAATTGTATGGATGGCCAGACCCGACTTGTATTTACATAAAGTATGTTCTATTCTATAAAGGAACTTCCATGTTATGGAATGATGTATGGATGGTCAGACCTGACTTGTATTTACATAAAGTATGTTCTATTCTATAAAGGAACTTCCATGTATGGAATGATGTATGGATGGTCAGACCTGACTTGTATTTACATAAAGTATGTTCTATTCTATAAAGGAACTCCATGTATTGGAATGATGTATGGATGGCCAGACCTGACTTGTATTTACATTAAAGTATGTTCTATTCTATAAAGGAACTTCCATGTATTGGATGATGTATTGATGGCCAGACCTGACTTGTATTTACATAAAGTATGTTCTATTTCTATAAAGAACTTCCCATGTATTGGAAGGATGTATGGATGGCCAGACCTGACTTGCCTGAAGGATGGAGGATGGCAGGCATTGGATGCTACACCTCAAGAAACCAGTCATGGTAAGAATAAAGTAATTTTATATGGTCACACACTTCCTTTCTAAACAAAGGATGTGTAATACTAGGTTATTATTTTGACCGTAAAGGTGGTATCGCACTTGAGGAGAGACTCCAAGGTTTCTCAGGACGTTTTTAGAGAGGTGTCTGAATTAGAGGAGAAAATTATGGATGTGACATGTATGTTTTTTCAGAAAAATCTCATAGATATGGACATATTTTGATTTTTGCGCAACTCATGAGACAGCATGGAGACTCGGAAAACATTTCTGAAACGTCTCTGAGGCATCTCCGAGGGCATCTCCAGGACTAGTCTCAAACTGGTCTCAAAGCTGTCTTATGGCAAGTGAATCGCCACCTTAGTTCAACAGGGAGGGGAAGGTCCTTCATTTCAAGAAATCTGTATGTTTTCTTTATATATTCTTATTGTACTTGAATATTTTGTATCTCAGACCACTTTCCTGAAAGCTATCAAGCAGGTCATGTGACCTGGCTTATGTAGACGTAACATTGATGATGATGATGATGATGATGACTTGATGATGATGATGATGAATGATGATGATATGAAATGATGACATGTGGTGATGATGGATGATGATGATGATGATGATGATTAATGATGATGATGATGATGATGATGATGATGATGATGATGATGATGATATGATGATAATGATGATTATACATTAGCTTGTTGAATTTGCAGGTGCATTTAGGATGGGACCAGCTTCCCTAAAAGCTATCAAGCAGGGCCACGTTGTACCTGAATTATTTAAGACAATAACATTGATGATGATGATGATGATTGATGATGATGACAATGATGATGATGGTGGTGGTGGTGATGATGATGATGATGATACCTGAATTATTTAGACAATAACATGGATGATGATGTGATAATGATTATACATTACCTTGTTATGTTTACAGGCATTTAGGATGGGACCAGCTTCCTGAAAGCTATCAAGCAGGGTCACGTATACTTAGATTACGACACTAAGTTTGCCTTGCAGAGGTCAATGCTGAGACTGTTTACTTGGACTGTCCCTTGAGAAACACTCGCCAGGTAGGATCAGTATACAGTCTGTATCAAATAAAAATGGTGCAATCAGAAACATTTTTTATGTATAAATGAAGATAATTAGTCACAATCTGGTAATGCTTGGTATTTCCATAAAGCAGGAAAATAAGCTTCCTGTTAAAATTTTTTTCTCATCATTTGGTGCCGTAGACCTTGAGATGTGATTAATGTTCTAAACTAAATAAAAAATTCACTTGTATAAGTTCGAATATAAGCCGCCAAAATGAATGTGAAAAGATTTTTTTTTATAAAGACTGGCAGTCCAAACTTGTATATGAAGACCATCCAGGGGATGGAAAAAGTGACCACTGTACTTAAAAATGTTCTGTAACACACATTTTTTAAACAAGGAAGCCATGTAGGTGGCCACTAAGACAACTGGGGCAATTTGAAAGAGCAATAAAAAACTAGATTTTCTCTTTTTTTCTCAGTTTTAAAAATAACTTTTAGAGATCTAGAGTGGTGTAAGAGAGCACTGGAAATTATGCTACAGACACATTACAGTGAGTTTTGCTGCTTTTCAATCCTCTATACCAGGGGAAAAATATTTTATATGATTGTATGGGTAATAAATAAAATGTGCAAAAATGCAAACACACTGAAAGTATAAATCCACACTCAGAACCACCGACAAAAACCAACCAACCAAAAACACCCAAAAACAAAAAAACAAAAAAACATTTCAGAATATCTGCTTATTAATAAGACCGCCAAACCCCGACGAACACTAGAGCTGGCAATAAATCAACATTCAGTCCAGTGCATGCAACAATATATTACCCATTACAATCATAATAAATAATTCCCCTGGATTAGAGGGATTGAAAGCAGGGCAAAACTCACTGGAATGTCTGTAGACTATCCAGTCTCTACCACCACCTAGACTCAAAGTTATTAACTGAGAAAAAAGAAAAACTATATGCCTCAAATGCCAGCTAGGCACCAAGCATACAAACAAAACTCACCCACCCATGCAAACAATACGCACTAAAACACCACACGAAAATGATGAAAAGATTTGTCTTTCAAACAACTTTTTCCATGTCAAAGAATTATCTGAAACAGAAAGTTTTAGTTGGGAACGAAAAATGAGTTTTTTGTAAATTACCTTTTCTGTTAACAAAAAATCTATTGTAATACTTCGGCATTTGTTAGAAGGTGAAAATGGCCGCCACGGTAAAATTTTTTGATTCTTAAACTCACCATGTATTTTTTGAAAATCAAAATTATTTTAACCAAATAATCATTTTGAATTTCTAGGCACCCTTGTCCGGATTTTCTGTGGAATTGCCCTTATAGAATAGAACATACTTTATGTAAATACAAGTCAGGTCTGGCCATCCATACATCATTTCATACATGGAAGTTCTTTATAGAATAGAACATACTACTTAGGTTCAGGTCTGGCCATCCATACATCATTCCATACATGGAAGTTCCTTTATAGAATAGAACATACTTTATGTAAATACAAGTCAGGTCTGGCCATCCATACATCATTCCATACATGGAAGTTCCTTTATAGAATGAACATATTTATGTTAATACAGTTAGGTTTGGCCATCCTACATCATTCCATACATGGAAGTTCCTTATAGAATAGAACATACTTATACAACTCAGGTCTGGCCATCCAACAATCATTCCATACATGAAGATACCTTTATAGAATAGAACATACTTTATGTAAATACAAGTCAGGTCTGGCCATCCATACATCATTCCATACTGGAAGTTCCTTTATAGAATAGAAACATACTTTATGTAATACAAGTCAGGTTTGGCCATCCATACATCATTCCATACATGGAAGTTCCTTTATAGAATAGAACATACCTAAATACAACTCAGGTCTGGCCATCCATACATCATTCCATACATGATTCCTTTATAGAATAGAACATACTATGTACAACTCAAGGTCTGGCCATCCATACATCATTCCATACATGGAAGTTCCTTTATAGAATAGAACATACTTTATGTTAATACAAGTCAGGTTTGGCCACCATACAATCATTCCATACATGGAAGTTCCTTATAGAATAGAAATTACTAATACAACTCAGGTCTGGCCATCCATACATCATTCATACATGATTTATCCTTTATAGAATAGAATACTAATACAACTCAGGTCTGCCATCCATATCATCCATACATGGAAGTTCCTTTATAGAATAGAAATACTTTATGTAAATACAAGTCAGGTCTGGCCATCCATACATCATCCATACATGGAGTTCCTTTATAGAATAGAAACATACTTTATGTAAATACAAGTCAGGTCTGGCATCCATACATCATCCATACATGGAAGTTCCTTATAGAATAGAACATACTTTATGTAAATACAAGTCAGGTCGGCCATCCATACATCATTCCATACATGGAAGTTCCTTTATAGAATAGAACATACTTTATGTAAATACAGTCAGGTCTGGCCATCCATACAGTCATATCCATACATGGAAGTTCCCATATAGAATAGAATAATTATTGTTAAATACAGTCAGGTTGGCCATCCAACATCATTCCATACATGGAAGTTCCTTTATAGAATAGAATATACTTTCTGTAAATACAATCAGGTCTGGCCATCCATACATCATTCCATACATGGAAGTTCCTTTATAGAATAGAATATACTTTCTTGTAATACAAGTCAGGTCTGGCCATCCATACATCATTCCATACATGGAAGTTCCTTTATAGAATAGAATATACTTCTGTAAATACAAAGTCAGGTCTGGCCATCCATACATCATTCCATACATGGAAGTTCCTTTATAGTAATAGAATATACTTTCTGTAAATACAAGTCAGGTCTGGCCATCCATACCATCATTCCATACATGGAATTTCCTTTAAGAATTAGAACTTACTTTATGTAAAATACAAGTCAGGTTCTGGCCCATTCCATACATCATTCCATACATGGAAGTTCCTTATAGATATGACTACTTTCAATGTAATACAAGTCAGGTCTGGCCATCCATACATCATTCCATACATGGAAGTTCCTTTATAGAATAGAACATACTTTATGTAATACAAGTCAGGTCTGGCCATTCATACATCATTCCATACATGGAAGTTCCTTTATAGAATAGAACATACTTTATGTAAATAAAAGTCAGGTCTGGCCATCCATACATCATTCCATACATGGAAGTTCCTTTATAGAATAGAACATACTTTATGTAAATACAAGTCAGGTCTGGCCATTCATACATCATTCCATACATGGAAGTCCCTTTATAGAATAGAATATACTTTATGTAAATACAAATTAGGTCTGGCCATCCATACATGGAAGTTCCTTTATAGGATAGAACATACTTTATGTAAATACAAGTCAGGTCTGGCCATCCATACATCATTCCATACATGGAAGTTCCTTTATAGAATAGAACATACTTTAAATAAATACAAGTCAGGTCTGGCCATCCACACATCATTCCATACATGGAAGTTCCTTTATGGGGTAATTATTAATAATTAATTAATCAATAATAAATTTTGTTCAAATACTTTTTACATAATTCATACATACAGTATGATATGATTAATAACATTCTTCTTCTATTAAATTAAGTGCTGCATGCTTCAGGTTAGTCGAAAGATTACACACATAAAAAACACTTTATAGTATTATACCAGTGATATACTGATATCGAAAAATGGAAGTTCATTTAAAAAATGAACATAGATAGAAAGTAAATTAGAAAAATGACAACAAATGATTACATATTCAAGAGATCAGATTTTCCTAAGTGACCTGAACAAATGGAACATATTGCTACTCTTTGACAGATGAGAAAGCAAGGAATTATGGAAATCTGCAAAGTGCATGTAATTGCTAATCTGTCATTTCCTTACAATATAGAGTGGTGCAGTTCAGTGTTTCAACTCTTCAGAAAAAAATTTCCCGAAACTGAACTCAAAATTTCCCGGAAATCAGTGGCATTTCCTGAAATATTTAAATTGGTTTTAAGATAAACTTCGGACAATGGTATCGTAAGCTTGAATTACGCCTAATGGCCAGAAATCAAGGAATTTTAAGATCTCTTTTGTCTGCGCACCTTCAGAAATTAGGGATAAAATCATTAATGCGAGTGCAAAGCGCTGGCCGAAAATTTTTTAGCTCCATAATTAGGCAAATAATGCTATAAATATCATGACTATTCAACTTTCATACATTGATATATTGTGTACATCTTGATTTTCAGATTTTCCGAAATTTCCTGGAATTGTTTTATTTCCTGAAAATTTCCTTGAAAATACCAAAATGTCCTAAAATTGCCTGAATTTCGGGAAGAGTGGAAACACTGGTGCAGTTAAGTATGCATATACCTATGGCATACATCCCTTTAATTATGGACCTGGTGCACAATATGAAAAGTGTGTAGTTTATAACTTACCAGATGCTGTCATCGTTCATGTCTTCTAGGGGATCTCCCTCCTCGTTGAAGTGGTAGTCGAGGGTGAGGTTGGTATCGCTATCATGGGCAGATTCGAAGTTAGTTATGGTACGGCATGGGATACCTAGAGTACGGCACACTGATCAAACAAACAAACCATTGAGTGAGAATTCATTGTTGTAGTATTACACTTATCAAGTAAAATTCCTGAAATACTATTTAAACTTGCAATGGCCAACCGTGATTAAAGACATCAGGCAGAGAGTCTTTCCTTTTTTTGAATATTGAAGATAAACTGAAGTAACGATTGGGAAAGGTTTATTACAATGCTCCTAAAAAATGTTGTATGTCGTAAGATTTTAAAATTACCAAATTAATCATAAAAATTACAATCTAATTTTATTATTTACGATATAGAAATATACATTTGCCTACCATTGCTATTTGACCTCAAATCGCCGCGCCGGCACCGAAATTTAACTACGAAATTCTATTTTGCCCTATATTGCCTATTTACCCCCCACCCCCCATTGAATAGCGCGCTTCCATTGACGGGATGCGGCTGAAAGCATCCTATACACTTCCTACTCTGAATCGGCCCAAAGAAACCGATAGTTCAAGGAAAGGGGACTGAGGGAGGGAATGTAGCAAATTAATTCTATACGTAAATACAAAAATTAGATTGTAATTTGTATGATTTTATTCAAGAACTACATTTGCAGCACATTTGCTACACCAGCCACGGGACAAAGGAGGGACTAAACGGTTAGAAACTATGGAGGGAAGCCGCTGCTTGAAGGCTGCGGTGATAAAAACACCCATCACTGAGAAATTCATTAGGTAAAAGGAGGTGAAAGAATTGAGAACGCCAAAGGCCGCTTGGCAAATATCTCCACCACTACCCCATAAATAGGGCCCAAAGAGCTGATTTCCTGGCAAGGGTTGGAGAAGTTCCCTCTACAAGGTCCTTCCCACGCAGCTTGAGCGGAGCTAACCACCGGGATAAGACATATTTAGAAAACCCTTTAATGGTTACGGAAATAACAAATAGTGCTGTGAAGAGAGCAGAAAATTCTCAGTCTACGTACGAACCAAAAGTAGGGCCCTAACGGGGCACTAGGAAAAATGTTTTATTGAAAGATGAGAACCTGTCAGAGGACGATGAAGAACACGATAGAAGTCCCGACGAGGCTGTTTGGTTCTAACAAGAGGATGGTGTAAAGTAATCAGACGAACCACATATCTCTCCCAGAAGAATATGACCAGGTAATATGAGAGAACGGTAGCGAAACTCTGCCCTTTTGCCAGAGGACCTATTGCTACGGAGAAACTAGTCTAAAGGACTGATTAAACAGGTAATCGAGTAAAAAGGCTGCATACAGGTGTTAGACAGAGCCTCCCAAAAGTTATGGAGAAGCCAGCTGAGAAAATAGGAAATCGGCAATATAGAAAAGAGGCCCTCTGGACACGCAGTAGGTTCGTCCAAGGCCAGAAAGCCAAGCCGAAAAGAATACAATCCAAGTCTGACCCACTACCTTCCAACAGGCAGCTCAAGCTGCTCGTCTGAAACCATCAATCCGCTAGCCCGTCGGCCGAAAGAGGCAAGCAGTTAAAGAAGGGGGCATAGATCGCATTAGAGCCCCGAACGAAGGAAGAAAATAATCCGTACGCCTGAAGGGGGCGCGTTCTCTGCTAAAGGAAGCAATAGATCCTGAAAACCGGCCCGAAACCGCCAGTAGAGAAGGCAATCAAGACCATCGTTGTATCTCCCTGACTTCCTGAAAAAGAGGGATCAACATGAATGGATGGAAAAAGCGAAAATCTCTCAACCCTCCAAAAGAGGGAAACTGTCCAAAAGAAAGCCAGAAAGCTCCTGACGCGAGTAAACCGCAGGATCTGTTTGTCCAGGGAAGAAGTCCTTAACAGAAAGTCGCTCCCCTGGGAGTAGGGAGCAAACGCGGGACGATCTCTCCCGATTGCAATCCATTCCCTAAAGGAGGGGAACGCACTCGATCAACTCCAAAGAGTGTTCCTCCTTGTTTGTTATGTGCCTCGAGAGGTGTTGTCGTGAAATCACACCGACGACCACAAAAGCGCGAAACGTTGAAAAGAAAACAGAACCGACAAGTCCAGAAAGTTAAAGGAGGCAGCGGCCTGATTGGGACGGACCAAGATCCGGAACCAACCGACCGACATGCCCCCCCCCCACCTCGAAGAGATCGTTGTGACTGAATCGAGTGAAGAGGGTCTTGAATCTCTTCTTCCTGAAAAGGAGCGGCGCCAGGAGAGAGACTCTGATCTCTACCGGCAAAGAAAAACCAGACCAGAGGGGAGCTGAGAGTTGCCTGATAAAACTAGAGATGAGCCGAAAGGTCTCATAAAGAGAAGACAAATTGGCAAGAAGTCCAACCAGGCTGCTAAAAACCCAGCCATCTCAAACAACCGCGCTCGAACCCTCCGATGCTCAGGAGGGACGATACAGACGACCTAGAACTTCAATCTCTCAAGCTCGGCGAGGCCGTTGATTTGATATCTACTGGCCTCCAAGTAGATCGGAAGTTGGAGGACATAATCCGACTGACAGTTGATCATCGAATCCCAAATCTGGTCGTTTCACTAACATTAGAAAAATGGTGTAAAGCAGGACTCCGAAAGGGCGACGAGAAGCCAATCGTCAAGAAAGCTAAAAATCCGAAAGGTCCTTGCATCTGAGGAAAGAACAACGCGAAAACACCCGGTGAAACTCGGAGCGGACAAAACAAAAGAAGGGCTTTGAAGGAAAATCTTTCCTATAGCAAATCCCAAAAGACCTCGACGAAAGGGTCTATTGGATGTGGAAAAAGGCATCGTTCAGGTCGTAGAGACACGCAAAGTCACCTGAACCGAGAGCAGGAAGAAAGAGGTAAAGTACATCTTGAAAGTGGACTTTGCGAGTGCTGTTGATTCTTCATAATGAGATGTCATCTAGCGAGCTGTAACGATGGGGATCTCAAAAAACGGGAGGAGGACCAGAAATACGTGATCAACCGTCGTCTGAGAATAGTTTCCTGAAACGAAGCGATCTAAGTGCGGTGACGATTTCGGTAATGAACTCCATCGGAAAGGCTCTACTAGGAAGAGAGGTGCGAAGACGTTCTTGATTACTGCGAGAGACAAATGAGACAAGTAGAGCCGTATGAACTTCATCGGAAGAAACTCCGAAGTCGATAAGCCACGATCTCCCAAGCGAACTCGGGAATGTCAATACTTGGAAAAAGCTTCTCGTCCGACGAAAGGAGCTGATTCTGTCGGAGCCCGGAAAGCCACCACCGTTCAGACGGAACGGTAAGCACGCAGACGACTCCATATTTTATAGTATCATTGTTTAGAAAATATCTCTGTTACCTATCGATCTAGTAGAGCAAAAGCTCATTCAGGCGACCGAGTTAGTGCAATCGGCTAAATAACGAACACCTTGTCTTCTCTTGCTTGCCCTTCTCGAAAGGAGGAGCTTTGAAGAAGCAGGTAAAAAACCTAAAGAGACGATGGCCTGACGAACATCTCCAGAAATGTACAATTCCTGGGCCTTCTAACGTGAGTCAATTCAAAATGCAAAACGCTGCCAAGTTGCAACCGTAAAGGAAGGGGGAGGTCATCGTCAAACTCCTGACCATATCCGGATGAGGGATTGCTTGAACAAAGAAGAGTGCTATCAAGCATATAACTCTACGGGCATCATCAACAAGGAGGATGTAGCCGGCAAAATTCTCTATGGGCCAGATCTGACCGAACTGGCGAGAAGGCACAATCGTGATGAATCAAACGGATAGTCAGATTACAAAGAATCCTGTGACCAAAGCTGAAAGAGTAAAAGCTTCGACCATAACGAAAAAAACTTAAAGCCCTCCGAATGTTTCAGGGGTCACTTCCGACCTCTGGAACGAGAATGGAATAAGCTTGACCGCATCGTCACAGAAGTCTACATAAGACTTCAGGTACAATTACTGTCGCAATGACAAAATATCCAACGAAGTATTAACCCGGGAAGATCCGAGTATCAAAAACCAAACAGAAAGGCGGTACCAAGGGAGTCAGATGAGATTCAACATGAGTCGTGAGAATCACACCGAAAAAGATCTCATCGTTTCTGACGAGGAAGCATCCAACTGCCTCACAAGGAGGGAGGGAACAACCATAGAAGGTGAATCGGAAGTGGTGACGTAACGCTTAAACACTTGCGAACTCCGGAGGTACACGCCAACTACCCGAAATGGCATCCGAGAGTTGATGTCTACCCGAAAAAGGAAGTGTCCAACCTGAGGGGGACAGAAGTTTCCCTATCGAAAAACGGCGGATCCGGATTCGGCAAACGAACGAAGTTGCTCTGAAACCGGAAGTGCCCGCGCTGTAAAGGGCACTGACCCGCGGGAACCCCCGGAATAATTTCCGGATCTCGGAAATAGCAAGTCTACGACGCTTCACTACGGAAGGGCCCGCCTCAGATGCGGTGCGCCGATCCGAAAGGGAAAACGACTTGGAAGACGGGGTGTAGGCTTCAAAAAGAAACGCCCGCCTATAGACGGAACCCTGGTTCCGGGGAAAAGAAAAAGCGGAACGGGATCCGAAAAACCTTACGCCTCATCAAACTGACGTAGTATCCGAAAAGGAAGGGGACACACTTCGAGAATAAAACGCGGAGAGAGAGACCATCGCCGCTTTACTATTAACCGGATACTCCGCTGACAAGAAAACAAAGCGACGGCTTTGGAGGGACGTGTCCAGCCGCGCTAGTGAGGAGACCAATGTCGGCTAACTATCAGAGGATACGGTCCGCATTGGACGGTAATAATACTCCCAAAAACCGGTACGGAAAACGACCCTGCGGAATCCGAATTACCGTCAGTTAAGGTGAACGGCGCCGATATCCGTATGAAAAAGGAGGAGACGACCGCCCCCCATCAAAGGTGGGGACCGGTATATGTGTTCGGGGACGTCCGCTCTGCCGGATATCCCGCCTGACAATTAACAAAGCGACGGCTTGAACGTGTCAGCAGCGCTAGTGAGAACCAACGTGGCGGCCTATATCCGAGGATACAGGTCGCATTGACGGTATATATCACTCCCAAAAACGGGTAAGGAGAACCGACATTGCGGATCGCGATTTACCTCAGTTAAGGGAACGGTCCGATGTCCGTATGAAAACGGAGAGAGACGGACCCCCCACGACAAAGGTGGGCGACGGATATGGTCGGAACGTCCCGTTCTGGCCGGAATATCCGCCGACAAGTAACAGAGCGAGGGCTGCTGGACATGTCATCCGGTGCTAGTGAGTAACAGACAAGCGGCCTACTAATCCGAGGATATAGGTCGTCTTGAACGGTGCTCAACCCAAAACCGGTACGGAAACGACTCGCGGATCCGATTTACCTCATTAAGGGTACGGCGCCGATATCCGGTCCGGACAAACTCGATATAGAAACCGAGCTCGATCCGGTTATGCCAGGCGAAGCCAGAGGCAGCAATGGGATTCGGCAACCGTGAGAGAAATGAAACCCGGCGCCGTTCAGCCAGTACTGAATTAACAGAGAACCGGCCACCGGTTGTGAAACCGATGTTATAATACCGTTTTAAGATCTCCCGTTGATGCGAACGTGGCAAAAGGACTATCGATCCGGCGCGAGGGCGTAATCGTCAATCGTCTCTGGACGCCGGCCAATCATGCCGGTCATACAGCGGTCCCGTACTCTGAGGGGCGACGAAGCCCTAGCAGCTAGGTTTTGTCCGCCGGTGTTGTCGAACCCAAAAATACTCACCGAAGTCGAGGTGGTGAAAGAAGGCGGAAGGGACAGCGTCCAACGCCTCTCGAACGACAAGCCTCTCACCCCGGCAAGGGGGGACTTCTCCGAAGAAAACACACGCTTGCTCGCTAATTTCTTCCCCGCGCTGTCCTTCATAGATGAAGTGGGCGCGAAGAAAATTAGACAAGATGAATCTGTAAAATAAAAGAGAGAGAAGTTGTTAATACACAAAAAGGGGGTAAATAGGCGGGTCTATTCAAAAAGGCGTAGCACAAAAACTCTGTGCGCCGCACACACACAACAACTCAAACGTAAACCACGACACGTATAACATAACGCAGTTAATGAACGTACGAAGTCTACGGGAAGAGAGAGCGTGAAATAAACGATCACGGAGAGATAAAACTATCAAATCTCGGTAAAACCGAAAAGACCAGACCAAAAAGGAGAGCTCAGAATACCAAAAAGATTATCGCTGAGCAAATTACCCTCCGCAAAACACCGGCAAGGGAAGTCCAAAAGGGAGAAAAACACGCTATTTTTGGCGGCGGCAAAAATACACGACTTATCTCGACGGATGGCGAAGAGATTAGAGAAGTGTATAGGATCGCTTTCGGCCGCATCCTCGTGCAATGGAGGGCGCTATTGCCAAATGGGGGGTGGGGGGTAAATAGGCGAATGATAGGGGCAATTTCGGTGTAAATTTCGGTTTGCGGGCGATTTGAGGTCATAATAGCAATGGTAGGCAAATGTATAGTTCTAGTTGAAAGTAAAATCAGAAATTAACTCAAGTCCACTGACTGCATGTATGACACATCACTCAAATGTTTGCCTAAACATTTGAACCGTTTTTTGTCATACATGTATTATGACCATGAGGGGATTTTAAATTTAAAGCAATTGCAGTTCTAGCCGCACTACCCAAGTAGCATGAAAATAGATTGGACAGCCTTAATAATTTTGTTCATTTTTCCCACTACAGTTATCTTCAATGTCAAGTATGCAAATATAGGAATGAAGACCAGGGGGCTTTTCATTAAAGGACTTGTCAGACATTTTATCCGACAAATTTGCACTCAGCCAATCAAGATGCAATGCAGTTTCAGTAGCTTATACAGTTAGTTGGATAAAATGTCCGACAAGTCCTTTCATGATAACGCCCCACTGGGAGATACTTACGTGTTGTCAGAAGAGATTCCAAGACCGTCAGCACTGGCCGTATTCCACGGAGAGCTCAGTCTTCATGTAGCTGAGAGAGGATGGAGATTGCTTCCATTCCAAGCTGTGGGTTCAATACCATCAAGAGTAATCACGCACTCCAGTTACCAACAAGGACTCCATCGTCATCCTGAGCGTTCACGCTGTGAAAGTTAATGTAAAAGGGACAGTAAAACTGCTGGTGGCACTGGAGGGCACTGCCGTCAAAGTGCGCATAGCTGCATTTCGTATAGTAAACGAGAATTGCGCATGTTCAATTTTTTTTCTGCGTATACCTTTCTTTATCTGCAATTCATGCATAAAATGTTTTGAATTTCCACAATCATGATTGTATTAGACTATTCTTCTCCTCATATGAGCCCTCTCAATTCCCAGCTAGTACGAGGAAAGTCAAATTTTCTTCGTTTGAAGTGTCCATGTCACCGGCTAAATGCTACGAAATAGGCCGGTATAAAACCCATATAGCGTATACAAGATATACCGTATACCAGTACCGCATACTTCTATGTGAACCAAGCCTAATGCTAATGTGATCCCTTTGAGATTGGAACAGGTGTCAAAAACTACAATGATCGGGTAATAATCACTTGTAAAGCTCATGAAAAATTATAAAATTTTGTTACATAAGGTGCCATAGGCCTATACATGTAACAGCAACATTATCAAATATAAAGGATTTGAAAACTACTAATTAAGAGTCTACAAATATAAAAGAGTTTTGATAAAACTACTGGTACATAGTACTATAAATTACTATACGGTTGGTAAACTCTGAGAAATTAGATTGATATTTTGTGATTGAGAGAGACGCTCTAGACCTAACTTACGCAAAGCAGACAGAACTCTGCAGACCTCAACCGGACTAGAACGGTGACGGTGTTGTCATGCTAGACTTGCTTGAGTAGGTAGAGGGGCGCACTCAATTGCTACCTCTTCAAACTACATGAATAAGAAAAGATTTCCAATTCCCTTATATTAATATCACAATGTGTCCACCTTTATATACTATTTGACCTTACATTGGGCTGACATGGGTACATGTAGGCGATGAGAGAAAGATAAATAGCAGGTATTAGATAAATTAACTTACAGAGCTAAAGTATGAGAAAATATAAATAAAATGTTGAGATAACTGAGTGCAATGTGTGAGAAAGATATTCATAAAGCGTTGACCTAATATTGAGCTGACATGGGCAGGTGACCTCTCTGACACAAATAGTACAACCAAATAATAAGCCTATCTCTTTGATTTTTTTTTTTTTTTTTTTAGTCTAATGGTCTGAAATAATCCTTAAATACACATATCCAAATGATGCAGATAATACATCACATGCGCGTGAACACGCAATGTATAATTAGACCATAGCCCGAGGTCATTCACAGTAGGTCAACTCAGGAGGGGGCAATTATGGACGTACCTTTCATGGCTTCAAGACAAAACTATCAATAGAGTCATTCAATTCAAATCACACTACACTAGGGAATACAGTCTAGGTAATTATTGGTGTACTTACACGGCTTCAAGTCAAAACTATACAATATACTCATTTCAAATTACACTATAACTATATATCAAATTCAACTCAAATTGTCAGAATCTTGGTCAGAGATGATGTTTTGCTATCTAAACCATAAATTCCTATTTTATTTTAGGGCTTCAATTTTACCATGTAATACAAACCTCCTTGGCAATATGTGCCAAAAATACAAATGGGTTCAAGGAGACTAACAAGGTCTGTAATTATGATTCAAAATGTTTAGTAAAAGAAGACCATTATTAATGCTTGTATTGAATGTGATTAAACAAACAAAACCTACAATATACATTGTAGAAAACATATTACAGAGAGTCTTCAAGTTTTAAAAACAAAATTTGTAGTCTGCACCTGTTGAAAATTGAATTGCAACTGCCAAATTCATTTTTATTTTTATGACTCTAGCTTTTTATAAGTATATATAAGGTTATCTTGGAAAGAAAGAAATTGGGGAAAAAAATAGAAAAAGTTATATTAAAAACATGTGTTAGAAAAGAGAAATCAGAAAAAGAATAGAAATACAGATTATGAACAGGAAAGAATGAGAAACCAAAGAGAAGATGTGAATTACCAAAGAAAATATTAGAATTTTTTTGAAATATTTGATGTAATATGAATGCTATAACGAATGGTGAAATAAATCCTCTGATATAGAGCAAAAAAAAAAAACAAAACCAAGGTCTGTAATATGCTAGGTTTAGCTGCCAATATTGGATTATCGCACATAAACACACCCCAAGGTCTTCTTTTTACAGAGTTCCCACTATATTAGAACAAACTTCCCTGATTGATTTTACAAATTCTCAAGATAAATTATTTTCACCTATTGTAACCTATTCCGATGCATCGCAGCAAACACAAGTTCTTCATATTCCGTTACTTTTCTGCATACGAGGAATTTTCTCACATTCCATGACTTTCTTGACTGGTAAGAATTTGAACATCATTTTCCAGGTACAGACGGGAACCTTGGAATTCTTAGCAGATAAAAAGAGCGAGTAGAAGGTTGTTTTAATACTGTCCTGGTACCCCACGGTGACGAGCCAATGTTTGTAGATGTTCCGTAGAAATAGCACGCCATCCTCGTTCATGGACATATTCTCTTGTCGCCAATCAGCGTTCTCCATGTACACATCATCCTCATATTCAAACAAAGAAATGAAGACTTACATCAGCCCAGTATGAACAGATTTACTGACCTGTGCCCTGTAACCAAAGACTTACCATCGATTAAAGAGTTAAGATTGATTTATTCTCAGTAGCCCTCGACATGGATAGGATGCTCCAAAGTCGATGATCTTAATCCTAACCCTAGCCCTGACGCCTAATCTTAATCATAAGCTACCGAGATAAAATCATCGTAATTTTTTTTCTTCAGAACATAAGTCTTGCATTACAAGGCACTGATCAGACAATTCATGCATGGGCCCGTATTCGATAACTATACTTAAGCAATTTGTCTTAAGTCTAGTATTTTTCTAAGAATTTGTCCAGGAAAAAATTTTAGCCTTTATACCAAACACGT
The DNA here is from genome assembly GCA_940671915.1 of Paracentrotus lividus. Taxonomy (NCBI): domain Eukaryota; kingdom Metazoa; phylum Echinodermata; class Echinoidea; order Camarodonta; family Echinidae; genus Paracentrotus; species Paracentrotus lividus. The sequence goes on along the minus strand of CALNVZ010003428.1, from coordinate 10,412,220 downwards.
TAAGCACTTCGTCTGAGGTCAGAAAGCATCAAGCAAATTCTGAATTTTAATTAATATCGGCATTTTTAATTTTTGTGGTCTCCAAAGGAGCTTGCCATATAATCAACATTAAAGTTAAGCCACTAGATAGTAGGCTTAAAGTTAGGATAATTTCATTTTTATGTTCGATTTGGAAGGCGCAATTCCATTTAAGACTTTTGACTTAGCAAAATTTAAGAATTATTGCTTCACTGCCAAAAATAGGCTTGAACAGAATTCTTAGTAAGCGTATTTATGAATACGCATTTTAAAGATAAGCAAAAATGCTTAAATTTTATGGTTTATGGAATACGGGGCCCTGTTAGGTACACTGTAACAATAAAGATTTCAGATCAATTGCAGATCGATAGTAGGCCAATCAGGATCCTTGTTGCATGGACTTCTTGCACGGAAATCACATCGTGAACAATCAGAATGGTTGTTGGAAACACATTATATAAAAGAAGGAAAGGCAACGCAATATGAGGAGATAAAATCGAGCAAGGTTTATTGCACACCAACAAACAAACACAATGAAGAATGTACACAACCTGAGCATACATGAAGTCCCAGTATTCTTGAAAAACTTTTTTAATATTGATATTTACTCAGCACTACACACTTGGCATATACTTATTTGCTATGTACTAATAAACATTTGACATTAAATGGGAAAACCAACTTTACCTTTAAATGACCTTTTATGTATTTTTCAATTATTTCATATATTATGAAAGTTTGTATTTTCAATTGTTCTTTGTAATGTTATGTAATATGTAATTTCTCATTCTATCATGTTTGCAACTAAATATTTTGTTACAAATTGTAAATCATTCATCAAAAGTTTCTACTCTTGTAATCGATGGTTTTAAAATGAATAAATAAATAAAAATAAATGAATGAACACTTACTCTTGCACCAATGGGTTTGAATAGAATAATGAGATCTTCATCATAGTTCATAACGGTACTCATCCTCCTGTTTCAGTTTTAGTACAAACCACCAGCTCATACTTTCCTACCAGTGCAATCACAGGCAAGGTGAAGTTTCAAGGTCACCTTGTTATTTGCTTTGAACTGACCTGACGCTGCAAGACCAAAGTCATCTGGTGGAGGGCCCCGGGTCACCAGGTCACATTGGGACGCGGCTGCCAGCGGCAAACCTTGGTTCTACTTGCCTATGAAAGTGAATGTATGATAGTCACGATCTGATACTTTTGCTCTAACCCTGTGCCATTTGTATTTTTGATGATCAACATTGTAAAGGGACCCTTGAAAACCTTCTTTTTTTAGTGAATGTTTCAAATGCCTAAGAATATTGCCAGACATGGTATAAGTGGAGATTGAGAGGTTTTTCAGTCTCCCTTAAATGTGCTGCGCAAAAACCATTAGTATTATTATTTAGTCAAATTTATTTATGGCTACTAGAGAAGGTTCAGTTAGATAACTACACGTGCAGTTTTAACTTAATACAAGCTGTCCTCAACACCATCTAGAAAAATAACACAATGGGACTGAAAAGACTTTTCGATATATGTCAACTTGTAGGTCTTTAACTTTACGACCCATTTATATAATGCATTCTTCTTCTAAGTATTGTATTTGGCTAATTATTTTTCAGCGAGAGTTCATAGAATCAGAACAATAACAGCACGTAATAAACCTACTCCACGCCAGTAAGCCAACTCTAGACCTAGAAGTGATCCTTTTGAACTTTGTAGCGCCCGAGGTCAAGGTCACGGACTTCATGTTTTCCGATTTCGACGCTGACCTTCTGCGAACGATAGAAGTTCTCCGACTTCATACTTCAATCGATGTATGATGGGCCCTTCTTGATTGGCAGCAGTGCAACAGGTCCGAACGATGTAAACTTTCACTGCACTTCACTGTAATAATAGATTATAATAAATAAATAATAAGACATTTAAAGAATAAATAAAACTACAGCCACATTATGTTAACATCGACTTCACTGTAAAAATAGTTTTTAAACTTAGCATTTGTAGGCCTAATGGTTTCTGAGCTCTTGATTTTGTTTTCGTTCTGTTTTGTTTGGTGTTTTTGCTTGATTTCGTCTGTACATTTACGAGTACTTGGAGATAACATGTTATCAAAATTGTTAATAGCATGTGCTATAACTTTTAAGCAGAATTGAAAAAATAAATGAATTATAATCTGAATACTGCTGATTTTAGGATTACCATATGTACAGACAGTTTACAATAGAGAGAAGAAAATATCTTCACATTACATCAGATCATATATCAAGTCAGGACATGGTAGTACACTGAGTCCATTGGCCAGAATTTTCAAATAACATTATTCAAATATTTGTCAATATGGAGAAGAAAATAAAATTAATTGACGTTTGAACAGTAATTAGCATGCAAATCTACAAATTGATTCCTTGTTTGTCAGAATTAAAATAAACATGTTTGGGTGATTGACCTCATGTAGATATTGACAACAAAACAGGCTCATTAAATTTGGCAATTTTCAAGACACTTAAGTTAAGGAACTTGGGATGGTCTGGTAACATAAAAATCTGTCACAAACGGGGGCCTTGTCCAGGAAATGATTTTCCTGTATATTACCGTGTCTCTTAAGCCTTACTGAATGAAATTGGCTCTGTAGAGACATTCCTTCGGCCAGCAGCTGTAAGTGCTTAAGATAGCCCTCCTGGTGGAGTAAGGCGTCAAAGCGAGCTGGTAGCCAGAACCGGCTCGTGGTACCGTACGGGAACGGGAAAGAGCGGACGAACATGATGATAGCAAGTTATAGGGATGGATCTGTAAAGCGATAAAGAAAGAATATAAGTATAACCAGGACTATGAGTATGATAAGTGCTTTAAATGAATTTGATGCCTAGGGTTATGACACAATTAAGACTGTAAAAACCATTTTTTTTTTTTTATATCTACACAAAAATTCTTTAAAAAGTTTAATATTGGGCAATCTTTTTGCGAACTTGGAAATTTCTAGGCGTAGAAATCTTGCTGTAAGTGTACTCTTTTGTATTTCCATGTCGCATGGAACTTTGCAAATCTCGACTACAAAATTTATGAAAATAAATATGGCTAGTGACATTTCTGGTATTATAGGGTAGTGAACTCTTCTTATGATGGTTTGCGTGAAAGTACTCTCCAAAGTGTAGTGGTAGACTCTTAAAGGCATTTTCACACATTGCAGCTTCTCATAATTACAGAAAATATCTCTTTGGACGGCAGATCTCTGATCTGCATACATTACTGACCACGCATTGAATTTGCAATCAGCGATCAACAATGTTTGAAATCCACACTTTGTTCAAGAGTTGGTATAACTGCTGACTTGCTCTATCTAGAGGCTATAATCCCATGGCAGGATCCAGCGTTATAGATTACTTAAATCATCGACTGGTTGTAAATACTTAGATACCTATGCCAACGTTTTAGATCGCTTCAGATCCCCATGAGAGAAGTATTGATTACAACTTCATATGGGTAACACGATTAGATCCACCTATCCTCGCGAGAGCTGGACCTATGCAGCTAAGGATGTAATTCATAGACATCATGATTACAAATGTAAGATATTCGCATCATTGGTGGCTGTGCACTATGCTATCGATGGCTAAAAATACGCGTTGCTTTAGTGGTTGGGGGAATAAGAAAGAAAAGAAAACGGTCCGCTGCACTAGCTCAAGCTATTTTAACATTTCGCATTTATCACCTGACGTTCTGGAACAAACAAGCCCGGAATGTGCTATATATAAATGCAATCTGGTAATATGATAGCCGGCCGACAGTTACGACGATTTCGGATTTAGCTCGAGCTTGTGCAGCACCGCACCAAAATGGCGCCTAATTCCAGTGCTAAATACGCAATAACAGCTTGAGTTTTCAAACCAAAAAAAATTCCTTAGAGATGACTCCGGCCTTGGGATGTTCCTCCAAATAAGCCCGCCGCTATTTGACCCAAAGACGAATCTGCTCAGCGTAATCTTCCTGTACACACACAGGTGCATGATTGTCGGAATTAGCTCAAGTAGTGCAGCAGACCGGCGCAAGTAGCGACGCTATTCTTGTGCTAAAAACCGCAAAACAGCTCGAGTTTTTTGCAAAAAAAATCCTACACTGTAAGATGAACTCGGGCTTGGGATTTCCTCCAAATTAGCGCGCTAGTTTGACCAAGAAGACGGAATGCTTGCTCTGACGAGCTAAATTAATCGGATCACAAATAGCAGTTGTTATGTAAAAAAGCTTGCGAGCTAAAGTGAGTGCCATGCACCAGCCTATTAAGCACAACCGGAAGGGTAATGCACAAAGTTCATTTGAATAACTCACACACCTGTGTATACAGCGACTATTATCACATCAAGATTGTGTTTGGTTGGTATGCAATTGAACATACAGATTATCGATTTATAATTGGCTTAGTCCTCATAACACCAAAGTTGAATTACAATTACCTATAAATAAAAATGTTTGGCTTTTCTCCCTTGTCTTTCCAAAAAGCCACATAGATCAATTTCAATAACTATATTGCCTTTTTTCGAGAAAAACCACACCGAAGATTATTCAACAAACACTGATATGCTCACAACAGAGACGAATTCAATAATAAATGATATGTTGTGCTTTTCTCGGCTTTCCTCCAAACCAGAGATCATTTCAATAATCAAATGTCTCTGCTTTTTCTTCCATAAAACCCAATCCAGATTAATTAATCCACATGAATTGCTACACCAGATGAATTCATAATAAATGATGGTTGCTTTTCTCCTGATCCGCTTTCCTGCTTCCACAAGTTCTTAATCTGTGGTTCTTACGCCTAAGAGATGATTAATTCAATAGCCTATAATGAAGGGCTTTTCGTTACCTTTCTCCAAAACCCACACGCAGGATTAATTCAATCGCATATGATTGCCTCACTGTACATGTCTAGAGTGTATTCAAGTACATAATGATATGTTTGTTTTCTATTCCCCTTTGCTACTTCGCAATCAGCACAGAGAGATTAATCATAGCCTATAACGTTTGCTTTCTTCCCATAAACGCCAGCCTGGTAGAGCAGCTTAAGATTTTTTCAACGATTAATTCAGACATGTCGCTGGATTGTGTCTATGCAGCATCAAGAAGATGAATTTCAATAATTAATGATGATATAGGTTCGCCATTTTTCTACCTTTCTTTCAATCACACCAGAGAGATTAAATTCATAGCCTAAAAGTGTTGCTTTTCTCCGGAAACCCACACGAAGGATTAAATTCAACAATAAGTGATCATGCCTAACAACAGAGTGTATTCAATAATAAATGAGATGTTTGCTTTTGTCTGCACCTTTCTTCCATACAACATGAGAGAGTTAATCTATAGCCTATAGACGTTTGCTTTATCTCATAAACGACAGCACACAAGATTAATTCAACAGCACATGATAGCTCACACAGAGATGAATTCATAATTAAGTGATGAATAATGTTCGCTTTTCTAACTCTTCTTTCAATCAGCTGCACATGAGAAGATTAATCAATTCAAGCTATAAATTTTGCTTTTCTTCCCGGAAACCCACAGCAGGATTAATCAACATAGTGGATATGCTCACAACAGAGATGAATTCAATAATGAATGAATGTTTCCTTTTCCTCCTTTCTCCCCAATCACACAGAGAGATTAAATTCAATAGCCAATAATTGGTTTGCTTTTCTCTTGGAAACCCACACCAGGATTAATTCAACATATGATATGCTAACAACAGAGATGAATTCAATAGCCTTATGAAATGTTTGCTTTACTCTGTGGGTTCCTATCACCACCTAAATGAATTCAATACATTATTTTTGATTTTCTAATTTTCTTTCCAATAACATCAGAGATGAATTCAAATAGCTGATGATAAATGTTTTGCTTTACTCACATGGCTTCAATCACACTAATGAATTCAAACAGCAATCATGTTCACTTTTCTCTCTTTCTTTTAAATACACACAACAGATCAATCATAACTATGTTTGATTTTTCTCTCTTTCTTTTCAATCACACTCAGAGATAAATTCAATACATTTATTTTGCTTTTCTCTCTTTCGTTCTAATCAAACACAGAGAAGATATCTTTTGCTTTTCTCCCTTTTTTTTCAATCACACGACCGAGATGAATTCCAATAACATCCTGTTCGCCTTTCTCTCTTCCTCTAAAACACATAATAAGAGATCAATAATTATTCATAAAATATAATGTGTTTGCTTTTGTCTTTTCTCTAAACAATACAAAGATGAATTCAATAATGCCTGTTTGCTTTCTCATTTCATCTAAAACACACACACAGATAAAATTC
>CALNVZ010003428.1:10375753-10405862 GCA_940671915.1 Paracentrotus lividus | reverse complement strand
AAAATTTCGGTGTAAATTTCGGTTTGCGGCGATTTGAGGTCAAATAGCAATGGTAGGCAAATGTATAGTTCTATTGAAGTAAATCAGAAATTAACTCAAGTCCACTGAACTGCATGTATGGGACCACACTCAAATGTTTGCCTAAACATTTGAACCGTTTTTGTCATACATGTATTATGACCATGAGGGGATTTTAAAAATAACAATTGGCAGTTCTACCCACTACCCAAGTAGCATGAAAATAATTGGACAGCCTTAATAATTTTGTTCATTTTTCCCACTACAGTTATCTTCAATGTCAAGTATCAAATATAGGAATGAAGACCAGGGGGGCATTTCATCAAAGGACTTGTCAGACATTTTATCCGACAAATTTGCACTCAGCCAATCAGATGCAAGCATTTCAGTAGCTTATAACAGTTAGTTGGATAAAATGTCCGACAAGTCCTTTCATGATACGCCCCACTGGGAGATACTTACGTGTTGTCAGAAGACTTCCAAAGACCCAGCACTGGCCGTATTCCACGGGAGACTCAGTCTTCATGTACTGAGAGAGGATGGAGATGCTTCCATTCCAAGCTGTGGGTTCAATACCATCAGAGTAATCACCACTCCAGTTACCAACAAGGACTCCATCGTCATCCTGAGCGTTCACCTGTGAAAGTAATGTAAAGGGACAGTAAAACTGCTGGTGGGCACTGGAGGGCACTGCCCGAAAAGTGCGCATAGCTGCATTTCGTATAGTAAACGAGAATTGCGCATGTTCAATTTTTTTTCTGCGTATACCTTTCTTTATCTGCAATTCATGCATAAAATGTTTTGAATTTCCACAATCATGATGTATTGACTATTCTTCTCCTCATATGAGCCTCCTCAACCCCAGCTAGTACGAGGAAAGTCAAATTTTCTTCGTTTGAAGTGTCCATGTCACCGGCTAAATGTACGAAATAGGCCGGTATACCCATATAGCGTATACCAGATATACCGTATACCAGTACCGCATACTTCTATGTGAACCAAGCCTAATGCTAATGTGATCCCTTTGAGATTGGACAGGTGTCAAAAACTACAATGATCGGGTAATAATCACTGTAAAGCTCATGAAAATTATAAAATTTTGTTACATAAGGTGCCATAGGCCTATACATGTAAACAGCAACATTATCAATATAAAGGATTTGAAAACTACTAATTAAGAGTCTACAAAATATAAAGAGTTGATAAAACTACTGGTACATAGTCTATAAATTACTATAAACGGTTGGTAAACTCTGAGAATTAGATTGATATGTTTGTGATTGAGAGAACGCTCTAGACCAACTTACCAAAGCAGACAGAACTCTGCAGACCTCAACCGGACTAGAACGGTGACGGTGTGTCATGCTAGACTTCTTGAGTAGGTAGAGGGCGCACTCCAATGCTACCTCTTCAAACTACATGAATAAGAAAAGATTTACCATTCCCCTTATATTAATATCACATGTGTCCACCTTTTATATACTATTGACCTTACATTGGGCTGACATGGGTACATGTAGGCCGATGAGAGAAAGATAAATAGCAGGTATTAAGATAAATTAACTTACAGAGCTAAAAGTATGAGAAAAATATAAATAAAAATGTTGAGATAACTGAGTGCATGTGTGAGAAAGATATTCATAAACGTTGACCTAATATTGAGCTGACATGGGCAGGTGACCTCTGACACAAATAGTCAACCAAATAATAGCCTATCTCTTTGATTTTTTTTTTTTTTTTTTTAGTCTAATGGTCTGAATAATCCTTAAATACACATATCCAATGATGCAGATAATACACACATGCCTGAACACGCAATGTATAATTAGACCATAGCCCGAGGTCATTCACAGTAGGTCAACTCAGGAGGGGGCAATTATGGACGTACTTTCATGGCTTCAAGACAAAACTATCAATAGAGTCATTCAATTCAAATCACACTACACTAGGTAATACAGTCTAGGTAATTATTGGTGTACTTACACGGCTTCAAGTCAAAACTATCAATATACTCATTCAAATTACACTATACTATATCAAATTCAACTCCAAATTGTCAGAATATTGGTCAGATGATGTTTTGCTATCTAAACCATAAATTCCTATTTTATTTTAGGGCTTCAATTTTACCATGTAATACAACCTCCTTGGCAATATGCCAAAAATACAAATGGGTCAAGGAGACTAACAAGGTCTGTAATTATGTTCAAAATGTTTAGTAAAAGAAGACATTATTAATGCTTGTATTGAATGTGAATTAAACAAACAAAACCTAAAACATATACATTGTAGAAAACATATTACAGAGAGTCTTCAAGTTTAAAACAAAAATTTGTAGTCTGCACCTGTTGAAAATTGAATGCAACTGCCAAATCAATTTATTTATGACTCTAGCTTTTTATAGTATATATAAGGTTATCTTGGAAAGAAAGAAATTGGGGAAAGAAAATAGAAAAGTTATATTAAAACATGTGTTAGAAAGAGAAATCAGAAAAAGAATAGAAATACAAGATTATGAACAGGAAAGAATGAGAACCAAGAGAAGATGTGAATTACCAAAGAAAATATTAGAATTTTTTTGAATATTTGATGTAATATGAATGCTATACGAATGTGAAATAAATCCTCTGATATAGAGCAAAAAAAAAAAACAAACCCAAGGTCTGTAATATGCTAGGTTTAGCTGCCAATATTGGATTATCCACATAAACACCCCCAAGGTCTTCTTTTTACAGAGTTCCCACTATATTAGAACAAACTTCCCTGATTGATTTTACAAATTCCAAGATAAATATTTTCACCTATTGTAACCTATTCCGATGCATCGCAGCAAACACAAGTTCTTCATATTCCCTTACTTTTCCCTGATACGAGGAATTTTTCTCACATTCCATGACTTTCCTTGACTGTAAGAATTGAACATCATTTTCCAGGTACAGCGGGAACCTTGGAATTCTTAGCAGATAAAAAGAGCGATAGAAGGTTGTTTTAATACCTGTCCTTGGTACCACGGTGACGAGCCAATGTTTGTAGATGTTCCGTAGAAATACACGCCATCCTCGTTCATGACATATTCTTTGCGCCAATCAGCGTTCTCCATGTACACATCATCCTCTATTCAAACAAAGAAATGAAACTTACATCAGCCCAGTATGAACAGATTTACTGACCTGTGCCCTGTAACACAAAGACTTACCATCGATTAAAGAGTTAAGATTGATTTATTCTCAGTAGCCTCGACATGGATAGGATGCTCCAAAGTCGATGATCTTAATCCTAACCCTAGCCCTGACCCTAATCTTAATCATAAGGCTACCGAGATAAAATCAATCGTAATTTTTTTTCTTCAGAACATAAGTCTTTGCATTACAAGGCACTGATCAGACAATTCATCATGGGCCCGTATTCCATAAACTATACTTAAGCAATTTGTCTTAAGTCTAAGTATTTTTCTAAGAATTTGTCCAGGAAAAAAATTCTTAGCCTTTATACCAAACACGTTAAGCACTTCGTCTGAGGTCAGAAAGCATCAAGCAAAATTCTGAATTTTATTAATATCGGCATTTTTAATTTTTGTGGTCTCAAAGGAGCTTGCCATATAATCAACATTAAAGTTAAGCCACTAGATAGTAGGCTTAAAGTTAGGATAAAATTCTCATTTTTTATGTTCGATTTGAAGGCGCAATTCCATTTAAGACTTTTGACTTAGCAAAAATTTAAGAATTTATGCTTCACTGCCAAAAATAGGCTTGAACAGAATTCTTAGTAAGCCGTATTTATGGAATACGCATTTTAAAGATAAGCAAAAATGCTTAAATTTTATGGTTTTATGGAATACGGGCCCTGTTAGGTACCCTGTAACATAAAGATTTCAGATCAATTGCAGATCGATAGTAGCCAATCAGGATCCTTGTTGCATGGACTTCTTGCACGGAAATCACATCGTGAACCAATCAGAATGGTTGTTGGACACATTATTAAAAGAAGGAAAAGCAACCAATATGAGGATGAAAATCGAGCAAAGGTTTTATTGCACACCAACAAAAACAAAACACAATGAAGAATGTACACAACCTGAGCATACATGAAGTCCCAGTATCTTGAAAAACTTTTTATAATATTTGATATTTACTCAGCAACTACACACTTGGCATATACTATTTGCTATGTACTAATAAACATTTGACATTAAATGGGAAAACCAACTTTACCTTTAAATGACCTTTTATGTATTTTTCAATTATTTCATATATTATTGAAAGTTTGTATTTTCATGTTCTTTGTAATGTTATGTAATATTGTAATTTCTCATTCTATCATGTTTCAACTAAAATATTTTGTTACAAATTGTAAATCATTCATCAAAAGTTTCTACTCTTGTATCGATGGTTTTAAAATGAATAAATAAATAAAAATAAATGAATGAACACTTACTCTTGCACCATGGGTTGAATAAGATAATGAGATCTTCATCATGTTCATAACGGTACTCATCCTCCTGTTCAGTTTTAGTACAAACCACCAGCTCATACTTTCCTACCAGTGCATCACAGGCAAGGTGAAGTTTCAAGGTCACCTTGTTATTGCTTGAACTGACGACCTGCAGACCAAAGTCATCTGGTGGAGGGGCCCGGGTCACAAGGTCAATTGGGACGCGGCTGCCAGCGGCAACACTTGGTCTACTTCCTATAAAAGTAATGTATGATAGTCACGATCTGATCTTTTGCTCTAACCTGTGCCATTGTATTTTGATGTCAACATTGTAAAGGGACCCTTGAAAACCTTTTTTTTTTTAGTGAATGTTTCAAATGCCTAAGAATATTGCACATTATAAGTGGAATTGAGAGGGTTTTTCAGTCCTTAAATGTGCTGCAGAAAAACAATTTAGTATTATTACTTTTGTAATTTATTTATGGCTAACTAGAGAAGGTTCAGTAGAAATACATGCATTTTAACTTATACAAGCTGTCCTCAACACCATTAAAAAATAACACAATGGGAACTGAAAAACTTTTACGATATATTCAACTGAGGTCATTTAACTTTACGACCCAATTTATATAATGCATTCTTTATCTAAGTTTGTACTTGGCTAATATTTTTCAAGCGAGAGTTCATCGAACAGAACAATAACAGCAGTAATAAAACCTACTCACCCATAAGCAACTCTAGACTAAGAGTGTCTTTTGAACTGTTGTACGCCCGGTCAAAGGTCACGCTCATGTCCATGACCTGACCTCTGCGAACGATGAGTTGCTCGACTTCATATTCATCGGTATGATGGGCCTTCTTATTGGCAGCAGTGCACAGGTCCAACGATGTAACTTTCAACTGCTTCACTGTAATAATAGATATTATAAATAAATAATAGACATTTAAAGAATAATAAAACTACAACATTTGTAACACTGCTTCACTGTAAAAATAGTTTTTAAACTTAGCATTTGTAGGCCTAATGTTCTGAGCTCTTGATTTTGTTTTGTTCTGTTTTGTTTGTTTTTTGCTTTTTCGTCTGTACATTTACAGTACTTGGAGATAACATGTTTTCAAAATTGTTAATAGCATGTTATACTTTTAACAGAATTGAAAAAATAAATGAATTTAATTGAATAACTGCTGATTTTTAGGATTCATATGTACAGACAGTTACAATAGAGAAAGAAAATTTTCACATTACATCAGAGTCAATATCAATCAGGACATGGTAGTACACTGAGTCATAGGCAGAATTTTCAATAACATTATTCAAATATTTGTCATATGAGAAGAATAAATTAATACGTTTTAACAGTAATACATGCAAATCTACAAATTGATCCTTTTCTCAGAATAAAATAAACATGTTGGGATTACCTATGTAGATATTGACAACAAAACAGCTCATTAAATTTGGCAGATTTTCAAAACTTAAGTTAAGAACTTGGGATGTCTGTACAAAAAACTCTTCACAAACGGGGGCTTGTCCAGGAAATGATTTCTGTATATTACCTGTCTCCTTAGCCTTCTGAATGACAATTGGCTCTGTAGAGACATTCCTTCGGCCAGCAGCTGGTACAAGCTTAGAAGCCCTCCTGGTGGAGTAAGGCTCAAAGCGAGCTGAGTAGCCAAACCGGCTCGTGGTACGACGGGAACGGGAAGAGCGACGAACCATGATGATAGCAAGTTATAGGGATGGATCTGTAACGATAAAGAAAGAATATACAGTATAACAGACTATGGTAATCATATAGTGCTTTAAATGAATTTGATGCCTAGGGTTATGACATCAATAAACTGTAAAACCATTTTTTTTTTTTTTAATTACACAAAATTCTTTTAAAAATTTAATATTGGGCAATCTTTTTGCAACTTGGAAATTCTACAAAATCTTGCTGTATTTATTAATGTACATTTTTGTATTTCATGCCATGGAACTTTGGCAAATCTCGATACAAAATTTATGAAAATAAAATGCTAGTGAACATTTCTGGTATTATAGGTATGACTCTCTATGATTTTGCTAAAGTACTCTCCAAAGTTAGTGGTAGACTCTTAAAGGCACTTTCACACATTGCAGCTTCAATAATACAAAAATATCTCTTTGACCAAGATTCTCTCTGCATACATACTGAACCACCATGAATTGCAATCAGCATCAACAATGTTTGATCACACCTTTAGCAAGCAGTTTATAACCAGACCCTATAAGAAATTCCCATGGCAGGAACAAGTTATAGATTGCTAAATCATCACTGGTAAATCACATAGAATCAATCTTAGATCTTCACAATGATCCCAATGGAGACAGGAAGATACCTGCAGACCCTTCACAGGATGTATTTCATAGACATCATGATTACATGTAGATATTGACTCATTAGGTGCTGCTGCACTAGCTCGAGCTAAAAAATAGCGTGCTAATTAGTGGATCGGGGGAAAAAAAAAAAAAAAAAACGGTCCTCCACTAGCTCAAGCTATTTTAACATTTCGCATTTATCACCTGACTCTGAACAAACAAGCCCGATGTGCATTATAAATGCAACTGGTAAATATACCGCCACAGTTACACGATTTCGGATTTAGCTCGAGCTAGTGCAGCACCGCACAAAATAGCGCGCTATTCCAGGCTAAAAACGCAAAACAGCTTGAGTTTTCAACCAAAAAAAATCCTAAGATGACTCGGCTTGGATTTCCTCCAAATAAGCGCGCTATTTGACCACAAAGACGAATCTGCTCAGGTATCTTCCTGTACACACACAGGTGCATGATTTCGGATTTAGCTCAAGTTAGTGCAGCACCGCGCAAAGTAGCACGCTATTTTGTGCTAAAACCGCAAAACAGCTCGAGTTTTTTCCAAAAAAAATCCTACACTGTAAGATGACTCGGGCTTGGATTTCCTCCAAATTAGCGCGCTATTTGACCACAAAGACGAATCTGCTCTGAGCGAGCTAATTCATCGGATCACAAATAGCCAGTTGTTTGAAATAGCTCGAGCTAGTGCAGCACCGCCTATTAAGCATCAACCGGAAGGGTAATCACAAGTTCATTTGAATACCACACACACTGGTCTAGACTATATACAATCAAGATTGTGTTTGGTTGGGTATGCATTGAACATACAGATTAATGATTTATATTGGCTCTTCCTCTAAACACACAAAGTTGAATTCAATTACCTATAAATAAAATGTTTGCTTTTCTCCCTTTCTTCCAAAAAGCCACATAGATCAATTCAATAACCTATATTTGCTTTTTTCCAGAAAACCACACCAAGATTAATTCAACAACACATGATATGCTCACACAGAGACGAATTCAATAATAAATGATATGTTTGCTTTTCTCCCTTTCCTCCAAAAACCCAGAGATCAATTCAATAATCTATGTTCGCTTTTCTCCATAAACCCACACCAAGATTAATTCAACAACACATGATATGCTCACACACAGATGAATTCAATAATAAATGATATGTTTGCTTTTCTCCCTTTCTTCCAATCACACAGAGAGATTAATTCAATAGCCTATAATGTTTGCTTTTCTCCAGAAACCCACACCAGGATTAATTCAACATATGATATGCTCACACAGAGATGTATTCAATAATAAATGATATGTTTGCTTTTCTCCCTTTCTTCCAATCACACAGAGAGATTAATTCAATAGCCTATAACGTTTGCTTTTCTCCATAAACCCACACCAAGATTAATTCAACAGCACATGATATGCTCACACAGAGATGAATTCAATAATTAATGATGATATGTTCGCTTTTCTCCCTTTCTTTCAATCACACAGAGAGATTAATTCAATAGCCTAAAATGTTTGCTTTTCTCCGGAAACCCACACCAGGATTAATTCAACATATGATATGCTCACACAGAGATGTATTCAATAATAAATGATATGTTTGCTTTTCTCCCTTTCTTCCAATCACACAGAGAGATTAATTCAATAGCCTATAACGTTTGCTTTTCTCCATAAACCCACACCAAGATTAATTCAACAGCACATGATATGCTCACACAGAGATGAATTCAATAATTAATGATGATATGTTCGCTTTTCTCCCTTTCTTTCAATCACACAGAGAGATTAATTCAATAGCCTATAATGTTTGCTTTTCTCCGGAAACCCACACCAGGATTAATTCAACATATGATATGCTCACACAGAGATGAATTCAATAATGAATGATATGTTTCCTTTTCTCCCTTTCTCCCAATCACACAGAGAGATTAATTCAATAGCCAATAATGTTTGCTTTTCTCTGGAAACCCACACCAGGATTAATTCAACATATGATATGCTAACACAGAGATGAATTCAATAGCTTATGATAATGTTTGCTTTACTCTGTGGCTTCCTATCACACACTAAGATGAATTCAATAACATTTATTTTTGATTTTCTATCTTTCTTCCAATAACATGCAGAGATGAATTCAATAGCTGATGATAATGTTTGCTTTACTCCATGGCTTCCAATCACACACTAAGATGAATTCAACAGCAATCATGTTCACTTTTCTCTCTTTCTTTTAAATACACACACAGATCAATCTAATAACCTATGTTTGATTTTCTCTCTTTCTTTCAATCACACTCAGAGATAAATTCAATAACATTTATTTTTGCTTTTCTCTCTTTCTTCTAATCAAACACAGAGAACATATCTTTGCTTTTCTCCCTTTTTTTCAATCACACACCGAGATGAATTCAATAACATCCTGTTCGCCTTTCTCTCTTTCTTCTAAACACATATAGAGATCAATAATTATTCAATAAAATATAATGTGTTTGCTTTTGTCTCTTTCTTCTAAACAAATACAAAGATGAATTCAATAACCTGTTTGCTTTCCTCACTTTCATCTAAACACACACACAGATAAATTCAATACAACATATTCAATTCGCTTTTCTCTCTTTTGTCTAAACACACACACACACACACACACAGATCAATTCAATAACATTAAAGTTCACTTTTCTCTAAAATTTCTTCTAAACACACACAGAGATCAATTCAATTAAACCTATTATCACACACAAAGTTCAATTCAAAAACCTATATGTTTGCTTTTCTTCATTACCGGTACTTCCTAAAAACATACAGAGAGATTAATTCAAAACATTCATGTTCACTTTTTTTTTTTTTTCTACAATGTATTAAAATACACACAGCTCTGAATTCAATAACATATGATGTTTGCTTTTCTCTCTTTCTTCCAACCACACACAGAGTTCAATTTAATAACCTATGAGTATATCGTCTGTTGGGAGCCATAAGGGCGTTATTGCATCTTATAGATGTTCCGTTGAGAGCCATAAGGGCGCTATTACTGTACAAAGTCAATGGTAATAGTGCCTTCTGGCTCCAAACGGAACATCCTTGATTTGCAATATAGCGCCCTTCTGGCTCCAAGCCGACGATATTTGCTTTTCTCCATTTCTTCTAAACACACACAAATACAGTTGAATTCTATATCAATGTTTGCTTTTCTCTCTTTCTTCCAAACACACACTGAGACACAATCAATAAAATCTAATATGTTTGCTCTTCTTCCTTTCTTCCAAACACATTAGCAGAAAAAGAATTCAATCAAATCTAATATAGTTGCCTTTCTATCTTTCTTCTGAACACACACACACAGATGAATTCAATAAAAAAAAAATTTTTGTTTGCTTTCTCATTCTCTTCTAAAAACAAACACAGATGAATTTAATAAACACATTCAACAAAACTGACAGAAAGATTTGAAAACACCATTCTCTTTCTCTTTCAATGATTTAACTCTTTATGTCCAAATTATTTGAACATTTTACGAGCAATACACAATCTAAATTCATGATTGAACCAAGGGGTGGTGTAATATTATGCCAATGATCTGTGTTATAGTTCCATCTTCATGTGGAAGACTCACAAAATTTTAAGACTGTGAGTCTCAATTTGAATAATTTTTCAAATGTACCTTTCAGCATATTTCACTGTACATATTAAATTCTCCCCTTTGGGGCTCAAAGGGTTAACATTCACAGGTATTCAAAGATTACAGCATACACATATATCCAGAATCATGCTATCCGTGGATATTGGGAGAGAAAAGATCTGCAGCTCATCTAACAAGCAATTTTATTGTTTAACTCTTTTGTTTACATGCCACATTAATTTATGGCAAAAAAAGTAAATTTTCTTTTAAAATCTTTAAAATAGTATAAAATAGTCTTGTTTGGTGTGAATGCCTGGACATTGATCCACAGACATAATACAATCAACTTTGCTGTTTTGCAAAGCCTGTTCTGCCAGAATTAAAGAGAAAATGAATTAGTACGATTGTGTAGATAATAAGTACAATTGCATGAAAACGTGTCCATGGCACGCTAAGGGTTAACTGTAAATAGCAGAATCATACACAAACACTTCCTATTCGTGATTTACCAATTGATATATGAGGTGAGTTGAACCAATAAATCTGTCTATGTGGATCTACACTCCTTGCCTTTTGCACAAACTGTGACAACTCTTCTGATGACCCCATGCCCCTCCGATCACTAGTTCAAGATTAATCAAAATCGGAGAAAGCATACATAAAGTTTCTGTCACATTACATGTACATCTATGACCCCAAATTCAGGAATATTTAGCCTTTTGAACTTATGAACTTTACACCTCAGTTAAAATCTGTAAGGAAAAAGCTAAATACATACCCTATTTCACTGATTCGTCAAGTTACAATGTATTTCAGGTTAATTGTTCGACACAGGGGCCTTAAAGCTAGAGTTGGAAACGTAACGGGTGAATGTGCACAGTTTTTGCACATGTGCAGAGGAACAATATAGGGTACCTCGTTTTACATGTAGATACGTGCACAACAATTCAAATTATAGGGGTACCTCCTGATTGGGTGTTTGAGCTTGACATCGTTTTGTACAAGTCTAGAGTTTTCTACAATTCACCATCCCCCCTCCCTTTGATTAGACTTTGAACCCATTAAAACTTGGTGTTATTATCATATAGTTGCCTCTTTATTCGTTTTAAGAGTAAAACTTATCCAGATGGCAGATTGTCCTTTCAACTGGGATTTATGAATGGTAGTGGTACATGGCTACTTTATGGAGCTCATATACCATATTAAATGGCTGTAGTTAGTCATGTGACTAGACATAGTGCATTCACATTGTTTACACAAAGAATACGCCCAGGCACCCTATCAAGCTGTCATGGGTCAATGGTTATAGCACAGAGAGATTACCAGCATCTATTCAACATGAGATCAATACATTGGGGATTTAATGTATCTTCTCTTCCTTGAAACAGACTTTAAATATTGATTAAAGATTTAAGCATGAGTTGTGGTCATTTATCTAGAAAAATAAAGTCTCTAGAATGAAAGTACAGTTAGTACAATGAAAGTTCAGAAATAAATGATTTTGGCAGAACACTGTACTGAGCTCTTGGTGTACATGTAAAGCGAACAAACATTATTTATTGTCTGTCAATATGCCTGCCTTGCACATCGACCATATGGATGAACTAAATGCCTGCAATTCCATTTGATAAATCTGTAAGAGTGCTGGCGATATTGTTCGGAATACATTTGTGTACTAATGTACTTGTTGCCTCAACTTTAACCTTTCCAATATTTACTCATTTGCCATTTGACATAATGCATGGAACACAAACAAGTTTACTTTTATATCTATTGTAGTGCAATTTCCACATTTATTGAATCAACGATTCCTTCCAATTTTCTTTTGTCTAGACAAGAACTGAAGTTAACTCAAAGGCTGGGTTAGAATACTTGAATACAGTATTGTTGAAGCCTTAATTTACCATGCCATTCCAGGCCTCTACAAAAATTATATTTTTCGCTTGCCCTATCGGGCAAGTGAAATTTGATTTTGCTTGCCCACAAGAAGGAAACACTTGCCCGGATTTTCTTTTCATTTTCTTTGTTTAGACCCCAATCATGATTCTATTCTTAATAGCAACTACCATCTGAGACCTAATAAGAGTCCATAAACGATGAGCGTAGGGGAGACTGGGGTAATTATGGCCCCCTTTTTCACATTTCCTATTACTACCATTAAATGAAAGGTCCAATGATATTCTCAATATAAATACAGTCAATCTACATGTACATTATATACCTATAATATACAAAGGAAAGTATAAACCTGCTACTTCTCATTTGCATATTAATTACCATTATGTTAACAACTTTGGGGGGCCATAATTACCCCACGGGTTGGGGTATTTATGGCCCCTTTTGTAATGACTGTATGAATTCAAAGATATTATGCTAATTAATGATGGTAATGTATAATAAATGTTGTTGGGTATTCCTAATACACTTATCAACCACCAACAATGATTTAATCAATAATTGGTTCAGCCAAAATGTTGAAATTGTGCAATCAAAGCAATACATATATGGCCATGCGTTTTGAGTTGGGCCCTTAAAAAGGTGGAGTTGTGACATCTGCTCCTCAAATATGATTTTGTTTATTGATTTACTTAAAAACTATACAAGCTATATAGCTGAATTTGGTCTTAAATTAAAGCTCTCATATAAGGCAACAAAATACATGCTTTAAAATTTTTTAAAATTTCATCATGGTCTGTTAATTAACTGTTAATTAACGAGAGTCAGGGGTGGAGGAGGAGCCGCGCAGGAGGAGCCGCGCAGCAAATATGGTACATGTGCTGTAAAACAGAGTTAAATCATGTTCAGAGATGGATTTTTTAAAATTGAAATGCTTTCATCCTTCTGAAACACTTGCAACATGTTATTTAGCTTGTTTATGATCCATAAAAGTAGTTATAAACAGTTTAGTGTTGTACACTATTGGGACTGTACTATATATATGAATGACAATATCTTTACAGCTAAAGGGCTCTTATATAGGACATTATGGTTAATAATGTTTACCAAGATAAAGGGATTTTCACATGTCAGTACTACTTTGCTACTTCTATCTGCCTTATCAACTTATATAGGGTCCTTCATTACATGTCTAGTATCTTAAACAGCGAGTTACAATACTTAGAACAGGGCAACAAGGTACAATTTCTTAAAAAATTGAAATTTTCGAAGTCATCTTTCCAGCCTGGAGCAAAATGCGGTAAACTCTCCCAGGGTATAGAAAGTTATACATGTTTGGAAAGCTCTAAATGTGAGGAGTTCAAATCTGCAGTAAATAATGTTGTAGGGTAAGCAATTTTTTTTTTGCAATTTTTTTCCAAGGCCATCTTTTTTCATGAATTTTTCAGGCTTTAAGATTCATAACCTTTCAAGGGCGCCACCTATGTTAACCTTAAGCACATTTCCGAACTCCTCAGACATTCAGCTTCCAGAAAATGTATACTTTTGTGGGTTTAATATATATTTTTATAAAGTTACAGCCACTTTCATGGAAATGCGAATGATTAGTACAAATTTTTAGTGTGTCACACAACATGGGCCCAACTTAAAACGCATGGCCATATTTATGTACAAAATCGTACAAGTTAATGTTCCCATCTATGCTTATCTGCGCTTATACACTGTTTACGCATTGGGGGCCATAATTACCCCAAATGACATTTTCAATTTGATCCCCCTTTACAGCTCTACTATTGAAGATATTCAGGTGGAAGTTTTTCTGTTGTGTTTTTTACTTCCTATTGTTCCAGTTTCAATCAAAATTTCATCTTAAATGATTTTAATTAATGATATCACACCCCACATAAAAAAGCAGACTTGCCACTTTCCAACGAACAGAATTGTAATTGTCGTACATTTTAAGCTCCCCTAAGCACAAAATTTCATGCAAATGGCTTATTTTTCTCATATAATAGTAGGATGAGTTTAGCTAGGCATGTGTTAAAATTAAATTATCATTGTGTAATGCAGCAAAGAATTATAAGATCTCAAAGACAAAGGGGCCATAATTACCTCAGGGCCATAATTACCCCAGTCTCCCCTATATGAAGATTGCATACAAGAATATTTAGCAATTTTGTCTGATTCGTATTCATAAACACATATTTTATGGTGTTTTTTCGGTGAAATGTCACACATACATGTATATCTTTCTCTCAAATCATGGCTTGCCCGATCGGGCAAGTGAATTTGATCTTTACTTGCCCACCAGTGGCTTTCACTTGCCCCGGGCAAGCGGGCAAGTGGGTTTGTAGTGCCCTGCCATTCTTTAAGATGAAGCAAATTGACCCACACCAGACTTTACTAAGCCATGTATTGTTGGGGAAAACCCCTCTTTGAATTGACATGATAAAGGTACAATTCACTAGGGATTACAAGGTATTTGGTGCAAATACGACAATAACAAGTTTGGGTACAAGGCGATGTGAATACATTACATATAATTTCCAGTTGTAATAATGATACAAATTTCACAAATAAACAAGATATTATATGCCATATTTACAACATGATAGTACAAAAATACTTCCATGGAAATATCAAGGTACTAAATTACTATTATCAGTTACTTGTCTACCTATCGACTTGTATAAATGTATCACATAATGGGATGTGAAAATACTTATATTAGTAATCAATTTGTGGATTTTTCTTCAAGATTTTATAAGTATGCATTCCAACCCATATTGATAAATTTTGATATATTCAAGATCATGTCAAAATGTTTCAAACATGTTTCGTGAAACTCCACTCAGCTTCTTAAAAAAAAGGAAGAATAGACTTCATGTTAAAAATCATTTGCTAAACAAAAACACTTGGTCTTGGAATACATTGTACTGACAAATTTTGGGTAGATTGGAAATGATATGCCCTGATTAAGGGGTCAATAATAACCAAACCCCCCCCCCCTTCTTCAGTCAAAACTTGTTCTCTGAAAGCCAGGTCAGAAAGCCTAGAAGTCAGAAAGCCAAGTTAAAAAGCCAAGTAAAAAAAAAATGTGTAAGCTATTTTAGAGTTACTAATCCAGGGAATTGATCAGAAACTCATTCTTAAAATATCACAATAAATTCCTTAAAAACCAATACCCTGCAGACCTATTGTTTTGTATTGATTAGACCCACACAAAGCCACTTCTTATCCACACAGACACACTTGATTTGCCATTTAAAGACAGAACACAGAGGCTCAATCAATAGTTTCTTGTGGGTTAAAATTTAAAAGGAAACTTGCTTGTAAGGAAGAGTAAAAGAAGCTCACACTAAGATGACATAAAGAAGCTCACACTAACATGACATAAAGCGCCATGTCTTTATGTCATGTTAGTGTGAGCTTCTTTTACTCTATAGCAGTCACGAAAAACGGTGACTTTTTAGATGTGTGCCATACACATCTAAAAAGTCACAGATGTGTGCCATACACATCTAAAAAGTCACCGTTTTTCGTGACTGCTATAGATTTCAACCCCAACTTAAGCTTTTAGTAGGGCTAATATAAGCTTGTCTTTAAAGTAAAGTGGAAATTTTCATAAGGGCCGACTCACAAATAAAATCATAACAATTACACCCTACATGTATGTATTGCAGTAGGCCTATTTGAACTCTGGAGCAATAACCAAGTTAGCTGGCATATACGGGCAAAGATTAAAATGTTTTCATAATCTGAACACAAACCACATTTCAATTTCTTATTTAATCAAGAACCCCAACTCTGTGATACATGTAAGATACACATATATGAGATAATTGCCTAGAGTGTCACACCAAGTTAACTCTTAAAACTAAACATCAAATTGATGTATGGTTACAACTTTAGAAGACACTAACATTAATTAGCTAACTGTTAGATACACAGACATCTTCACACTATTCATTGTAAAATAAAGCTCTAAAATAAAAGTCTCAGAACATGAAAATATTGTCAACACTGAAGAATTATGTTCAAAGTTACACCAGATATGTTTTAAGAATGATTAGGCCAAAAGTTAGCGTTTGTTTACAGACCGTCCTTAGAAAGCTGAACTCAAAATAAAAGTCGAGCTGCAGAGAGCAGGCCTTGCAGGGTACACGTAGCTTCCGCCTCAAACCCCGGCTGGCCTGGCGGTCTGGCGCTTGGGCCTGCCTGTACAATGCCTTCCAAAACCAGCCAGCAATTTGAAGTCCAACTTTCATAAATCATCTATCCAGCGAGCATTGCCATCATTCATGCCATTGCCCCCCAAAATATACCTAGAATAAATTACCTTCAAGTTCAAGATGTTCTTGTCAGTCGAATTAGTTCTTCATCCACTTCTCAAGCTGTCCAGAGGTAGGAAGGTGCAGAGCTAGAGCCTAGAGTAGAGGTTTGCAAACCAAGCTGAAGCGAGCGCCCAAGGTCAGCGACCACCTCAATATCGCGATCACCCAAAATACGCATTTTTCATAAATGTGAACGCATCAATCTCGCTTCACGAATTCAACGTATATTTCGATGCCTAGTCTCTTTTTGAGACCCTTAAAATGAATTTATTTTTTTTTGCAAATTTGAATTAAGCTAATATTATACTGGGTTTTCATTATTGGCCTAATTGTCATTATTATTCATGATTTTTGATAGCCTTTGTTTTCCAGACCCTTATCATTATTATTGTGTGTGTATGTGTGTGTGTGTGTGTGTGAGTGCATGTGGTGATGTAATATCATTAAACAAAAATTATTATTAGACATACGCTTTTGTTCACTTCATAATGATAATTAAATTAAGCTTTCTGGCGACATTATAAAAGACATTACAAGTATAAATATGGAACATGAATAGTCTTGGTTTCAGGCCTTCACATGAAATTTTGGAAAAATTGAATCATGGCCTTATTATCATTCATTAGGCTATTATTCATTCTTTATAATGATTAAATATAAATTAGTCTTGGTTTCCAGACTCTTAAAGATTTTTTTTTTTTTTTTTTTTTTTTTTTTTATTTTATTATTATTTTTTTTGCAGAATAATCATAGAGCATATTTATCATTAGGCTTGCTTTGTCTATTAATTCTTAATCAAATTTATATTTTTCTGAAGACATAACAAGGAAAAAATAAAGGACCATGACTAGCTTGGTATTTCAGTTCCTTCATATGATATTTTGATTAAGAATACGATAACTTTAATGATTTTAAACAATATGATATAGTCTTAGTTTTTCAGACTCTTAAGCGTTTTAGTAGCTTTCACAACAATTACAATTAAGCAATTATTATTAATAGGCGTGATTTACCAAATGCATTCTTATATTCAATTCTGTATATGTTATTTTATAGTATTTATGGTAATAAATCAATACAACACAATACAATACAATACAAAACTGGCGTAGCGCCACCCACTTAAGGGGGGGGCGTACCATCATTTCATAAAGAACATCTTGTGAAATTTTCAAGTGATTAGAGGTAATTGGAGTAGCGCCACCCACTTAAAGGTGGCAGTACCATTATTTTGTAAAATATTCAATTTTTTGTTATTTCCGCCCTTAAAATTATGTACAACCTTTCTAGGCTTAATACTGGCTCAAGACGTTTTTAGACTATTTTTCCACCCCTATTCCTTCAGAATTATAAAGAACATCTCTGTGAAATTTCAGGTGATTTAGAGGTAATTGGAGTAGCGCCACCACTTAAAGAGGAGCTTACCATCATTTGTAAAAATTCATTTTTTTAAATATTTCGCCCTTTAATCAAATACACCTTTTCTAGGCTTAATACTGGCTCAGGACGATTATTTAGACCTACTTGTCCACCCCTAGTTCGATTTTGAATATTATAAGAACATCTCTGTAAAATTTCAAGTGATTTAGAGGTAAATGGAGTAGCGCCACCCACTAAAGGGCATACCATTATTTTAGAAATAATCAATTTTTGTTATTTCCGCCCTTAAAATTATGTACACCTTTTCTAGGCTTAATACTGGTCAGGACGATTTTAAACCTACTTGTCCACCCCTAGTTCGATTTAGAATATTATAAAGAATCTCTGTGAATTTCAGTGATTTAGAGGTAATTGGAGTAGCGCCACCCACTTAAAGGGGCTTACATCATTTTGTAAATTTCATTTTTTTTATTATTTCCGCCTTAATCAATACACCTTTCTCTAGGCTTAATACTGGCTCAGGACGATTATTTAGACCTATTTGTCCACCCCTAGTCTTCAGATATATATAAAGAACATCTCTGTGAATTTCAAGTGATTTAGAGGTAAATTTGGAGTAGCGCACCCACCTTAAAAAGGGCGTTACCATCATTTTGAAAATATTCAATTTTTTTTATTTCCGGCCTTTAATCAAGACACCTTTTTAGGCTTAATACTGGCTCAGGACGATTATTTAGACCTACTTTGTCCACCCCTAGTTCTTCAGAATATTAAAAAGAAAACTCTGTGAAATTTCAAGTGAATTTAGAGGTAAATGGAGTAGCGCCACCACTAAAAGGGGCGTACCATCATTTTGTAATATTCAATTTTTTGTTATTTCGCCCTTTATGCATGTCACCTTTTCTAGCTAATACTGGCTCAGGACGATTATTTTAGACTACTTGTCCACCCCTATTTCCGCTTCAGAATCTATATAAGAACATCTCTGTGAAATTTACGTTGATTTAGAGTAAATTGGAGTAGCGCACCGTCTCAATTAAATGAGTAAAGGGATTAAATCATTTTGTAAATATTCATTTTTTTTATCCGCCTTAATCAAATACACCTTTTCTAGGCTTAATACTGGTTCAGGACGATTATTTAGACCTACTTGTCCACCCCTAGTTCCCTTCAGAATATTATAAAGAACATATCTGTAAAATTTCACGTGATTTAGAGGTAAATTGGAGTAGCGCCACCCACTTAAACAGAGGCTTACCATCATTTTGTAAAATATTCAATTTTTTGTTATTTCCGCCCTTTAATCATGTACACCTTTTCTAGGCTTAAAACTGGCTCAGGACGATTATTTAGACCTATTTGTCCACCCCTAGCTCCCTTCAGAATATTATAAAGAACATCTCTGTAAAATTTCACGTGATTTAGAGGTAAACTGGAGTAGCGCCACCCACTTAAAGAGGGGCTTACCATCATTTTGTAAAATATTCATTTTTTAAAATTATTTCCGCCCTTTAATCAAATACACCTTTTCTAGGCTTAATACTGGCTCAGGACGATTATAAAGACCTACTTGTCCACCCCTAGTTCGATTTAGAATATTATAAAGAACATCTCTGTGCAATTTCACGTGATTTAGAGGTAAATTGGAGTAGCGCCATCCACTTAAAAAGGGGCTTACCATCATTTTGTAAAATATTCAATTTTTTTATTATTTCCGCCCTTTAATCAAATACACCTTTTCCAGGCTTAATACTGGCTCAGGACGATTATTTAGACCTACTTGTCCACCCCTAGTTCCCTTCAGAATATCATAAAGAACATCTCTGTGAAATTTCAAGTGATTTAGAGGTAAATTGGAGTAGCACCACCCACTTAAAAAGGGGCTTACCATCATTTTGTAAAATATTCAATTTTTATATTATTTCCGCCCTTTAATCAAATACACCTTTTCTAGGCTTAATACTGGCTCAGGACTACTATCTAGCCCTATTTGTCCACCCCTAGTTCCCTTTAGAATATTATAAAGAACAACTCTGCAAAATTTCAAGTGATTTAGAGGTAAATTGGAGTAGCGCCACCCACTTGAAGGGGTTCTTACCATTATTTTGGTAAAATATTCAATTTTTTGGTTATTTCCGCCCTTTAATCATGTACACCTTTTCTAGGCTTAATACTGGTTCAGGACGATTATTTAGACCTACTTGTCCACCCCTAGTTCCCTTCAGAATATTATAAAGAACATCTCTGTAAAATTTCAAGTGATTTAGAGGTAAATTGGAGTAGCACCACCCACTTAAAGAGGGGCTTACCATCATTTTGTAAAATATTCATTTTTTTTAATTATTTCCGCCCTTTAATCAAATACACCTTTTCTAGGCTTAATACTGGCTCAGGACGATTATTAAGAACCACTTGTCCACCCCTAGTTCGATTTAAAATATTATAAAGAACATCTCTGTAAAATTTCAAGTGATTTAGAGGTAAATTGGAGTAGCGCCACCCACTTAAAGGGTGGCATACCATTATTTTAGAAAATATTCAATTTTTTGTTATTTCCGCCCTTAAAATTATGTACACCTTTTCTAGGCTTAATACTGGCTCAGGACGATTATTAAGACCTACTTGTCCACCCCTAGTTCGATTACGAATATTATAAAGAACATCTCTGTGCAATTTCACGTGATTTAGAGGTAAATTGGAGTAGCGCCACCCACTTAAAAAGGGGCTTACCATCATTGTAAAATATTCATTTTTTTTATTATGTCCGCCCTTTAATCAAAACACCTTTCTAGCTAATACTGGCTCAACAGTTATTTAGACCTACTTTCCACCCTAGTTCCTTCAAATATCAAAAGAACAATCTCTTTGAAATTTAATTGATTAGAGTAAATTGGCATAGCCAACCACCTAAAGGGGCGTACCAAATTATTGAAAATATTCACATTTGTATTCCGCCCTTTAATCAATACACCCTTTCTAGGCTAGATACGCTTCAGACGATATAACCTCTACTCTACTGTTCCACCTACTTTCCCATCAGAATCATAAAGAACACATATCATTCTATGTAAACCTTAAGAGGAAGAGGCGCTATCACTCTACGCAAAATCAACGCTGCATAGACATTTTGTATTTTTGCACAGTTTTTTTTACTTTGTTTCTTGATTATGGCGAGCAAACTTTTCAAAAAGAAATATAACTTGAATAAGTACGCCTAAGAGCTTCTTTTTTTTTTAAAAATAGGAATAACTTACGCAAACTGGAAAAAGTCTTCACTGTGTACGTAATCCTAATCAATAATTCCTGTACAATATGGTCAATTTTGCTCTAAAACATTGCTTCATACGCCACATAATTATCTTCCTGGATAACGCACAATTATATTACAGCTAATGACAAGCCGTTTTAAAGCGTTGATCTCACCTTTGCCAGAGAATGGTAAATTCATTTCGACTTGTTAGAAAAAGGTCTGTCACTTTGAACATTTCACAAAGAATCTTTTACTCGATGGGTCGATATTTCCGCATATCACATGCAATACGCATGTGAGGGTCTTCGCAACGAGTGACAAGATCACTATCTATATCAATATCGTTTGAACGTCAATTATTAATAAAGATTCGAATTACAACTACAGTCACATATAATAGTTCATAGCTTGCCCAAATGGTTTATTCTCATCTGTCTGGAAGATCTATTAACTAACAATGCATAAAATTCATTAATTTCTGTCATCTCCAGTACGAGAATTGCTGACCGAACGATAATACCATTCCAAGCCGGGATCTTCCTAAGTCGAGTTTTTTGAGCTAATTTATTATTGCAGCCAGCTGTATAGATTTCTACCTTGTCAGGTCGTATTTCCAACGTCCGCTTCGTTGCGTCTGGCCTCTAGATAATGGACGCACCTTGTTAATACGAATAATCCGCACATTGTATACTACTTCACATTTTACATAGAAGTAGAAATTGATATCTACTTGCCAATTTTCCTCTAAATCACTGAAATTTCACGAGATGTTCTTATGAATATTCGAGGGAACTTAGGGGTGGACAAGTAGGTCTAAATAATCGTCCTGAGCGCAGTATTAAGCCTAGAATTGAGGTGTACTTGATAAAGCCGGAAATAACAAAAAGTGAATAATTTTTCAAAAATAATGGTACGCCCCTTTAGTGGGTGGCGCTACTCTAATTACCTCTAAATCACTTGACATTTCACAGAGATGTTCTTTTGAATATTCTGAAGGAACTAGGGTGACAAGTAGGTCTAAATAACGTCCCTGAGGCCAGTATTAGCTAGAAAAGTGTTATTGATTAAAGGCGAAATATAAAAAAAATGAATATTTTATCAAATGATTAGTAAGCCCCTTTTTTAAGTGGGTGGTCGCTAACTCCAATTTAACCTGCTAAAATCACGTGAAATTGCACAGAGATGTTCTTTATAATATCTAATCGATACTAGGGTTGGACAAGTAAGGTCTTATAATCGTACTGAGCATATTAAGCCTGAAAAGGTGTATTTGATTAAAGGCGGAAATAATAAAAAAAATGATATTTTACAAAATGATGCTACAGCCCCTCTTTACAGTGGGTGGGCTACCCATTACTCTAAATCATCTTGAAATTTCACAGAGATGTTCTTATAAATCTGAAAGCGAACTACGGTGGAAATAGGTCTAAATAAACGTCTTGAGCCAGTATTAAGTAGAAAAGGTTACAATAATTTGTAAGGGCGGAAAATTAAAAAATGAATATTGTTTTTTTTTTTTTTTTTTTTTTTTTTTTTTTTTTTTTTTTTTTTTTTTTTTTTTTTTTTCTAAAATAATGGATCCAACCCTAATGATGCGTACCTCCAATTTACTCGATACTTGAAATTTCAGAGATGTATATAAATCAACTAAGGTGGACAATAGTCAAATAATCGTCCTGAGCAGTAATAACCTAAAAGTTTGAATTAAGCGGAAATAATTAAAAAAGAATATTTACAAATGATGGTAATCCCTCTTTAAGTGGTGCGCGCACTCCAATTTACCTCTAAATACTGAAATTCACAGAGAGTTCTTTAATTCAAGGAACTAGGTGAAAAGGTCTAATAAAGCTTGACCAGTAATTAAGCTAGAAAAGGTAATAATTAGCGGAAATAACAAAAATTGAATATTTACAAAATAATGGTATCAACCTTTAAGTGTGGCCTCTCCAATCTCTATACTAAATCTCACAAATCTTATGAAATCAGGTAGCCCCCCCCTAATGGTGGCTCTACGCAGTTTGTGTTGTATTGTATTGTGTTGTATGATTATTCCATGGAAAAATAATAAAAACATATCAGAATGAATAAAGAAGCTTGCAAATCACGCTATTATATAATGCGTAATGTAATTGTTAAAAGCTACTAAACGCTTAAGATCTGAAGAAAACCAAGACTATTTCATATTTGGTTTTAAAATCATTAATGATTATGTATTCCGTTAATAAATATCATACTAAGGGATGAAATCAAGCTATCAGGTCCTTATTTTTTCTTGTATGTCTTCAGAAAAATATTAAATTTTTGATTAAAATTCGAATAACAAACAGAGCCAAGATAAATATTGCTCTATATTACGGACAAAAAAATAATAAAATAATGAAAATAAAATAAAAAAAAAAATAAATATAAAAAAAATCTTTAAGAGTTCGGAACCAAATAATTTATATTAAATATATAAAAGATAATTAGCTAATGAATGATAAGCCAAGATCATATTTTTCATCAATAATCTTTGAAGGCCCTGAAACCAACTCATTCATGTTCCATTTTTATCACTTTTGTATCTTTATATAAGAGTCGCAGAAATAAGCTAATTATTATCATTATGAAAGTGAATACAAAAGGTAAGGTACATAAAATTTTGTTTAATGACATATACTATACACACATGCTCCACACACCACACGTCATCACATGACACAATAATAATGATAAGGTCTGGAAAACAAAGACTATCAAAATCATGAATAATAATGACAATTTAGGCCAATAATGACCCAGTATCAATATTAGCTTAATCAATTTGCAAAAAAAAAAATAAATCATTTTAAGGGTCTTAAAAAAGCAGCATCGAAATATACGTTGAATCGTGAAGCGAGATGATCTTCACATAGAAAAGCGTACTTTGGTAGTCCGATATAGGGTAGGTCGCTGAGCTGGCCTCACTTCAGCTTCGTAGGTTTGCAAAGCCAACACGCGGATCGAGCTGAGGTGAGATGAGATCGCTGAGCTAGTTAAGCGGAGAGATTATACCATGATATAGAATGATTTGATATCAATAAGCGGTGCGTTGGGTGTTTGTTGTTGGCGGGCGAGGGGCACGAATCAGTATGTCAGTTCAAAACTGCTCCGTGGTCATAATCTCTGAAGACAAAATAATTCAAAACCATGTCTCCAGCTTCCCCACCACTGACCGGTTTGACTCTCTCAAAAATAGAATGGTTCATTACCACAATTAAGTTTATTGATGCTCAATCCACGCAGTCATAGCAATACATACTAGAGGATCAAATTGGGCCCCACAGAAACTCTCCTTCTCTTTCTTAAGAAATATATATAAAAGAGGATGGAAAAAAAGAATCCGTACACCTTAACAGAAATAAATAAAGATCAAAAAAATACATAAAAGCCCTAAAGTAACAAGAAAAAAAAAAAAAAAAAAAAAAAAAAAAAAACACCAATCAGAAAAAAACCAAACCAAAAAAACAACTAAAAAAACTCTCCGCATCTTGCAAAGAATGTACTGAACCTCGAAACATAAATCGAAAGCACAAGAAACATAAACAAAAACCAAACAACAACAACCCTCCAAAAAACAATAATCAGAAAATTCAACCAAAAACCAGGTATTGACACTAATCACCTGAAATAATTGAACAATTACAAGTATCATCAGGAAAAAAAAGTCAACCCACACTAATTGCAACAGAAAATATAAAATGTCTTGAGCAAGTCTCCACAACATAAAGTCCTATAGATTGACTGTGAAAGGGTCAAAAGGTCAAAAGTCAGTAAATCTTTGCCTAAAAATCATGTAAAAAATATTAATTCATGTTATTAAATTATAATTAAAATACAACATTCTTCAAAACTGTCAATATGTATGAGATAATGGATATGGACATTTTGGTAGTAACAGCATTTGAAGTCAAAGGTCAGAGCTAATAACGCAAAAACTGGGAATGCCACAATTCTTTGTCTAGCATAATTGAGACCCTCTCAGGTATGTAAAAACTTGTTCATGTGTAGGTTCTAAGAAACCTTAAGTTTGGTGAAAATATTTTAAGGTCAAGGGTCCAAGTCAATAAATCCAAAATCCTGTTAAACTTTGGAAAGTTCCATTGTTCTACTAAACTTGCAACGACTAAAAATGTCAACCAAACCAATCATATTTGAGTTAAACATAAACTTGAAGCT
This sequence comes from Paracentrotus lividus, assembly GCA_940671915.1. Taxonomy (NCBI): domain Eukaryota; kingdom Metazoa; phylum Echinodermata; class Echinoidea; order Camarodonta; family Echinidae; genus Paracentrotus; species Paracentrotus lividus. Next base: position 10,380,379 of record CALNVZ010003428.1, on the reverse strand, counting down.
TTGATGACCATAGCTATTTGAAGCAGAGTCAGAGCTCAATAAACTGGGTCGATACATGCAAAACTTTAAGATTTGGTAATCAAACGGCTTTAACCCAACATGATCTACTATTATAAAGAACTAAATAAGCGTTGGTGACTCCATAAGGTCAATCAGTGGTCACCAATGAAGTCGAAGTCATGTAAAAAAAAGATGAGAATACACTTATTTTGGCAAGACTGAAGTTCTGAATTTATTCAAACAAACTTGAACAACGTATAATGTAAGAATAAATCAAGATGACAACATGCAAAGCCAATGTCATTAAAATGTCTGACGAGAGATACCAACTACCTGAATGTACCTTAAAGCAACTATTTTCAACGATAATTAAATCCCTTGGCTCACAATTACTCGGCAAGCATGATAATAGAAGATTTGTCATGGCATTGATATCCAACACCTTCGAGATTTCCTTCCATCCATGGGGCGCAGTAACCTCCACGCAAGCATAACCCTCTAAGGCGCGATCCAATTGTGCCTACCAATACTTCCCTCAGACTCTCCCGCAGGAAACCTCCACAAGCGTAACCCTGAACGGCGGATCCGATTCTCCACCCTTCCGTCACAATCGGACGCATTCAAGGGATCGCAGCTGAGGAAAAACCGAAGGGACACAACACACACTGATATTGCCACTACAGTATTCAAGATTTAAGTCAAATATGACAAAACAATACTACATTAAGAAAAATTTATAATTCAAACCGGTTTCTTAGAAAAGAGACTAAAAATACTGGGCACAACAAAAAAAAATATCACCATCATACAATTTTCCAAAAAATAAGAACACAAAACATCAACCTAGCCTATACAAAGACTCACTCAAAACGATAGTTACCAAAAGAATTAAAGAAAATCATACCAAAAACCATAAGAACCAATAAAAGCCACCCCATAAGTACCCAAATCCCAATAAACGTCGGCGTGTGGCTAGCCTGTGAGTGCGTCTGGGTGTTTCTACATTCATTATATTTTATAATTGGGCTGCCCCTGTGCCCGCCTGGATCCGCAATGAAGCATGAGGTAATATTGAAGGAAAAGTAATTACCGATTATTTTTACCAAAATTCGTATGGGGAGGAACTACATATCTGTATGTTTGTAACAATATTAAGATATTATGAATACGCAGTCAGATCTAATGTGATTAAGTTATTTATTGTAGGGTCTTTCGTCGTAACAATAAAGAGGTAGATCACGGAGTGTAATCTTAGTCATCGGTGATACCATAAATATGATTTTAATGTCATGTTAACAGGCTGAATAATTTAGGATAGCATTTCCTCACTAATAACTTCAATTTTGTCGGCATTTTCATTTTCACAAATTGGTCCGTAAGTCTCATAATTTTTCCTAGACAATAAATCGCTTTTGTATGCAGATACCGTAATTTGCCTTAAATACACAAAATCATCACATAGATCTGTGCCGAAATCCACCGTCTGCTCCGCTATTGCTTATTTTTTGTCAACAAAGAAATTGGAGGAAGGCTTGCTGCAATCATCAACACACTGAACAGGAAGGAAATGATAGCAACTGAGGGATGGTATGCTTTCAAACATATGCCCCTCTCTACAGACTTTTGGAGGGAAGTTAGAATACCCTCGACCACGGTGTATTTTCATATATATCATAGGGACTCCTATTATGAATGTCTCAAAATATTTGAAAAACTCCCTAATTAAAAAACATTGGGGAAAATGAAGAGAATTATTTCAATGATTTCAGATTTCCCCCTGACTGGTACCCTAAATCATTCCCTTTTCCCGAGAATAACACAGGAACGACGCCGAAGGTGGGGCCTTTCACTTGACAGGATCTCCTATAAATGTATATTTTAAAAACTTTGTTGTTGAAAATGACTGTAAACATGCAGAGATAAGATGATATTCATTGTTATCTTGCAAACCACATAATACCACTATGCCTAACAAACATTCATAAAGATTTCTCATGATTGTTCATACTTTAAAAAATAACTACACGTACATACTACGTCTACAAAGAACACATTAAGCTTTTTTGTTGCAATCCATTACTATCATTACGGCAAAAAGTACAAAAAAATATAGTGTAAGCCCTTATCAAACATCTAGACATAAATACCTACAAAAATCACAAAAGTTCACACTCCCTCAAGTGACAAGTAGGTATACTAGGTACACAACTTATCAAAATACTTATCTACCTTTGACCTTCAAATATCAGTAACAATCTCATATGCTACCCAACAAGAACCTAGTTCAACCAATTAAGGATTTGGACATTATGCCTGACCTAATGGAGTCACCTCATTCCCTATATTAATTGCCTCAGTATCAATATAATATACCCAAGTTTATCACATCCTCATTAAAACAAAAATTCTCATTTTTCACAGTTCTTACATCTACTGACCTCTTACCTTGACTAATAGTTCACAAAACCACATAAATCATTGGGCTAATATAAGCAATTGCTGATATCCTATGTTGACTCGACTGGCATAGAAATAAAATTTCTCACCATTTTCCAGGATTTGATATCCATTACCTCTATTTCACCTAATATCTTACTAACTAAAATAAACTAAGTTTGTTACATACATGTATGGTTTTAAGTTAGCCTAGAAAGGAAATTTCTATCAATTCACACTGTTTATACATTTATGACTCGACCTTTGACCTCATTACGGTATACAAACCTGCTCATCTTATTTTCATATGTTTTAACTAATGGACCACAGTTTTGTAAGTACTTACTAATTTCAGTATAAGTAAAAAAACATGAATTAATAATTCGACATGGATTTGGCCAAAGGTGCCTTTATTGACCTTTTTGAATTTGACCTGTTCCACCACTCGAAATCCTAGGACTTTTGATATGTTTAGAAGGAGATTACTGATAGATACATTCATATGTTATTTGAACCATATTGACGTATACTATAGTGGTATTTTAAGCTATGCTAGATCAAGGGAAATTTCTCAACATTTCACATTTTTCAGACATTTTATTGAACCTCTGATTTTGCATTCAAATGGGTTACACCAAAACGTGTTCATTTTATTGCTATACATATTGACCCAGAGTTTTGAATAAGATGATTGCTAATTTTCAAGTTATATTGAAATAGCAACCATGACATTAATCATTTTACATATAATAAGCAAATGACCTTTTCCTTTGACTTTTGACCCCTTCACACTCGATCCTTAGGCGTTGATATGTTCTGAGGAACTTACTGATCAAGATACATGTTAATTTTGTGCAATTGTGTTAGTTGAACCAAATATGACTAGTATACAAATGCACACGAAGGCTTATAAACTTTGAAAGTGTATTTTTTTACTATCTGTCGATCTCATTCACATATAATTAGTCATCGACCTGCTAAAAAAAAAAAAAAAACCACAGTATTGCTTAAATTTCGTGAAGTTATGCAGGACGGAGTCCTTTGTTAGCTTTTATATTTATATTTTAAGCCAATAGAATTAGAATGAAATGGTAAATAGTTAGAACTATAAAGTAATATAGACAAAAATAGTGGAATATACAAAGGATTTTAGGCCAAACGGCATGAAATGGTGACCAATGGCATACAGTGACCTCTGCAATGTTTCAAGTTTATACATAATCATGAAGAATGACACATCACATGAAAAGCGTCAATATGTACTCAATGTAAGCCGAGGCACAAAATCATATGAACAATATGAATTTCTAGCTTCACTGTGAATGTCATCATCATAATATGAACAGTCATCGGGGATGGCAAAATTATTTCCGGTAACTAACACAAACCGTACGGCCACAACAAACATTAGCATAAAACTTCCATCCATGCATGCGACACCTAAAAATAAGCGAACCCCGCCCAGCAAAAGACTAAAAAAACCAAGTTCAAACCCCTTTTTAAAAAGAAATCCAGTAGACCAAAACGAAAGTCTTTAATAAATTATTAACAAAAAAGGCACTTTAATAATCAAAGGTTGCATAAAAAAACCTGCGCCCACCTGCCACCCCCCCCCCCGTCCACGCCTGTTCCGGATGGACACCCACTCAAACAACCAAAAATAATACCCTACAAATCTAGCACCTACAGATTGCTTTTTGGATGTGCGCTAACAATCGAATAGTGATATACAAATAAAATTTACATATAAGAAAACAATTGTGCATCATTATGAAAAGCTTAAGTGTAAATAATAATATATTAAATAATTTCTTTTTTTAACAATCACTTGACCGAACCCAAAACGCGAAAATCCAAACAAACATAAACGGCTCACCAAGGATCAAATTATAGCTATAAAATTAAGTAAATAACACGCTATATTACCGGATATCTAACAACTAAATAAAGTCTCCAACAGTATACACTTTATCAACAATATATACATCAATTACAAACATCAGCTCGGATACAGAAACACAAGCTATCTACTTCATTTTTCCAAAATTTTTTAAAAGATAAATATTAGGCCAAACAACATAACGAATTTCTGAACTAAACCCGGTATGAATTATTTTAATAAATTACTAGAATATGAATTGGAATTGAATAATGTTTTAGTCAGATTTGTTTTGTAAAAGTTCCTGAAGC
>CALNVZ010003428.1:10323831-10365385 GCA_940671915.1 Paracentrotus lividus | reverse complement strand
TCTTATAATTTGTGGAGGATATTGCCCTTTGATCCTAAACATGCTCAAGGTCATAAATTTACCTATCAATATGCATAACTAAAACAAGTTGGTTCACACTCCTCAAGTGGATTTCAAGTTAGGGTTATAGGTACACAACGTTATTGTAATAAAAAATTACTTATCTCTGACCTTTGACCTTCAAAATATAGTAGTCACTCAATCTCAATATAGGCCTACACAATGCAACGAACCTAGATTTTTCATCATATTTACAGGATTTTTGACATCTACTGACCTCTGACCTGTAATGACTGTCACCTCATGTGCTCCTATATGTTAATTTGCCTCAGTATCAATATAATATAATTCCCCAAGTTTAGTCAGCATTCCTCATGTAAAACAAAACAAATTTCTCATGTTTTCACAGGTTTCTTGACATCTACTGACCTCTGACCTTTGACCTTAATATGGTTGTCACCAAAACCACATAAATTCATGCCTAAGTATCGATAGGGGCTAAATTTTGGCTGATAGTTCTCTATAGTTGATCTCGAGCTGGCCATAGGATAAAAGAAATTTCTCACCATTTTCACAGGATTTTGGATATCCATTGACCTCTGACCTTTAACCTTCAAATATTTTACTAACAAAATTAAACTAAGTTTGGTTTACATACCTGTACTGGGTTTTAAGTTATGCCTAGGAAAAGGGAAATTTCTCATCATTTTCACACGTTTTAGACATTTATTGACCTCTGACCTTTGACCTTCATACGGTTACTACCAAAACCTGCTCATCTTATTTGCATATTGTTATACATAATTGACCACAGTTTTGTTAAGTATGCTTTACTAATTTTCAAGTTATAAGTGAAAACAAACATGAGATTACATTATTTCGACATGATTTTAGGCCAAAGGTGACCTTTATTGACCTTTGACCATTTGACCCTTTCCACCACTCGAAATCCTTAGGACTTTTGATATGTTGTAGAGGAGATTTTACTGATCAAGATACATGTTTCAGATTTTCTGTTGCAATTAGTGTGAGGTTGAACCATATATTGACTGTACTACAAATGACCACGGAAGGCTCTTATAATACTTTTGAAAGGTGGTTATTTTGTTTTTACTCATGCTGTCGGACTCTCATTTTCACATATAATGTAGTCATCGACACGTGTAAAAAAAAAAAAAAAACCCTACCGAGTTATTTGGCTTAAAATTTTCGTGAAAAAGTTATGCAGGACGGAGTCGCTTTTTGTTAGCTTTTATTTATTGTTATGATTTTAGACCAAATAGGAATTAGATGAAATGGTAAATATGTGCAGAACTATAAAGGTAATTAGACAAAAATAGTGGAATTATATACCAAGAGGGATTTTAGGCCAAACGGGCATTAGTCAAAGTGGGTTTAGACCAATTGGCAATTTACAGTGACCTCTTGCAAGATGTGTGTCAAGTTTTATGAATAACTCATGGTAGAATGAACAACAATCACCAATGAAAATAGGCTGTGTCAACTATTGTTACTCAGATGTATAAAGTCACCGAGGCACAGAAAATCAATATCGAACAATAATGAATTTCTAGGCTCTTTTCACTGGTGATTATTGTTCATTCTATCATGAACTTGCATGCACACAGCTTCAGATCGGGTAGTGCAAAATTAATTTTCCGGTAACTCACTAAACCATGACAACCGTACTGCATAACAAAGCCCCAAACTTCATTTTAATTTGCATGAATTTGTAAAGGGTTATACGTTCCATCCATTTTGCTATTTTGCTTTGTACATTTCTCTTAAAATTATTATTATTAATGCGAGGCCGCTTGCCGGGCGCCCCGGAGCGAAAAAATTGGTAGAGACATAATCAAAAACGGGCATTATTTTGTTTGTTTCAAGAGTCCCCCCCCCCTTTTTTTTTAAAAGAAATTGCCAATTAGACTTTTAAGAAGACTGAAAGGTTTTTCTTTTGTATAAGATGTGATTTTTTTTTTAGACAAGAAAAGTGGCACTTTTTAATAATGCCAAAGGGGGAGGGGTGCAGAAAAAAATGGGGGCACTGCGCTCCCCACCTGCCACCCCTCCCTCCCCCGGTTCCACCGCCTCTGGTTCCGATTTGACCCCACCTTCCCAGAACAACTCATTAAAAATAATTACTCCCTAGCAAATCTAGGCTTACTCTACATGTACTGATTGTGCTGTGGGTGGGCCTAACAATCGGGATATTAAGGGGGGAGGTATACCAAAATTTGATAAAAATTTACTTATATAATGTAATAGAACAATTTGTTGTTCTCATCATTTTATGAAACTAGGCCTATATAGTTTGTTAATAACTTAATATATTAGAATAATTTTTTTCTTCTTTTTTTAACTGAATGCACGTGTGACCTCGAACCCCAAAATGGCGAAAAATTCCCCAAACCAAACATAATATCGGCTTCATGGAGTCATTAATTTATAGCATATTATGAATATTGAATGGTGTAGTAATTAACACTGCCTATATGTAACCGATAATCCTTAACAATTAACAGTAATTAGTTCCTTTTCCAGACCATAGATGTTTATTTCACTCTTTTATTTCAACAATTTTATAATACATCTTAATTTATCAAACATTCATGTCTCGGATACATTGGAAACTACAAGGCTATGCTTTACTTTCAAGTTTTTTCTCAGAATCATTTTTTTTTAAAAGTTATAATATTGTCTAGGCGCAAAACAACATAACCGTAATTTCTGATACTATTAAAACCTCGGGTATGAATTATTTTTTAATAAATGTGTATCTAGGATATTATTGAATTGGAATTTGAAATATAGTTTTAGTTCTAGATCTTGTTTTTGTAAAAGTGTCCTGAATGCATAATTAGCTAAAAGACAATAAAAATACAAAAGAAATTCTGTCATTAAACAATAACAAAAGAAGATGTAGGAATTTCAAAATCATAGGGATATGTTTGGAGAACATCTGTACCAAAAATGGACATTGTATGTTCTGCCATTTCTATGTTATCAATGATATTGTACTTGTATAAATGTTCAAATTTCTTTTATGTGATTTTTTTTCTCCTTTTCTGCACATGTGCGCTTAGAGCACTTGATTTCAAGTGGATTCAGCGCCCAATTATTTATTATTACTAAGTATATAGGCCTAATGTATTAAGTAGATCTTGTTTTAGGTAAAGAAAATGGGCAAATTTGCATAATTCATGCTAATAAGCCATTTTGATGAACATTTTTGTGATCGTAAGATTCCTTGATAAAATAACCTTTCCATCGATATTGTGGTTCTTTCAATTTCTTTGGGAATAGGCCAAATATTATAGAAGTGTAGATCATATAGAGCTAGAGGGCAGTATTCAACATTCTCAAGCAAGTAAATTTTGGAAGGAAGATGCACAGCGTTCATAGCAACGATTCCTTTTTATCACCTGTTTGATTCGATGAAATAGGTAAATATAGGATTATTATTCTTTTTATTTCTTTTGTTAATGATTTCTTCATTTTTAATGTATAGTAACACCATTTGCATAGTAGTAACGTTTAAAAACTTTAATGAGCATTTTATTATTATATATTGTGGTCCCATGTGTTGAAATCTGTGTAAGTTTTTATGATGCTTTGATGGTGTTGTATGTCTGCGCACCTCAAATCTTCAATACAAAATAAAATGTAATTTTAAAATTCATCAGTGCTATGTCATTCTTCATATCCTTGTAATCAGCGAAACCCAAACTTTCATGAAATTATTTGCATTGATTAGACTATTATTATTAACATACTGAGAGGCAGAGCAATGCCATTTTCCAATTTAAAAAAAAAAAAAAAAATTTGATTCAATGATTGATTGATATAGTTAGAGGTAATTTTACATCAGAGTCACACAAAAAATTATACAAAAAAGAATTCGATTTTCAGGAAGGAAATCATGAACTTGGCGGCATCTCATATAGACTAAGTTGGCATAGATCTACCTTGGCTTGGCTTGGCTTAAATGTTGACCTATTTTGAAAACAAAGCATTTTCATTCTTTATTATAGTATACGTGTCATTTCAAGCCAAGCCAAGCCAAGCTATGATTAACCTTGTGCATGTGAGTGCTTCAGATCTAAATAAGATCAAATCATACTTATACATAGTCAATTGAAAATTGATCTTGTAATGTTTGTTACAGAGAACTGCTGTACAATTAGGATTTTCTATTATTTGTAGTATCGTGGCCAGATATATAATATATATACTAGGGAGACCGCACGCGCCCCATTAACATTCCGTCTCAGCCACACGCCGCGCCAAGCTTCAGAAAAGCACTCAACAACAAACGGCAATGCCTCTCATTACATTGCCCTCATTGATAAAAATATTCTATGAACAACAAAATAACTTTACACTATCACCATCAACTATATTCTCAAGCTCATCAATGTGAAAGAATAATAAATCATGATGATAAAACATGTTTTTGAAGCGAATAAAATGTACCCTCTCTTACCGGTCCGAACATGGATTTCTTCAGCGCGAACCCATCCACACGCAATTCCTATGCGCCGCATTCATCCTCAAAATGGTCACAGATTTTGGAGCAAAATTCCACTTTGAAGCCCTTTCGCCATGTGATCTTCATGTCGTATAAGCCATGAATATATATACCAAATTAAGCTAATAATTTGCTCAATATTCCTATCAATACGGCACTTCGCCCGATTTAAAAAGCAAAATGATACAATGATTATTAGCATACAACCGCGATAGCGAGAGAACGATGATAGTATCGGATGTGCCGGTTCTTTGTTTATACTTTCGATCATGCTGAATCCGATTATGACATCATTTTTTCGCTTCTCCATGAAGATCACATGGCGGATTGAGCTTCAAAACACCCTTCCAATCGACGAAAAAAGAAGGCGTGGTTAACTTGATGACGCCAGAACTTAAACGCGCTGTCTATGACGTCACACAGATCCGCGCTAAATGTCATGTGCCTATATCTGGCGCGAGACCGCGGGTGTTGCTGGGTGTGCTGCTATGCATTTTCAATGTAATCCTTACTTGTGTGTGTGTGTGTGTGTGTGTATGTACGTGATCGTGAGTGTATTGAATGCTTACACACGCAAACGTGGAGAAAAGAGAGGAGGGTGGCAGGGGAGAAAAATATGAAAGAGAGGGGAAAGAGAGACGGAAGGGGGGGGGGGAGTGTGGCATGTTCATAGCCCTAAATATCCTGCTATTTCAGTTTGTATGCATAACTCCGCGATCCTGGAAAATTCCAGCAGAAGTTATTGTCATTTTTGGTATTCCCCCATCAGTAGCATATGGACTTTATTTTGTAAACATTAAGTTGGCAATACTGGAGATCGTTTCATGGACATTAATGTTGTGAGATTCTTGGAATTTAATGGAGAAGTTAAATCATGACATGAAACGCTCCCATGGATATTCTGATCTGAATATATTCAGACCAGGTTTAGATACTAGTATATTCTATGATCGAGTGGGTATGAAAGCACAAGCACAGAGAAAAGATCGGAGAAAGACGGAAAGGGTAGAAGAGAGAGAGATGGGGAGGGAGAGAAAGAAAGAGGGAGAGAGAGAGAGAGAGAGAAGAAGGAGAAGAAGAAGACTGAGGGAGATGAGAAGAGAGAGAGAGAGAGAGAGAGAGATGGGGGTAGAGATTCAGAACGTTGAAAAGAAAATATGTACAGACGATTTTTTCCCATAAATTGTTAGGGGATAAGCACATTCAATCTGAAATATATTCCCAGAATTGAGAAGAAAAGCTGGCATTCATCAGGTACCTAATTCAAAATTAAACAGGTCTCAAAATATCTAAATGTAAACATATCTCCGAGGTTGGTATCGCCATGGTGTGATTTACGACCAGAATTTGACCTTTTGAACCCCTGGCCTGGGAATGTGATTTGACTCTTTTCTTTTCATCTTCCGACAGGGGAAGAAAAACAAAAACAAAACAGGACCATGCGGGGTAGTCTGCATTATTTTGTAATTCGCAAATTGCATATAGTGCATATTATAACCATCATGTCCATGTTATAATGTAGGGTAAAAACTTTCCTCCAAGGTCTAAAGAAAGCGAAGTTTGGATTGATCTCAAAATGTCAAATTTGAGTCTGTGGCTGTTCTCGCAGAGTTGTAGGGGGGGGAGGGGTACACCGTCTCTCATCCACCCTTGCTTCTCCATGCCTCCTCCTCCTCCTCCTCCCCCCCCCCCCCGATCGAAGAGATTGGGGAATGAGCGGACAGAGGAGGTAAAAGGAAGGGGGTTGTATAAGAGCAAGAAAAAGAATCAGAGGTAAAGGTTCATGTTTGGTAAATTGATAATTACAATTGAGCTGAAATTGAACTTTAAACTAAATTTAAAAAGAGATGCAAATAAATTCATGACAATGTCCTTCAAGGTAACAATTAATTTCTACAGACAGAGCAATGGAAAAGCCCCCCCCCTCCCCATTCGAACTCTAGTATAGTCTGAGCGCAATGTGCTGCGCTCCAATGCATAAGTCTATTATCCCCCCCTCCAAAAAAAAACAAACAAAAAAAACACAAGTAGGAAACACAAGAAAGGAAAGAAAAAAAAGGAGAGAGTATTAAAAGAAACAGAAAGATAAAAAAAAGAGGGGAAAACATAAAAGAAGAAAACAACAGAAAAAAAGAGGGAAAAAGAAAGAAGTTTAACATTTTCCTGACAAGCTTTAAAACCCAAACCCCTGAAATACGGGAATAGTCCGACCCCCTCACCCCCCCCCCCCCCCCCCCCCCCCCGTGGATCCGCATCCATAATCGAAAATACCTCCTATAATAATAATAAAAAAATATATATATTACACAACGTGACTGTCTCTCATGCATGTGGTCTCAACAGATCAGGGAATCCCTGGGAATCCCCAATCACACTCACACACACATAAACCACTGAAAGAAAAATTCCATGCCACCCGGTACCCCACATGCAACACACGGCACATGTACAGATGTACATTACTACACTGAACAGCTGGCTCAGCTCCATGCTGAAACACAACATGAAAGCATGTGTTTCAAAATGTATGCAGAGCTTCCGATCCTGTGCAGACATAGCACACCACACGCACACATTGCAGTTTCACACAAAGCCATCAAACATTGTTTTGTCTACGTCTAGACTCGCGATCGTGTCGAGCTCCTTCTCTTTTTTTCCTTTCTCATTCTCTCTATGACCTAGATATGCACGCGTACTGGTGCGTATCGTGACCTCTTGAAGCCTGCTGGGGCATATTCATGAGCTGTGCGTGGCGTGGCGCGTGTAAGACATTGCGCGCTGACGTAATTTGCAACGCTTCCAAAAGCCTCCTCCCTCCAGCTGAGCGTGGATAAATAAAAGTCTGGAAATACGCGTACCGCGGATGACCATATTTTGACAAGGTTTTGAGTGATATTTGGCTGAAAAATGTCAGTTTTGGTTCGCTTATAACTTTGCAATGAAATTGAATTAACCCAAGAAATTTGGCAGAATGGTATGAGTGAAAATTTCTCTTTCCAATGAATACAGGCATGAAACGTAAGTCTAAGTCAATCCAGAAATAATATTTCTGTGCGGTCTCCCTATATATACAAACATGTGCCTTACTCTAAACTATAAACCAGTGACGGCCTACCTTACTAACGCCCATAGCACACCCACCCTAGTGCAATGACTCGCTGTTTACTAGTCCGCAGCCTCTTGCTGGGAGTAGGACGTCTGGTCGCGATGTCAGGCCTGGGAGCGCTCCCGATGCGCGATGAGAGATCCGCTCAGAGTTGCACCGACTTGCAACAGTGCATCGGTACTTTCGGAGAAGTCCTACAATGCTGCTCAATGCGAATGGTCCAAGTTTCAATCTGCCCGCTATATCAAATCCACCGGCCCAGGATAACTTTCCTGGCCGTGCCGCCGACGGGCGAATCACCGCAGAGACGGACGGCGGGTGCTACGCGGCTTACAATAGCTAACTGAAATATACACATGTACATACTTAGGCACTAATTACTACATATTGTTGAGTGCATGCAAAAAGATTTGATTGTTCTAAACAATTCCTTTAAAAAAAAGAAAAAAAAGAGAAGATGTCTGATGAAGATTGAAAATGTACTTTCCAAAAATTATAATGCAATAATAGCCTAGATTACACGACCTTTAATTTCCTGAATTTTCAATCCTAGTTCTCATTAACAATTATTCCAAGAAACTTCATTCTTTTCCACCAGGCACTTACATTGAAGGCAGTAGAAAAAGGAAGAGTCCAGATAACTGTTACTTGGAGGAATCTTGAGAGTACAGTTTCTCCAGATAGACCTCAAGATGATGGAATTAAGCTTAAATCGAGTGGATTATCTCCAGGTAAAACCTTAATCTCATATCCATCTCGGGGACCCGTATGGCATTTAAATAATGTCAGCGCTTTTACCATTTTCGTATTGGTGCAGTTCCTACAAAAATGGTCAAAATGGCTGTTTTTTGCATGCCATATTACACTGTCTCATATATTTAGTCTTGTTTTCATAGGATCTCATTTTTGGAAATTGAATGTAGCAGGGAATCTGTAGAAAGTATCACTTGAAATCAATATTCTTCACCTTAAGATTCTGTATTTCTCACGTCTTTATTCAATCTGTACTTCAAGGAATCGTTGATTATAAAGTAACCTTTAATCTAAAGATATAGAGGCTCTGAGCAGATAATTCGGTACTAAAAGTTTTCTACAAATTAATGGAATTAATTTATAATCATTCATAGATATTCACAGAACATAAAATCACCCTGTCTCACAATGTTAAATATTTGATTTGAGAATTAGTCAGATTGATTCTTTTTCAACCTGTTTGATTTGAAAGGTTGGAGTGACTTGCCCTCGAACCATGCGACTTCTGCCTGAGAAGAAGGCAAAGGCCCCACAGAAGGTTGCTGTAGCTGATCAGACTGGTGTCATTCAATGCTTTAATATCAAGAAAGGAGAACCAGCGGTATGTTGCACTATTCCTTTGTCTGTAATATTAATAATTGATATTCCTCACATGTATAGCGCCTTTCCTTATTAGGCAGATACAAAGTGCTTTGTACATAAACAAAAAACCAGCTAATTGTGAGATGGGCAAAAAAAAACACCAACTCTTATACAGGGTCCTGGTTTAAAAAAATTCAAAGTGTATATTATGTGGATACGCTTGGAAGAAGAAAAGGGCTGAGCCTGTTTTCATCAATGATTGATCTTTTAAAATTATGACATTTGACCCAACAGAGTGCTTTCGAGACGCTATACTAGGACCAAAGGTGTCTCGTTTAGAGCTATATAGGCAGTACTCTGGGCGTCCTTGCAGATAAGATTTTTGTAGCATGCATGTTTTCATTTATAATTGATCCTTAAATATTATGATCATTTTGACACAGAGTGCTTTCAAGACATTACCAGGACCAAAGATATCTCGTTTAGAGCTAGGCGGTACCCTAGGTTCCGTTGCAGACAAGATCTTTGTAGCGTGCGGGTCGGAGGTCAAAGGCTTCACAAAGAAAGGCAAACAGTTCCTGGGATTTGACACAAACCTGACAGAGAGCATCAAAACAATGTTAGTAAAATTCTTGTGAGAGCATTAAGGTGCTAGCTAGTTATTAAGGTGGTATCTCACTTCGCGGAGACATCTCCGAGACTTTGAGTTATCTCCTTGACTCATGAGACATTGCGGGGACTCAGGAGACATCTCTGAGACTTCTCCAAGACATCTCTAGAACTAGTTTCAATACCGTTTCAAACCCATCTTAAACTAGTCCCAAACCCATATCATGGCAAGTGAGATATTACCATTAGCCACATATCACTTCAGGACCTGTACGGCTTTTTAAAAAAGTTTTTTCTTTAATTTTAGTATGAACTGCACTTATCAAAAATGGGAAAACAGCTGTTTAACACTTTGTATGCGCCCTGGGACAATATGTGATTGAGGTTTTAGCATGCTTCATTATTGTTATTCAAATTTTAGAAGTTTGTGGTCTCTGTTGTAAATGAAATAAGAAGACCAGAAAGTATGTATAACAAATTTGTTTCAAAATACATTTCTCGAGGTAATCTTTTTGAAAGATGATGAATTAGAAATATAATTGTAATCCACTACGGCAAGAAAAATTCACCTTTTGGAATCTCTAATTTCAGAAAACATTTAAGACCCCTAAAATGAATTCTTGCTACTTATTGGTGGTTTGAGGCAAGCTGATCACAAACTTATGGGAATTTCGATTCAAAATGATATCTTTTTAGCTTATATTTACTAATTTTATCCATTCCTCTTTAGTCCCTTGTATATACATGTATGTTTGGGATTTTGTATCCCATGCTATTCTCTTTGGTTTACCGCAGGTGGGTATCAGGTAGCCATCTGTTCCTGGGAGGTAACTATATCTTCAATCACTATGTGGATTGTAAGGATGAGAACTATTACCTATGCAGTGACCGCATCAATGACATCCTCTGTTTACCTATGGGTCGGGTCAGAGAGGTCACTCCGGTGCTGGCCTGCCAAGACCGGGTATTGCGTGTGATCAAAGGATCTAATCTTCTCTACGAGGTAGAAGTCGCTGGTCCTCCTCAGTCTCTCGCCCTCTTTGCTGATGAAGGAGGTAAGTTTATTGGTTACTGCTCGTTAGTCCGAAGGTTCATTGGTCCGAAGTTTCATTTGCTCGAAGTTTCATTAATCCGAAGTTTCATTAGTCCGAAGTTTCATTTGCTCGAAGTTTCATTAGTCTGAAGGTTTATTTGTCTGAAATTTCAATTGTCCGAGGGTTTCATTCAGTAGCAGATCCAGCATCGGCTCTGACAAAGGATTTTATCGGCCTTTGCCTAAATACAATATACTTAATCGCTAGAGGGTATTCATTTGTCTCGCAATCTACTATGGTCAACAAGGAAATTCGTGATCACTCTCGCAAAAAGTGATCACTAGCTTACAAGTTCACGAGCTTTCGAGTGCCGCTGCAACTCTTTATCAAGTGACGAAAATAAACTGAAAACGTAGTCTATTTATTAGTCACTTTTTGCGAGAGTGATCACGAATTTCCTTGTTGACCATAGTAGATTGCGAGACAAATGAATACCCTCTAGCGATTATTTCAATCCGCAATAATGAACTTACTTAGTCTTACAATATACTTGTTCAGGCCTTTACAAAAATTTTATTTTTCACTTACCCTGTTGGGCAAGTGAAATTTTGTTTCGCTTGCCCAAGAGAATAAACCACTTGCCTGGATTTTTCGTGTCATTTTCTTTGCTTAGACCCTAGTCTTGATTTTTTATTTTAGTAGCAACTATCGTCTAGACCTATTAAGAGTTTGAGGATAATTTTGATTCCAACTGTCTCAAAATGTTCTCTCAAGAATGATATCCTACTACAATTCGTGTGTATAGTTTTGAAGTGAGGTTTTGCACATATATCTTGCACTCAAATCATCGCTTGCCCGATTGGGCAAGTTACTTTGAACTTTGCTTGGCCGCCTGAGGTTTTCACTTGTCCCGGGCAAGCGGGCAAGTGGGTTTGTAGCGCCCTGCTTGTTATTATCACCAGACAATTTGGCTGATATAATCTTTTGTCAGAGATCATGCTGAATCTACACCTGTCATTAGACCAATGTTTTATTTGACCAAAGTTTCATTAATCTGAAGGTACATTTGTCAGAAATTTTATTAGTCTGAATTTTCACCTGCCCCAGGGTTTATTAGTCTCAGGTGCGGATCCAAGATATCCGAATTGAATACATTTCTCAGGCCCAATTGTCTGGGGACAAAAGCGGCTCTATTATGTTTATGCATGGGCCCGATACTTTCATTGTATGAAATCAGGCTGTGTCCGCTACTGAGTCTGAAGTTTCATGAATCTTAAGTTTCATTAACCAGAAGGTCCATGAGTATGAAGGGAGGAGGAGGGGGGGGGGGGATGGGGAGGACTCTCTCCCATGTGTCAGTACCCCAGCAATTTAGTTACTCAATATTGTGTTCATTATGACTTAATATAATTAGATAAACCGGACATGTTGGCACAATCAGTAGAACATCTGCCTCATGAAAGGGAGACCGTGGGTTTTCAAAGATTTGAAAATGGGACCCTCTGCCTTCTAGCCAGGCGCTCGGTATTTGGAAATGGAGAGGGGTAGTAATAACATTATGTTATGCAGGACCCACTGGGAGAATAGTTCATTAAAGCTGAAGTGGCTACCCTGGGTAAATTAGTTAATATTATTATCATTATTCTTTTCTTTTTTTAAGGTGATGATGGTGAAGATGTCTTATATGGAACTTCTGATGGTAAAGTGGGTCTGGTCCAATTAAACAGGTAAGTTACATCAATCATAATATAACTTCTCATCTAAATGTAGCAAGGAATGTTTTCATTTATTTGACCCCCTGAACCTAATCCTTACCTTAGGCCTACTCCTAATGTGCATTGGGGCTGTCAGGAAGTCGATAAATGGAAACACTATCTCGCGAGTTGCACCAAAAATAATTAATTGCAAAGTTAAGCAGAACCATTCTTTTGCTGCTTATCTGTTAGTAATTAATGTAAAGTGTTAGTTACATTATGATAAGAAGTTTTGTAGGTCAACCCCACACTCTCTATCAAATTTAGCTTTACTGTTTGGCACAGACTTAATCCCAAATTTCAGTAACCGTAAATTTAACGGGCTGAATGACAAGATTTTAAAAAAGATAAAGAGTATTAAAACTCATGTCTTGTTTTCCTTCTCTATTTTCTGATTGAAATACTGATATTGCGGTGTGATTTGAAATTGGACTATGCCTAATTGAGTCTACCCCTTAAAATGTTTTGCTTTAACCCTTTTATAATCTATAGGGCCTATATATAAATTTTTAATTCATATTCAATATTTCAAACCAATCAAACCAACTGTCATTAAACTGAGTTTAAGGACATATATTTCTCATTGCATAAATTACTCATTCGATCGTTCTTCTAGAATATCCCCTAGTCACAAATGGGAGATTCCAAACGAGAAGCGTAGCGGTGGAATCCTATGCATGGATAATTATGATATAACAGCTGATGGAAACGCAGATCTATTAATAGGAAGAGACGACGGACTGGTTGAAGTCTATGGGTATAATGAAGCAGATGAACCAATCCTGAGATATAGTACAGTAAGTTCTCTCAACTTTATATTAACACTTCAGCTCTCAAAGAGGATGTGTGTAACACGTCTGCTTACTCCCCAGAGCTACTTGACAATGTGATGTATTTTAGATTGTTGAAACAAAATAAATCAACTCTTTGCAAGTAGATTTGATGTGGCGCACTGGAGGACAGACAGGTATTTTTGGGCGGTTTGTTTATAGGGGTGGGGCAGATGAGGGGGGGGGGGGCTATGACAGGCTAAAACTAGAAGGGTGGTTTTGGGTGGTTTTAGGGCTAGAGCGTGAAGGGTCACTGAGTTAATAAAACTAAAATTGTGAACAGATAGAACACTTAAAATCAACTACAAATAACTTTACCAAACACTCTTATGGGTTACTCGTTACCGAGTTTAAAGAATTAAATGATTTGGGTCTACCTTGAGCACACAGTGTTCGATGATTTTGGGGGCTTGTATGACTTGAAAATTGGCAACGAAAAGGGATTCTCAATCATGCTCTGTAAATTTAATTTATACTTAGTTGTACATCTACCCCAGAACAACTACCCCCCCCCCCCCCTCCCATAGAAATAGGGTTAAGGATAGAGGGATATTTTTTGGCAGATGGTAGTTGTCCAAGAACCGATAATGTTTGGTAAAGGGAGATTTTTGGAAAATTAGTTTTAGCTTTGAATGCTAATCGGTTCTCTGGGATGGATATCGCTATAGGACTTTCTATAGCTCAGGCGGTAGAGCACCTGTCTAGAAATCAGGAGGTCTTTGGTTTGAATCCTGATGGAATCCTGTTTTCTTTGCTTAATTATTTTATTTAAGAAAAGATGCTATAAAAATGACATGCCATATTTCATTGTGATTGTGTGTATTTCAGACCTTGTCAGAGAGTGTTAGTTCAATCCAAGGAGGTGTGGTCAATTCATCTGGCTTTGATGAAGTTATAGCATGTACCTATGCCGGTGAGTTATTATATTCCTAATTCCCACATTCTTAGCTTTTCATTAAAAAGTGAACAACCTGCTTTCAAAAATTCAAAATTAGTGGATACTTCATATGATTAAACATCATTTCGGCTTATCTAATTATCTTACAAAATCTGAACACGATTGTTTTTGTATTGATATATATAACCGTTAACTATAAACATTGGCCATTATTCTCGAAGGGTGACTAAAGTTAGTACGCCAACTAAATACATATTTATGAAGGCCTACTCACTTAAGTCACCCTTCGAGAATAACAGCCATTGATGCCAATATTTTCTATGCTTGGATACTTATTGCAAACATTTTGATTAAAGAAACAATCATATACATAAATATTTTTGTGAAGGTCCTTTTTTCCACAATTTTGCAAGTCCGTCATTGCGAAAAATTTCTACTTCACTATGAGTCTATGAAAACATAAATACGATGAAATTTTAAAGTCCCTGCAAATTCCCCCATCTAGTCCAAAATTGTGGAAATACCTGTATGCAAACGTTGTGGCTTTTCATTATTTTGCTATTTTAATTGATTTTATGATGTTGATAGGATGGATTCAGGGTCTAACCACTGAACCTAGTCACAAGGAAGCAGGACCAGGAGAGAAGGTTCAAGTCTCAGATGAAACTCAAGGCAAGATTTCACATCTCAAGTAAGTTTACAATGCTTATTAAACATATTGTAAAGATAAAACTACTGTATAAGTGGTTATTTTCGCGGTGACTTTATTTTCGCGAATTTCGCGAGTTGGTCATCGCGAAAATTTCCACTTCAGTACAAGGCTATTTATAGTAATGAAGTCATCACCAAAATCGCGAAATTTTGCTCTCGCGAATTTCCCCAACTAGTCAAAAATCGCGAAAATATCTGTACGCGAAAATATTGGCTTATACAGTATTTGATATGTGACCTGCCAGCTCAAAACCATTAACCCTTTAGCACCTAGAGACTGCGTGAAAAGTGTCAGCTTACTCCCTAACGGAAAGGGTTTTTCTGTGTTTGCATCAGGGTGTTTCAATAAGAAATACTCGTAAAATATACATGTCCTTTTTTTGTGCAGAATTAGACAGCACACATCCCATGGGTTAATGCGCAGCAAGTATGGGCATGTTTGATCGCATATTTTTGTTATTATCATGACTAAAGCGTGGCTGCATAAAACGGGCATTTTTGGGGCGGTTTATGAGTAAGCTGACAGGCGGTTTAGGTGCATGGTAGAGGGTAAATAAGTCGCCAGAATCTACTATTTTTCTTAATTTTGTGTATTTTCTAAAACTTGATATTCCAAGCTTACCAGTAATATCAATTGCTTGTTGTTTTTAGTTTGTCCTTGAGCAAGGAATTTTGTCTACATGCTACTACCCTCCGAGGTGTAAATGGGTACGCTATAGGATCATCCTTTATCATTTAACCGCCGCCTGGAATGGAATCCAATGACTGGGTAATGATATATTGTAAAGGACTTTGATCAGTTATCCACTGAAGAAGCGCTATATAAAGAAAAGCTTATTATTATTGTTACTTTTACAGGAGTGAGTTAGAATCCCTTCAAAGCAAGGTCATGCAGGAGCTACTGGGAAAAATACCATACCAAGCCATGAACACCAAGGCTATCATCGGCTGTACCACAATTTAATCATTGACGATCGTTTCTCTCTCAACCATGATTTCTATTCCTATTTATCTCTACAGGAGTGAGTTAGAATCCCTTCAAAGCAAGGTCATGCAAGAGCGTGAGAAATACCATTACCAAGCATGAACACCAAGGCCACTTGGCTTGTACCACAATTTAACATCAACGATCGTTTCTCTCTCAACCATGATTTCTATTCCTATTTATCTCTACAGGAGTGAGTTAGAATCCCTTCAAGCAAGGTCATGCAGGAGCGTGAGAAATACCATTACCAAGCATGAACACCAAGGCCATCTAGCTGTACCACAATTTACATCAACGATCGTTTCTCTCTCAACCATGATTTCTATTCCTATTTATCTCTACAGGGTGAGTTAGAATCCCTTCAAAGCAAGGTCATTGCAGGATCTGAGAAATACCATTACCAAGCTATGAACACCAAGGCCATCTCAGCTGTACACAATTTAACATCAACGATCGTTTCTTCTCTCAACCATGATTTCTATTCTTATTTATCTCTACAGGAGTGAGTTAGATCCCTTCAAAGCAAGGTCATGCAGGAGCGTGAGAAATACCATTACCAAGCTCATGAACACCAAGGCCATCTCAGCTGTACCACAATTTACATCAACGATCGTTTCTCTCTCAACCATGATTTCTATTCCTATTTATCTCTACAGGAGTGAGTTAGAATCCCTTCAAAGCAAGGTCATGCAGGAGCGTGAGAAATACCATTACCAAGCTATGAACACCAAGGCCATCTCAGCTGTACCACAATTTAACATCAACGATCGTTTTCTCTCTCAACCATGATTTCTATTCCTATTTATCTCTACAGGAGTGAGTTAGAATCCTTCAAAGCAAGGTCATGCAGGAGCGTGAGAAATACCATTACCAAGCTTGAACACCAAGGCCATCTCAGCTGTACCACAATTTAACATCAATGACCGTTTCTCTTCTCAACCATGATTTTCTATTCCTATTTAATCTCTAGCAGGAGCTGAGTTAGAATCCTTTCAAAGCAAGGTCATGCAGGAGCGTGAGAAATACCATTACCAAGCTATGAACACCAAGGCCATCTCAGCTGTACCACAATTCAACATCAATGATCGTTTCTCTCTCAACCATGATTTCTATTCCTATTTATCTCTACAGGAGTGAGTTAGAATCTCTTCAAAGCAAGGTCATGCAGGATCATGAGAAATACCATTACCAAGCTATGAACACCAAGGCTATCTCGGCTGTACCACAATTCAACATCAACAATTGTTTCTCTCTCAACCATGATTTCTATTCCTATTTATCTCTACAGGAGTGAGTTAGAATCCCTTCAAAGCAAGGTATTGCAGGAGCGTGAGAAATACCATTACCAGGCCATGAACACCAAGGCCATCTCAGCTGTACCACAATTTAACATCAATGATCGTTTCTCTCTCAACCGAGACGATGCAAGCTACACACTGAGTATGGAGGTCCAGGTGGCTATAGACAATGTGCTGCTTCAGAGCGATGTTCCTATTGATCTACTTGATACAGAGAAGAATACTGCTGTAGTCAGCTACAGTGCTTGTGATACTGAGGTAATAGACAGTCCAATCCCATTATGTAGAGGTGCAAACCAATATGCCAATCAAGGTTATCAAACACCCGCAATAATCCTGAATATCCACAGATCTTTCAGATATGGGGAGGTCCCACTTTGTACATAATGAAATAATCTTTCCGACAGTGATGGAAGTTGTATATACCTAGGTTTTGTTTCCTTTTCAAAGAATACTGTGGCCTGTGTATAATGGGAAAACACTGCTTGTGCATAAATGAAAAATGATTACATACTTTTCTGAGCACCTATATACATGTATTATGTTGTCTCTGTTTCATAATATGGTCTGCAATAGCCTTTGCAGACTATAAACTTTAACTGACTTATTACCTTAGTTTTTTTAATTATCCATATGCTGATTTCAACTTCAAAAAAGTGTTATGTTGTTTGTTTGAATTACTGATATTCAAGCAAGCACTTGATTTCTCAAGCTACCAACCTCATCACTTCCCCTTCTCATTTCATTTCGTTCAACAGAACGGGAACTTCTTACTAGCGACCTATCGTTGCCAGGCTAACACCACAAGACTTGAGTTGAAGATCCGAAGCATCGAGGGCCAGTATGGGACCTTACAGGCCTATATCACACCAAGACTTCAGCCTAAGACATGTCAACTCAGACAGTATCAGATAAAACCGCTCTCACTTCATCAACGAACACACATCTTAGATGACTCTAGGTAAGCCCGTCACCAAGTTGGCAGTTAGGTTAACTGTTATGACTGACAGGCCATGATTTTCACAATGTCACTAAATCTGCTTCTATTCTCTGCTGATCTATACAAAATAGATAGGCCTACTGAGTTGTTTGTATGATTGACCAAAGAATCTTGATGCTTGCAGAGATTGCCAACTGTTCCGAATTCCAGGATTTAGGACCATTTGTTGTCAAAATACTTGAGGTTTTATGAAAAATAAATCCCCCCCCCCCTCCCCAATTTTGTTTTACTACACATATGCGCCTATTGGAAAGAAAAGGTGAAAATACTGTTTTCTCACCCTAAATATTGTTTTGTTTTGCTTTTAAACCTTAAAATAATGCAATGTTGGTTGGAAGTTTTGCACCTGTTTGTTTGTTTATATGACTGACCAATGAATCTGATGATTGTGTATATGACAGACTAATAAATCTTGATATGTTTGTATAATAATAAAGATAATGATAATATTGGCCATTTGTAAAAGACTAATATGTTTTTTATATGACAGACCAATGAACCAGTTGAACTTGACAGTTCAGTCTTGCTGAGATTCATTCATGGGTGTCTTACTGTCTACCTGACATCCCTAAAAGGACACCGCCAGGAGACTCCAATGAATCCTGATATGTTTGTTTGTATGACAGACCAATAAACCAGATCTATTTTGATGTTAGTTTTTATGACAGACCAATGAATGAATCTTGATATGTTTGTTTGTACGACAGACCAATGAACCAGTTGAAGTTGACGGGTCAGTTCAGTCTTGCAGAGATTCATTCATGGGTGTCTTACTGTCTACCTGAGATCCCTGAGAGGACACCGCCAGGAGACTCCATCAACTTTCATTTCCTCTCTACATTCCTGGACACACAACTAGATTGCCTCTACAAGTAAGTACACATCAATTTTGTTTTTGAGAGTTCAGCTTTAAAGCTAATCTTAGGGGTTTGAATTTTAGCTTGCTGCAGATTTTTGATATCTTTCTCAAAGAATGTGACCAAGTTAAAGATCAACCTGAATATCTCCTGTGGACTAGCAGATAAGTCCACAGCAAACCCACTTAAACTTGAATATATTGTGTTACCTTCAACACCTTACAGGAAAGGAGAAGGTGTCTTTAGGTCGGACAATATTTCAAGAATTTCTATCTTGAAAAATGTTCTCACCCAAGGAAGCAACAAAGAAAAAGATCGACCTAAATATCTTCTTTGACCAAGCAGATGAATCCGTAGCTAACGCACTTAGTATGACATTTGACCCCTCACAGGAAAGGAGAAGGTGTCTTTAGGTCGGACAATATCTCCACCATCTCTATCTTGAAGGACGTTCTCACCAAGGAGGCAACTAAAAGAAAGATCAACCTGAATATCTCCTACGACCTTGCAGATGAGTCCGTAGCCAACACCCTGAGACGAATCCATCCAAAGCTTGAATACCAGCTCCTTCTGGCCAAGAAGGTTCAGCTAGTCGATGCTCTTAAGGTGACAAACTAGGCCTAGTATTAGTGGTTTAAATATGCAAGATTTTCAATTGTTGGTGAGCATTGTTCTATTCATGAACCCCCCATAAAAAAAAATAAATTTCAAGTTTATTTCTATCCTTCGGGTTTATGCTAGATTTTAATAGCTTCTGACCACTCGAGCTTTGAAAAGTTAACAGGTTTCAGGGACAAATATTGACATGGGTTTGCCATAGCTCAGTCGGTAGAGCGCCTCTCTTGTAATCAGGAGTTTGCAGGTTCGAATCCTGATGGAATTCTATTTTCTTGGCTCATATTTTCATAAGATTTCATTATAACGGGTGTTAGCTTGGTCTCTAGTGCCTTGTCATAATGGAAGTGGACTGTATTGATGAAAGCATTACAGGTTGCAAAGATGTGGCTTCTAAACTTGTTTGACAACTGTGTTTTCCAGTCTCAACTTCCAAAGATCTGGGAGGAAAAGCCGATGTAATCGCACCACCCTTAATTACCTGTGTAAGGACCCAAAGGTTGCCAAGAGCTACAGGCCAATCTCTCCTACTGTGTCACCTCTATAAGCTCTTCGAGCGTCTATCTTTCTAACAGACTTGGTCCAATACAGAACGCATCTTATTCCAGAAAACAAGCCGGCTTTCGTCCGGGTTAGATCGTGTACAAGCCAGGTACTCAACTGGCTCAATACATCGACAAAATGGCTTTGAGAGGAACCAACCCACTGGCATAGTTTTTCGTTGACCTCACTGCCGCGTACTGATACTGTGAAATCACCGCCTGCTCCTCAACAAACTATACAAGATGACGGGGACATCCACCTGACTAAAACTTATTCAGCTACTTCTTGGCAACAGGCGTTTCTTCGTGGAGCTGAGTGGGAAGCGCAGCAGATGGAGGATACAGAAAAATGGTCTCCCTCAAGGAAGTGTTCGGCTCCGGTCCTCTTCAACGTATACACGAACGACCAACCAATCTCACCGGGTACAAGAAGCTTCATCTATGCCGATACTTGCATCGCTGCTCAGAACAATGACGTTGATGTAATAGAGTCCACCCTGACATCAGCGCTAGGAAACTTGACATCGTACTACAAGGACAATCAGTGAAAGCAAACCCTTCCAAGACCCAGGTCAGCCTATCCATCTTCGCAATCATGAAGCTGACAGAAAACTTCATACATGGAATGGTACTACCTCTTGACTTTTGTCCACAACCCTGTATACCTTGCGTGTTACCCTTGATCGGACACTCTCATTCAAGTACCATATTGACAAGGTAAAGGGAAGGTGAGGACCAGGAACAATCTCTCAGGAAACTTGCAAATTCGTCATGGGGTCCAGTGCAACCTACACTACGGACAAGCCTCTGCGCGTTGTGTTATTCTGCAGCAGAGTAGCACCTGCCCAGTTTGGGAGAGGTCAGCACATTCACACAAATTGGACCTGCACTCAACGACTGTTGCAGAGCGATTACAGTTTGCCTGAAACCGACGAGCGTAGACAGTCTGCACGTCCTGTCTGGCATTGCACCACCTGACATCCGACGATCTGTAGCCAGCAGAATGGAACGTCTTCGTCAAACTCAGGATACTCGACATCCCTGTCACGATGTTGAACTACCCAGAGACGTTTAAAGTCAAGAAAGAGCTTTCTACAATCTGTCCAACCCCTGACTGAACCCCCTCACGTGGCCAGATGCAGACTTTGGGAGAGAGACGCAACAAAGTCACCATAATGGCAAGCTCCCTCTCTCCTACTAAAGAACAGCTGCCCCTAGGTCAACGTCAAGATTGTGGGGACGTGGAAGTCCCTTAATCGACTTCGCACAGGAGTAGGTCGATGTTAAAGCTAACTTGCGAAAGTGGGTTACACTCTAGACGATAACATAAATTGCGATTGTGGTATGCCGCAAACTATGAGACACCTCCCTTCAATGTCCAAATAGGGAACATTGCAACCAGGAGATCTGATGGCTGCAAATGAGAGGGCTGTACAATTGGCAAAGTCATGGCCAAATATATAATTTTGTTAGGGTTATATAACATGTACATATATTCATAATTATTATACTTAATGTTGTAAATGGTGGACACGAAAGAAGAAATGTGATTTTACAATATATGTATAGATGCGATTAACATATTGCCATCAATATATATTGGCCAAAGTTATGAGGAACACAGTTTCTTAACAAATAAAGTGAAAATTTATCATTAAACAATATAGAAAATGCATGGCAAGTTGTGTTCCTATGACATCACAGCTTTGTGAATGTGTTGCCAATTTGGTATAGCGATCAATTTTTTGTGCATCGTAAAGATATTCATAACTTTCTTATTATTAGTCCGATTTTCTTCAAACTTTTTTATTCTGTTTTTCTAATTTTTCTGCTTTTTATAAAAGCAACTTATTTTGGGTCCAGACCTTCCCTTTAAGACGCGAAGTTTGGGGTGGTTTAGTGAGTAAGCCAAGGGGCGGTCTCGGGCGATTTAGGTGCTAAAGGGTTAATAAGGTTATTGCTTTTCATAATGCAGGAGCTTCAGATCCATGAAGGGGATTTGGAGTTCATGTCTCCAGAGTATCGTCAGATCCTGGAGGAGGCTGACAATCTTCAGCTGGAATACAAGAAACAACCTTGTCATCTCGAGAGACTGTATGGTAAGTACACTCGTTAGTTTCTGTGAAAATTCTCATTTTTGTTTTTGAATACATGTTAGATGGAAATTACTGGTGTGCCTTTGTGAGAATGAATTGAGGAAGAAATTGTCTCAAAGTGAAAATGTAGAAACATATGAACAGGTTGGCACCCACCTTGCATGCATGCAAATAATGGCCCGTATTCACAAAGGTGGCCTAAATTTAAGCCTAGCTTAAATCTGTTGTTTAAGTATGGCTAGCAAAATGGGACACAATCTCGAAAAGTAGATGTTTGATTTATCAGAATTTTTGGTAATGAAACTATTAAAACTGCTTGGGAATGATAAGCACAAAAGTTTTCCTTACAATTAAAACACAATTCCAGAATTCAGTAAACTTTTAAGGAAAATGCAACATAGACATATTGTCCCATTTCGCTAGGCATATTTAAACCACAGATTTAAGCTAGGCTTAACTTTAGGCCACCTTTGTGAATACGTGCCATTAAGTTTAGGCAGGATCCATTACTATCTCTATTGAACGATTGGAAGTGGCGACAGGACTAACTACTACTTTCGTACACGGATGATGATTATGATGATGATGAAGATATTGTTTATTTCGTCATTTGCACACCCCGGTATTTTCAGTTTGTAAATTGATTTGATTAGGTCTCGAGAGATCCAGGTAAATTATGGCTACATCAAGTTTCTCATTCATGGGATGAAGCAGAAATGGGTATGATGATAAGTCTGAGTCTATCACAAGGTACGCAGTTCGAATCCCGGCGCGGCCACTTCACAAGTGCTCTTTGGCAAGACACTAATCTTCACACGCCACACTCGACCCAGGTGAAGTAAATGAGTACCGGTAGGAAGAAAGTCCTGTCATGCTGTGTGCGCCTTTGTGTTGCCTAGCTTACCTGGGTGAACACTTAAGCACCATGAGCACCAAAAGGCGGACATGAGCACCATATAAGTACTCACTATTATTGGAATAATATTGAATATTGTATTTGTCATTAAATAAGTAAAGTTGACATGTAGGATATTACAATACCTCTGAATGTGTTTTTTTGTTTTGCAGGTATGATCACTGACCTCTTCATAGACAAGTTCAAGTTCAAGGGGTCAAATGTTAAGACCAAAGTGCCTCAGTTGCTTGAAGTGTTGGATAACTATGAGCTGGAAAACCTGATCAGTTTCTTTGAAGCTGGAGGAGTGTGAATGAATTGCTACTTTAAAATTTCTGCAATCATAAAGTGAGCCGACTTGTGGGAACATTATGGTGCAAATTCACAAAGGTGGTTTTGAAAACGTGGATTGACACCACTGGCGTAGAGCTTGACACACTTTAATTTTTTACTGGGGGATGATGAATATATCATCCTCCCCCCCCCCCCCAGTAACAAAAGAAATTAATGTGTGTCTACGCCAGTGACTAAAATCATGGATTATGTAAATTTTGAGCAATGAAAATTTAAATTATGTGTAATGATTATGCTTAATTCAGTGCATACACTGAGAAAGGTTTAGTATGAATGAGCGCTTTTGTCACAAGGTGCTAAATTCATGCCTATTACTATGGTTGAGTCCTCAGTTTACTTAAATTGATTTAAATAAACAGTGGACTCATAAATTAAAAGCTGTTGGCTCTTTTTTGCTGAAATCATAGTAACAGGCATAATTTTAGCACCCTGTGATACAAGCATGCATTCATATTCAACATTTCTCAGTGTACACACTGAAATAAGTGCAATGAGGCACAAAATTTAAATCTTTATTACACAAAATTTAAATAATCTACGGTTTTCAAAACCACCTTTGTAAAATAGGGCGTGTGATTACAGTCCAACCTATCTTAGTGGCCACCTCTCTTGACTTACACATCCATAGCGGTCACCGTAATTGTCACCCCCTAGAAAGAATTGAGTGTTACAGAATCAGTCTATAAAGGCCACGTATCTTCAGCAGTCAATATTTCATTTCCCATATGTGGTCTTAACCCTTTAGCACCTAGAGATTGCGTGGAAAGTGTCAGCTTACTCCCTAAAGGAAAGAATTTTGCTTTGTTTGCATCAGTGCGTTTCAATAAGAAATACTTGTAAAACACATATTTTTTTTTTTGTGCAGAATCACACAGTATACATCCCATGGGTAATGCATAACAAGTATGGGCATGTTTGATCAAATATTTTTTATATTATCATGACTTTAGCGTGCATAAAACGGGCGGTTTAGTGAGAAATCTGACGAGGTGTCTCTGGCGGTTTAGGTGCTAAAGGGTAAATATACAGCATTTAGTGATGCTGATTAAAATATATAAGTGATTTTGTTATGGATTTCAAGAAAGCTTTCATGTCAACAAAACCATTGTTTAACTGTTTCACAGAGCTCAAAATGGCCTTTTTATATTGCTGGTGTGAGATTAATTAGGATTAAAATAATAGACTATGTGATTCAATGGTTTGCAGTGTAGCCTTTTTCAAAGATAGCAACATCAAGAGCAATTGAAAAATGTAAAATTTCTACTTATGCTGGAATAGTTTGTATGTAAAATGTTCTTGGCTTATTAATTATGTTTTGAACCAAGGTTTCAATACTATCAATCGCTTTGCTTAGTTATTTTACAGGGTGTCTCGGATAAAGCAGAACCTCGTTTTTCTATGTGAATGCAAGCAAATAAAGCAAATATTAAATGCACCATTTTTTAAGTTCAATCTTTCTTCTTTCTGATGACACCTAATAGAATTTGAAGAGTCAGCCATGTATTCACAGTATTTCTATTTCAGATTGTTTATGAAAGCCATTGTCTAGACCTGATAGTGTTTGAATTGAATATACAGTGTGT
This sequence comes from Paracentrotus lividus, assembly GCA_940671915.1. Classification (NCBI taxonomy): domain Eukaryota; kingdom Metazoa; phylum Echinodermata; class Echinoidea; order Camarodonta; family Echinidae; genus Paracentrotus; species Paracentrotus lividus. The sequence continues at coordinate 10,340,352 of CALNVZ010003428.1, read as the reverse complement.
CCCACAAAAAATGCTAATGGCACTATAGATGGGTATAATATTAAAATTACAAAATTACATTTTCTACATTTTTATTCCCATAAACTACAAGTAGTTTTCTACAACTGGATGAAATTTTATTTGATATGGTCCAAGAATCACAAAGATATGAGCATTTTGTCATTATACACCAGAAAACCTCTCCATCCAAGTTTGTATTGAGTAGTACTGGATGTGTCAAATAAAACAAACCCAAGTTTGATCATTAATACTTTGAAAAAAATTTCAGTAGTAATTATGAAATTTATACCACTGTAAAGTGCAACTCATTACCATTTTAATGATACCTCTCTCAGCTCACCAATATCACGTATCACTGAACCCCATTGTTTTAAATAATGTCTTTAAAAAATGTGGGTGGTTCACTTTCACGCTCATGGATCATCAAAGTCGGGTTTCCATTGAGGCACCTTTGAATAATGCATCTCAAGGAGCATGAAAGTGAGCACTCACAATTTTGCAAGACTTTTTCAGAACAATGGGGTTCAGCGGTGCGTGATAATGGTGAGTTGACAGAGGTATCATTAAAATGGTAATGGGTTGCACTTTACAGTGATATAAATTTCATAATTACTACTGAAATAGTTTTCAAATTATTAATTATCAAACTTGGGTTTTCTTTTATTCGACACATCCGGTACTACTCAATATAAACTTGGATGGAGAGGTTTCCTGATGTGTAATGACAAAATGCTCATATTTTTGTGATTCTTGGACGATGTCACATAAAATTTCATCCAGTTATAGCAGAGCTACCAAGTCTCACGCATCTTGCGTGAGAATCACGCATTTCGGGTCCGTCTCACGATCTCACGCAGAACACCCCATTTCTCACGCAAAATGAGAAAAAGTAGCATTATTATAGATTTTTTTACCATTTTGGAGTCTCAAAACCCTAAATATCTGCAGTTTTCTCGCGCATCAATCCCTGCGAGTGCGATGTTTTCAAGCAGGCGTTCGTTATATGCAAGATAGCTTAATACTACGTGAAACATGTGTAGCGTGCGCGCGCGCCTTCTTTGTGTACAAATTACTATTGCGCGCGCGCACATGCGGTAAAGCACGCCGCGTGCGCACTGCTTTCAAACACGATGTGAATGATCTCACGCAAACTTTTTTTTAAAACTTGGCATCTCTGTTGTAGAAAACAAACTGTAGTAGAAAACAAACTGTAGTTTACGGGTGTAAAGATTTAAACAATATAATTATGTAACTTTAATATTATACCCATCTAAAGTGCCATTAGCGTTTTTTGTGGGACACACTGTATACTTATAGTAAATAGTGGTAGAAAAAAACGCGTTGCGATTGGCTAGAGCAGTACCACGTGACCTACTTTCAATTTTTTTATATTGTACATATTATGTACAATATAACTTTTGGTTTTTGGAGGGTAAAGCCTGTGTTAAATGAATGGGTTGAGTATCGATTCTATCGTTTGCCTTCTTGCGCTCGCGCGTAATAACAGTAAAATGTTGCGCAATAAAGCCCACAACAATGGATTCGCGGAGCAACAAAATACGTCACAATAGATAAATTAGCACCAAAAAATTTGGCAAAGATAAAACGAGATTAGGTAAGGTCAAAGATCTAGGAGTCTATTTACTATAATAAATAGTGAACGCTCCATCTTGCAACATTACTGGACTATACGAACTCCAAATACTAAATTATCCCTTGGGCAGATCTATTTCTCCTCGGCCTGCGGCTTCGGAGAAACAAATTTGCCCTCGGGATAATTAAGTATTTGTCGTACTTATAATCCAGTATATTGCGCGATAGATTGTACACTATTTATATAATATAAGACCTACTGTAACACAAACTCATATTAATAAGTCAATGGCATGAAATAACCTGTTTATATTCCATGGACATACTATTCGCAGATAATGCAGATGATGTATGTATTTTTAACCTGAATGCAGTGAAGTGTATCACACTCTCTGGGGAAAGTCTTATAGCCAAATCACAACAGTAAAACTAACTACGAACCGACAAAATAAAATGTAACAAAATATTACATTTTGAATAATGGACACTGACCAGAAATATATAATATGAAAAATTGAGCAAAGAAAATGGGGTACCATCGGGATTCGAACCAGAGACCTCCTGGTTACTAGTCAGGCACTCTACCATCTGAGCTATAGTAAGCCCCGGATGGGGTCGTCCCTAATAACCCTTATAACTTACTATAGCTCAGATGGTAGAGCGCCTGACTAATAACACGAGGTCTCTGGTTCGAATCCCGATGGTACCCCATTTTCTTTGCTCAATTTTTCATAAAATATTACATTGTCGCAAAAGGCAAGCTAGTGGTCGGTTTGGAGTCGGTTTGACTGGTATGACTTGGTTTTGAGCCTTTACGAATATGTAGCACTGGTGTAACAAGTGTTAAAAATGTATCACGTTAATGCGTATAGTGGAAGTGCCATATATAAAAGCAAAGTTGATTATGATTTCGTTCTGGCAAACGGGGATATACACATACTTGCCAACTGTCCCTATTTAGTAGGGACAGTCCCTATTTTAGGGAAAAAGAAGGAGCATTTATCACCATTTACAACCCTTTGTCCCTATTTTTTGAAAAATCTGTGTACAGTAATCTATAGGAAATACAGAATTGTCCCTATTTTTAAAATTTGTATTCCCACTTTGTCCCTATATTTGGACTCAAAATGTTGGCAGGTATGTATACAGCGTTTATACTAGTTTCCATTTATTTGGTAAATAACTTGGTGTCTTGTACACATTTTCTTCAGAGTTTTATTTAACTTCTTATGTTTTATCATCCTCGCCAGAAACATTAATATTCAATGAGGAACTAAATATGTGGTTGTTTTCTAGTCACTCTTACTGGATGCCATATTAACATACTAGTGCATGTAATATGCTGGTTATGTCTCTGTAAATATTCAAGATTGTCTATATATTTAAGATTTGTAAATATTTCTATTCATTGTGTACAAGTGTGTGTGTACGTAGAATAAAGCAGTACTTCAACAGATTTTTTTGTTGTTGTCATTTTTTTTTTTTTGTAGGTTCGAGTATTCATGCAGTCCACTCCCATTATAGATGTGTACCGAACACAAAACAAGGCACTTCTTCCAGTCCCAATTCCAAACGTCTACACATGTGTTTGCATGTGTGTCTATGTATTCAGTATGCCAAAATTTTGTTGTAATGAGGAAATTGTCTTTGTCCTAAGCATCTCATAATGAGATTGGACTGTAATTATAGAACTCCTGGGTGGCGTTTCACAAAGTCATTTGTAAAAAAAAAAAGTTAGAATTACTTCACGATCAACTGGAACACGCTCTAGGGTGCTAAACTAATCATATTCTCAGTCATTGAGTTTCAATACCACCCTGACGTGCTTTGTATTTTTATAAGACATGAAGAAGAGTCTGAAAAATTTGTTCAATAATTAAAAGGAAATGTGGACGTGCATAATTTACATGTAAATTGATGTAATTTCAAATATAGGTTTGTGACTTCAAACAAAAGTAAAATGCTCGTCAATCCCTGCATGACCAATTATACCAAGGTGCTTAGGACCTAATTTATTGGAAATCGTGTTATGCTGAAAGCTGGTGTATAGTTTCGGGAGAAAGAACAATTAATTTGGATTTACATTTAGATAAATTATTAAAGATTGAATCCAATAACAATAATATACCAAATTATAGTACTTGAAATCTCGTTTTAGTGTCTATATTTCATAATATAAGTATAAGACAGGGACCCGACTCATGTTAGCATTCACGTGGAAATCCAATGGGGATTCTTTTGTATGGGTGTTACACACGGATCTTTTGCACTAATTCATGTCGTAACCTCCGGCGTTCGAACCTCCCAGCAGAGGTCTAAAACGGGAGTTAAATTACGCTTCATTCAAACAATTTCAATGAAATTCATCGGAAATCATTAAAGGAATGTCACAAGATCTCTCACACATATCTTTTAGTGCAATGTGGACAACATGAGAATACATTTGATCGGTTTTGTGCCGATTCCTTTTTTGTTACCAAAACTATACACCAGGTTGAACACATTAATTAATTTCAATCTCGGGGGATGAACCTATTACTAAATGGGGCATCTGATCTCGTCAATCAAACAACAATACATGTACAATGGAAACTTGATAAAAGGTTCTGATAGAACAAAATACCTGATAATTATAACAACCCATTTCGGCAGTCAAAATTTTATGAATTTGTTTTGTTTCGTATATTATGATGAAACGAGATACCTGATATAACATGCAAAATTTTCAGGTCCCGAAAAACCTTGTTATACAGAGTTTTCACTGTATGTTTTATAGTTGGGTTGAACTGGTTTTTAAGTACAGTCCACTATGGTTATTATAAGGCCCTTGATGACAAGCAGATTTCCTTGCAAAACAAAAATCGTTTTCCGGGAAAAAAAAACAGGTTTTCATACATCGAGACAGAATTGCCCTTTTCTACCAAAAATCCTGTATTCATGTTCGTTGTAATTGGATTGGACTGCACTGACATTACTAACAGTGTAATAACAGGGCCCTGTTGCATAAAAACTTAACACTATTGGTAAATTTCCAATTAACACCAACTTCAATGGAAAATTTGTCTTGTTTAGCAAAGATACCATGTCAAGTCAAACCAGTGAAACCGACCCCTATAGCTTGCAATTCATGGTAATATAATATTTTGTTCTTTTTGGGGTCGGTTTCACTTTTCTGAGTCGGCTGTTAGTTACTATTGATGGCTAAATTACGGGACTCGGATCAAGCTGGAACATAGAAAGGCAAAATTTGTTTTTTAATATTTTTATTTATAAATATTTTGCCGAATGCTATTCACAAGAGCAGCATACAAACTTGTTTTGTTGTTATATTAAAAACAGAAAGATTAATAATACAATGTTTCTATTCTACACACATTTCTGAAATATGTTCCTTCTTATTTGTAAGCAAAACAGTATTTCAGCTTCCTAAATTTAAGAAAGATTTTTTTATTTTTTATTTCTGTTCGAAATTAACCATGTAGCACCTAAATATACCAACATTTGTCATGTTCTGAAACCCTCTTGAGTTTCACAGAAAAACTAAACTTGTCTATAATACAAATGTAGACAGGGAAGCAGTGAACATGATTTTAAATTCAAGTGTACAACAAAAAAATAAATAATTGCATAATACGAGGTTTAAAAAGTAAAAGTAGCATAAATGACATAAATAAATGAGATAAAACAAAACATTAAATGTACAATTCATATTAGTAACACAGAGTACTAACTACATTATAACAAAAACTTTCGTTATTAACTTGGGGCTGTTTAATGGGTATGCTGTTTTGTTTCATAGTATTTTTAAACTAAGAGACATTGTACCCAATAGTGGAATTTATTGACAAAAAAAAAATGTTATATCATACATTCAGCATTCAGAAACATTCAAAAATGGAAGATCAACAGCTTGCATTCTTAACCAATAGTCAATATCGTGCAAATCTTCAATCCTGATCTACTCCTTCTTCAACTAAATTTCACTAATCTCTCTTTTATTTCCTTTTTATTTTTTATTACAGCCACATTTCTCTCTCCAACCTATGTTTGTTCAGTGACATTGGGATAAATTTCTAAAGAACATCTACATTATAAGATTGTTAGTAATAATATTATTTACGAAATAAGAGTTAAAATTGAATATTCAAACCACCTTTCAGAGAATCAAATGCAAATATAATTGTATGATGTACTAGTCCCTATACTGCAAGTAATCAAAACATTTATGTATGTGAGAGAGTAGAGTAACAGCATGAAACATACTCTACTTACATTCATATTCTAAGGCCCTTTATTGGTATTTTTATTTAAAGAAGAAAAAGATGTGCAGTTTCCTCAAATATTTTGGAAATATTCACTGAGATACCTACTGCACATACCCTGTGCATAGTCGTCATAAACGACAAACATTTTTTATTTTAACAGTTTTTTAAATCCATTGAGCAGAAAGGCTATTGTATATATTTGTTTTAGCGATTTGGGAATTTTATACATGTACCAAAGAAAAATCATTCTGCATTACCTTATCAAGTTATCATTCCCTTTATTTGACATTAAACATGTGCAAAATTTTGTAATGTAAAAGGTCCTCAATTGAAAATCTCCAAAAAAATATATTTCCTTTTTCTATACTCATCTCTTTCTATCTTTAAAATAAATTGCATACACTGGTTAGTATAAATGAACATCTAATCTCTATTCATTCTATGTACATCTTATTACATAATCGTATTCTGAAAAACTACATACACAAGTCTGAAATGAATGATACATATTCAGACAACTATTTCGGTACAATAACATTCAGAACAAAGGCTTGGTCCATTGTTTTACTTGGGATATTCCTATATAGGTGCTGTCATGTAACACAGAAAGAATGGGTTAATAGATATTGTACCTACTTATTGCTCCAAAAGTTGATCAAGTGTTTTATTTCATTTCTAATTTTCGAATTGCTTGTGTTCATTTTCCTATTTTTTTTTAAGGAGTGCTATTGGTGAGATGAATTCCATTGTACTACCTACATGTACCTTGTTCTATGCAAGTTCTCTCTTCAATATAATCCCTGTGTTGGAGTATCTACATATATATGTGCAACCCCAGGGCCATTGATACAATTTAATAATGCTGTTCAACTCCTCATCGTGATTCTCTGTTGTAACCCACTTGCCCAAATTCCACAAAGGGAGATTATATTTTAACCACAGCCTCTCATTGAGATCTTCACAGTAATAAGTGTCAGTTGCTTGGGGTCTATGTTGATACTGTGCTCCTGAACATCTACAGTCAACCTTGCCAAAGACAAATCGTTTGGGGACTGAAGAAAAAGCTAATAAAGGGTTAAAAACAATAGAATATAAAGAGGAGATAACTTACAAAGGCCTTTGATTATTTGAGTTAGGCAAGGTTGACTGTTTTATGTGTATGCTGCTTGGAGGCTACGTTCTTTCTATGCTCAAGGGCCCCGTAACACAAAGGCTTGCGATCAATTGCAAAGTTGAATGAAATCTTCTCATTGGTTGCTGGTCGGTCTTTAGAACAAAGGATGCACGCAACAAAAAACTTGATTGGCCATCATAGTTAGCGCTTGCTTGCAAACCTTTGTGTTACGAAGTCCTGGAGGTCTGTTGGGCCGAATCCTCAAAGATGGTTTTTCAAACCATGGACTAAAACCATGAATCATGTAAATTTTGTGTAATAATTACGTTAATTCGGCGCGGACACTGAGAAAGGTCCAATAGGAATGCACATTTTTGTCACAGCATGCTCAAGTTACACCTTAATGAGCCCACAGTTTTGAATTAATGAGTCCACTGTTGAATCAATGGTTTATTTTAAATCGATTTAAATAAACAGCAGACTTAACCATAGCAACATGCGTAAATTTAGCGCCCTGTGACAAAAGCGCACATCTATATTGGACCTTTCTCAATGTGCAAGCTGAATTAAGCGTAATTATCACACCAAATTTACATAATCCATGTTTTCAGTTCGTGTTTTGAAACCACCTTTGAGAATCAGGCCATTGCGAATGTTGTCTGGACATAAGGCTATGAGCTTCTGGAGATCGGTTGCTGGCTCACTTCTTCTTACCCTTAGTGGGTAGTGTCTGGGAAGCATGGAGAGCCGCATCTTCAGCAGCTGCTTGTTTCTTCTGATTGAACAGGTTGATTTCCTCGCTTAGAAGACGACGCTGTTCATCTAACTTCTTTTTCTCATCAGCATACTCTTTCTTCACCTTGTCAAATCGTTCATGGAGCTGGCAATAACAAAATCAGGTTTTAAAGAGAGTTACAATTTGCTCTAGACTTCAAGGTGTAATAATGCCATTAACCCTTTAGCACCTAGAGACTGCATGAAAAGTGTCAGCTTACTCCCTAACAGAAAGGGTTTTGCTGTTTTTGAGAGTTTAAGGACTCAAGGTCAGGCTCCTGTGGAATAGTGGCTTAACACATCACAAATCACAATCATATGTAAATGGAATCAATTTATCCTACCCAACATATGGTACTTTAGAATCTTTGTGCCAAAATATAATTATGTGATGTGACCGCTCTAAAACCAGAAATTTTCCAGATAAAATTTCAAGCCCCAATATGCAAAATTGTATGTCAATCACTACAATAACTTTTTGCATTTTGTGAAAGTTTCTGGTTCAACAGAATTCATGCAATATTACATGCATTACTGACCAGTATACTCTTCTGAATATTTCAAACCTCCATAACCGTGTCAAGAACTATAAATAAAATAAGCTATTTCTAAGAGCAGAATGCATTGAACCTACCTCTTTCTCCATTGTCTTGAGTTGGGCTTCTTTGACCTTGACACGTTCTACAAAGACTTGTCTCATCTTATCTTCCTTGACTTGAAGTGACTTGACATGTTCCTCTCTCTTCAACTCGTATGTCTGCTGCAAGCTGATCGACAAAAGTTTACATTTATTTTTAATTTATATTCTTCATTAAAATTTGAAAGATTCAGTAGCATCACGTACTGTTTCTTTCAATTTCATTTGATATTTAACTGAGGGATAATTTCTCAAAGGTTTTGCACTGCATAATTAGAACCTTTAATAATATTTGTTTTTCCTATAACTCATTATTTCAACATTCTGAATATTAAGTAAACAAGAACTTAAATGTATAAGACTCTTTGTTTTGATAAGTATTCATCATATTGTATAACTACGGTCTACAGTACGAGTGGTTTTATATTCACAAATTTAGTGAGTCAGTCCTCACAGAAAATTTTGACCTCTATAAATCAGGCTATTTATAGTAATAAAAGCATGACAAAATTTGTTAAACTTAGCTCTCGCAAATTTACCCACATCACAAGAATTACTGTATGCAAAAATAATGGATGATGCAATATATTTTATTCTTATATACCTTCATAATATTTCAACTATAAAATGAAGTGTGTGATTTTAATGTCTGTAGAATCTAAATACAGTAAAATATCTGCATTTAGAAATTTTAGCTCACATGATATGTATCAATACATATTTATGTCACCACTTCCAACCTACATTACAACTAACCTTATGAGATCTTTGTTTTAGCATTCATGCAAGGTTTCTACATACCTCATAGGTTTGTTATCAGCAGCTGTATCAACGAATCCCATCTCTTCCAGTTTACATCGTCTGTACAGCTCATAGTGACGTGTGTGTGTTTGCTCAATCAAATCCTCCATGTTAGTTCGGATCAACATCTCACGAAGCTTTACAAAGTCACAATGGTTCTCGTTCTCAACTGTGAACAAAGATACAAATATTTCATTAGAAATCATTTGATGATAACAAGTTACGTAGAAGTGTCATTGTCTAGATGTGTTGGCTCAGTGGATAAAGCATCTGCCTTATAATTGGGAGGTTGTGGATTTGATCCCCGAAAGATGTTTAAAAAATGGTAGTTGCTGCTACACTATTTGGTGATCAACAAGAAGGATAAATCAACGTCCATCTGGTGCTGCCAAGCGGCTGCCGGGCCGACGAAAAAAGGGGCAAAAATAATTTCTGTTCACCTTTTTTTCGGACAATAAAATTTGGGGCATTGGAGCGTTGGAGCATTTAGTTCCACATGACTGGGGATGCAAAGGTTGAGAGGTCGATCCCTGGCAACAGCACTAATGTCCTTAGTCAAAACATCTCATCTACATGCTGCAATGCACCCATGTATTAAAACAGGCACCGGGAAGGATTCTTCATTTTGTGAACCTGTAAAATGGTTGACTGGGATTGAATTAAAGCGCTCTAATTTGTTACCTAATTAGATAAAGCACTGTAGGGTAAACCCAAATTATTAGTACTTTAACTCAAAATAATTAAACCATAACTAACATTCTATCATCATCACTTATAAATAGATTTGTAATGTGCATGTGTATGAAATTCTCTATGAAGTGCAACAATATTATCATCCCAGTCATTGGATTCAATTCCAGGCAGCCATTTTACAGGTGCACTTATTAAACCATCCTACAAGGTACCCACTAAACACATGGGAGAGCTGTTTCATACATGTAGATAAAACGTCTTGCTCAAGGACTTAAGTGCTAGTACCAGGAAACGTCACCAACTACATTTGCATCCAAGAAAAGTATGGAGGGAAACCATAAAAGAAGATATCAAAACATCTGGTTTGACTCAGCTGGATCCAATAGACAGGGAAGTTTGGAGAGCAGCCATTGAGGAAATAAACTCTACAACCCCACAAAGTGGCACTGATGAACTCTAAACGCTGATGCTGCCATGACTCTTGCCTTTACTAAAGTGTCTATATCACTGGCAGAGACATTAATGTAAGTTGTGGAGATGTCACTGCACCATCTTAAAGGCAGGCTCACACTATGCGACTTGCTGCGGTGCGATTTTTTTAAACAAATGGTAGTTTGCATTTAATGCAACATTTGAAACATGCAAAGTTCTCTTATGACATGTAAAAATTGTAAAGAAATAATTTTATCAAAATTTTGTTCCAATGCGAGTCTTCTATTAGGAGTAAAGGTCAAAATACCTTAAAATCGCAAGATCGCAGTGACGTCATTGCGATTTGGAAACAATTAGATTTTATACAGAGAAGGGGGTTTGCAATCGCCTTGAAATTCAATTTTAATATTCATATGAATCCCCTTAACTTTGTACATTATGAATTTCCTTGTTTGAATGTTTGTATCAAATGATATTAAAGTTTTCCTGAAAAATCGCACCGCAGCAAGTCGCATAGTGTGAGCCCGCCTTAACTCTTCAAGTGCCACCCCGGCCCAACCCCTCTGCCACAGTCAATACTTCCTCATAACTTTTTTTTTAAAGAACTTTCAACAACAATGTTGTACTTAAAATATGTGGCATTCTGGCATTTGTCTCTAAAGTCACACCAAATTCTGTTTTTAAAAATAAGAGGGCAATTATCTAAAATTGTGATTGTTCCATCAGGGCATGAATTTGTTTTTTATTGTTTGTGATTGTTTGTGCACTAGGTCCTATCAAAATGTTGACAAACACATCAAATTACTAAAACAAGTTTAATGTAAACTGTGTAAAGAGATATTTGGCCAATTAAAAGCCGGATTTGCCCGCCGCAGAATAAAGCGGATTAATCTGTGAGTGTGCAGTGCCCAGAACAATAGAATGGGCGTAATCAATCAACGTTATTCCGAAAGTGCGCAATCATGCAATCGAAGCAGGGTAGGGTAGGAAACAAAGCATGGATTAAGCAGTCAATAGTAGGCTAGCAAGCATGAGTATGGCACCGATCAGTAGGCTACGTATCATGCATCCGGCACGTAAAGAGTTAAGCAGTCTCTTTTGTCTGTAGTAGGTATCAGAGACACCTTAAGTGGCAGAAAAATGTATTCTTCACAACATCATCACAAGGGAAATGAACATAGCAGACACTGGGGACTGGAAAATCTTTAAAAATTCATCTTTGAATGTCCTGCCCTCTCAGGAAATTCAGCAAGTCTCCAGGAGATACGACCAACAGATACTGCAGTCACCATCTAGTTTCCAACTAGTCTCCGGGCCAGTGAGATAAGCCCTTAACCCTCACATTACCATGGTCGCCTTTTTGGCACCATAGAACACTGGTGACAAGGGAAACTGATTTTACTGCTGTTTTGCAAGAGAGCGCCCTCTCTAGTTGAGTTATATACCGTTGGAAAGCTGGAAACGGTAGTTTTTGCGAAGATGCAAACACTAGGGGTATTGCTTGGTTATCTTTTTGAAAATTTGAAATGAGAGAATCCATTTTGGGGGAAAAAGTGCCTGGCAACAAGAGGGTTAATCAAGCTTGAAATAAGAAAACTTGATATATTTTATCTTAACCACAATGAAATTGAACTGACATACCTTGCACAATACCCCATGGATACTGCCTTGCTCTGACCATCTTGTTACCCATCTTGACTTCCTCTGTGCTTCCTACTACAGCAAATGGTAGATGGCCCTGTAGCACAAGTATGGTACACAATCATCAATTCAAGAATTAAATATATTATTGGGCTTTCATAAGTCAAGCTTATTCAGTCCATTTTTGTGGATAGCCCTGCAACACAAGTTTTACAAACATCAATTCAAGAATCACATATTAAATTGAGTTTTTGTATTTGAAGCTTATACACTTCATTCTCATTATAACAATGGATACAAGATTTGTTTTAACAATTTGAAGGTGTTTTCCCAGTCCAAATTTCAAACAAGTGCAAAGCTACTAGTACATGTACATGCAAGTGTTAAGACTTAATGGCCTGTATTCTCAAAAGCCACCAACCTTAAGCCTAGCTTAAATCTGTGGTTTATCTATGGCCCACTAATAGGGAATCAATTTGTCTCTGTTGCATGTTCCTATCACCTTCACTGAATTCTGGAATCGTGTTTTCATTGTAAGGGAACTTTTGTACTTATCCTTCCCAAGCAGTTTTTAATAGTTTCACTCCCCAAAATCATGATGAATTGAACATCTACTTTTCGGGATTGAATCCCATTTAGCAAGCCATAGTTAAACCACAGATTTAAGCTGGGCTTAAAGTTAGGCGGCTTTTGAGAATACGGGCCTATGATATCAAGGTAATGGGCTTGGTCCTAAGCACCTCATTGTAATAGGAGTTGAATGTATTCTACTTATCAACCCTGGCTTCTTACTCCACTTCAGTATATTTTATATAACACATATGTCTGATTTTATTGTTGCATGTCAGTAGTCTATGTGTGCATTGTTTGACTTTCCTTGTAAATGCTATAAATACTGTTGTTGATTATGCAGAAAACTAATTCAAACTAATTCAACAATAGAGTAAAATATTGGTAAGGAATATATATGGTTTCACTTCATCATTCATCATGATGACTGCAACTTTTCCACCAAATAGAGGAACCATCTAGATCTCTATACTAGACCTTACAGTACAAAATGTCCAATTCAATGCACAATTTCAATGAAATCCCTATTCAACTCTTCCCCATTAGAGTAGGATCACACAACTACTGTTCTATTCAAGATAAAGCATAAAGGCCCCGTTCCCACATGAGGAGTTCTGCCTCCTCAAGAAATGCCTTCTATAGATAAGAAAGTTAGCACAGTGATGCAATGTTTTCTTGTCTATGGTTTAGATGCTATACGCACCTCTTAGTGCATTGTTGTATGCAGTTAATCACGCACTGCAAGTTCACTATGCGTACTTTCTAACCTAGAGGAGGCATTTTTGAAGAGGGAAATTTCCTCAAGTGGGAATGCCTCTTCAGCTCCTATCTATGATAATCAAACAGTAAATCTTACATTCATTGTTGAGTTGAGGTCCGCTACGGTTTCATCATCAGTAGGGAACTGGTAGATTTGAACTCCATTGCTCACAAGCTCACTCATAATCTGAGATAGACAAAATAGTGAAATCAAGTTACAAAGATAATTCAATCAAGAAAACACTTAGCATGGTAACATTGCACAGCAAATCGAAATGCAGTATTTTATAAAGTTACCATTCATGGCAGAAATATTATAAAAGTAGCTCTTTATGCAACAGGGTCCAGGAGGGTGTTTCACAAAGAGTTAAGTACACTTAAAAATCGCACTTAAATCATTAGTTTCGTGCGTTATGTTACGCATCACCTCATTGGACTGACCATGGTCGTGGGATGCGCGCCATTGATAAGTCTATCAATCGAATTGCGCTTTATAAAACAAGATGCACATAGAAGTTAAGTGCGACTTAAAATCTACTTACCTCTTTGTGAAACACCCCCCTGGTGTATTTCCAACTCTTGTCAAAACAAAAAATTATGATAACTTATTTGCACATTGATTTGCCCGTTTGCTTGACGATGAACGGGTGCTTTTTGCCAGTGAGAGGAGTAAGTTGAAGGGTGCTTACAGGCCTTTTGAAGGCTAGAGGGCTAACAATTAAAGCTCATCATTTTATAAACATATATGACAATGTGATATGTAACTAAGGTTCACCAACATTAATACTCCAGTGACAATTGTAGTGTTGCATTTAGTCCAGGGCTGAAATTAAAGGGGAAGTTCAACTGGAATTTTATTGGTTTTAAGAAGTGCATAAAATAAAAGAAAGATATTAATGAAAGTTTGAAGAAAATCGACCCAATAATAGCGAAGTTATGAATATTTAAAGTTTTGATTCTGTGACGTCACGTGCGAGCAGCTCTTCCATGTGTTTCCAATTTGTCTTTTTTCATGGTTCTTGATAAAGGAATGGGTCAATTTTATAGAAGCATGTATATTAACATATGTTTGATGATGTATCGACCGCACAGGTGAAATAATTAATTTCTTCTGAAAAAATGACACTTTATGGAAATTACACTACATAACACATAGTAGAACTGCTCGCATGTGACGTCACAAAATAAAAATTTTAAATATTCATAACTTCATTATATTTTGGTCAATTTTCTCCAAACCTTCACTCATATTTTTCTGCATTTTTTAAAACCTTTAAGAGTCATTTCATCAGTATAAGGGATTGACGTTGGAGCACATGTCTCAGAACAATTGTCATAAAACCTTGACTAACCTTGATCTTGAACCTGTGAAGCTCGCTCTTTGAGACGGTATCCGCCTTAGCGATGACTGGGATGATATGGACCTTACTATCCAGTTTCTTCATGGTGACAAGGTCTAGAGACTTGAGGGAATGGCCGGTAGGAGCAATGAAGTACAGGCACGCATGGATACGCGTATCATGGTACATATGAAACGCTCTCTTGATCTTTAGCTCTTCTTGGAGGTAGTTCTCAAACTGACTATCGATGTACTCCACGATAGACTTGTAACTGATGGGATTAAAGGAAGGGACAAAGGTTATTTAGGTATGATCTTAGGTAGTTCTCAAATGTACATGTATCTACGTACTTCATGGTAGACTTGGGACTTGGGAATTGAAGGATAGGACAAAGATTATCTGCTATTAGTCTGTTCTTGGGTAGTTCTCGAACTGATTATTGATGTACTCCATGATAGACTTGTAACTGTGGGAATTAAACTTAGGGAGGGACATAGGTTATTCAAGTATGTTCTTAGATGGTTCCCAAATTGACTATCGATGAGCTCTACGATAGACTCTAAAGTGGGGGATTTGAAAGACAGGACAGGACAAAGGTTATTTGCAATTTAAGGTCTGTTCATTAGTGGTTCTCAAACAGACTCTCGATGTACTCAATGATAGACTTGTGAGGGGATTAAAGGAAAATACAAAGATTATTTAGGTATGTTCTTTATTACCGGTAGGTAGTTCTCATACTGACTCTCGATGTACTCAATGATAGACTTGTAAACTGGGGGCTTGAAGGAAAAGACAAAAATTATTTCTGAAGTCTTTTTTTTAAGGTTCTTTTTGAAAAAGTTCTATTATTTTTCTTTGCCCAAAAGGCCAAAATACCTGTGGTTGTCTTTCTGTCCAGATGACCCCTAATACCTACAGATATTGAAATATAGAGAAACACCCCACTTGTCCATAGACGTATTACTAAGCCATGTAATAACAAGTGGATTAGTAAATTACGTGATGCGTAATATATGTCCCCGCCGATAATGTAAAATTCCCATTATATCACGATCAGTGCTATCACATAAGGCAAACAGAATCGAAATCGGGTAAATAATGGCGAAGAAGTAGCATTTTGTAGCCAATGTACAATATAGGTCAAAGTCAAGGTCAAAGGTCAAAGGGGTCAAAAGTCAAAGGGGTCAAAAGTCAAAATTCTGTGAAGAAGTTTTGTAGTCCTCACCTAGAGCTATCACATAAAGCAAACGGAATCGAAATCGGATCGGATGAAAAATGGCGAAGGAGTAGCATTTTGTAGCCAATTAAACAATATAGGTCAAAAATCAAGGTCAAAGGTCAATTCTGTGAAGAAGTTTTGTAGTCCTCACCTAGTGATATCACATAAGCAAACGGAATCGAAATCGATGAACATGGCGAAGGAGTAGCATTTTGTAGCAAATTAACAATATAGGTCAAAAATCAAGGTCAAAGGTCAAAGGTCAAAATTCTGTGAAGAAGTATTGTAGCCATCAAATAGTGCTATCACATAAGCAAGCGAATTGAAATCAGATGAAAAATGGTGAAGGAGTAGCATTATGTAGCCAATTAACAATAAAGGTCGAAAATCAAGGTCAAAGGTCAAAGGGGTCAAAAGTCAAAATTCTGTGAAGAAGTTTTGTAGTCCTCACCTAGTGCTATCACATAAAGCACAGAATCGAAATCGAATGAAAAATGGCGAAGGAGTAGCATTTTGTAGCCAATTAACAATATAGGTCAAAGGTCAAAATTCTGTGAAGAAGTTTTGTAGCTATTACCTAGTGCTATCACATAAAGCAAGCGGAATTGAAATCGGATGAAATTGGTGAAGGAGTAGCATTTTGTAGCCAATGTACAATATAAGTAAAATTGAAGGTCAAAGGT
>CALNVZ010003428.1:10287431-10323806 GCA_940671915.1 Paracentrotus lividus | reverse complement strand
AAACAAGAGAGAGAGTCAAAAGTCAAAAATCTGTGAAGAAGTTTTGTAGTCCTCACCTAGAGCTATCACATAAAGCAACGGAATCGAAATCGGATGAAAAATGGCGAAGGAGTAGCATTTTGTAGCCAATTAACAAATATAGGTCAAAAATCAAGGTCAAAGGTCAAAATTCTGTGAAGAAGTTTTGTAGTCCCACCTAGTGCTATCACATAAGCAAACGGAATCGAAATCGGATGAACATGGCGAAGGAGTAGCATTTTGTAGCCAATTAACAATATAGGTCAAAAATCAAGGTCAAAGGTCAAAGGTCAAAATTCTGTGAAAAGTATTGTAGCCATCAAATAGTGCTATCACATAAGCAAGCGGAATGAAATCAGATGAAAAATGGTGAAGGAGTAGCATTATGTAGCCAATTAACAATAAAGGTCGAAAATCAAGGTCAAAGGTCAAAGGGGTCAAAAGTCAAATTCTGTGAAGAAGTTTTGTAGTCCTCCACTAGTGCTATCACATAAGCAAAACAGATCGAAATCGGATGAAAAATGGCGAAGGAGTAGCATTTTGTAGCCAATCAATATAGGTCAAAGGTCAAAATTCTGTGAAGAAGTTTGTAGCTATAACCTAGTGCTATCACATAAAGCAAGCGGAATTGAAATCGGATGAAATTGGTGAAGGAGTAGCATTTTGTAGCCAATGTACAATAAGTAAATTGAAGGTCAAAGGTCAAAGGGTCAAATTCAAATTCTGTGACAAAGATTTGTAGTCCTCACCTAGTGTTTCACATAAAGCAAACGGAATCGAAATCGGATGAAATGGCGAAGGGAGTAGCATTTTGTAGCCAATTAACAATATAGGTAAAATAAAAGTCAAAAGGTCAAAGTCAAAATTCGGTGAAGAAATTTTGTAGCCATCACCTAGGTGCTATCACATAAAGCAAACGGAATCGAAGAAAAATGGTGAAGGTAGTAGCATTTTGTAGCCAATGTACAATAGAAGTATAAATCAAGGGTCAAAGGTCAAAGGGGTCAAAGTCAAAATCCGTGAAGAAGTTTTGTAGCCCTCACCTAGTCGATATCATATAAAGCAAACGGTTTCGAAATCGGATGAAAAATGGCGAAAGGAGTTGAGCATTTTGTAGCCAATTAACAATATAGGTCAAAAATGAAGGTCAAAGGTCAAAGGGGTCAAAAGTCAAATTCCGTGAACAAGTTTAGTAGCCCTCACCTAGTGCTATCATATAAGCAAACAGAATCGAAATGGGATGAAAAATGGCGAAGGAGTAGCATTTTGTAGCTAATTAACAATATAGGTCAAAAATCAGGGTCAAGGTCAAAGGTCAAAATTCTGTGAAGAAGTTTGGTAGCCATCACCTAGTGCTATCATATAAAGCAAACGGAATCGAAATTGGATGAAAAATGGCGAAAAAGTAGCAAATTGAAGATTTTGATCACATACGGACGCACGGACGGACGGATGGACGGATGGACGGACGGACGGACACACACACATACACACGTACGGAGCCCGTTTCATAGTCCCCTGCTCGAACTCGTTCGGCGGGGACAATAACTAGCAAACGTTAATCATTTAACCCTAACTAGGCCGGGGTATTTTGGGAGTTGATATGGCCCCCAGGCCCCCCCCCTCAAGATCTCGGCCGTCGACCGCGCGATCGCGCCGAAAATTGGCATGCATGTCGCCCGTGACCTAATCTACATAATTGTATAGTTATTTTTTCATGAAAATTGTGTTTTAATTAATTATGCTAATTTATGCATAATTAATATTGGAAATCGTACTTTTTGCTCTAACTTCCTAAATACAGCTCCAAATGTGCTCATTTTTGGTGTGAATATTCTTTATAGCCTTCCTATCAATTGTACTTGGAAAAAATTCCGGTATCACAACTAATTTTCTTATGTATTTTATTGTTTTTTAAATTTCTTATGTATTTCTTTGTTTTTTCGACCTTTTTATTTTCATTGTTTTTTTTATGAAATTTGTTGGGAACAATTCAACAATCATAAAAACCATATAATCAAGTAATTTGAATCAGTAAAAGCAAAAATAATCACTCATTTATGAATTTTAGCTGAAAACACATTTTGTATTGACTTTGTACATGAAATCACGTTTTTGAGCAATTTTGGGTCTGACGCACGTGTACAAAATTATGCGTAACTCGCGAACTAGGTACCCGAACGTCGCAAATTTGGTCTCAAAAGATGCGGGAGACTTGGAAGAAAAAAGTCATGCCACATCGCGGCGAGAGCTTTTCGCGTTGCGAACATATTGGGCGAAACGTCAAGGGGGGGCCTGGGAGGCCCCCCCCCCCCCCCCGGGCCTAGTTAGGGTTAAAACATTTTATTATCCGGTGTGATATAAATGTTTAAACATCTATTCACCTTTCATCTTTGTTGATTTGGTCCCCAAATCCAACTGTATTGACGATGGTCAGCTTCAGTCTTACATTAGACTCTTGTAGCTCTGATAAACAAGAAAAAAAAATCCAATTAAATGAATTCGATAGAAATATAATAAGTTCAGATAATATGAAGGATCATCAACGTATACAGTACTGATATCAGATCGATGAAAAAACCGTTCTTCAATATACAATATATCATTAATAAATTGAAAATTGTCTGTTGCATATATACATTGTCTTTATTCATTAATATAAATGTTAATTTATCAGTGATCAAGTATCATAAAAAACATAAGTTACTTTCTGCATGCTTGTAGATTAGTGCCGGTATACATAAAATGGCATATGGTTCTAACAAAAGGCATCAGAATATAAAAGTTTAGGGAAAGGGACAATCCCTAAAAACTTCTGGGGAGTAGTCTAGTTCACTACTGCCAAAAACATCACATCTGCTATCACATAAGGAAACTAATATCCAGTTCCAATATTTAGGACTTTAGGAAACAGGAATTTAAAGATAAATAACTAGTGGGAAAAAAGTTAGACATGAACTTCCTGCATTCATGCATGCGTCCAATTAGAATTGAACCTAGACAATTCTCTCCACGTCAACTTTTCAAAGTCATAAATCAATTGAGAATATATTTTACCCTCAACCAAACCTTTCAAACATATACCAATACCTTATAACAAAATCTTACTATACAGTCTGTGTCAAAAAAAATGGTACAGTCGGGGAAAAAAATCATTTAGGTGTGAAATCTTTTCATATAATGTGTGTTTGTGGTACCAAATTATAGCCAAAAGATTTTTCTTGCTGATGCGCTTTGTCCTGTATAATTTGCTTTTGTAAAACAAAGTTATGCTAAGTTTTGTGCGACGAGGAAAATCGAAATTACGCACTTCTATTGTTCTGGAGCGCTGAATTCACGGTCATTATGCAAAATCGTACACAAAGGCATGGGACGGCGTGCGAAAAATGGATTTTCCTTGATTGTAGAAATTAGTCATATCTAAAAAATACTGCACCAAATGTGATGAAAAAAATTGCAGAAGAAAGAGTGATATTCCTGCTTTATGACATATAATAAACAATACCACGTTGATATTAACCTTCACACTATAAAAAAATGTTTTCAAACTGTACCATTTTATTTGACACAGACTGTATTTAGCACATACATGTACATGTAGACACAAATACAAATATTTAGAATCTTGACAGGGAAAAGTGCCTCATTATAACAAAATCCTGAATTTGTGTTTGAAATAATGGAAGTAAACTATATTACGCGAGACCCAAAATACTACTGTATCATCATCTTAATGTTGTTCATCTTACCATACGTGTTTGCCTTGAGTTCTACTCCTGGTAGTGTATGGGTAGCCTGTACATTCTCAAACTCTGTGTTGAACAAGGTGTCCATCAACGTGGACTTACCAAGTCCAGTCTCACCTAAACAAGAAAAAGCAAACAAAGATTCAACACATTACAATAACATTTGGTGGAATATTTTTTGAATGAAGGAATGTTTGTCCTCAAATACAAGTACTACTAATCTAATTGTCTCTGAAGAATTCATTCTCATACCTATACATGTATAATATCTTGCATAAAGGGATACTGGTGAAGTGGCCATGACTTTGAACAGCCATACATTGTAGGAACTAGTATTAGGGATGTCCACTAAAATTTTAAATTATTTTAAAGTTGTTTTTGCTAGGCTTATTTGATAGAGCATTTTGAAAGAAACATTTTGGTACTTGAATTATCACAATTGGATGTTCCGTTTCAAAGATATGACCCAAAGAGTGTCTCAGATTACCAATGAGCTGCTAGAACACTTTTACAAGTTTCAGACAAAGCCAGAAAATGCAATAAAGCTCAAGTTTATGGTTCTTTTGTCTTTGATTTATTAAACCAAATCATACCAAACATTTTCTATGTGTGTATCAACATGAAATGAGATTATAGTAAAACAATTGAGTAGATTATACAAAGATACAATTTATGGCAGTACAAAACTGATGGTTTGACATGTATGTTACCGTATGTGATCCAATATGACCACCGTGGAAAAATACTCCATAGGGCATGTTTCAATAGGAACACCCTAGACAATGGGCTATTTCATGGTGGTGTGGGTCAGAGCCGAGTGTTAGACAGGGTAGAGTAATTTTAAAACTTAAATGGCCAGTGGTAAACATTGTTCTTTGTTTTTCACCCCAATACATTTTTTGTTCAAAAATAGTGAAATTTTATAGATATCCACTTCTCCTTATCTGAATCTATTTCAATCATGAGAAATTCCAGTCATAACACACATCACACAGAAGCATCATTTTGAACACGGTGTAGTTTTTATTATTTCAATTTTTCCAACAGGAGAAGTTGATCTCCTGGTGAGGTATTTTCTAAGGAAGAAACTGACCAATTAGGAATAAAAATGATTGATATTTACCACTGGCCAAAAGACAATTTCGAAAGCTGTTTTTTATTGAAAATTTTGCTGTTTCTCTGCCTGTGTATTATTGAGTAGGCAGTGCATGGGTTATTGTTTGCATTGTAAATGCATGGGTGACTACATCCATACAGTGAAGTGGAAACCGTTCTAGTGGCTTTTTGCTTTTGTTTGGCCATCCCTACTAGTATGCAATGAAACCCCTGGTGTAGAGCTGGACACACTTTCTTTTGTTACTGGGGGAGGGGGTGATGAATAGATCATCTCCCTACTAACAAAAGAAATTAATGCATAATTTAAATTCATCTTTCATGATGATTTTCATTTAAATTTACCTCTATTACTTTTAACTTTTGACTTGTTAAATATTTCCTGTTAAGTCTATATCTCATGGTAATTACCAATTTTGGTAGAATCAGTTATTTTCCAATTTTTTTCTTTCTTCTTTTTTTATTCTTTTTTTTTTTTTTTGAAGTATTTATTGATTAACATGTACATGTTGTATCTAATTGATTTTTTTTTCTTTTCTTTGGGGCAGCATTTAATTAACAAAACACAAAAAAAAATCACAAAATTTTGACCCCTGGATTTTGTTATCATTCATCATTTTTTTCCTTCTAAGTTGAACTTGTGCTTCTTTGATATTTGTACAATTCTACTTTGTAAGCAAACTTACTTGGATGTCATTATTTTTCTTTCCATTAATGAATTATCTTTCCTCAACAAGATACAACTAGGCTGTAACAATAATAAATTGTTCAATTCACATTTTTATTGCTCACAATTAAAAACAATGACCATCAGAATCTATGCTTTACATACTGTACATGTACATCTTATATCTGTCAATAAATTTATGACCATTGTAAACTTAAAGCGAAAGGATTGGTGTTAACCACAGCTGTGTTCGGTATCTAATGATGATTAGCTTTCCATAGAAGGTGATAATCTCAATCAAGCTCAATGGGATTGTATCGCGGTCGAAACCTGATACTTTTCACTCTGTCTCGTTAATACTCTCCCCCATTCAAATGTGAATGATGCCTGAGCACACTATAAGTTTTGTTTTTAACCATTGGGCAAATGCATATTTCAGTTTACTTACATAGACTCTACTTGACTTTCTCTTGTTAGTGGGTGCGGGGGAATGGTCTATTCATCATCCCCCACTAACAGAAGAAAGTGTGTACAGATCGATACCAGTGCATACACAAATTTAAAGTAATTGAGTAGACCACCATTACAGTCCATGGGCAGCGTGAGCTATAATAAGCCAAGAGTGCGAAATTTATACAACTATTTCAGTCCTCTATCTGCACTTTGCGGAGCTGTGCGGAGCTGTGCGGGCTAAAACTGAGATTTTGCAACTCTTGTAGATTTTGATTTTGTCAACGGAATTTCCTGATTCTTACATATTTAGAAAGAAGAAATTCTAAACCTACCTACCATGCACATTTTATGGTATTTTATCATATCTGAATATTGTAAAAGTATTGGTGAAAGATTTGGAACAAAAACCTATATTCAGTTCGGTATAAGTGACAAGAAAAGTAGTTATTTTTGCATGATTCCAAAAGAAAATTACATATTTGGAAAGAATGAAATCTTAGCTTCAAAACGTAGTAACTTTTAATATCCTTTACTTTTTATACCAGTCAGGAGCTAGCAAAATATAAAGCAAGTCCAAAATACAGAAAATGCGGCTTTCTGATTGGCTGCTTGAATCAAGGATTGATGCGAGCGGGGATTTTGAAACACGTGGGAGCCGTTACCTGACCGCTCAGTGACCTTTGGTGCGTGGTGAGATTCGCATCAGCCAATCAAATCACACTCAAAATCAGACCAGCCAATCAGATCGCAGTTATTGAAGCAATTTTGTATTTGCTGCACATTTAGCTAGCTCCTGCCTGGTATAAATCTTGAAATACCATGTTTGGTGTATTTTTGGAAAGCTGAAGAGTTGCTGAAGATTATGAACCTATTTTCTCGTCGAATCATTGAAAATAAAGCGTATTTGGGGCTAGTTATTCAAAAAATTCCCAAACGGATTTTAACGCAAAATATATCCAACAATTTCTACTATTTTGAAAGACATATTTTCTTTCTTATTATTAAGGGATATATATTTTGATAGTATGATATATTAATATCGAAAATTTCATGTCAAATAGTCATTTCTATGCAGAATTATAACCGCACAAAGACAGGGGTACAAGCTGCTCATTACGTATTCAAACACACAAACTCATGAATACGAGTTGTATAAAAACGAGCGATTTCAAAAGCGCTGCCGGTGGACTGATTAATTCTGGGGTTGCCCTAACTTTTTTTCAAGCGGTCAGCCTGGCCAAATACATGTACACGTAACTTTAAGTTTAAGCATGCCTGCATGGTTTCATGTTGAAAATTGAATCATCTGGTTGCCCACATGCTGTGTCAACTCATTTCAAGGTGTATTATAAATTATATCTTAGCTTTAATTCTAAATTTACAAGACCTTGTGGGCAATGATGTTACATTTTATAGTGTCCTGCAGAATTTTTAGTGGCCATTGACAATGGTAATATTTGAGCCTATTTATTTGTTACTTTGAAAGGCACTCTTTTTTTTTTTTTCTTTTTTTTTTGGGGGGGGGGTGCCAAGTGTTTCTAACACATGCCAATAATAAAGGCCTACATTATATACTCTGACTAAGAATATAACAATTATTATATTTTAATTCATGCCTCCTAACTGCTCTAAAAATGCACCAGCTACTGGTTACCAGAAATCTGAGCCCATGCACTCTTTTCAATTCAGGATTGTAAATTTCCCACATACTTTAGAGAGAGTCATGAATTGTCTATTTTAAAGCCATACTGTTGAGTAACCACACACAATAGATTTAATCACAGAGCGGAGTTGGGTCTACATGTACAGAGACTTTTGAATGGACATTGGAATGCCTGTAATCTAGCATTGAACATGATGATAATCGCAAATTGACAATTTTGATTGATACAAGTTGGAACTCCTCTCTTGCCAACATTTTATGTAAACTTGTAAAAACGAAATTATTAAATTATAGGTTTGAAATTTTATTTACATGTATATTCACTTTTTTACCTTTTAGTTTCAGGGTAAAAATGAAACGTTTCAAGACTTTCCGCTACGTGTGTAGTATTGTGTTCTGGTAGATATTTTTGTCTTGGTTTTATAATAAGTAAAAACTCTTAGAACTCAGAAATTCATTAGATCCAAAGAAACTTTGATTAACTTTATATAATAACAACAACATCAAATTGACCAGTTTACTAACATATAGATTCAAATTTTATGCATACTTTTTAAACAAAGGTTGTTCTTGACAACCTGAAAGCTTGCCAAAGACTTTGCCCGACATAGCAACAACAAATGTATGCAAACTGGATTCCATGTATTGTAGTTCATTCTTTTAGAAACAGGTTGTTTGAATACCTTGTTACTATGTCGGCAGGAAAAAATATACGCATAAAATTTGAATATGTTGGTAAATTGGTCTATTAGTTCTCTTCAAAAACATCATACAAATTCTGCACTTACATGTAATGTTATCAGGGACCATTACAAGAAAACATATTACACAAAAGGGTATGATCTCAACATTCACAATCTGGGCACTTTTCAAAGCCAAAGTATTAAAAATAGCTACTATTCATCTGAAGTTTTGAAAATTTAGTCAACTTAGGAGTACATGTATGTAAAATGTGAGATGGAAATGAAATTCCGACTTCTGAAACTAACAGCTTCTGCCAGAATATTGGGTAAAGGTAAACTTTTAAGATTTAAAATAACAAATAACAAAAGAATGTTTTTTAAATGAAGAAAGAGTAGTAAATAATTTACAGATTAAAGGGCTATTCCCAACGGAGACATGTTTGCCACTTCAAACATGCCTCCATCTGAAAGCTAGACATTTTTCCAGTTACCCTAATTTGCATGATTAACTTCCTTGCTACACTGCATCATAAATTTCATTTAAAATACATTTGTAAAACCTATAAACATGAAAGTCACAACTTTAAACTCCCTACCTCTAAACATAATTCTTCCTATCATTCTTCAAACAAGTACTCAAATCCTATCTAAGGTTGTACATTTCCAATTACCTAACTAAGTTGATAAATGTTATTTTTGCCTCCGGTAATCATATTGATTATAAATTATTGCCTATTTACTTATTTATTATATATTATTTGCAAATATGTTTCTTTGTTTGTACTCTCATACCCTAAGAGGGGGTTGACAGAGTCAATAAATCTTATCTATCTTACTTGTAACAATAAAAATATGAAATGCATCTTAATATCTACATTTTATTGATTTTACTTGTAGGGCCCCTGTTATTCTGGCACATTGTTAAATCGGCATCCTATTGAAATAGCGTGCAATAACTGCAAATAAATAAATAAAGCATGACAAAACTATGAAAACTTTTTAACCTACAGGACACACTTCTGAAGCTCTGACACCAAACCTGCTCCAGTTGGAACGGCGCTTTACAAGATGAAATGAAAAGACAAACTTACCTACACACAGTATGTTGAATGAGAATCCTTGATTGACCGACTTGTTGACCAGCTGATCAGGAAGACTGTCAAAACCCACATGACCTGCCAAGTTGAGAGCTCGATTTCTCTCAGCTTGATCGTCATTATGACCAACCTAAAACACAATAAAATAATGATTCTAATTAAAGTCCAAGTCCACTACAAACTTGTCGACCACCTGATCAGGAAGACTATCAAAGCCCACATGACATGCCAGGTTTAGAGCTCGATTTCTCTCAGCTTGATCGTCATGATGACCAACCTAAAACACAATATCATCAAATATAATCTTGATTTAGTTATAATGAAAAAATAATCAAACAGCCCTGCTCTAATATATAGCTTATATAAAACATACAAAAACATACAAAAACTGAATAAACAATAATGAAGCTATAAACATTTGAAGGCTGACATCACAAATATGTGGAGAGCCTCCCAATGGCAATGAGACCAAGACTTATGACAACATAATTATTGGTATATTTTTGTCCATCAAATGGGAGAGTTGTTCATGTGTGACATCAAAAAAGACAAAATTCACATATCTTGGTTGCATTGCCAGTGTGAGGATCTCCATAAAATTTGTGAGATCTCAACATTCAAATCCTCATATCTTTATTATTTGTCATATTTTTCTCAAACTTTCATCGACTTGACATTGAGATGTTTCTTTGTTTTTTCTGTTTTATAAAATTTGACTGGTTCCTTTCCTTGGCTTGTGTTTCATTCTCCTCGAGTCGAAGCTTTAAATTCAAATGGATACCTCTGCAGAGGTACTGTGAGACGCGACGTAGGCTACAACAGTGTGATTTCATACATCTAAGCACTCATAATACGATGTCAATACTTTAGTATTGACCTCGTGGACCAAACTGCCATATTTTGGTGAAAATTTTGCAACCTTGTCAATGTTGTTTTATCTGAGGTTTTTCTCCTTTTTACAATAACTTTCAGCTCCAAAATTAAGTAGTAGCATGTGTCTATGTCATTATAAGACACAGTGAATAGGTTTTGGATAAATTTCAAATCAAAATCAAAATCATGAAAAAAAAA
Source organism: Paracentrotus lividus (assembly GCA_940671915.1). Classification (NCBI taxonomy): domain Eukaryota; kingdom Metazoa; phylum Echinodermata; class Echinoidea; order Camarodonta; family Echinidae; genus Paracentrotus; species Paracentrotus lividus. Next base: position 10,313,295 of record CALNVZ010003428.1, on the reverse strand, counting down.
TTAAAACATCACTTATTTTTTTGCCCTTTCCCGCCCAAAAACGTGCGGGGAAATTTTCAGAAAATGGACTTTAAAAAATAATATTTCATCCAAGAAGAAAGAAAGAAAAATCAAAACATCAGGGATAGTGAAAGGAACATCCGACCACTCAGTTATTGAAGAAAGAGAAGTGAAAACGTTATTTTAAAAAGTGAAAAATTAAGTTTGTTTTCTGAAAGTTTTCTTACTGAGCTATTCTTGTCATTAGTCCCAGATGGTTCAGTTGCTTGTGTGCATCTAAGGTAAGTTGACCGTCAAGCCAGGACTAGATACTTGACCTAACGTTGATATTAATTTAAAAGTTCTTAATTTTTCTTGCTCAACTTTTATTTTTTACTAAAATAAAACAACTTTTAGACTATTCTATAATTTATTTCGTAAGATTTTCAGCATGCTTACTCTGACTTCAGAATGATTACAGGAATAAAAACACATTTCTTGTTTTTTACCTAATTTTTTTTACAGTGGAAACACTTAAGGCTAGGGACCAACAGACAAAAGGGCAAATAAATCTACTTCGGTCAAAACTCAGCTAGCTAAGTAAGCTAAGCAGTTCAACAGCGGCCGCATGCCCGTGCGACAGGAGGAGCATTTGCATGGTATTGTCATCGAGGGTCACGCCCATGGACTAGCGTCACTACACTGCAGCGATCGAGAGCCGAGCCCGCTGCAACACTTCTTTTCACTATCAAATTATTCATTTCGGGAGACTTAAACACAACATTTAACGAATATTATTGTTAAATATAGATCTTCTATTATGATACAACATGAATATTACTGTTATTCATTGTTCTAACATGCTTATCTCACCGAGTTTTCGTGTGCTTCCGCCCTTGGTAAATCGCTCTCCATCGTCATTTTGGCTGTAGACGTAAAATGGCTGAGATTTCAATAGCGCCCTCTATCTCACTATATGGCTTCTTCTCGATCTAACTGTGATACTAGATAAAGCCTAGTATAAAGGGGATTGAAAGGGTTTTTTTCTTTTCTTTTCTTTTTACTAATGTGATTTGACCCCCATTTGGCAGTTAAGTGTGTCATATTTTGTAATATTTCGCAATATTGTAAGCTCTTTTATACTCATTCATATTGCATTAAGCACATACTACCGGTCGTCATTATTCAACAAATCCTTCATGCATTCTTGCCTTAGAAATTAGAAGTAGGAGAAATTACCTCAAGCTCTTTAAGAGCTCTGAAAATATTAAAATACAAGTATACATATGCCAGGGCGCTAAGGGGAGGGGAGGGGGTGGCAGTGCAGTACTAGCACTACCGACGTAAAATTTCACTCATTAAATGCGTCTGCTCGTCATCAAAATGGAACCAAATAAAGGAGAAAACTTATTTAAAAAATGAAAACAGGTGGGAAAGAAGGGAAAGGGGGGAAATATGAAAACTATATGAAGACAAAAAAGGAGGGGAAAAGAAAAAGCTAAAACGACATGACGATTTGAAAAGGAGTTTTAAATGCCCTGTTCTCATCACTAGTGAGAGAAAATAATCAGCTTCAGCTTCGATCATGTTCGAAGGACCCCCCCCCCGCCCCCCCCCCACGGACACACCCTCAGCATATGATTATATCTGTAGTTTTTATTTGGTTGAATGCAGGGCTACAAAATTTTCCAATTTTACCAATAGCCCTATGAAGTAAAGGAGGTTATCTATTTAGAAAAGCGCAGGGGGTAGTAGGAGGTATGGGGGCTATATTCAAGGTATATATTCCAGATAAAGAAACTAAAAGGTAATTTATAACATGCACATATACGGAGTCAGCCAGAAAAAAAATAGACTAAATGAAAAGCAATTTATGAACATGAAATTATTATACATATTCCGAAAGAGTAACTTCTCCTGCATCAAATCAAAACATCAAAAACTAACAAAAAAGCAACTCCATCCTGATTAAAATAGCATAACTTTTAAACGAAAATGTTTTGAGACAATAACTTAGCAAGTACCATTATGTTGTTACACCTATACTACACTGTTCATCATAAAGGTGGAATAGTTTGTCAGTGTCTCCCGCGACATTATGTTACTTTGGCTTTAATTTCTTGAATGTGATCGTCACCGCTTTCAATATTCGGGATCCTGGCTATATCTTGGACGTTCTCTCAATCCTTCCCGGGGATTTTTCTTCTAAAAAAAATTGTCACCCCCCCCCCCGAGATGGCAATTTTTTGTCATTTTTTCTTATTTTTGGGGCCCCTTTTTGTTTATGCGACCCACCAAGGCCCCCTCAGTCCTACCCCAAGGAAACACGTCTGAGGTGTAGAGTTGTTATTGTTCTTTAAGTTAAATCTAGATTTATTGTTACAGCCTAGACTCTTTTGTCTAGGGGAGGGGTCAAACTTTATTTTGATTGGGGTTCAACATTGATTTTATTCATTTTTACACCATGCAAATTTCTATCTTCCCAAAGTTGTATTGTAAAATCTGAGCTTAACCATGAATCAATATAAAATATTATCTATATATTATATATAAGTCACTATTTACAACCTTGTCATCAAGGTTTAAAAAAAAAGAATTCGGGGAGAATGATAACAATTAAGGGTTAAAGTTTTTTTTTTTTTTTTTTTTTTTTTTTTTTTTTTTTTTTTTTTTTTTTTTTATAGTAAAAAGGTGGAATAAAATATTCCGAACTTTAACCAATTACACTTTTTACTTCAACCCCTCCCCTAGACAAGAGACATAAGCCTGTCCCCATAAATACAGATTTAACTTAAAGAACAATACATCATCATCGGGGGGCTTGGTCAGCCGGGTAAATAAAAAGGGGCCCCCAAATGAGAAAAAAATGACAAAAATGGGCATCATGGGGGTTGACAAAACTATTTTGAAAAAAATAATCCCTGTGAAGGGTTGGAAGAATGATCAAGATATAGCCAGAGTCCCGAGAAGTAAAAGCAGTGACAAACATATTCAAAAAAATTAGAGCCGGAGTAAAATCATGTTGTTATAGAGCGGGGGGAAAAAATCCATCTTTATGACGGACACATATCAATTCTACTCTATGTAAAATGTAAAGTTAACGTATACCAATGTGCGGCATTAAATCGTAATTAAACAAGGCGCGTCCATTATCTAAGAGGCCAGACGCAACGAAGTGACGTTGGAAATACGGCTGAGAAGCGCAGAAATCTATACAGCTGGCTGCAATAATAAATTAGCTCACAAAACTCGCTTAAGAAGACTTCCCTGCAGCTGGAATGGTATTGTCCGTTCGGTTCAGCAATCTACTCGTACGTGGGATGAAAGAAATTGATGAACTTTTATCATGTTGTTAGTTAATAGATTCTCCAGACCAGATGGAGGAAATACACATTTGGGCAAGCTTATAACATTATTGTGATGAAGTTGTAATCAGAATCTTTATTTCACATAGATTGATGTTCTAAACGATTATTGATATATAAGTAGTGATCTTGTCACCTCTTGCGAAGACGCCGTCCACATGCGATATGCATGTGATATGCGGAAATATCGACCCATCAAGTAAAGATTCTATTGTGATAATGTTCAAAGTGAACAGAAAGTGACAGGACTTTTTCTTAACCAATCGAAATGAATGTACCATCTTGGAAAGCTGAGAATTCAAGCTTTTAAAAACTGCTTGATCATTAAGCTGTAATATAATTATGCGTTATCCAGGAATGATTATGTGGCGTATGAGCTATTTTGAGAGCAAAATTGGCCATATTGTACAGGAATTTGATCTGACTAGGATTTCGAATTGACTCAAGTGACAGGACTTTTTTTTCCCTTTGCAATAAGTATTCCTATTTTTGAAAAAATCAGACTCTTAGCGTATTATTCAAGTTGATTTTTCTTGAAAGGTAGTTGCTCGCCATAATCAAGAAAACAAAGTGAAAAAACTGTGCAAAATACAAATTTCATTGGCAGTGTTCGCTTTGCGTAGAGTGATAGCGCCCTCTTCGTCTTAAGTTTACAACTATAGAATTGATATGGTGTAGATTACTAGTAAGTGTAAAAGGATGATATTATTTATCAGGTCATGAGTGAGCACCCGCAGCGAGCACACATCAAAAAGTAATAGTCAGGCAGCCAGCTCATGATTGGTTAGCTGAACGAGGTACCAGTAGTAAAGTATTGGAATATATGGGAAGAATCCACATTTACTAAACCCAACGTCTGGCAGTGCATCTCTGCTGCATTAGGTCCCTACAGCCGGGGGCGTCCAAAATGAGTGCCCATTTTACAAAAAATTCTATTTAATAAAAATAGCAGAATTCATTTTCTAAACACACTAACTTTGATGTCAAAATAAAGAGTATTACATTGTCTTAACGCTTGTGTCATTTTGAAATCAGACTGAAATCGAAAACAGTGAAAGTTTGATGAAGAAATGTTTTTTTCTCACTTTTACGCAAATATTTTTTGTTCCTTTTTTCAATAATTTTTAATAAATAGTTGTATAAAAACATTGATGTTTGTAACTTTTCTAAAAACTACCTACGTGCATGTGAATGGTGCGTAAAAAAGAGGGAGTTAATCTTATTCCGATAAAGAATTATGATGAGCTAAAGTCAGGAACGCAATATAGACAAAAACAACAATTTGCCCCGTATCGAAGAAGAATCCCATACCCGTACGTGTATTAGGAAAGGCCGATAACATGCGATAGCTTTTAGCAGACAAAACAAGTATCGAAATGTTCCGCATTTTTGGCACTTTTGTTTGCCTACTCACAGCCATCGCATACATCAGCTTTTCATAATACACGTGCAGGTATTGTGTGATTCTCAGTCACGGGCAAATTGTGATTTTTGTCTATATTGCGTTCCTGATTTTAGCTCATCATAATTCTTTATCGGAATAAGATATAACTCCCTTCTTTTACAGCATCATTCACATGCACGTAGGTAGTTTTTAGAAAAGTTACAAACATCAATGTTTTATACAACTATTTATTAAAAATTATTGAAAAAGGAACAAAAAATATTTGCGTAAAAAAAGTGGAAAAAAACATTTCTTCATCAAAACTTTCACTGTTTTCGATTCAGTCTGATTTCAAAATGACACAAGCGTTAAGACAATGTAATACTCTTTATTTTGACATCAAAGTTAGTGTGTTTAGAAAATGAATTCTGCTATTTTTATTCAAAATAGAATTTTTGTAAAATGGGCACTCATTTTGGACGCCCCGGCTGTAGGACCTAATGCAGCAGAGATGCACTGCCAGAACGTTGGGTTTTAGTAATGTGGGATTCTTCCCCATATTTTCCAATACTTTACTACTGGTACCTCGTTCAGCTAACCAATCTTGAGCTGGCTGCCTGACTATAAATAGTAACTTACAGACTTATAGGCCTCTTCATACATTTGAAAAGTGATTATTTTGTATTTGACGTGTGTAAGTTCACCCATGCATGCTTGACTCTACAGAAGGCTATCTCATTTTCACACAGAATGTATATTATAGTCGATAGGTATAACAACATCCCTGCCAAATTATTTGGCTCAGAATATTTTTGTTAAAAAGTTATGCTATTTTAATCAGGATTGAGTTGCTTTGATGACAGCTCTTGTTGTTTTGATTCTACCCCCACATATTTTGCACAATTTGAAATTTACATGTTTGCAAACAATGCAAAGTGTTCCTCCAAGCGTAAAGACATCGATACCACACAAAAATGGGGTGATTCACTAACAGCAAAAACTCAGCAAGGAGCTTGCTAACAGCTAAAATCAATCCCAACTGGAATAAAATCAATAGCCGTTTTATAGATTCAGATTTCCATAGTTGGGATTGATTTTAAACATAAGTGAATCACCCCCACAAGCTGCGGGAGAAGTTATTCTTTTAAAGCCTAAAATCACAACTTTGAATCAATGATATCAGACCAATTTTTAGATTTTTAACAGTTCACGCATCAGAATGTACGCAAAACGTGCTTTCAAACATACGGAAAGGACATTTGTGTGAAATTTCACGGTTGAGTGAGCATGCAGCAAAAATGCCAAATCTGCGATTTTTACTTCTTTGCCATGGTAAAATTGATCAAATATAATGGGATTCATGTCGAGGAAGAGTGTTTTTAACTGTTGCAAAAAAATTAAATCAATTCACGGTTGAATGAACACCATAAAATACCATGTGAAAAACACTAAAGAAGTATTCTTTCCATTTTGTACACTATTATGAATATCTGTTTTCTATTATTTTTACGACCGGTGCACGTGTATACATGATCATATTGCATTTATTAAATTTTTCGTGCTTCAGTGAGCATGTGGCAATGGAAAAGCTGTTTTTTTATTTAGAGACCAAAATTAAATTGCTTACTTTGCTTAATCATAACAATTTGTTTGAAAGTATTCATTTGCTTTCATTTTCGCAAAAATTGCAATTTTTCATGCTTCAGTGAACACAGGATATGAGAAAAAGATGAAAAAATGAAGAAAGTTTGCAGCCCTGGCACGGCCTAATGGCACGTCCGATTCTTAATTTGACATAAGTTCCTGTTAGTTAATGAATTCTTAGAGATCTGTGCCAAGTTTCAAGAGTTAACTCATAGTGTAACGACCGAAAAATTACAATGAAAATGGGCAATATTTGACTTTTGTTCACTATTGATTTCCTCCCCATTGACTTTACGTATAGAGTTTGAACAAAAAGTGAACAAACGTCAAATATTGCCCATTTTCATTGTCATTTTTTGTTCGTTATACTTTGATTCAATTCTTGAAACTTGGCACAAATCTTTAAGAAGCCATTAACTAACAGGAACTTAGGTCAAATTGAGAATGGGATCTACCATTAGGCTGTGCCAGGGCCGTAAACTTTCTTCCTTTTTTCATATTTTTCTCATATCTTGTGTTCACTGAAGCATGAAAAGTTGGGATTTTTGCGAAAATGAAATCAAATTAATACTTTCAAACGAATTGTTATGGTTAAGCAAAGTAAGCAATTTAATTTTGGTCTCTAAATTAAAAAACAGCTTTTCCAGTGCCACATGCTCACTGAAGCATGACATTTTTAATAAATGCAATATGATCAAGCATGTACACACGTGCACCGGTCATAAAAATAATACAAAAACAGTTTTCACATGATTTTTAGTGTACAAAATGGAAAGAATACTTATTTAGTGTTTTTCACATGGTATTTTATGGTGTTCATTCAACCGTGAATTGATTTAGATTTTTTCAAAAGTTAAAAACACTCTTCCTAGACATGAATCCCATCATAATTGATCAATTTTACAATGGATAAAATGTAAAAATCGCAGTTTTGGCATTTTTTGCTGCATGCTCACTCAACCGTGAAATTTCACACAAATGTCCTTTCCGTATGTTTGGAAGCACGTTTTGCTTACATTCTGATGCGTGAAATGTTTAAAATCTAAAAATTGGTCCGATATCATTGAATCAAAGTTGTGATTTTAGGCTTGCGAACTTCAAAAAATGACATTTTTGTATTCAACCATTACTTACTGAAGCATGACAACATGATTTTTCCTATAATTCGGTCCCATAGTAGCTAATTAAATTCCCTACATGGACATAATTATAATTAGATTTTTGTAACTCCTCCTTTTAAAAATTTTATTGACATTTGAAATAGGGGGAACTTTCTTTTTGTGTTGTGTTTATTAGAAAAAATAAAAAATTCTCCTAATCTCGTAATTTATTTTTGTTCGCGAATAGACAATATTTGTGTGGATATTGTCATTATGTCATGGTGGTTCCCAGGCGCAGATTCAAGATATCCGAATTGAATACATTTCTCGGGCCCAATTGTCTGGGGACAAAAGCGGCTCTAGTATGTTTACATATATGGGCCCAATACTTTCATTGTATGAACCAGGCTGCGTCCGTTACTGGTTCCCTTTCTCTTTTATAGGCCTACCCGGCGTTCCTCTCTCAAAATGTTCAGCCGAATCACCTCCCTATAAACATGGGTCTATCTGAAATTCATTTTTTTATTGGCACTATGTCATGTAATGATGGTCGTCCTTTTGTCCTGTTAAAGCCCTCCTGGGATGGAAAAAATTACTGGGGGCCCAGGGCTATATAGCCCCCGTATTAATGGCTAAACGGAGCCTCTGTTAACCACTATACCATTGGAAATATGTCAAAGGGCGCGATTTTGCCATAAAAAGGTTGAAAAGAGCCCCCATGAAGATAAAAAGTATTTTCTGCGTTGCCTCCGACCCATCCAATTCATGTGTTACCTTACAGGCGGGGATCCTGGCCCACATAAAACCATTAAAACCAAAATTTAGAAAAGAAAGGTGCCAAAAATTGGAAATTTCAGGCCTTATAATATCCAGTGCCCCCCCCCCTGGATAAAACAGGGGAATGTTTTGGTTGTTGTTTTTAGTTTTTTTACGGCGTTATGAATATTTTCTAAAATAGAAGAAGATATTTGATGGCCTGGATGACTGACCCAAATGAAAGGACTACACCCACCAGGCCCTTTGCCTCGTATTTAAATGAGATGGCCGAAGGCCTCAAATTTTTTCACAACCTACGCCCCCCCCCAACCAGTGAGAGGAATTTCGGCCAGCGTGCCTGATGTAAAAAAAAAGAAAAAAAGAAAAGAAACAAACAAACAACACAAAACAAAAACAAAACAAAAAATACAAAACAAAACAAAACAAAACAAAAAACGTTCGGCTGGCATAATATGAGATTCCAACCCCTCATGAAATCTTTCTTGCCTTCCTCAAGCAAAAATAGAAAACAAAAAAGAAATATCGACATTCATCCCCATCCCAACCGCCCCCCCAAAAAAAAAAAAAATAAATAAATAAATAAAAAATAAAAATAAAAAATAGATAGGCATTTAAAATAAAATGTATTTTCTTTCCTTTCTTTGGATAAGGGGGTGAAAAATCGTTGATTTTCAGGGGATATAATTTGAAGGGAAAGCTAAAGAAACAACAACAACAACATAACAACAACCAGCTGGCCGGATTGATTGATTGCATATTTGTGACGTCACAATAGCAACTGTCGCGACGTACGCCTCAACTCAAGATGGCGGAAAACTTGAACTGACATTTTCTTGAGTTTTGAAAGATGTCGACATGTTCTTTAATATTTGACGATTTTATTAATAGCATTTCCCGGAGCCTAATCAAGTACATTTCGTGGAGAATACTCTTGGATTGATTTCTGCAATATACCAAACATGGAAGGCGGTGAAACGAGTTTCCTACGAGATCAAGGTATGCGTTAAAAAAACTGAGGCCCGGAAACGGGTGTTGATGCAAAAGTTGCCCTGGTCCGTCGGCCTGGGGACTTTAGAAAATGTGTCGTGAGAGTGCGTGCCGAGACCACTACCCGACAAGATTTAATAAGAAAACTTTCAGAAAACAAACTTAAATTTTCACTCTTGAAATAATGTTTTCCACTTACCTTTCTTCAATAACTGAGTGTTTGGATGTTCCTTTCAGTTCACTAGGTCTAACGTTAGACTCTAACGTTAGCGTTAACTGTTAGATCTGGTCCCGACTCTGAATCTGATGTCGGATGACCTGCTGTGACGTGTGACTGAGTGGGGTGTTTTTAATTTTCTTTTTCGACTGACTCTAACTTAAGTTATGGTGAAGTCTGCGCACCTGACGTTAAAGTTTGAACTCAATTCCAATACAAAGTAAAATGTGGCCTTATCTTCGTTACGGAAACCACTCGGACTACATCGCTCAAATGAACGGGCCAGCGCGCTGAAAGAGGAAACCAGTGCGTGCGATCAACTGAATGAAACGCTGCTGTATGATGGGGAGACCATAGTTCGCGCAAATTTCAAAAATTATAGAAAATGCGACATTCAATCAACAATTTTTCATGTTTTACACAAAATCAATGAAAACTTTAAGTACGAAATAAACGGCAAAATTCTAAACTCCGAATCGCCGAACGAAGAAGTGAACGAGGTCAAAGGGTTTCGACGATATCGCGATTTCAAAATTCTATGTCGATCGAACGATCGCGCATTCTGCTGAAAAAGTCAACAAAACAGTGTGACCTTAATTCCCGCACGAGCGTTTGACAAAGATTTATCAAGAATTCCATCAGTCTAAGGAAAGAGAATTACAGTAAATGTAAGTCAAAATTTCATAGATTTAGATGATATTAATATCATCTTACAATTTTGATGATATTAAATCAGAAAATGATGATTTCCAGACCCTTGTCGGGACGGCCGGATTTTTCGGAACGGACACGCAATTTTCCGATGTTTGGTCAATAATTTCACAATTCGATACACCGTACCGTGACGACAGATTGATTCTTAAGCAATTTGGGATCCCTCTTTCTGATGGTGCTATCAGATTTTCAAAATATTAATTACTTTTTGAGATATCCGGCGTGCGTGAATTAAGGTTACGCGCGAATTATGGTTACACCACCATACAAAGTGAATGGTGGTTTCCTCAATCACGATTAGATCTATGCCATAAAATGTTATTTTAAGATTCATCATAGTTATTCCATTCTTTTTTTTCAATAAAACAAAATATTTCAAGAAATAGTAAGAACAATGTTTTTTAACGGTTTTTAGACGAGCTTATCATTTTGTGTAGCAAAGCTGGATGGAGTCTAGTGCCCATGTCTGTACACTAACTCAATTTGCACGCACTGACACAGTTCAAGCGGAGTTAAGTTTTGGACTTTTCAACAATGCTTAAAATTTGCAGGGAAGCAATTAAAACTTGCTAAAAAGCATTGTTAATTGATCATTTTTCAGCAAGTTTTATTTGTTTTCTTTTCCTTCTCAAAAAATCACAGATTCTTTTACTAACATGCCAACCCTGTAGAATTACTAGAATGATTTTAATTTTAAAAATGTAATTTTCTTCTTTAAATCCAGTTCTTTTGCTTCATATGCAGGGATCCATTTCTACCGATTCACAATAAAAGGTGCATAGCATGTATGATCAAAGGGATGTGGTGACCAGTTTTATTGGTTTTCATTTTTGTTTTACAGTGCAAAGATTGAATGGCGTTCTGCAGCGATATCAAGAGAAGTATGGTCCTTTGGAGAAGAAAGAAATGGTAAATATCATAGGTTAAAGTGCAAATGTATCAATCTTCTCTACAGTCTGAAAAAGGGTAAAGTAAATGAAAAAATATTTTCTCCTAAATTGGGAAATTCTAATGTTATGTTATGGATTTGTAATATAAATTTGTAGATATTTGTTAATGAGGTAACTTAAATTATAGAAGTTCAGATGTTTGATTGTTTATTAGAAAAAACTAAAAAATAAAAAAAATTGTATTTTATTGTTTATTAAGGGAATGTCAATTGATTCTTTATTGTTTATTTTTAGAATAATTTATGATGGAAGTACAGGCTACTCCCTTTAAAATAGGCACATATAATACAAGATTTAGATATAACTTATTATAACAAAGGATTTTTCTCAATGCCAATTTGTGCAAACCCAAAGTATATATGCTGGACAGTATAAAGAGATTTTGTTTTAGCAGAGTAATTGACTGGGTACTTAGTACCTTGCTGCAATAGGAGTGGACTGAATTGATGTTTGATTATTTTCAGGAGAACGTCTATCATGAAGGCGATCCAGCTGCCCCTTGGTTAACAAGCAGAACGTAAGTTGGCTCCTCGTTGTAATTGTATTCAAATCTAAAGCTGGGCTCACACGAGCGGTTTTTCGCGATCGCAAGGCTTGCGATCAGTTGCGGTTGCCCAATCGCATCAATCGGGTCGCACCGTGTGAGCTCAATGACCGCAAGGCTTGCGGAATATTAGCCGACCGCATGCAATCCCTGAGTCAGTCGCTGTTGGTCGCAAGGGTTTGAACATGTTCAAAGTTTGGCGGCAGCCGCAATGATATCGATAATAAGAAGAAGTATGGTTCAGGTATCACATAATCCCCAACAGTCTGCGCTCCGCTTGTGACGAATTTTGGTGAGTAAAATATTGTTTCTTTTCAATTTTCTATTGTTTTAGATTCAATTATGACTAACAGAGTGATGGGAAAGGCATCTTTTATACAAAAAGCTGATGTGATGCATGGGAATACTCCGAAAAATTGTTTAATTTCAGATAAATCCGATTTATCAGAGGTTATAGACCCACCTGTTCACTTTTGTGCTGTTCCTAAAAAAATCGGGAGACAACAAGAAATTTCTATCTCATGATAATGTACTTCTTCAAGCTGTCTGGTTTTTTCAGATCTTGAGGAGAAAAGTGTAAAATATACATGTTCATAATTTTATAGGAAGTCATAGATTCTAGATCTAACTTAGATCTAGATTATTCTTTTTTTAATAGATGACGAACAGTATTTAGAGAATCTAGGCCTATTCAGTAACACTGTCACTTGTTGAATGAATTTTTGAAAAATACTGCGATATAGCTCAGCCTCAGACTTCAGCCGAGGCAGTTCAGCATGCTCAGACCAAGCCGAATAATATGATATCACTGTAAATGTTAGTCTTGAATTCACAATTAATTTCTATCTTCTAACAACGCAATTTAGCCGGGGCAGTACTTAGTTAGTCTGTTGTTAGTTAAGACTTAACTGTTAAGTCCCGGCCTGGCAGTTTCCTGGGGGGTCGGGCCTGTGCAGGAATTGTCACATCATACATGTAGATCTAGGCCCTAGACTAGCCCGGCTAAAAAAAAAAAAAGTTAGCGGGGCTGGGTCATAGCAGGGGATGTTGTAGACTGACCAGTTCCCATCGCGAAGCGACGGGAACTGACCGTCGAACATACGTGGTGATTGTATAATGTATAGACCAAAATGAGGCATTAATTTGAATAAATACAGATCGATACTCACATAAAATTGATAGAGCAGCAAGAATACCTGGTCCTAAAACTTATTATTATTGTGGTGGTGGCAGAAAAAAACAAATAGTGGTCCCGAATTTAGGCTTAAATTGGATATATTGTGTTCCTTTCGTCTTTCGCAAATGGTTTTTGGTGGTGATTACACGAAAATCTCCAATGTGGGCTGCATTTCAAAATATCGCGGTGTGACCCCGCGCACGTACGGTGATATATGTGACGCAAGAAAAGTAAAGCGAGGCAGCGCACTTGGGGTTGCCCGAGTGCGCACGGGTCACAGTGCGATATTTTGAAATGCAGCCCGGATTTGAGATTTCCGTGTAATCATCTCTTATGACGTCTCGGAAATGTCAGTCAATATTCATCAATTTAGGTAAGTCACCAACACGTAGTGACTAAAAACAATTAAAGGATCATTAATTAAAGATGCCTATCTTTAATGCCTAAAATATAACTTTTTTCTAGCTTTGATTTTTGACCACAACGTTTAATTCCCATTCCTTCTACAGCCCCGTCGCCTTTGGCAACGGGGCTGTCTATAGTTAGGAATGTTGTTGAGCAAAAAAAAAAAAAAAAAAATAGACTCTAAACATTGTGGTCACGTAGAGATGATATAGATCTAGGCTTCCCCGCCCCCATTCAAATATGCATGTCTAACTATGCACCATTTTGACTACGGTATAAACACTTGAAGTCATAAAGTCAAGGCGTCAATGCATGCCCATCACTTCTGTCAACAATTGCAGTTCTCATTGTTCCAGTTGTTAGGAATGAGGGAATATTTTTTTTTAATTATTATTTCAGTTTCAACTTGCAGCTATTCCTTGTATGGAAGTAGACACTTTTACCTTTAATTTTTCCCCTCTAAACAAACATTCAGATGCTCAAAGAACAAGCCATGGTGAAGGATGAGGTACTAAGATGGGACCAGTACCACTGTAACTCACTCCCAAGACGTGGAAGACTATGGAAGGCATCACAGAGAGGACGAAATACTGAATGAAAGTGATCATGAGGGTACCGGTGAAAATGAGGAACTTGCTCGTCCTAGCACCAGCAATCCCCTAAAGAAGCGTAAATACACTTTAAGTCGAATGCAGTTGTGTCGGTTGATGAACGTGAAACCCAATTTTTTGAGAAAGTAAGTATGTATCATGCTTTGTGCATTATTACTCTTTATTTTAGATCCTCCAATCAAATCATAATATCTTGAATGTTGGAAATCTTTCAAATGAACAGATGTCAACACCATTCTTGGCCAACACCCTCACACCGGTATATATTTTGAAAAATGTTACCTTGCACAGGGGTGAATGATGTTATGCATACTTTAAGTAAATTGTTATACATGCAGTAGCGTACGCAGACCGGAGTCACACAATGAACTTACCGGGCCCATGCGTAAACATAATGGAGCTGCTTTTGTCCCCAGACAATTGGGCCCCCGAAATGCATTCAATTCGATTTCTTGGATCCGCGCCTGTACATGTATATGTAACTGAAGTTTATATTTTCAGACAACTCCCGCTAACTTCCATAAATGCTTTGCATATTTTTCAACAAATGCTAATATCATAGTGAGTTGGGAAGAAATTTACTGAAATCTAAAAAAAAAAAAAGAGAAAAAAAAAAATTTTGATGGTAATATTGATATTTTTCCCCCCTATTTTCTATGACAGCTTTGCTCTTGCAGAACCAGTGCAGCATGCATATCCGATGTACTCAGTGAATGAAGAACTACATGCTCACTACCTTAGTTTTCTTGGGACTCTACTTGTGAAACTACCCCTGGGCACCCGAATTCCATTTCAACAAGCCATGATGAGTATAGCATTCCAAGCCATATCAGAAGAAAATCACCAAGAAGGCTGTTCTGCGGCGCATAATGCGTCAGATCTGTAGTTGACTTACAATGACGACTTTGTCACAGTGCGATATGAAACATGATTACGTAGAAATGAAAACTGCTCCGAATCCCATTTGCATCTCTCACTCTCAGTGAGATTTTTTGCTCCAGAACCACTCTTTTTTGGCTTTAAATCTCTTCAGCTTTTTCTTGATGGAGACGGTCCTTTAAAGGCTTGTTGTGATACTGCGGATCAGTAAGGTTGTACAAACACTCTTGCTCCCTGAACCAGCTCACAACATCATCTTCTTGCTGTACACTCAAGATTTTTCTTCGGTTAGACATGTTATCCATGTTTCCTCTGTAAGTGAGGACTAGAAATTTTACAGAATTTACATTTGTGTATATACAGGCCTTAAAGATGTACGTTCCCCATAGTGTAGAGGGAGTTCAAAATACGTACGCGGTAACGATCTTTGCAAGCTGCCCATTCATACCAACGATGTGCGACTCTTACGCAGTGGTCCAAAAACCGAAAGCTAGAACACCCGAACGATTGCCGAAGTCATGAGCCGATTTCGTATCGGTAATGATTCGCGTGCAAGCGAGAAGGTGATATTATAGTAATACACATGATATAGGGTCTCATCTCGAGATCCGAATACTGCAATGTATTCGGCCCAGGTATTAACTCATTCACTGATACAGTGCTTTATACACATAAACAAAATCCACACACACACGCTTGTATATCGCGAATCGCTCTAACAGCGCAATCGCGATTGGCTGGTGTGTAACCGTATGCAAATTAAGTCATGCTCTAAGCTTCGTGAACAAAATGGCTGCGACCACACTAGCGCATCTTGATTCCTCGTTTTGGTTTAGCGATGCTCGTGAAGAACCACCTTTAAACCCTATTCTGACTTGGGGGGGGGGGTCAATTTGATCCCCCCTGTACGAAATCCGCGACTGCCGCGCAACCGCTGCAAATCGCAACCCGGCGCTCTATGACTTTTTTCTCTCAAGTGTCCCGCAATTTTTTACACCAAGTTCAAATAAAAAATCGGACACTCCGTTGTTACGTAACATTATGTAATCGCATGTCGGGCCAAAATTGAACAAAAATTGTCATTATGCATGCGTTTGTGTACAAAATACTTTTCCTAAATTGCTGTATAAAAGTGATAATTGTGCCTTCAAAGCCTTTTGATTGACCATATTTTTATATTGATCCTAAAAATTTCTCAAGCCTAAAAATTACAAAAACAAAGAAACACATAAGAAATAGAAACAATAGAATACATAAAAAATTCACAAAACAATAGAATACAACAGAATTAATTTGAGATTTCTGAATTTGTCAATTCAATACTGTTGACTTTGCTACTCAGCAACTTTTAGAAAAAATTTGGGCTTCATAACTATATTTATAAATAAAATATTAATGATTTTAATAGAAAAGCATCTAATTTGCAAACATGAGTATGCATAAATTAGCATAAATTAAATATATGAATTTTTTTTGGAAAAAAAACATATCAGCCACACCCTTTACATGTGCAGCAACATTCGCGCAGAATTTTGCGGCGATCGGACCATCCGCGACCGAGATCTCAGGGGGGCCAAATTGACCCCCCCCCCCCAGTCAAAATCTCCTCTTAAAAAGCCCAGTCAGAATAGGGTTAAAATATAACATCATTTTAATGCAATGACTACTTTGTTCCAGTGCGATGTGCAATATGATTATGTAGAAATGAGAATTGCTCCAAAACCCATTTGCGTCTTTTAGTGAGAGTTTTTGCTCCAGAACCACTCTTTTTGGTGTTAAATAGCTTACTGGCTACTGTAACTCTTCGGCCTTTTTTTGATAGAGGCGGTCCTTTTTTTGTTTGTTATGATATTGTGGATCAGTAAGATCGGATAGACATTCGTGCTTCCTATACATCATCTGCTTGCTGTACACTCAAGGTTTTTTTTTTTTTAAAGAAATGTATACCATGTTTCCTCTGTAATTGAGGACTAGAAATGTTACAGAATTTACATTTGTGTATATACAGGCCTTAAAATATAATAATGCAATAACTACTTTGTTCTCGTACGATGTGCAACATGATAACGTAGAAATGAGAATTGCTCCAAAACCCATTTGCGTCTTTTAAAAAAATGTAAAATGTATCATGTGTATCAGTTGTATGTTATATTTTTACTTTGTACAAAAATTCGTAATTCGGCCATTGGCCGCCATGAATTTTTTTCTTAATAAACCATATCAAATCAAATCAAATTAGTGAGAGTTTTTGCTCCAGAAACACTCTTTTTGGTATTAAATAGCTTACTGGCTACTCTAACTCTTCAGCCTTTTTTTGATAGAGGCGGTCCTTTTTTGGTTTGTTTTGATATAGCGGATCAGTAAGAACGTATAGACAATCATGCTCTCTGAACCAGCTCACTACATCATCTGCTTGCTGTACACTCAAGGTTTTGTTAGAAATGTATACCATGTTTCCTCTGTAACTAAGGACTAGAAATTTTACAGAATTTACATACTAGTACGTGAATATGCAGGCCTTATGAAAACCCCAGAAGGGGTTAATTTTATCATAAGTATATGAGACCAGTAATCTATAGGCCTAATGGGGTGCCAAATCCCCCCCCCCCCCAAGAAAAACAAAAAAAACAAGAGGTCTCCAAATTCAGTGTTTTTTACCCATATTTAGACATCACTTCATGAGCAATGTTTTTTGTAAGAGCAATTGTTAAGATAGCAATTTCCATGTTGTAAAAATGAGTAAAATCAATGTTAACCCAAATCAAATTACATTTCGAACCATCCCCAAGATAAAAGTTATATGCCTGTAACTATAAACCCTGATTTAACTAAAAGAACAATAAAAACACTGTACTTCAGATTATGTTCCCTGGGGGAGGACCGCGAGAGGGCCTTGGTAGATAGGGTAAAGGAGATGGACCCCACAAATAAGGGAAATTGACCAAAATGGGTTGACAAAATTTTTTGAGAAAAAATCCCTGGAATGATTGGGGGGGGGGCATCCAAGATATAGTCAGGATCCTGATGAGTGAAAGTGTGGACAAACACATTTCTAAAATTGAAGCAGGAGTGAAATAATGTTGCTCAGGTATAAAAAAAAAAAATCACCTTTATTGTAAACAGTATACATGGTTAACTTTTTATTATAAATAGGTATAGGTAGTTCATATTTATTATCCATTTCATTTCTATTCATTCTGCAATTGTACATATTTATTTCTACATCCAATGTACAGTTAATTAAAATAAAATCTATAGAATATAATTATAACAATCTATTTTTTATGTCTTCTTTTAAAACAATTGTTGTTAAAGGGAAAGTACATCCAGATAAAAAGTTTATTGAATCAAAAGAGATATATTAAAAAGACATGCTAAAAGTTTCATAAAAATTGGTTGCTACATTTTGATTTGTATTTTTTTTTCTCAAAAAAACATATGCACAACTACTAATAATAGGTTACAACAATAGCAATTCCACATTTTTAGGGATTTATGTAACCGTGTTTCACATTATAATTAGAAGAAATTACCAGGATGTGCATATAAATGTTTTGAAAAATTAAGCAAAATTTTAACATGTCATATCTTATAAATTATTTTACATATGAGGGCCAGTTTACATATTTTCTGATACACATATGCGTATGCAATCAGGGGGGGGGGGGGCTTGGGGTGCAAGCCTCCGTTCCTCCTTTTTTTTTTTACGGTGCAGAAGGTACCGCTAATAAAAAAAAAGGGGGAAAGGAAATGTTGAAAAAAGGAAAAAGCAAGGGGAAAAGAAAGAGAGAGAGAGAAAAGGAAAAAGAGAAATATAAAAGAGAAAGAGAAAGTCATTATTAACATATGATCAAGTAGAAAATAATTCGAAAACCTGCGACATCGGGCGAGACTCACATTGGGCACTGCTTGATTCCAACATCGATTCCGGTGGTGAGGGGGGGGGGTATTGTCAGTGGGGTAATTGTCCTTGGGAGTAGTTGTCCTCGGAGGCAATTGTGCTTGGGGTAGTTTTAAATTCTATTCTGAGAAACCGACTGTTTTTTTCTGTATAAAATTTGATACAAAATAACTTTTCTAATTGTACTCCTATCTCCCACACTTTAATTCAGCATTAATTTCTTAATAAAAGCTAATTGTCCTGCAACACGTTTCAGGAGCTGTTCCTACCGGGGTTATACTTACCACAATGTCCGCCGTAAAAAAATAAATAACTGAATATCAATGAATATACAGATAAATAAACTGATAAATAAATAAATAAATGAAAACTAATAAGTGCAAAAACTCTGGAAAAAACCATATAGGCCCGACACAAAACAATAATCCTGAACTTATTTTGTATCATTATTTTCACGAAATATAGCTGAAACCTTTTCTGGATAAATTATCTTGCCTAAGTGGCGCTCTTATTATATCTCATAATGTCCCATATGAACTACAATCATTAAATTTTGATACAGTAGAAACAAGAATCTTCAAACACAGACACATTATAAGCGTCTCAGGTCGCATGGTGTGATTGCAAAAAATCGCAATGCTTGCGACTGCTCTTCAAGTCGCAATCATGGCAATGATCGCGTGTGGATGAGACTCGCATGCGGATGAGACTCGCTTGCGGCTAACCGCAAGGGAAAATCGCACAGTGTGAGCCCAGCTTAAGATTCAAATTAGATACAATTCTTATGGTTTACAATTATTTTCTGTGCTGAAATGCTCATTGACAGAGCACAGTTTGAGCAACTTAAATTCCAGATAACATAAAAGCATTGTAACATGAAAAATAAATGTGTAGTTGGGAAAAAAATTGGACCTCGCGTCTTTCACTAGCACACCTTGAAAATTATTGTATAAAAATATTAGGAAATGTGTAGTAAACTGTTTTCTAAGCATTTGAATTTTTCACTTTTTTAAACTATTTTCCTCAATAATCTCTCAATGAATGTGCACTTTCACAAAGCAGTCATTTTATACTGCTTTGTGAAAGTGTACATTCATTAAGAGATTATTGGGTTAAATAGCTCCAATTGAAAGTATGATTACTGATGTTGTCATTGATTTATTTATCTTCTCTATCTTTCAGAATATTATCTCCGTTGATCACAGAATATGACAAGCATATAAAAGAGTTGCATTCGCAAATTGGAGTCTATAAGGTAAGTAAGGTGTGACCTACATTCCATTTTCTAATCAGTAATGTTAATGTGGTTTACAATGCTGTGTAAGGCTGATATAAATTAATGAAAATGTACATTTCCATAAATTCTGAGCATCAATAATGAAAATGTGGTTTACAATGCTGTGTAAGGCTAATATATATTAATGGAAATGTACATTTTCATAAATTGTAATCATCAATAGTGATAATGTGATAATAGTGCTGCTTAATTATTATATAAATTAATGTTCATTTTATTTTGTAGGCAGAGTTGAGAGACCTTCAAGTCAAAGTAGACCGACTGGTTCAAGAAAATAATGGGTAAGAGAAGTTCTCAGAGATAAACAAATAAATCATTTTAGCATCTCAAAGTAGAACCTAAGAGAATTTCACTTCATAAATTAATAGCAAAGGTAATCAGTAGAATGATCAAAGCAACTTTATACTGCATATGATCAAACATTAACACCCCCCTTTCAATTTCAGTTTATAATTTCTTTGGTTATTCTCGTCTCTTTGACAAAATTACGTTGCTTTAAAAATAGAGAAAAACACACTTTGTGTCTCAAGCTTTTCATGATATTATTTTCTTTAGCTTCAACTTTAAATGATTTAAATAGATTTTCAGTAACATGAATTGACAATTACTTTTTATTCTGG
Source organism: Paracentrotus lividus (assembly GCA_940671915.1). NCBI lineage: Eukaryota > Metazoa > Echinodermata > Echinoidea > Camarodonta > Echinidae > Paracentrotus > Paracentrotus lividus. The sequence goes on along the minus strand of CALNVZ010003428.1, from coordinate 10,292,744 downwards.
TTCTTCCACAAAGACCTGACAGATGCTAAGGAGACTTTATGTGTATTTATCTTCTACTTAAACTGATGACCTAGCATATTTTCACAACCAATTAAAGAAAGTCTCAGCCTACTGGACATTATTTAGAAAGCCCATTGCAACTACAAGGGTAAAAAAGTATACCATAAGGATCATGTGTATGAAATATAAAAATTCAATGGCTTTGTGAATTTTCTGTTAGAAATCATAAATCATCCCTAATGTAGCAATCAATCTTAGGAATTTGATGTGAAGATATTATTAATGAGACTCTTCAATATGCCCCCCCCCCCAAAAAAAAAAAGAAAAAAGAAAGTGCTGAGGCCATATTTAAAGGACAAAAGACCCTGAGCTTCATGGGGAGCAGATTATGATATTTAAACTCTTTAATTGTGGAAATTAACATCCTCACAAACTTTTGAAATGTTTGATATCATCTTTCCCCTAGCCTACATCAAGAGCTGAAATCAGTGGTTGAGGGACAACTAGAAACAATGAAGTCAGGCTTGAAAGGAGACCATCCTGAGGAGAATGCAGAACAAGAACTTATTGATAACATGAGGAAACAGATAGAACTACTGGAAAAGGTAGGTCCATTCACAGTTTTTATTGAAAAACCCTTAAAACGAACTTGAAAAGTTATGATGGAGGCCATTGCTTGGACAACCGCCCAAAAGTCACTCAAAAAATTACTCTTGAGGATTTAGAAACATGTTTTGCAAGTGTGGATGCTTTTTTTTTGTATGCCAACAAAGTCAGTGACAGAGGCATTATGTTTTCTAGTTGTCCATCTGCCTTGCTTTCCTGTCAGAGGTCAATTTCTGATAATACGAGTTTAAATGGCGAAGGCTTACATACATATATAAGTCTTTTATAAGACACTTGTCTTGTTTTTCTGCTCTTTGACGTCATTGTTTTATCTATTTGCAGGAAAGAGAAACAGCGAATGAGATGTGGCAGGAGACTGTACATGAATTAGACAGACTTGCATCTGAACATAGGGTAAGTTAAATCAATAAAATGATAGATTAGTCGTATCAATATGAATAGCTTTTAGTTTGTCCATTTCCAAAATATAACAACTGCATATAATTGTCTTTTCTTCTGTTATGGTATTTAGATTTACAAGTGAAACTGAATATAGTAGATGTGTGCATGCTTATCAGTTAGCCGATATTTTGTGAGGGTTTCTCTTCAGTTCTGCGAGTCTGAGATTGTGAAAATATCCTTATTAACATGATACGTGTGCCAAAAATGGTTGCAATTACAAAGTTAGTAACTCACGGATATATGGCAGAAGCTGTCAATCACAAAAATATCTGTGCACTAAAATTACAACTTACTGTATACAGTAAAGGGCCCATATTGATAACACCTGCTACTTGTCAACTAATTACATAGGGAACAGTACACAGTTTGGTTGTTGTTACAGTGATTACTAGGCCTATGAAGGTTTTATGAATATGGGCCCTGGTACATATTTGTCTAATGTTGCATGCATGACATTTTCTTGCAAAACTAAAGTCAAATAATTGTTTTATACAGGACATGTTAGGAAACTCTAAAGCCCAAGTCTCCACTCATCATGCTATTGAAGCTAAAGGAGTAGCTCTTATGAGGGACAACCAGCTGCTAAGAGATAATAACTACAAACTTGAAACAGTAAGTTATGCTCTTATGATTTTCTAATTACCTGGTAATAGATAAAAAATAAAAATTGGAATTGAAGTTATGCTCATGGTTGCATGACTTTAAAACCAACTTTCAAAAGAAAAATATCTTTAAACTAGAAAAACTAAATCCACTCTTACTTCCATTTCGTCCTTAAAATTTTCACATAACAAATTTCTGACCTGTTAAGGTACATTTTACCTGTAAGTCTATTAAAATATACAATGATGTAAAGAAGCTTTGATACCTGCTGGAAATTTGTTACACGGTGCAATTAATGATTTTGGCGTATGAAGAATTTAATTAATTTATAATATATATATATATATATATATATTTAGACCAACAGACATCTGGAGGATATAGTGACTGCACAAGACCAGGAGTTAGATAGTATGAGAAATCAGTTGAGATCAATCAAGAGTGAACTTAATACTACATCCATCCAACTCAAAGAATTCACTAGTATGAAGGACACACTACAACATCAATGTCAAACAAAGGTAAGAGAGTTTTGTAATTTTAGTCATTGTCTTGTAATTTTAATCAGTCTTCTGTCTTATTATGCTAGTGTATTTCTCTCTCTGTCTCTCTGTCTGTCTGTCTGTCTCTCTCTCTCTCTCTCTCTCTGTTTGATCTTCTTTCTCACTTTTACTTTTAAACTTCCCTCTTACGACCTGTTTCTACATATAGTTTGCCTTTTTAAGAATGCTTCATGTAGGTAAGACAGTAAGCGTAGCTATGTTATTCGTACATGTCTATGGTGTAGAGGATACGCATCTCTTGATTCAGTGTAACACAGTAAGTAACCATGCACTGTAAGAAACTGTCATTCTTTGGTGACAATTTCTTCATGCTTTTTTGGTTTAAACCTGGTGTATAGTTTTGGTAACAAAAAAGGAATTGGCACAAAAGTGATCAAATATAGTCTCATGTTGTCCAAATTGCACTAAAAGATATGTGTGAGGGATCTTGTGACATTGCTTTCATTATTTCCGATGAATTTCATTGAAATTTTTTGAATAAAGCGTAATGTAACTGCCGTTTAGAACTCTGCTGAGCGTTTCGCACGCCTGAGGTTAGGGCGTGAGTAATGCGAACGATCTGTGTGTAACACGCACACAAGAGAATCCCTATTGGTTTTCCACGTAAGCGCTAACATGAGTCGGATCCCCGACTTAGCTTTTTATACTTATATTATGAAATAAAGACAGTAAAACAGAGATTTCAAGTCCTATAATTTGCTTTATTATTGTTATTGGATTCAATCTTTCATAATTTATCTAAATGCGAATCAAAATATTTTTCTTACTCCCGAAACTATACACCAGCTTTAAGATATAGACGAATTCGGTTTGGTAACTTATATACCCGCGCCGTTGGGGCGCCATAACCATCGCCATTGCTGGGAGCGAGGGGCTACACGCCCATAGGCTGACGTGTTAAATTAACGCTCTTCAAAAACAGACATTCCAAATTCTGTCGATGGAAATCGTTTTAATTATCATAGCAGAGTTAAAATTTAGATGACTTTAGTTAAGGGACTTATTGAAAATTTTGTCAGCTCAAACAAAAATCATGAATCCTTGAGCGAGACTATGACAAAAAGACGACTTTTGTAGGAGTTTCTTGTACGCGTGATTTAGTTGATGTACAAAATTACGAAAAAGATTCCTAAAAAGGTACGCCAAACGTCTAATCTTCAACTAAATGGTAAATTATGAAAGAGTAGGACTTATAGCACATATTATTCATTAAACAGCGACATACAACATAAACAGCGATCATGCAAAGCGATGTAAAGCGATATTGCTTGCTGCTTGCGATGGTTTGTCTCACACTGTGCGAAGGTTAGCTGCGATGTAGTATTTGCGCATATACGTACTTCTGAACATCAATTATCAGCTGACAGACTAAACAAATCTCTCTCTCATTATAAAAAAAAAAAAAAAAATGTTTGTCTTCTAGGCCTACTAGTTTAGTAGGCCTACTTGGTTATTCCTTCATGTAAACCTATTTCCTCTTTCTCCCGCTAATCACTAGCTCTCTTCCTCTCGAACACCTTAAGCCAATCCCTTTAATAATCCATTCTCTCCACCTCTTTCTCACTCTCTCTCTCGAAACTTTCATAAGTTTTTTTCAATCCGCCTTTTCCTTTGCTCTATGAATACTTGTCTTTCAAAGACAAGTAAGAGAGAGAGAGAGAGAGAGGGGGGGGGGGATGTTGACAAAGAATTTCACCGACGGCGGATGAGATAGAAAGAGAGACAAAGAAAACAATTGGCCCAAGAGAGACCGAAACATTAGATCATAATTTGGTTTTATCCCTTTTTATACTTTCTTCCCTTTCTTCGATTTTGTTTTAATTTATGAATAATATAATTTCTTTAATTTTCCAGTAATACCTTTCTTCTTCTTCTTCTTCTTCTGCTTTCATTCAGTCCTCTGTAATTCGCCGTTATACTCCTTTTCATCTCTCTCTCTCGCGCTCTCTCTCTCTCTCACACACTATCTGTTTTCTTTTTTTTCTTTTTTTTTTCATTCCGTTTTTCTGTCTCCCATTGTCAATTTCTTTTCTTAACCAACTTTGATTACTTCTCTGTCACTCTCCCCTCTCTCGATATCTCGCCGCGTTCCTCTCTCCCTCCTCTCTCTCTCTCTCTCTCTCTCGCCCCTTCCTCTATCCCCTCTCTTTCCTAATAGTTTTCTCTCTCCATCTCCGTGTGTTTTTTCTTCTTAAATAGTCTTGCACCCTTGCGTCTCATTTAATTCCATTCGAATTAGATCAGCAATATTCTGTCTGCCTGTCATCATTTTGTGTGTAACCGTAGACATATGTACTGCAACTAACTAAACAATTGCACAAAGAACATATTTTCTATATCTGTTTCTACAATGCACTTAATATTTTAATTTGCTCTTAACCAATCATGACACAGAAACAACCACGTAAGTTGTTAACAGAGGCGATGGATCTGAAATGCAATTTCATCGTTTATATCATGAATACAAAAAATGGGTGAGGTGTTACTATTATTATCAATATTGTTTGATGACAATGTAGATTCCTGCGCTTTGAATCGTATACAATAAACTCTTGTATTTTCTTAAACAATAACTATTTAACACCAGCAGAGAGGGGGGGGGGTGAGGGGCTTCCAAACAACATTAAAATGACCTCACTTTGTTCTGCCTACCTGATGGAAGGCCTTCATATCATTAAGTAGTACAGCAAAAGTGAGCTACTACAGTCCACTTCCATTCTATGAGGTACACAGGACAAAGCTAACTACCTAGTTAGAAGTTATATACTAAAAACACAGAGGCATGTGCATATGTTTGGGACGGGGAGAATCGATTTATTTTAGTGAAATCTTGTTGTATCTGAGTTCATTATAATGGGAGTAGACTGTATTCTATTCAATTTCTCTCATAAACTTTTAGTGTTACTCGTCATGATCTTCTTAGAATTCCATAATCCTGTTTTCTCAAAATGCCTGTATAACACCACCTAAAGTCCTCAAATACTCAATCTGGCTCATTTCCTACCCAGGATTCAACATCTGAGGAGTAGAGATTATAATATAGGCACTATAGAATATCGACACATATTTTCGCTATAAT
>CALNVZ010003428.1:10268046-10278951 GCA_940671915.1 Paracentrotus lividus | reverse complement strand
GGCACAGTTCTGTTCGTTCAATTGCGCGATAATCGCCGCACGGGCGCCCAGTCCCCTTCGGTTTTTTTCGGAACCATGTGTAATGGTGAGGACCATTGGCTGCTGGACGGACGAATAATTTCCAAATCGAGCATGTGTTGAAATTCATCTCGCGCTATCTTCAACTTTTCCGGTGCAAGTCTGCGCGGTTTTGCACTGGCTGGTGGACCGCGCGTGTCGATGTAGTGAACTACGTCGTGTTTCAACGCTTGCGCTTTGTAGACGGGTACAGTAACGTCACCATACTCCGCGCGCAAGATCTCGTGGAACGGGTCGGAATCATCGGTTGCATTAATGACGGGGCTAATACGCGGACAGTTAGAAGGTTTGCCTGTAACGTTTAACCCGGTTACACAATCGATTAACTTATATCGGTGCATATCGACTAGCAATCTAAAGTGTCGTAGAAAATCGGCGCCAATAATCGGCGTTGAAACATCCGCAATGACAAATATCCACTGACATTTGCGTCGTAGACCTAAGTTCAAGGTAAGAGAACGTCGCCCATAAGTGTTAATGATTGAGCCATTGGCTGCCTTCAGCGTCATGTCGGATTTGTAATTGCGCTGCTGCTTATTAAATACATGAGACTGCTGCGCCGGTGTCAACCAGAATTTTGTGTTGCAAGTTTATGTCTGTAACATAGAAAGACGGACTGCTGGCTGGACAGTGGGGATTCGCGCCCCCGACCCGAGGGGGGGGGGGGGGTGGGGGGTTTTTTTTCACATCTAGTTTTCCGAATCGTGTCGTTTGCAAGGAGGACGACAGCGGTGGGCCTTACGCCGTACTTGTCGTGTGTACCAGCAGAGTTCGCTGTTCAGACGGCGAATCACGTTTTGCATCGCGTCTGCGCGGCTTCGACTGCGACTGCGGCTTGGCTGCGCTGAATGTGACCCACTACTGTTGTGAGTTCCCGCCACCAGCTTTGTCAGTTCACTGACTTGGTGTTTTTCGAGATCAATTTTTGGGTGCATTTTCTCGGCGGCGCGACGGCGGGACTGTGCCGTAATTGTCTGTTGTGCTTCAATTATTTTGTCGCTAGCTCTGCGAGGTCGCTTAGCGACAACGTCTCGCTGTCGACGCAAGTATCACCTGACATTTACGGGCAGGCTTGGAGGAAAAGCTGTTTCAAAATGCCCTTCTCAAGCTTTTGTCACCAAGAAACTGTTGCATGCGACGGAGGAGCTGCGAGGGCTTGCGATCTCCTAATTCCTCTTCGGTTAGCAGAAGTTGCACCCTACGCTGTTCTGACGCACTCACGCGCGATATTAAGCTTTTCTTAAAGCGTGGCATATCTATCTGTATCTGGGGGTTGATTAAAATATCCCGGATTTCTTGTGCTACATCAGGTGGAAGTGCGGCGATAACATGCGCATATTTTGTCGGTCTACAGTAATCGCTGCGAGTAAGTAAACTGCGCTTCAGCTTGCGCAAACCATACTAGGGGTCTGCCTTCCAGAACGGCGGAAGCTTAATCGAAACCGCGCTAATTGCAGGCTGCTCTTGCGCCACCTGCGCCGTACTGGTATTTCCAGTAATCCTCTAAGCATGGATGGAATATAGAACTTCAAATACTTCTAACAAATAACAACCGCTGTGTTTGATAATGATAAAAATAATTATTATTAGTAGTTAGGTAACAAGTATATAATTCTTAATCAAGTTTATAACAAAAATGTCCATTTGATCGTGTTTCTATCTGGTGAGGCGACTCGTGTAGCCTCGTGAGTTCTGCTACACGTGGACCTCGGTGGTTTTCAGTTCGCTCAGTTAAGTATTCCAGTGTCTTACCATCCCTGTCGGATTCACATTACATTTTTGTCGCCGGTCGGCGTTCCATACAGTCCGCTTCGTATCACGTCGGCTCCGTATCTTGTCGGGGCCTTCGGATCACGTCGGTTCTTCGATCAGTCGGGCCTTCGCATCACGTCGGGTCACCAATTGTGGGTTGTTACGTCCCACCGTTTGAGATACCGGAGTCGAATAAATGACGCGCGACACAGGATGGTTGAGTTTATTGGTGTTTAATTTGATTTGAGAAAAAGACCGTGACCCCTGCATTTACAGAAAGGACAAATAAAAAATAAACGAATCGTGAGTTATAATCAAGACTTGCTTTCAATGATACTTAGAATAGAAAATATTCGCCAAATTATGTCACGGTGACCGTGTTCAGTCATTTGAACGGCCAAATTACGTCATTGTGACGGTTTCTTAAAAAGGCGGAATTAAAAATGGTTCCATCTCCATATTAACTCAGTTAACTAAAAAGTTCATATTAGGATTTAATTTAAGGTCAATGTGGCATTGCGAATACCTAGAAGAAATTTACTTCTATAAAGTCATAATTATCAGCTCTCTGAAAACTTGTTATTTTCATATTTCACCATTAGATCTATGCACTATGTTTTCTTTCTTTTTTTTTTTTTTTGTTTTTGTTTTTTTAAAGTAGAATCTAGGGCTTTTGATAATCTCTTTGCATTGCATTTTACTTTGGTATTCCGCATTAGACTATGCTTAAACTTTCTTGGACTGAATTGGCAGAATGCAAGATAGACCTACTCACGTTTTTGGCTTTGGTATCTTCTCAATCTTGATCACTTTTCTCAAGCATCTCCTCCACTTCCTTTTACCTGCTCCTCCTTTCATCTGCCTCTTCTCAGAACTGTATCTGCACAGGTGCCTATAACATCTCTCCTGACTAGCATGTCGCTTAATCATGTAGAACTCTCCATATAAAAAAAAGTAAAAGAAGATCTACAAAACTTTATGACCATGTGGGCAAAACAGTGCATCTTCCCCTGTCATGCCTATGAAATCAATTTTAGATAAGAACCAAATCTAACAAATACAAATACTAGATTAGACTCTACAATAATATTCTTTCCACAATTTCGCCCCACTCACCTCTCCCCAAAACATGATATTAATATTAACTCATCACCAAAATTACACTCAATGAATAGACCTCTAACTGTTAAGACTAACGTAGCCCTAGGCCTCATAAATAAATCTTGGAGCTAGATTGATAATTTATGATATTGCTCCCACAAAAATAGTAGGAGGATGAAATTAATGTAGGCTGATTAATTTTTTAGCAGACCCCAAATTTTGTTAATATACCGTAGTCCCAACGTTAACTGTGTTAGTGTTAGTGTTACAAATACAATTGCAGACTGGAAAGTGATCGGTAACTGTTAAGTTAACGTTAACTTAGAGGTTTATATAAAAAAAAAAAAAAAAAAATGAGGTCTGGGACCAGGCAATGATTGAGGTCAAATTGCTGGTTCTTATAACGTATGTATATCATCAACATAGTTACCACTGAACTACAGGGGGGGGGGCATATTATATTAATTCATTCTGTTTTTAATACAGCACTAACTAAAGTTAGCCCTCACGGTCACGGCATGGTAACTCCAGATCTAACTTAGATCTAACGTTAGATCGGCTTGGTTTTGTCGTCAAAATCGATGAAATAATCAATTAGTAATTTACCTTGAAACTCTAATTTTGGCCACTGACGGACATCATCTATATCCACTCATTCATCTTTATAACAAAAGGCTCCGTTGATCAAAGCGGTTAGACAATTTCGAGAAAAATGGTAACATAACAGCAGTGGTAGGTTAGCGACGTACAAACTTCATCAAGCGCTCGGGACAAAACAACAGGGCGCTGCATGATCTATGCCCGGCGCTAGGCTAGCCTGCCTAGCCGCCCGGTGCCGCTCAGGCGGGCTCGCGGGTCCGGTACCGGTACCGGGTATTGGGCAGGGAGTAAAATTATGCGAGAAGCGCCCCAGTAATGGCGGGCACGTAGAGGGCTCACTTCCATGCATAGCTGCCCGAATTCGTCTATACATGTAGGGTATGGGTTAAGGTTGCAATAGGGTTTTATGCTCGTCTTAACCCAAGATCAATACATTGAAAATTTATAATTCGTAAGCTGTTCAGGTAAACTTTACATGCACAGTGTAGTCTTAAAGTTTGTCCAAGTATTGTAATTGTGCCCATGTACTAAATCCTACTCCAAACAGGACAAAGAGCTTGCTGATCTACGGAGCCGTGTCCAATCCTCTGAGGGCAAGATACCAGGTCTGCAGGAGAGAGTCCAGGAGCTTCAACACACCATGGAATTGATTGCTCAGGAGAATGGTAGATTACAAGGATCCAACAAAGAACTTGAAGATAGGATTAAAGCTTTGCACCAGAGATGGTAAGCCTTACGTCTAAACAAATCGTCGCTTTGCTAGCACAAGGGCAGAAGCTCAAGCCGCTCTGCATACGCCCTTTTGCTTAAGCTATGCAAACAGATAAGCAACTGGCATTAGCAAAGTGGCAAGCTGAAGGGCGTAGCTGCAGCATGCAAATTGTATAAAATTACGTATTAGCAGCTTCTGCCCTTCTTCTAGGACTGAGGTCGTTAAATCTTCTGCCCTTCTGCCAGCAACGCGACGAAATAGCTAAACCATAAACATGGATTTCTTGTTTAAAAAACAAGCCATATTTGTTTATTATGTTAGCATCTGAACACCAAGCTAAACCTCATTAGTCACATAGTATACATTAACCCCCTAGCCCTTGACAACCCCTAACTGCGTTTCACCTGAATTCTTAAATTGCCCATAACTGCCGTTCCAATTTTTGCTCATCATAAACCCTCAAACAGCCCTGAACACGCTTTTCAGCTTTCTCTATGAATCATCTGTAAGTGTGTCTCTGCAATTTATTGTACCATTGTAAATCAACTTGTAAATTATTATATTTTTTTGTTTCAACACGTATAAAATACATCATCTTGAAAGAAAGCTTTGAGGAGTTAGCTGTCCTATAACAAAGCATCTGACTGCTGAAGGGCTTATGTCTGAACAACAAGTAAAACTTTTTTCATTACATACATGAACATCTGAACAACATGCTACTGTAAACTTAATTCATTAATGTAACATATGTTAAAGCTTGCACAAAGAAGCTAGAAATTGTTTATAAATAAACTACTTATATCACAATCATCTAAAACTCACTTTGTATTGAAGTTTTAATATGATTTGATATGATGTAAATATGGCAGTGTATATTTTGATTCTTATAGCATAGATGCTGAATCACGTGAATATGAGGCCACAGTGCAGGTCAGAGAGAGTATTCAAATGTCAGAAAATGCATTGCTTGAGAAGGACCAGGTATGTAATGTTTTTAGTGAAATTCAAAGAACATCAAGTAAAACTACATGCTATTTAGCAATCTGCAGCATTATTTTATTATAAAATAGAGGAGCTGTTTGTCTTTCCTTATTCAAAAATTTGATTTTGATTGATCAATAAAAACCATGCTTTCTTCTGAGGATGATATTGTAGGTATATTGTTTCTTGAGGTTGTGCAATAACCATGACTAGACATGGAATTTCATACGTTGACCTTAGTGACTCTTGACCTTTGATCTTTCTTCCATTGTGAATGTAGGCAATGATTCGGGAGCAGCAGAGATAATAGGAAGGGAAGAGCCTACAGGGGGTGTTTCATGAAAGGGCTTGTCAGGCGTTTTATCTGACCTAGTTGCTCTCAGCCAATCAGATGCAAGCATTTCAGTAGCTTATAACAGTTGTCAGTGAGAATCCATGAATATTTTTTCATGAAATGCTCCCCTGGATGCAACAGGAAAGCTGGTCAATGAAGTGGGCAAACAATCAAAACAAGTCATTGACCTCTATGACCCCTGACCTTTGCTCTACATACACCAAAATTAATCAGATAGTCCTCCAATGAAGATCAATTTTGAAGTTATTGAGATTTCACCATAACCATGCCCATACATACAATCTATAGGTTGACCTTAGTGACCCTTGACCATTGACCTTTCTCCTCAGGCAATGATTCGGGAGCAGCAGAGAGAAGAAGAAGTGAAGAGATTACAGGATGCAATGGGGAAGCTGGTCAATGAAGCAGGCAAACGGACGAGGCAAGAAGTAGACACCATCAGAAAGCAGTGTAACTCTAATATTGCTAAGCTAATGGAGGAAGTTACAGCCTTAGAAACGGTGAGTAACGATATGATATACATGATAGATGACTAGATAGAGTTCTAAGTAGCATAGTGAGAGATCATGAAGCAGCATAATTCCAATATTGCTAAGCTAATGGAGGAGTTTAAAGCTTTAGAAACGGTAAATACCAATATGATATACTTGATTGAAATTCCTGACGTAATCATGTTTCATTGTAAGTTTGTAAGAAACTAATCAGGGGCGATATAGGGTTTAAAAAAGTAGTTTTAATTTGAAATCCTACAGCGGCACATGTGTTCGTTTATATTTACAAGAATGCCTTTGAAATATGTTTCACAAATTGTTAATATTTCTGTTTTATGTATAATATTTTTAAAATCGCACACTTTGGGGCGAAATAATGTTAAAATGCTAGATGGATCGGGGCACCTTGAACTGAGTCTCATTTTGAGCATTTATAAGGAGACCTTAAAAAAAAATGGACCGACATCTACCTTCCCACCGAAATGTTAACTGATTTATCTATTATACAAATATACAATGACAATCGAGGATCTGGTTAAAACTATTCGCATCGAAGGAACATCACATAGTACTATTTTCTCGAGGGGGAGAAGACTCATATACGCGAGTTTAGCACCTCTCCTTGAGTGGTCATCCTCAGGGGTAACAAACGGGGTGTACCATTACGCCACCATCAGGAATTTCATAAGAGTATCGCGTGACCCACCTTTATGTCGTGACGTACGCTTCTAGAATATCTCTCTTGGATGACATAGTGGCCATATAACGCATTGCAAGATGTCTAGGCCAATTCCGATTTCGGGGAGTGGGTCATTCGAGGCAGGTCACGCAGAGATAAAAAACGGTTCAAGCCGAGACGCTATAACGCCAACACCAGAGGGATATGTAAGCGCATTGGACAGGCCGGTGTTGTTGGGAAATGGGTAACAGTAAGGCTCCTGTTCTAGCTTGACTCCAACTGGGAGGGTTCTACGTTCTTATCTGATCGCTGTCTTCTGTAACTGCTTCGATACTGGGAGAGCGTCTCAAATACATGAATGCCTGAGAGCAATCTTTCCTCACGCTTAGCGGCTATATGAGTCATACCTAGCTATGGTGGACACAGAAGAGGTTGAATTCATTCGGAAACTTACCATTTCTATTAACCAATGAGAGTATTTGAGGATTCTTCCGACCACTGCGCCGAATGCAGAACAGCGAAAGCTGGTCAGATGGAAGTGGGGCAAACAATTCACAATTGAGAATCCATCCCTTTAGTTGGACATCCCCTAGTAGGGACCATCTGATTGCATCACGCGATAGCCGTGAGGACGTTAGCTAGTAATATATAATGTAGCCTACTAGCATACAACCAAAAGTTAATCAGATAGTCCTCCTCAATCGTGAGGATCACGGATCCCCACACATTTTGTGATCTCCGTACAGAGTTAGTTAGCTTAAAAGTCAATTTGCCATTGGACTCTTATTGGGGTACATCGAATCCACTGAGGACCGAATAGCCGCGCCATTACAGATGATACAATCTATCATTGCTCGTATAGGACCTCTCCAAGTGCCGACCCTCAGGCTATGGGAGGATAGTCAAATGGGTGGAACACTTCATATCGCAGTTAGGGTCTGACATCAGACGCTCTAATGAGCTAATCTCCTCTGAAGCAGGAGATGCCATGTATAGGCTAGTGAGCAGCCAGAGGGAGAGGGATAGTTTAGAAAAGTATGGATCTACCACAGGATGCATAGAGAGAGTGTATAAGGTCTGGGTCAATGAAGCAGGCAAAACACAGGGTACCGCGGAACCTAGCAATAGATGACGCATCTCACATACTGCGATGCTGGTCAGCGAATGTCGAGGTCGTCCAACTCCAATCTGAATAGTTTCTAATAGATATAGAGAGCAAGTTGGTAGCAAATTGAGCTCGGCTTGTAGAGGAACCGCGATTGACGTTTAACGATCAGTGATACTAACAAAATGATAGATGACTAGATAGGAGTTCTAAGTAGGCATAGTGAGAAAGTTTGCCTAAAAACGCCCAAACAGGGAAGATGATGCTGAGTTGGATAGATAGCAGGGTCATCATTCACCGAAACTATTAAATATGCTAAGCTAAAAAAGTTATGGGTGCACTCTGGATGGAGTTTAAAAGCTTCTTAGAAAACGGTTAAAATACCAATATCTGTCAGATGTATTCACTGTGATTTTGGAACTATTGACATGTATGGGATTGAATTAGGGATCCTTCTAGGGACGTGCACATACATCTCCGTTATTCATGTAAGGCAGTGCAGGTGGGGGTTTGTACAGCGGCAACTAAATGCGGGCGTGTGTTGAAGATTACGGACGTGGTTGAAATTATACGTATGTCTTGAAGGTTTGAAATACAGTCAGCGTGCGACATGTGGCTTTTCGAGCTCTCTTTGTATATTTGAGTATCGAGGAAGAAATGGTGGTGCTTTATAGAGGAATCTCTTGGTAGTTATCATCGAGGTTTTCATTATATTCTTCGTCTACATGATGGTGTCTGGGTGTATTTAGTCTATCATGTATACTTTTGGTCCGGAGATGAACATCCCAATTAATGTAGTTTCATGGCTTTTATGAACATCAGATCCTTGGGCGGAGGAGCTACTTTGGGGGTAGACGCGAACATCAAAATATGTAGTAAGGAGTGTAATTTGTACTAGACTCCCTATGTGGACTTATGCGACCTCCTCTAGGGTCAAATGAGAGAGGCAGCTAATAGGGACATCAAAGAGTTGCACAAGTGGTGGTTTCGTAGAGATATAACTTCTGATGGAGTAGTTGGGGGGTCGGGAACCTAAAAAACGGAATTAATGGATGGGCTGCACTGGAGTCAAATATCCAATTCGGCAACACCGGGGGAAGAATTCAAAAAACAGGAACAAGGAACAGAGAACAGCGAAAATAAAATACAACTGAAACTTGTGAAGTCTGGGTGAGTGCAACTGAGTTTATTCAAGGGGCTACTTGGGGCGCACGATCAGAAGATCATGACTAATTTACAGAGATACTAATCTTACGTATTGAATTAAGTCATAATTAAGAAATGTAGAAAACATAAGAGAATCGGAGGTAGATTCCATAATTCAAAGCATTGGTAATATAGGTATCCAATTAAAAAGGATATTAAACCAAATATGAAGCAATGGCGATAGAGGAATGTAGTGATAGAATGAGAATGGATTATGGATTCATGGATGATATTACGTTGAAAACAACTATTGCGGCATCGAAGGAACATGCACATAGTACTGATTTTCTCGATGGGCGCGATGGGCGCCGAGAGAGAATAGTAGGATATGTGATGTTCCTGAGTGGCGCGAATAGTTTTAACCTGTTCGTGGAGAATGAGTCATTGTATACTTTGGTTTTATCATCCCTTCGCAGCTATAATGCACCATTCCTGTTTAATTTTTTTAAAAGTGAACAACAATTAGATGATAGTCTACTGGGCTCTACCTTTCTTCTGGATCAATAGGTAGCAAGTAATAGATGGGAGACCATAGTGTCGGGCTGCAAACTGTTCAAAAAATTATAAAATTGCGAGCATTAAATCAACAATGATCTTTCATGGTTTAGCTCAAAATCAACGAAAACTGTGATTACCAATACAACGGGGCAAAATTCTAAAACTGCCGATATCGCCGAACGAAAGAAGTGAACTGAGGTCAAAGGGTTTCGAACGATATCGCGCGTTTCAAAATTCCTATGTCGATCGAACGTATCGCGCATCTCTGCTGAAAAAGTCAACAAAGACAGCTGTAGCCGGTTAATTCCCCGCACGAGCGTTTGAGACAAGATATATCGAAGAGCATTCCCATCAGTCTGAAGGAGGGAATAACAGTAAAATGTAAGTCATAAAATTTCAATAGAATAAGATGATATTAATATGCATCTGCAATAAATTTTTAGCTGAGCATCTAACTCGGCAAAAGTGATGATTTCCAGAACCTTGTCAAACAACTCGGAATCTTCCGGCAACGGACACGGCAATTTTTCGATGTTTAGTCAATAATCTTCAGGCAATTCGATACACCATCACAGTGAGCGAAAGTTTTGAATCTTAAAGCAATTTTTCGGTCCCGATCTTGTCTGATGGTGGGCTATCAGATTTTCACGAATATTGATACTTTTTTTGGAGATATCCGCGTGCGTGAATTAATGGTTCTGGCGCGGAATTCATGGGTTACACCACCATACGTTACAAAGGCGGCCCCGTTCTTTGTTCGACGCACCGGACGAAAAATCTTAGGGCGAGGGCAGCTGAATGCGAGTGATTTGATGTCGATGCTGCATCACAACTCACACGCAACTCAATTGTGAAGCAAAATTCAGTGCGCGGAAATATAGATAGCCAGCAATACTTAAGTTTGTTCTCTGAAGTATTAACGGCTGTCAGTCCGAGTTCAATGAATCCACAAATTTTCCTCGTCATCTATCACTGCTGGAAAGTCTTCCGTTACTTCACCATCCATACTCTGGCTGAAACTTAGTGGACGGCAGCCATTGTTGTCTGGTTTAACAAAAAAAATCTAGGCTGTTGCGCACTTGGGTCAGTTGCTGAGTAAAGTGCACGTGGGGCAGCTGCGGGCGCGAAAGTTTCCCGTGGCAATGCGCGCATGCAGTGGACGGAATTCAGGTAAAAGGCAGGCAAAGAGTAGCACGGCAGACCGGCTCGCGCAAACTGCGGGCGCAACCTCGTGAATAGGGTGGGGGCGGGGGGGGGGTCGGAAAACGGTATAGTCCAGTTTTTCCGGACCTAGCGGAAAAAATGTACCTATGCGTCGACGTCATGAAGAAAACGGAACCTATTTAT
>CALNVZ010003428.1:10255548-10268021 GCA_940671915.1 Paracentrotus lividus | reverse complement strand
GAGAAACGTTTTTCTTAGTTAAACTATTCTTTTTCTCCTTGTGTACACTCTCAATGCAAACAATCTTAGATAAGGGATATAACATGCAATGTAAATCTAGACAAATTTATTTATTATACTTCAAGTGCCTAATACCCGTCTTAAAACCTATGGGGATAGAGCATTCTCAGTAGTTGCTCCACGTCTTTGGAACTCTCTACCCATTCATGTCCGTAATCTAAACAACATCGAAACCTTCAAATCCGAACTCAAAACTCATCTTTTCCAGAAATATTGTGAATAATATACATGTACATTTTTGGGGAGCCAGGCGCCTTTGAATGTCATGGCAGAGAAATGGCGCCTAATAAATGCTGTTCATCATCATCATCATCATCATTGATGAGAAGATAGATAAGGCCATATGTCACATGTTGGGGTATAGCAAAAGGGTGGAGGCGTTACATTTTGTAGGAAAACTTATCACATTTTTTCACATAGCATGAAAATTATGTATAGTCATGAGCTGTGCAATAGCTTATATTGTAGATAATTTATCAGGCTACATGTCTGTGAAGTTTCAGCTTTGTCATGCTCATATTTTTAATACAAAGATACTTTGAGTGGAGTAGGGTAAGGGGTGGAAAAAAAAGCATAGGGAATTCCCATTTATTGTTTGTTGCGTTATATCTTTGCAGCCACTTTGTCTTATGGGTTGAGTGATATATCATTCTCTTTGGAATTTACCTTGTTTTAGATAAATTTGAAGTACATTTTTCAAAAGTCATTTAATCAATTAATAAATCAATTAAAACATATTTAATGCACACATCCTCATAGACAATGCATTGCAGGCATCAAAAATTGCCACATGCATTTTTATAACAATAATTGTAAATTTTTTATTATTATTACACCGTTATTCCTAATGTATAAACCACATCTATATATTGAACACACCCCTAAACTCAGACCCCCACCAGTGAGCGCACTTGGGCACCTGTAATTTAATTTTCATAGGAATGCTATCAACTATGCATGTTCGTGGAAGAAAAAAAAAATCAATTGTTTTGTTCAGAAGAAAAAAACTGGTTGAGTTTGATGAGGAAAAGATATTTTGAAGTTCTGGATACTCTTTTATGTTATTTTTTTTCCAGGAGCCCAACCTCATTCAACTTACTTTTATCTCTTTGTATAAACCGCACCTCTGATTTTTATGCCTCCGCCACCGAAGGTGGTGCCGGAGGCGTCATGTTTTCGGGTTGTCCGTCTGTCCGTATGTCCCGCTTGCTCGTTATCGCGATATCTCAAGAACCACTTGAGATATCAACTTCAAACTTGAAGATAGTATGTACCACCATAGGAAGATGATCTGATTAGATTTTGGAGTATGTAGGTCAAAGGTCAAGGTCACGGAGGTCAAAAATAGTGAAATTCTATGTTTTTAGTTCGTTATCACGATATCTCAAGAACCATTGGAGATATGAGCTTCAAGCTTAGGGATAGTATGTACCACTATAGGAAGATGATCTGATTAGATTTTGGATTATGTAGGTCAAAGGTCAAGGTCACGGAGGTCAAATAGTGAAATTCAATGTATTGAGTTTGTTATCGCGATATCTTAAGAACCATTTGAGATATGAGCTTCAAACTTAGGCGTAGTATGTACCGCCATAGGAAGATGATCTGATTTGATTATGGATTATATAGGTCAAAGGTCAAGGGTCACCGAGGTCAAGATGTGAAAATCCATGTATTGAGTTTGTCATCGCGATATCTCGGGAACCAATTAAGATATAAACTTCAAATTTAAGGGTAGTATCTATCAC
This sequence comes from Paracentrotus lividus, assembly GCA_940671915.1. Classification (NCBI taxonomy): domain Eukaryota; kingdom Metazoa; phylum Echinodermata; class Echinoidea; order Camarodonta; family Echinidae; genus Paracentrotus; species Paracentrotus lividus. The sequence continues at coordinate 10,266,213 of CALNVZ010003428.1, read as the reverse complement.
CAGAGGAATATGGTCTGATTGGGTTTGGGGTCACAAGGTCAAAGGTCAAGGTAAAAAATGTCATTCAATAAAGCAAAATGAATAGATGAATGTGCAATATTTTTCTGATCCGGCAATGGCGGAGGCATATATTTCGACCGCGTGCGGTCGAGGATTCATCTTGTTTATTTTTACTGACGGGGGGAAGGTGTAGAACATACACTGCGAAGTTCAATACATGATTGCTCAATAGATAATGAAATGGCCCTGCTTTAGAAACAATGGATACCAATATTATTGACTTGATGAGAAAGTAATCTGTTTTTTTTTGCAGGAGAATGCTGAGAAACAAGCTGAGATAGAGAGAGCTATCAGAGAAAAGAGAGCAGTAGAACATGAACTTGAACAGGTAAACTGTAGCTTTTCCTCATTCAGGACAGAGATTATTTGAGGGCTGAATTGATCTCATTTTATTCCTCAAATTGGCAACAACAATATTTTTATTTTAATGCTACATGCTTCTAATTGAATGTGATGTCTTTGAAGCCAACACACACGGTTAGGAACTTAAAAAAAAAAAAATTTAATTGCCAATTTTGATGAAAAACGGTGATCTTCAACTTCCCAATGTGTTGCCAATTTAGGGATTTTAAAGATTATTCTTATTAATAAAATTCCTGACATCAAATGCAGTATGGTCATGCAACAACAATGGGCACAATGTATGCAGAAATTTTTTCTCTTTCTACTGATATACCTGGTGTATTTTTTAGAGCTCTGAAACAAAAGTTATTGACCCAAACCACAAAATGTGGGACAATGGCGCGAAAATATAAATTGAAGTCATGTACAGCATGTGAAAAAATTGTTAAACCAAGCTCTTTTTCATATGAATTTCAGTATTTTGAATCTTTAAAATGAAATCAAAAACTGGATGCTGGAACACAAGCTGGTCAACAAGAGGGAACCCTTTCAATTCTTGAAGCAAGAATGGACTGCAATGACAAGAGAGAAGAAACCCTCATTTAAAAAAAAACAACCTTGCTCTAATTAATTTTACCCAAGCTGTTTTTTTTTACAAGGGAATTGAATTTTGATTGTGTTTGATATATTGGACAGGGTTTATTGTAGTGATTCAAACAATGTCATTATCAATACTGTACCATAGCAAAAAAAGAACCTGCCATTTTGGATAGTAACACATTGTGTGTGGTTACTTCTCTCAGAAACGTTCCAAGTTGACATCCAAGGTATTTTACATCACATAGATATATGAAAGGATAACTCATCCCTGATTTTTGTAATGATTATGTACATCGTACATGTATCACAATAGTGTTCTATGCTTCTAAAAAGGTTTACAAAGAAGGTACAGCTGTAACGGGAGACCAACGTATAAATGAGTTACAGAACAGAATCATTGCAATGGAGAGACTGAAAGATGAAACTATGATAAGAGCTCAACACATGGAGAAAAATATGCAGAGACAAGAATGCAGGTATGTAGAATATAAATCTATGTCAGGATGTTAAAAGCTTATTGTTTGATCATATCTGTAATACATCATTAAATTATCACAGACATGTTAAGTCTGTTTGTATATGAGGAGCTTTATCTCTTTAAAAATGCCTTCTGTAGGTTTGAAAGTTTGAGCAGTGAGCCCATACTTTTTATGGTTTAAATGCTATAAATATTTATTGTTACATTGTAGCATTATAGGTTTACTTCTCAGAATTTTAAACTCAAATATGAGTCTTTTCAACCTAAATATAACCCCTTTTTCAACTTTGTCAGTTGGATACCAAATAATAGGTATTGAGGATATGCAGTACTTACGGTCCACATGTGCTTATTCTCTTCTGAAGGCAAAGAAAGAAAAGCTCTTTTATTATTTTCTTAGTGTTCATTAATTACCAACTTGGCATTATCAGAAACAAAACACTGTTTAATTTGTTTATTACTTTATTCATGATGAAGAGAAGTGCAGGAGTTTATTTGAGACTGACCAGTTGAAAGCAAGACTAGAGAAGGTTTCCAGATTAGTGTGACTCCTTAAAGGACGATAGACTGAGAATAACGGAGGATAATGAATTATGAGAATACTTAATTCTGTCATTTTAAAATAGTTACACCCCTTGTTCTTTACTACAGTCATGATGAAGAGAAGTGTAGGAGTTTGCTTGTGACGGACCAGTTGAAAGCAAGACTGGAGAAGGTCTCCAGAGAATGTGATACCTTAGCAGACAATAGACTGAGATTAACAGATAGAATTACAAGAATACTTAATACGGTCATTCTAAAGTAGTTACTCCCTTGTTTGTTTGTTGTTTTTTTTTTACTATAGTCATGATGAGGAGAAGTGTAGGAGTTTGCTTGTGACGGACCAGTTGAAAGCAAGACTTGAGAAGGTTTCCAGAGAATGTGATACCTTAGCAGATGATAGGCTGAGATTAACTGAGGATAATCACAATCTTAACAAGAAACTGATAGAATTAAGGAAGGAGAAGGAGGATACAGAGAGATCAGCCGCTAAAGATGTATGTATACGATGACTCAATTTAACCCACATACATACAAACGTCTAAATTAATCACTATTTGATCGTCAAATTAACATCAATTATAAAGAGTCACAATTGTAAATTTACAGTTAAAGGTGTATGAGCATGGATTTTGCGAATGGAGAATGCGAACAGGAAGGGGATAGTGTTCTACTTTGTGAACTGCATGATCATAGAGCATAACTGCATGTATTAGACAGTGTTCTTTTACAATCATAAGCCAAAGACTACCATATATCATAATTATTCAGGCATAAGAAATAACCAAATGCATAGCTTCTGCCATCTTTTATTAGACGAAAGTATGATTTTCCATTTTTGCTGCAACAACTACCAATAGTCGTTGCATTACTGATAGCATAATTACATAGTTAGGTTTTTTATGTGCCTGATTGCCTTCACTGTTTCAACAAAGAATTTAATTTTTTTTGTATTGTTTTGATAATGTCACATTCCATGTTATTAATTTACCAATGTTGACATTGCATGTTAAGTAAAGCTACATCTCTATATTACTAATAATCGTGGACATTAACAATATTTATCTTGAATCTGACAGTTGATTGCTGTACAACATGAAATGAACATGTTGAGAAGAGAGTATGAAGCTCGTCTGGAGAGTGTAGAGGACAACAGTAGACAATCCACAAAGGAACTTAGACAGATGCTGCTCTCTCAACAAAGGATGAGCTCCAAGTAAGTCTTCCATGCATTTATCAATACTTTCCTATTAGCAAATAATCTACAAAGGAACTTAGACAGATGTTACTGTCTAAGTCTTCCATGTATTTATCAATACATGTCTACAATTCAATACCTGTCAATGCATAAAAGAATACACCCCAATTCGTTATATTATAACAGGCAACCACCAATGGACCGGACATAATGGCTTATTTGGTTAGAGGGTGTGCCATAGGTAACCTGCTTCATGATAAGAAGGTTGTGGGATCAATTTTCGGCAGAGTCATACAAAAGATGGTATCTTGAGCTGCCTTATAGCAATGCTCTTTGGGATGATAATAACATAATATTATGCAGGGCCCGCTGGGTCTAAGAACAGTTTCTAAGAACTTAAGTGCCTACTCTGGGTGGATAAAACAATTTTTACAAATACTTGTTTTGTGTTTATTTGATAGATGGAAAGAAGAATGTCAAGCTCTAGGTCAGAAGTTTGAAGGAAAAATAACGGAACTGAGGTATGTATCATCCATTTTGAAAACACACATTCAACTCAACATTTAAAGGTCATGTATAGTGTTGGGAGAATAGATTTTTTGCTTTGCTTCCAGAGCAGAATAATATGAATGAATACCTCAATTAACCTCTGTGTACAAAAGGATTTGATATAAAATCCACTCTAACACCTGAATTTAGCAACAAAACTGTGTAAATATATCAATTGACAGTCCCACAATCGACAGGATCTCACAGGCACAATGCCAGCATACAGCGGTTTGTGTGCAAAGCATATGCTATTCCCATACACAGACTGTGCACACAGAATTCACTCACGCTATACCAATCAGCTACTGGTTGGCATGCCCAGAGTTCTGGGGTGAGAATGAAGGAAGTATGGCCTTACTTTGATTAACATCTCCCCGTGCTCATGCAAACTATTACATATCATGGAAAGACATGCATGGAACATGATTATATCCTTTGCCCATATATTGTTATGTCTTTAGAACACTATGAGGACAAGTTGAGCAGGTTTTTCAAAAAATCAGTGTTTTCTACTACAACTATACTTGGGCTTTAATATAAATACAGATAAAGTTATAAAAACTATGGTGTTGTACTCATTGTCCACATATGAAAAGAACAATGGCTCTTACACTTGTTGATTTCAAAACTACTGTTCTTTCTATAAATGTACAAATATCTACAAATTTTCCAGCACCTATTTTTACAAATACTTGTTTTGTCATTATGTATACTCCATAATTCTAACATCTGCTCCTCTCTCTACACTTTAGATGCTTTAAGGCCACCGCACACCATAAGACTTACGACTTGCGACTGACCGACTTTGGATGAGAAATAACTAAGCGCGTATACTTTGCATGCGCCTAGTTATTTCAGATGCAAAGTTGGTCAGTCGCAAGTCGTAAGGTGTGCGGTGGCCTTTAGATGATTTCCAGTCTGAAATGCCCAAGATGCTAAAATGGGTACCTAGTCAGGAAAAAAAAAGGCTATGTGGTTAAGTTATCAATGTGTGTCTGAAAGATGACCAGTTAGAATGCTCCTTCGGGAGTGGAGATTGTGCGCTGTAAGTGCAGGATCGTATTGAATCCTATGACTAAGGTAATAATATACTGTAAGTGCTTTGGTCATATCTGTGGGATGTAACACAAAGACTTACGATTGATAAAAAATTACGATTAATTTTTACTTGGTAGTCTTATTTGGAAACCAGGTATATTCATAAATTAGGATTTGGATGTGATTAAGAGTAGGGTTAGGGCTAGGGTTAGGATTAAGATCATCAACTTTGGAGAATCCTGTCCATGATGAGGCTACCGAGAAAAAAATAAATCTTAACTTTTTATCAATCATAAGTCTTTGTTTAACACCCCACTGGTATGATAAACCGGTATTGTTATTTTAAGAGTGTGCTAGGCTGGCTTGAGCTTTAATGTCTGCTTCTACATTCATTTGCAGATCTCAGCTTACTATGCAGAAGAAGAGGAATGAGGATCTGACCAATCAGATCCGTCAACTCAAAGAGCAACACATGCAGGTATGTAGATCTAGCCAATCAGATCCATCATAGCACATAACACCTAGATAATTTTCCTTGAGGATAATTTTCCTGGAAGGTGTTACCTTTGATGGAACTTTTCCTGTATTAGAGTTGCCCTTGAGGATAGTTGTCCTCGATGGTAGTTTTCCTAGCTTTTATCCTCCCTTGGGTAAGGTATTCTAGAGCCATATTATTCATATAACAATACAAACTATCCATATTGTCATTTCACATGACATTTTATTACTGAATTTAAGACAGTATTCCATCTTTTGTTTTCCAGAGCGAGCAGCTGATATCGAAGCAGACAGATGTCAATAGGAAGCTACGTCAGAAAGTGGAAAGCTGTGAACAACAAGCCACAGAGGTGACTAGAAAGGTAACTTGTTCTATTCTATTTGTTATGTTCGATTGATGACTCTTTAGAGTTCTTTGAGAGATTACTGAAAGGCTGCTGTTAGACCATTGTAGGACCATTTCCTGATACATGGCTGAACATTTTAAAGATTTTTTTGGGGGATGGATGGGAGAGGGGTTGAGAGAGAGAGATCATTGAGGAATCGTGAAAAACATCATAGTCATTGAAAGTTATCTGCAAAAATTTTTACAAAATAAATAAATAAAAAATTATCATTGAGAGAACATATCACATATCAAAATGTGTGGGATAAACAAGAAGGAAAAAGAAAGAGTCCTAAAAGATGATCATACAATTTTGAGTGGTTTTTGTTCAGACAGGTGTTTTCACACTAACTGTGAGAGCTTGTGTGCGAGGATTAATTTGAAATTACTAATAAACGTTAATATTTGTGCTCAGTTGACAGAGAGATCAGCACGAGAGAGAAGACTAGCCCATGATAAGAAGCAGCTTCATACACAACTTGAGAAGATCAGATCACAACTTGCCAGATCAGACAGGTAAGACACAAAGGCCCCTATTCACAAAGGTGGCCTAAAGTTAAGCCCAGCTTAAATCTGTGGTTTAAATATGGCAAGCGAAATGGGACACAGTCTGTCTACATTACATGTTCCTTAAAAGTTTACTAAATTCTGGTATTGTGTTTTAATTGTAAGGAAAACTTTTGTCATATATCATTTCCAGACAGTTTTATTAGTTTCACTACCAAAAATTCTGGTAAACCAAACATCCATTTTTTCGAGATTGTGTCCCATTCTGCCTGCCATACTTAAACCACAGATTTAAGCTAGGCTTAACTTTAGGCCACAGCTCAGAATTTGGTTTACATGTTTTAAGTGCACATTGAGAATGGCCTTCAGTGTTTAAAGGGCTAAATGGTATACATAATTGTCGCAATACAAAGCTATACTTATGACTCAACTTAAAACATACATACTTTTCTTACTTATCTATTAATTATGTTACCCATTGATTATCTGTACATACAGGTGAGGCCAGAAGTTTACATACACCTAGGGAATGCAATGGAATTTATACAATTGCTCAACATCAGAAAATTTAATGTATCTTCAGAAATATTAGTTCTACCATGACAAATTTGGTATCAAATAAAAGAACTTATCACGCTTTCTCGTGTAAATGAGAAGCCGATGGGACTTCAGTATGTTTTAAGTGAAATTTTCTTTGTTAAAAAAAGTAGTATTTGTACCAAATTAATTGTATTGTTTAGTGATTATATTTCCAAACATCATTTTATAGGAATATATAGATGTCAATTCTATGATTGATTTAACATATTCTATCATGATATGTTGCCACCAAACAAAAAAAGGGCAATTTGAAATGTTTGTGTTGAGAAATAAGGAGCACAAATATGAAATGTTTTGCTCAAGACTTTTTTTTACAAGTTTGTCTAAAATGTGAAGATATTTTTGGGGGCAAATGACATCTTAATATTCTTCAGCTCCTGATGACACGTCAGTGAGATGAAAGAGCGTGATGTACTCATTTGTTTGATACCAAATTTGGCATTATAGCACATATATTTTTTATATATATAATTTTAATTGAATTTCCTGGGTGTATGTAAACTTCTGGCCTCAACTGTATGTACATATTACTGTAGTCATGGAAATATTTGCGATACATTGATTATCACAGATTTTGTGCACATATCAATAGGCTCAAATTTAAAAAACATGCGAACATATGAGCAAGTGTTTTAAATGGGTTCAATTTTATGCTTCCGTACAAACAGCAGAAAAGAAAGAAAAAAAAAGTGGATCTCAGCGCGAAAACAACAGCAAATATAGTGTCTGCCATTTGCTTTTATAGGCAAATGAACCTGGAAATTCTTGCAGATTGCTCAATATTCTTTTCCTTGTTATACCGTTATATTGTCTCGTCATTGTAGTCTTCTTTTCTTGATTAAACAAATTATTTCAGCAATAAATAAACAATATTTATGGATGTGAAAATGCAATGTATTGCCAGTGATATGGTGTATGTTTTGTTTATTACAGGAGAGGAAATGTCTCCATGGACCTGCCAACATCTAACATGAGTAATACATACAGACTAAACCATCCCCCTCCTAGAGGATACACAAGAGACAGAGCTCCTTCTATAACAAGCTCTCATCATAGTTACAAGTCATCCAGAAGCTCTTCACCTGAACTAAGTCCATGAGTGTATAGGTGTTTACATACAAAGGGCATTGACAGCAATAAGGCTTCCTTAGTAACCGATGAAGACATCACAACTACAAGTCGTACAGAAGCTCATCTCCTGACTTGAGTCCATGAATGTATGGGTTAACCAGGTACACAGGGGATACACAAGAGACAGAGCTCCTTCTGTTACAAGCTCTCATCATAGTTACAAGTCATCCAGAAGCTCTTCACCTGAATTAAGTCCATGAGTGTAAAGGTGTTTACATACAAAGGGCATTGACAACAATGAGGCTCCCGTAGTAGCTGATGAAAACACCACAACTACAAGTCGTCGAGAAGCTCATCGTCTGAATTAAGTCCCTGAATGGTCAGATATTTACATACAAAGGGCATTGACAGCAATGAGGCTTCCTTAGTAACCAATGAAGACATCACAACTACAAGTCGTCCAGAAGTTCAGCGCCTGAATTAAGGCCATGAATGTATATTTATTTACATACAATGGGCATTTGGAGCAGTGAGGCTCCCAAAGCAACTGATGAAAACGTCACAGCCACAAGTCATCAAGAAGCTCATCGCCTGAATTAAGTCCATGAATGGTCAGGTATTTACATACAAAGGGCATTGACAGCAATGAGGTTCCCCAAGCACAGCTACAAGTTGTCCAGAAGCTTGTTGCCCGAATTAAGTCTATGAATGTATGGGTTGAACAGGTACATGTACTTGCATTCAAATACCATAGGCAACAATAAGGGTATTCTAGCAACTGATGAAAACATCAAAGCGAAAAGTTATCCAGAGCTCACCGCCTGAACTAAGTCCACGAATATAATATTTATTTACATACAACGGGCATTTGGAGCAATGAGGCTCCCCAAGCACAGCTACAAGTCATCCAGAAGCTCTTTGCCTGAATTAAGTCCTAGCAACTGATGAAAACATCAAAGCGAAGGGTTATCCAGAAGCTCATCGCCTGAACTAAGTCCATGAATGTTTAGGTATTTATGTACAAAGAGCAATAACAACAATGAGGCTCCCCAAGAAACTGGTGAAAACATCAAAGCTAGAAGTCATCTAGAAGCTTGTCACATGAATGAAGTTTTTGGGAGCACATAGAATCATATGTAATCTAAGGGTGGTATCTCACTTCGCGGAGACGCCTCCGCGACATTTTTCAAAAACTGTGACAAAGCAATTTCAAAGAACCGTCTCAAAGTTGTTTCCGCGACTCATGAAACGTCTCTGAGACGTCTCCGAGACAAATTTTTGAAACTTGTTGTGGAGACGTCTCCGAGACATCTCCGCAATGTTTCATGAGTCGCGGAAACAACTTTGAGACGGTTCTTCGAAAATGCTTTGTCAAAGTTTTTGAAAAATGTCGCGGAGATGTCTCTAATACTTTTTATCCGTCGCGGAGACGATATTTTCTATTCCTTCGCGGAGACATCTCCGCGAAGTGAGATACCACCCTAAGCCTATTATAATCTTAGATTACATAATCATTGTTATAATGTATGAAAATGGGAATTGGGGAAATGCCTCATTATTACAAAATATTATTATGTCCATACTCATTTCAACAGGAGTAGACTCCCCTAAACTATTCCCCCAAAGTCACGTTACAGCCAGCCTAAATTATCATTATACATCCAGTACTTTTCAATAATAGATTATTTTAATGTTGAGTAAATTATTTATATCATGTCTTAGTTTGCAGGTATGAGAAAAACAGTAACACAGATTTGTACAGCATGTGTGTCTATTTGTATTAGTATATGAACTATGTATTTAAAAAGCACAGGTTTACAATTTAACATTCTCAATTTATTTATCCATTTCAAGTTCTTGTGAAAATATAAATGAACAGAAATAGTGGGTCTCAAAAGCAACAATATTAAGCACCTTACATGTGTAAATGTTATGTAAAGTCATCCTTGCCTCAGTTGGGACTAAAGAAATAGCTTTGACTTTTGACTCACGAAGGGTTAAAAGCAATAGAATATAAAGTAAAGATGACCAGAAAAGTTCTTTTGATAATTTTTGAATGCATAGTTTTAAGTCCTACTGAAAACAGAAGGATTCCAAAACATGTATGCAAACAGTACAATTTCAATATCATTTTTTGTCTATTGTTAAGCTAATGATACTAGCGATCATGATCTGCTGTAGATAATATAAATATGACAGATAATCAAAGTTTCTTGTTGTATTGTTTAATATTCAAACATATTCATGTTGTTTTATAATACCGATGCTGCTATTTCCTTGTATATATTGTAATTCATGCCAAATAAAATAATTTATATTTGCCGATTTACAGAATATCATTCTAGATTGTCATTTTTTAAATTCCATCTGGTGCAAAGAGAAGTTATATTTCTATTACATGCACTTCAATCACTTTTCGTGCCTTCAATATTAATTGAAGGTGGTGTTAGAGGCATCACGTTATCGGGTTGTCTGTCCCACTTTTCTGTTATCACAATATCTCAAGAAACCCTAGATCTATGAACTTCAACTTGATGACAGTATGTAAGCACCATAAGAAGACAATTTGATTAGATTTTGGAGTAAATAGGTCAAGGGTCACAGAGGTCAATTTATGAAATTCCAGGTATTTGCCTTGCTATCGTGATGTCTAAAGAACTAGTTTAGATATAGTGTCTTACTAGCATGTGAACCAGTGGTGTGTTTCACTTAGTCGATCGGAAGTTATGAACAACTTTATTGACGACTTGAAATATTAAGAGCCAAATGGATTGCTGCAGTCGGCTATAATTTCAAAAT
>CALNVZ010003428.1:10181392-10255523 GCA_940671915.1 Paracentrotus lividus | reverse complement strand
AGAACTATATACAAGGAGGAACAACCCCACACTTTGCACAAAACACTAGGGAGCTTTTCTCTGCTGGGGCAAATATCTAGTTCACTCGTGTATCGGATAACTGGTGCTTCTTTTTTTTTTCTTTTTAGTGTTTTGGGCCTATATTTGGAAAGAAAAAGAAAAAAAAATGGGTTAGGGTTACGAGTTGTCATAGAAAAACATCTCTGTTGCCCGCACGACATAAATGATAATAACGCTGGTGGTCATATTCCTGGATATAGCCCATTGTGAAGCGGTGGAGCCCCAAGGTTCCCCTCTAAATTCAAAATGTAGGCCAATTTTTGAAGAAAAATTAAAAAACCTATATATTAGTTTTCTAAACAATTTAAGTTTTGTGTATAATGAAGATAATATGAATTTATAGAAAACTTGAATGTTTTCACTACTCGTAATACGGCCATATGTTGTAAAAAGAAGGAGTGGTATTTATCCGTCAAAGTTATAAGCCTATATACTATTGGCTATAATAGTTGTTACATATAAAACAATCAACATCAGTTTAGATGTACCATGTGGGCGAACCCTGTATAGAATGGTTCTCAATTTTATCCGCTAGAGTCGTACACAATGTCCTGAGGTTTGCTAACATAGAAGAGTTGCCTATGTGAGAGAAACATCGCATTTAAGGGCAATGGTCTATTGCTAATTGATTGCATGCACATTATGTGCAGAATAGGTAAATGGTCCTAGAGCTTCTCGCGCTGTTATTGCTTTTATCTACCTATTGTTGGTCTCTTGCTATTCTGGGTGCATGATCTTGATGGATAGTAAAAATGATAGTTGTAGTATTTTTACGTGTTGTTGATTGGTTGGAAATGATGTCAGCGTGATCATTCACGTTTTTTGTCTAATGTGTGCACGGTTTTCTTATGTTGCAGGTATAAGGGAATTCGTTGAGAGGGTGGATAAGGGTTACTTTGCTCGACTTGGCTTTTATTTTTCCCCATTGAGATGGGTCAGGTCTGGGGCTGTACTTTTTTTTTAGTGGGTGAGCTTTTGGGGAGTGGAGCCCATTTGTTTTTTGGGTTTGTTTGTTTGTTGTTTTATGGGCGGGGGCGGGCCAATTTTTTTATTTAAAATCACAATTAAAAAACCAAACATCAAAACAAACAAACAAAAATGGGGCCAAAAATATGTTGGGGCTGATTTTTATTTTTTCTTTCTCTTTATTTATTAGAATTATCATTAAAAAGAAAAATATAAATTATAAGTAAATTCGGCACCCCGAAAAATAATAGAAAAAAAAAAGAAAAAGAAATTGGGGCGTGCTAATTTTTAAGGGGGTCTATTTATCTATAACAAATAGGGTGCATGCTTTTATTTAATGCAACATTACTGAACTATCTGGAAGCTCTCAAATACTAATCATCTCGTGCACATAATCTAGTTGTTGCATGGTAGACGCATGCACTATTTTATATAAGTTAGTACTAATTCTTCTGTTTTAGAGCTCATTGCACTTTCTTCTGCAATGGTTATTAAATTTTTCTAATTTTTAATCTTTTCCTAATTGTTCGAGTTTGTTCGTTTAGCATACTTATCACCAGAAGTGTGATGGAACACATCAGTTAGCAGGCACGACTAAAAAAAATACTTGAAGAAATGAAGGGATATGTAATCTTTATGAGCACACCGTAATAATATAACTTTGACACGACGAAAAATAGCAGTCTTCAATGATTCAACATAAGATGGAGCAACTGAGATATATGCACTTACGTGCTTTTTAAAACTTTCACTATTTGATCTTAAGTAAAACTGTTATGTCTTGTTTGTGATAATACATGTCTTTTTGTGGTGTTTTTGTTTTTTGTTTTTTTTTAGTGTGCTTTTTTTTTTTTGTTTTTCTTGTGTGTGTTTTTTTTTTTATATTATTTTTTGTTTTTTTTTGGGGGGGTTCCCTGTTTAACTGATTTGGTTTTATGTTTATTGCATAAATTTATAGACTTTAAAGCATAAGAGTTCAAAGACAAATGGTGCGCATTTAAAAAATGTAATAAATGCCAATTCTTGTCTATAACGACATTATTTTAAGTGATTGTAAACAAGGCATGTATAAAACTCCTAGGAAACATTAGTACATTAGCTATTGTCAGCAGACGTTAGGGAATATGGCACGGTAATTTATGGGCCATAAATCGGTTTAAGATAGATGTTCTCGTTCTTCAAAAGAGACTTCACATACACTCTCAAACAGTATCCTCGCACTCTTTTCGCGAAGGCCCAGACACTATTCAAGGTGTGAAAATATTTTCCTTATAAAAATGATTTATCCCACTTTTATTTATTAATAGGCTAAATTGAGAGTTGGAAATAGATGTCTTAATATATATAACTTTCACATAAAAATTAGTTATACATGTAACTTAAATTTGAAATGAACTGTATTATCAAAATAAATTACTCTCGGGATGAAGTAAGTCACAATGCATAAGACGACAATGGTAGTCATTTTATATTATAACACAGCGCATGACAAGGAGGGGAATATGAAGTTGAAGGTCTCATCGCTTATATAGTTAAAAGAAACTATATAAAAAAACGAAAAACAAAAACTGTTTTCTTAACTGGATTTCTATGGTTAATGGACTCTCCATGCACGGTCATTCCAGTTTGTGTGCAGGGTCATACGTGTCGGTTTCAGAGGATAAGCAGACAGAATGGATATAGAATAGCAACGATAGTGGATCGTGTACACACGATCTTAGTGGGTCCTTTAGGTTGGATAAAAATATGATAGAGTGAGGAAAAACAATAACAGTCTAAGTAAGTATAAACCTAAGAATGATTTCGGGACAGCGATTTCATAGTTTTTCTCGGGGATAGATTCAACGTGTCGCACCTTGGTAATTTTACAACTAATTATTACATTTATTTATTCATTGAAATAGTTCGAGTAGGTGGCCGTTCATTCAGTTGTCTAACCAGTACAATTAGATTTGTCTTAAAGTTATGTAATGAAATTTTAGAAACCATAATAGGTTTCTTCTTGTATATTTCTCGTTTTTTACATACCGGATTATTCTTATTACGGACCATGGTTACTATAATCCAAGGCCCACATCTTCTTGACTTTTTAAATACTTAATGAAAAGCCACTACAGTCTGAATAAGCGACTATTGTCCGTGGGGGTTTCGAATACGTCCCGCGGGGGGGGGGGGGGGGGGGAATTTAAAACAAAAATGGAAATACGTGGTGATATCTTCCAGTAAATGTGTGTACTGTGTGTAAGGGGGGGGCGTGTCGATAAGCTTGTTATAAATTTTCCGGCCTTTTCGTCACCGCTCGGAAGGTCAGGGGTCATACAAAGCCAATAGGGTAGGGTTATTTGTCTAATCGGGTACTCACGAGTTTTTTTTCTAAAAAACCAAATCTGGCGCCTAGTTAAGGGTGATTTGGAGCCTTATTCTTACGGTCGGTTTGGCGCCTAATGTGATTGGTGCCCCCTTGAGCGCCTACCCGGGCGAGCCCCCCACCCAAATAACGTGCATGTACATTTAAATGGTTTAAACTCTTGCGTGAGGGTTTGCCTGCTGCGTCCCCTGGAGCGCCCTTTAAAGATTTTGCTTAAATATAATCGTTATTATATAGGGTTATATGTTATAGGAGATGGACTTTAATGCGTGGTGGATAGATTCTATGTACGATATACGCCGTTTCGTCCTTAAATCCATCATTTGTTAATGCAGATCTCTCACAACGTTGAAATATTTCATTCAGTATAACTTATCTATGGTTAACAAGAGCCAAGGCCTTAACGAAATAATACTTACATTGAATTATAGGAAGCCGTGGGGATTATCAGGTGGGAAATTTATAAAGCTGCTTCTTATTTTTCTCCCTCAACGGTTTTCTGGTGTTGCTTATACATGGGCCGGTGTCGGACCGTGGAAAGCTGTCTTAACGCTGATGTCCTGCTGGACTCGTGTCCTGATATCGATTCCGCGCTCAGTTGTCTCTTCTAGTTCGGTCACGCACGTTCGGTCTCCAGTGTATTGCATTGGACCAGACAATGTCCTATGTACGGACCGCCTGCTCCCTCATTCGCTCTGTATCTACGTTATAAGCATATTCTTGCTCGTCAGATATTCCTCTTCGCGATTTGTGACCGAGTTGGGGATCTTTCGCGGGAGCAAAATCTCTTCGCGATTTGGTGTACATGTACCTCTTCATCTCTACATATCTAAATTACGCCCTTGTATAAAGTTGGCACAAATTTTCACATACGCGTACATGATACCCAATCCTCGCGCAACTTGCCGCCCCTCTCTCTCTGCAATTATAAAGGGTCATCGCAAAATTCATACCCTTAATACAGTCATATATGCCCCACACCATTTGCGACGCCATGCGCACAGCGTTCGCGAATATCTCCAATGGTCATCGGAGTAGCGTGTTAGCGGGTTACTGACGGTAGTCTGCAAGCACAGACTCAATTTGACACTTCCACAAATTTCAAGTCTAACTGTATCTTAGTACGTGGTCAGACACAGACTTCCGCAGCCCTCACTGCCTGTCTATAGTACATGGGTGAATCTAGTTCTTATTTGCCAGACCCCTTAAGCGATACAACATGGGTTTTGTGCCTGCAACAATAAAAAACCAAAATGTTAACGTTCCCCCCGGTAGGGGAGGGGGGGGGGGTAGGGACATAGCCTGGAAGTGGTTCATGATTCTCCCCCCCCCCCCCTCTTTTTCCTAAAATCTATTACCTGTCTGGCACAGTCTAGGAGGAAAATCAATACGTTTGGAATCTTTTTAATAAATACTAATGACCGTACCAAATTAAGCCAAAAGCCTTTTTTTGCTGATGCATTACTTAATTTTGTTATGTATTATGCTTTCTTAAAGGGGGAAGTTCAGGCGACAAGCCATCCGACAACACTCAATATCTACCGACCCCCACCATTCCCTCTCGGTCACTCTCTAGCTTTCTTTTTCAAGCATTTGCAAATGTTTGAATTGAACTTCAAACAATTCCTGATAACATTATATAAAGGACAGCCTACACCTACTTCCGTTCCTAAAGTGTAGAGCTCTGCGAAATTCCATAACTCACTGGCCAGAGAGCACGTTAGTTTCATTTTTAAAGAAAATACATTTTCTTATTTATGAAACACATAAAGAAAGTCTTTGTTAACCCATAGATGACAGAGATTTCCCAATGGTCAAAATGAATCCCTTTTTGATTCTCAAATTGGAAAATTTATAACTTTATTTTGATCCTGCAACCTTTAAAAAAAAATATAATTATTAATTAACAACATTTTACTAAAGTGTTTTAACTCAAGAACCGTTCAATGTACAGTGGTCGAAAAAAAATCTATAGGCCCTCTTGTAATCTATGGGCCCTCTTGTAAAACAGTGCTGTGATCACTGATGAGGCCACTCTGGATAAATATTACTGAATAAATAAATAAATATGTCAGTGATTTTTGCTCTTTCTGTTGATATGTAATTCATATTCCATAGCATTCTAGTTTCAAAGATAATGCAAAAGCGTCACTAAAAAGAGACATTGTCCTTGATGGGTTAATATAAATTTGAAAATAGGAATACAATATATGGAATTGTTCCATTTATTTATTTATTGTTATTTTTTTTTTAAACTGTGGAATAGCTTTTTTAATTTTCCGTCTCTTAGCAAGTACTATAAACTCTGAAATGACTTCAATTCTTTGTCATTCCAAGTTTCCAACAACCCAGTGCTTATTGTTTCGAATTATTCATTTAATTTACAACAGAAAAAAAGAGATGATGATGCTACCCCTTTTATGGATAATATGGATAGAATATGATAATGTAATCTTAAAACGTAAGACCTCATGGAAAATTTGTAAATATAATCATTATTTGTTTATGTTTAATTACTATGTTTTGTTTTTTTAAACTTCCATTTCTTTGAATGCATAAGCCAAATTAAAAAAATAAAAAAAATCACATTCTTTAAATGCCGGCATTGCCTTATGTATTCCTTTGCCCTCATAATTGATTTTGTAAAGTGAAATAATTACGATCATCTCTCTCTCTCTCTATCTCTCTATTTTTATTTATTTATTTATTTATTTTTATTTTATTTTATTTTATTTTTATTTTATTTATTTATTTATTTTTTTTTTGGGGGGGGGGGAATATATAAAATGAAATTAAGCATGACCATCATAACATTTCTGTTATCCTCCCAGCTCCTCGGCCGTGCCCTTGAAGCCTTTAATTAAATACCAAACCATTATCGTCATCTTAATTCAGACTATGCAGGCATCCTTCTCTCTTTAGTTTGTTTCAGTTATATCATGGCCCTTAATTCTTGTTTGTTTCTTGTAATAATCATGTTTTTGTCTCCGATGGTATATTAATAGTTATGTACTTTTTAACCGATGGCATGGTTTATTGGAGCTTTTACATGACTCCCGTCTGAATTATTGCTTCAAAAGAATTTTCAAATATTGATTTACCTGTTGAAAAATCTCTACTCCACTTCCCAAATATTTGCCCAAATCTTAGCTAGTCTCGGGAGTGTAAATTCATGTCGCCGACTTGACAAAACCACCCTTAACGGGATTCATGGATCAAGTTGGTCGCTTTTAAGTATTGTAATCATCATTTTTGTTCTTAGTCATATTCCAAAAATAAGTTCACAGTGAGTCATCTATATGCTTGTTAGCATGAGAATTATACGTCCTATTCAAATTCTTTCAGGGATATAGGACCTTTCCAAGAAGCTCTTTAAAAAGAGGAAGGCCTTTTAAACTTTTTAAAAGGACCCCTACGAAATTTTCTTTTACTTTTCATAATTATAACATAAGGAATAAGAAAGCACTAGAAATATACAAAAATATTAGGTGAAATTTAAAGACAAATCCCGCTTATCCGCTATGCGTCTTCGCTGTTAATAAATAAAAAGCAATATTTATGAAAATGTTTGGTCCCCCACTGCTCATATGAAAACGTGAACAATCAAAAAGGACAGTGTTATTTTATACCAAACACGCACAGTTCCACTACAGTGCACTAACACCAAGAAAGAATCTTAGGAACCCTGTGGTGTACTGGTACTCTCTCTACGTCTGACCATTATATCGCGATAACAATGCCTGAATAAAGACCGTTAAAGGAGAGTGCAAGCTGTGGCAGTCAGGATCGAAGTATTTTATCATGATATTTTTTTTTATGATATCAAAAACGCGGGGGAAAATATTGACCAATCACAAAGAAGTTAAATCATTGGAAAGAGAAATTAATATATTTACTTCACTCAGCGTAACTAGAAAATCGATGCGTGCTGAATTTTACATGAAAAGCTTTAGGATGCTGTTGACCAAATATATCATTTTTCACACAGAAAAAATACTTAAAATGGGAGATTTTAAAGCTCGAAAACGCGAGGTTAGGGGAAAAATATTCTTCCAAGTTTTTATCTTGTTTATATACATTAACCCTCATAAAACCTGTGTAACTAAGTAAATGATCTTCTCATTTTTTTTATTCCAGTATATTCAACAAAAACTCCCGTTTTTCGGGCATTCCTCATTGACAAATCGGTGCGTGAAAATGGTTTTCCTAGAAAGAAGACCCCGCAACATTTTCATATCGGGAGACAAAAATTTACCCTGAGGGAAAAAAAAAGGTTAGCCCACTGAAATTCTCCCTTTACTGGGACGCGCCACTCCCTTTCAAACTCGCTTATGCAGCCCTACTAGTATGGAGAATGGAAAAGGGAACAAGGGGAAAAAACAGGGCGCCGCCTATTTTTAAAGAGTGGGCGGCGGGTTGCAGTATGCAATATAATTTGAATCGTTGCCGTTTTTGTTTCATGTCCTACTAAAGATTGGGAGTGCGCCCCTCCCCTATCATGACCTATAAAAGCTTCTTATTGAAGAATTTATTAATTTAGCAGGTGCCCGAGCTATTTGAAAGTGGAGGGCTGAGCTAAAGTGGGGGGGGGGCCGGGGGCTGAAACAGGCTAAAAAAATTTTACAAATTTTTGTACACTTGGCTGAAAAAAGTGGGGGTGGCTGCATCCCCCCCCCGCTCCGAGGCCCTGATTTATCATTTAGAAATGTGTGTTTCTGTATTCACAACGGACGTTTGTCGTATATCCTTGCAATATCGCATATATATACATTATAACACATAAGGTTTACGTTAATTTCAATATGACTGATAACAAATATTTTTCCATTCATATGCTGAGGGTGGTATCCACTTCGCGGAGACTCTCGCCGACCAGAATAGAAAATTTACGTCTCCGCGACGGATAAATAGTATTTGATGTCTCCGATATCCGAGACGTCTCGGAGACGATTGGGACTACTTCAACTTTTTTTTTTCATAATAAATTGTCCGAGACGTCTCGGAGACGTCTCCGCGATATCGGAGACGTCTCTAATACTTTTTATTCGTCGCGGAGATGAAATTTTCTATTCTGTCGGGGAGACGCGTCTCCGCGAAGTGAGATACCACCCTCATTGTACATAGACAGGTAGCTTCATTGTCAGTACCAGGCCTATTCAATTCGTCTGACTGATGTTTACGATCTCTCGTTGAAAGTCTTTTTGTATGTTGTTTGTTGGACAAACTGATCATACATTGCTCTTGACGGATTAACAACTTCAAATTCTAAAGGCTCTTGATTTTGACGTTCTCGAGATGGTGGCAGATGGAAAATCGTTTGGCGAGCCAAAATCCCCTAAAAATAAAATTAAAGGACAAAAACCAAATCAAAATCAAAATGCATGGTATCCAATGATACCGGGCAACAACAAATAGCGATTTTTTTTTTCCTTTTCTTTACTTGAAAACAAAGCTAACCAATTTTTGTTTTAAACTATTCTTCTATTTAAACCCCTCACATAATTATTGATTGTAACTCCCGAAAAATCGTATCGTGTCAGTGAGCGCAAAGCGCAGTACCAATTTTAATCAATATCTGAAAATAAGAGCTATAATAAGACATGAAGACACAGTTTTTTCTTAATTTCTCTTTTCCTTATCTTCTGATATAATCCGACCAAAATATGAAATTTTAGATACATAATAAGATAACAAACAGAAAAATATAGGTCAATTTGAAGGATAAAGGCACAGGCGCGGATCCAAGAAAATCGAATTGAATGCATTTCGGGGGCCCAATTGTCTGGGGACAAAAGCGGCTCTATTATGTTTACGCATGGGCCCGGTAAGTTCATTGTGTGACTCCGGTCTGCGTCCGCTACTGGGGCATATTTAAAAAAAAAAATACACCCCATTTTGTATTATCGACGATTAAAATTATCATTTTTTTAAACAGAAAGGGGGTCGTAGTCTGTTGAAGCCCTTGTTTTTATATTAGGGTTTTTTCTTCTAACGGAGAAATTATGATTTTATTTTTGTGACCCCACCCCCATGGAAAAAATAATTGATCGACTCCCTGTATTACCATGATTTAGAGAAATTACAACAAAGTGAGCAGCATTATTCCCAACTTAGCACTCATGATCATGAGGACAGGAAATTTATTTTTGAAGCATTTTCTATTAAAAATCCTCTTGTTCGCTTGAAAGCTCGTAGCCCTTGCATTGCAACCACGTCACAGCATTATTCTCCCTCTTCATTCCCAGGTACCTAAAGTAACAGCTATCCTTTGTAAATCTACAAAAAAGAATAATAGTTTTGAGATTCCATGACAACAAGGACCACCCTTCTTGTTATGATATCACCCATTATAAAAACTTGCACAAATTGAATGGAATTACCAATCAGTGATTTCAACATCAAGCTTTGCATGCATCGTTCTTCACCCATTTTCATCATAAACCCTGGCAACTTACATAGTTCCGGACCCAAGGGGAGGGAGCGCAACAGGCGCGCCCCAATTTTTTATTTTTTAAATAGAAAAACAGTAATTGATTAATACGCCTACATGTTATTAAAATCAACTATTTATACAATGGCCATGAGTAGCAATAACTGATTTGCATTGAGTATAATATACAGGCGCGGATACAGGGGGGCCGACGGGCCCGGCCCCCCCCCCAACAACAACAACAAACAAAAAAAGAAAAAAAAAAGAAGAAGAAAAAAAAAAAGCGAAGTGAAAAAAATAGAGGAGCGGTCCGATTGACCCTCAACCATACCCCTATGACAAAAAAATAACACCTTACCCCCCCCCCCTCCTCCTCTTATCGCTCGGCCAGCGTAACGTGAAAAAATTGAGTGTACCTTTTGGCTCGCCCGGTGTAACGGGAAAAAAATTTTGGTTGTACCAAAATCTGAAATTCTGATTTTGGCCCCCCCCCCCCTGTAATGAAATCCTGGATCCGCCACTGATATAAGATGAAGGGAAAATCGGCGTGTTGTAAAATTAATTTTAGGTGTAAAATCTTCTGTTTACAAAATAATTCATCACCTCTGTCGGTAAACATAAATCAATAAATGAATAAATAAATAAATATTTTTAAAGAAATAAATAAAAAAGAAGCTTGTATTAAAAGTGAAAAGTCAAACAAACAACATAATAATCTTGAAGAATATCGCGCAATTATTACTCTATGTTTTTTTTGCTTGTTTGTTTGTATTTTATTCCTAACTTTAAAAAGTTATAACATAGGCCTACAAGCTTTGTTTGGTAGGCCTAACATTTTGACACAATGGTGAAGAAAATATTACCAAATAAAGTTGGATGTACTTTCCAAAGTTTTGGGCAGCGATTTTACACAAAGATTTTCAGAGCATAATATGCGTTGTGCAATATCCCTCAACATTCCATTTCATGTCAACCTGTATAATATATTATATTCCTACATGTATATTGGTTCAACATCCTTGATATCATTAACCTAGAAACTGTGTATACCTCAATATCAAAGTGTCATAATCATCTCTGAACGAATAAATAAAAATGGCTTTGTGATTGTACTTTAGCCTCCAAATAATCATATCAAGCTAGAATCAATTTGTACAAATCGTTTCTTTTCAGGCCCTGGAGGCGTCAACATGATTTCAATTCCGTTCTTGCTGACTAAAATGTATAATAAGTCCAATCGATTTTGAAAGATCCATTTAAACAGGATTTATTTTTAGTTTGCAAATTTAATCGAAAATTATCTTACACAATAAAAATATCTTCAATATTATCAAGTATCAGTTTGATGTCATAAACATCATCAATTTTTTTTCTTCTTTTTTTTCCTTTTCTTATTTTACAGTTAGAGGTAGTTGTTATCAAGTATTCGGTTAAATTCACATAATCGCATTCGTTAGATATAATTGGAAAGCTGTATAGGCATTATCTCTCTCTCTCTCTCTCTCTCTCTCTCTCTCTCTCTCTCTCTCTCTTCATTCTATATACGGAATTTAGAAACATGTCTGATTTCTTAGATGCTTATCAAAAATGAAATATGGAAAACGAAGGTTTACAGCAAATATTGTATACCTATCATCGTGAGGAATTTTAGAGGGAAATTATTTGTCACAAGTTATTGTGTGCATGTGAAAACATAAACAGATTGATGAAAGCATTAATGAAATCGAGTAAATGATATGAAAAATGCACTTTGATGGGCTCATTACTGCGGTAGATCCAGGATTTGATGGGGGGGGGGGGTGGCACAACCGAAAATATTAACATGACAGTGTCTGTTCTATAGGTGCTTCCCCTGTTACCCCCCCCCCCTCCCTGGACCTCGCAGGATACAAATCTCTGATATAAGGTGAGAATTACAATTGATTTGTGTAGTTTAATTATCTTCAGCAATTTCCCCTCTCGGCTTTGCTAAATAATGGTTAACACTCATGGTCATAAAAAAATATCAAAACTATTATTCTCGCAGTCTCGAATTATGAAGCAACAAATTGAACTAAATGCCAGTTCAAAAGGGAAAGTTATTTTCCCCAAATATATATAGAATACAAGTTTCTGATTATCAAATTATCGTGAACCAAACCTAAAAAATTCAAGTTGAATTTAAGAAAAACTATTTTTTAAGGCATATTTATTAACTCGAAATCTCGGCAATTGTGATTTTAATCCGGGTTTGAAATTAATAATATCAATCTTGGAAAAATTTGTGTAAATATATTGAGGGAGCTCAGCTCCAAATGCCCTCAAACGCCCCAAGTCAATTTCAGTATAAGCCCCCTATACGGGCACCATGCATGTAAACCAAGGAGGTATCCCTTGATGAAAACATACAAAGTACAAAGCAGGGGCCGTGGAGCGTTTTTCAAAGTGGAGGGGCTGAGCCGAAAGTGGGTGGGGGGGGGGGGGTTGAACAGGCTACAAATCACAAATCTATGGTCATTTTTGCGTTTTTGTACACGGTTGCTGAAAAAAAGTGGGGGGCTGAAGGCTCCGCGGCCCCTGCAAAGTGCATAAAATTTTTGACTCCTATTATTTTAGGTTTATCTTACTGTAACTCATAAATCTTATTATTAATCAAAACTTTCAAGTTGGATGAAAGACTTTTTCTGGAAAGAAAAAAAATCTGAGAGTAAGAGCAAGTAAAGAGACCGATGTTGCTGATGATAATTTCCTCGAGGTTTTCATAAAAAAGGGGCGTGGTGGGTTGCATGAGTGAGAGAGACAGCTATTTTATTAGCCCTCTAAAAATTAATGAACGAGTCCAGGCATTCTGGCTCCATCACATTATCGATACAGCTCGCATTGCGATTCGGACCAGTGCATTACGCTAGACAGGGGTGCCAGTTTGGTACCGGTTCGTTTCGTGCACATGATGTAGAGGTCTATACGCGAAGATAATGAATGGACTGTTTACTCCTACTAATAACTTTACAAATGTGCTCTAGGTTTTGGTTTCACAATTATGGATTTTCATGTTTTCGTGGATCATTGACATATATCAGGGAAGAAGTGGAATACTGGAAATAAGCCAAAATTGACTGAGCTGATCAGGCAGAGGAATTATCAACGGACACTGTAAGTATTTCTCCCATGACCCAACACAGTGTGATTCCTACCCCGAAGGAGCCGGGGCTCAAACCCGGTAGAGTTAGCCATGCTTCCATTGCCTAGGTTCCACTGCTAGTGTATGTCGTTTCAACTTTCATGACATAGATCTACACTACAGTGTCGATGCATGTACATGTACTTCATGCAAAATCATGTGTTTATTTTGACATGTTGTGCACAGCAGTGATTTTGACGCCCATTTATAATGCTGCACAAAATTTCTTTACTTAGGCTCGGGGGGGGGGGGGGGTTTCTAGAATTTAAGGGATAAAAATCTAGGGCTAATGGTTTTAAAAGATAGGAGTTCTGAAAGGTTCATGGTTTCTAACGTTGGAGACAAAGATGAATAAATTAATTGTCTATTTAACATCCCAACGGCGTTAAAATTCCTTTACGTTTGATGTTCATGTATATGGGATAGTATGAACCTTAATCACTACGGGCACTCTGGTGGTCTAGCGGTTATGACGGTGGTCTAGCAATCCACAGGTCGTGGGTTCGAATCCCGCCCGGGCAGCCTATGATTTTTTTCATAGCTGTCTGGTTCCAATATTTATCACACAGCAGTTGCGTGTGTTTCTACCAATTTGCATGGTTTCTACCATTGGAGACAAATTAATAAATTAATTGTCTATACATGTAGGTTATATCTTATTTGCAAAAAAATTGTGATCTTGTATTGTGGATATTAAAGTGCCCAATAACTTTAACTACATGCCACTGATAAATTCAATTCAATTTCATTTAATTTTAAAGAATATTTTACTCACTTCAATGCATAAAAACACAAAAGCACCTGTAACATCGATAATGAAAATTAAATTGGAAATAAGATGTCCAAGTGAATTTTAGGAAAGCTATAGTACGTGTATAGATGATATTGTGTTGGAAGCTATAGTCTAATGAAACATGGGTTGAATACAGTTTGAGTAGTGGTTATAACATGGTTGTACATCAAGTTTAAAAGGAAATAAAGTCCCAAACTTCATGAGATTGTGTAGGTCGTTGATGACAGCTTTCATTAAAACACCCACATTGAAAGGAATTTGAAGCCCCAGTTAACCTTCGTCAAGGGCTGCTAATTCAATTGAAAAATTGCCTCAAAAATTTGGCGTGTGGATGTGATTGTTTTTGCTCATAAACAGAGTCCATATACCCCATTCACACTCACCAAAAAAGTGGGTTATATTTTCATGTTGATATAATTGTCATGTTGTTTTGCTACAATAAACACAATTTTTTTTTTTTTTTTATTTTAAATCAGGAATTTTTTTAATTGAATTTTTTAATTGAATTTTTTAATTGAATTTTTTCAATTCTTAAATTGAATCAGGAGACCCTTTCATATTTCTTTCTTAGTATGAATGGGTCTCCTAATTCCTGTTGGGAAACTTGGGATCTAGTCATTATTACTATACTCGGTCGAACTACTTTGATGGAAAGTGTGAACGTGGGTTGGTTAGATACGGGATGTCCATTACAGTTGTACAGGGTAGCCTACATAATGAGTATCATGTTAAACATAATTATTATCGATCATGTGAATGTTAGCAGCTAGGTGATTTTTTTTCCATGGCATAATTGCTATAACAATTTCCCTTTATACATTTATTAATTAAATCTGACTGGACCAGACAAAAAGTATGATTGAGCACTTTATCCATCCTGTCGATTCAGTATTAATTTGGTAAAAACCTCTATCTCAATAATCTGTCTCAATTCCTCAATAATACATGTAATATGATAGTGATGTTTGCATATTGATTAATAGCCTGTAATTGTTGTAAGAAATTTATTTAACTCCTAAATAATATGTAGAATACTACCTCAATTCCTCTTCGTACTTTTGCCAAATCAGAATCAATATTGTGCAAGCTACTTTATGACAATGAAGAGTTGTCATTTCACACTTTATACCCTACATGTACATAAATGGATACCGGGTAGATATAGGTTTGTTCAAATTATGTCGTTTTTGCAGATTTTTGTCATGGACGTTCTTATTGAAAATGGTACAGGTTTTTAGAAATGATAATTTACACATTTTTATTTTCTAAAGGTTTGCCTTGAATCACAATGAGAAATGTGACAGAATGTACTCTCCAGGACTACTGTGAAAAAATAAGAAGGGTTTAAGGAGTGAATGGTGACCTAATAATAACACCAAAATCCTGAATACATAGTATATCCAAGATCAGACTGTACAATGTCCTCAGTCTTTGCAAGAAGCCCTTTGCAATTTAGAGTGCGTTCATGGTCGAAAAAGAAATTTAATCATGAACATGAATCATGGTAAAAAACCCAAATATTTTACAAAACACAAACATCTATACAGTGCATCCCAAAAAAAACTATACACTTTTGAAATGGCTACCAAATAAAGAAATATATGGTTCTTGGGGGAAAATTTGAGATACATGTATATATAAAGAAAAGATTTATATGTATATAAAGCTCATATCCTCAACTATCATTATGACACAAAATAATGCATTCTTCAGTGAGGAATGCCCACTTTTGTGAAGGACACAAAATTAGCATGCCCAGGAATTTGGTATTCATTTATCACCTTTGTATGGCACGCCATTAGGGATTCAACTAAAAATGGAATAAATTGACCAACAAAGACAAAAATAAACTGATGTCAAAGCAAAAATCAATGATATGAAAATAAAACTGTGAAAAATACCTTTTTGCATAATATTGATGATTTATTTCTGACTTTCGGTATATCGTTTACCTTGTTAGCAGATTCATTCCATGATTAATAGTTGAATCCCTTATGGCTGTTTTTGTGTCCTTTACAAAAGTGGGCATTGTTCACCGAAGAATGTGTTATTTTCGGATTTTTTGGTTTCATAATGATAGTTGAGGATATGAGCTTTATATACATATAAATCTTTTCCCCAAAAATCATGTATTTTTTATTTGATAGCCATTCAAAAGTGTATCTTTTTGGGACGCACTGTAGAAACCAAGTGCATGCATGGTCACTCATTCTTGGTTGTAAGTTATGTAAATGTCTTAAAGATTTTCATTGTGATAAAAAGTTTTGAAAAACGATCAGCTTCAATTAATGTAAGTTGATTTTTGAGCATGGGGAATTTAAAGACAATCCACCTATAATCAGCGTTGAATTTTCTACCATAAACGGTGCACTGCTGATCTTGATTGTGTTCTATGTTTTGTAATTGCTTTTTGTATGATCATAATTCATGTTCCTGTTTAATTTTTTTTTTCTTCAGTGATGAATGCACCCCAAGTAATTTCTTGGTCTGTGGGGCATGTATTGTTACACTTGTAACTACTGCCAATGAAAAGAATCAATTGTTATCAGATATGGTTACCCCCAAATGAATGAACTCTGAATGCATTGTGAGGTGATTATTTGGATAAGCAAAGCAGATGGTGTAACAATAAACAATGTAGCGCAGCTGGATATTTGCTCCTGAATGATCTGAGAGTGTAATACCCTTTTCTCACAGGCCTTTTCTTAACCCCGTAGTATCGTTAACCCCATACTTACCTTTACCCCGTACTATTTAATTTCCTTTTCCGACGAGCCAAAATATCTGCCTAACCCCGGCTAAGAAAATGCACGCTGTTCTCACACAGAAATCGGCAACCCCGTACTATCGTAAGCCTATGTATATTTACGAGCGCATCGCTGTGAGCCTCCTTTGTGGCTTGGCGCTCGCTAATACGGCATGTGCACAGCTGATGGCTTAGCCGGGTTTCTGTTCCAACGAGAGTTTGTAATCATGGCTTTTCACTCTAAACACCGCAATTACCCAGCTAACCCTGCTATTTTGCAGGGCCAGAGAATCCGGTACTATAGGTGGGGTTAGCCTACTTTGCCAAAACGTTGTCGGAACAGAAAGTGGAATAAGCTTTACCCCGTACTATAGGTGGGGCTAAATGGCAAGTTAGTACTACCTATAGTACGGGGCTAAGGAAATTTTGGTACGTGAGAAAATGGTATGAGAGAAGTTCAAGCTTAGTGTTGATGATATGAAAGATTGAGAAATGATTTGTAATATCCCATGGTTACAACTGGCCGTACTTGTTTTTACAATTAATAATAATATTTTTTTTTTATTTACCCAGGTTGGGCACTTATTCACAACTCTCCTCCCAGTCCCAGCGGGCTTTGCCTACATTTAAAATGATAATTTTTAATTCTTTTCCATTTCTTATTCGTTTACCTATTTTCATTAGGATTTTACGCTGCCTTGTACATTCACCTTTTGACAAGGCCTTGTACATTGTATTTCAATGGCAAATATGTAAATTGCTTATCTGACCTAATAACTTGTTGTTATGATGACATTGATGAATATTTACAAAATGTGAGAAACCTTGTTATAAAGGACACTATAATTAAACAAACTCTTGCTGTTCTGATATTTTTGTATTTGATAGTTTAGCAAGATAATGTTATAATTTGAGCCCTTGAAAGAGGCAATATTCATGATAATGTTTGAAAATTTTGGAGCAGGTACAGTTTATGAGCCGACAATTTACATTTTGACCTCCTTGACATTTTTTAATGGATGTGACTAAACTGAACATTGTACAACAATCAGCAATGATCAATGATAGAACTTGTATTAATTGGGTCCTATAAACCTGAAAAATAAAATCCATACAAGTGCTGGATCCGGGTGGGGACATGAGAGGCACAAGTTGGGCCTCCTCTCAGTAGTGGATCCAGCTTGAGCTCATGTGAAAGATTGTATCAGCACGTGCTCAAACATAATAGAGCTGCTATTGCCCCTATAAAATATGACCTGCACAATCTTTTGTTCGAGCGAATGCTCGATACGTGCCTGCCTCTATTTTTTTAGACTTTCACATTGAAAATTGCTCTCTTCGCCCCCTCCATTTCCAACTCCTGGATCTGCCACAGTATATGTATCATGTGAACCCAGTATTATTGAGCTGAATGGGTTAATGTTTTTATGAAACATTCACCCTATAAGCTTGAGGATTATGATTGATTTAGATGCTATGACCTAGCAATCCAGTCAGGATATCTCTTCTTGAACAGGATTTAGGCAAAATATTATTAATAATCTGGAGAAGGTTGATTGATTGATTTATTTGACCTGTGATTTTTAAGGAAATAATAATTGAATGCTAACGTATTAAAGCGACCACTGGGATTATGACTTGATGTCCTATTCCTGGGACTTAGTATCAGCATGGATATCTCTCTTATATATCCATGGTATCAGGAATTAATCCATGTTTATACAAAGGGCACTCAACACATTGATTTGGTTTTGAACAAGGGACCTTCCAGTTTTGCACCACTGATGTATCGACCCCCCTATCACAAGAGAAAACTGATCTGCAATTCTATGTTGTCCACTCTTTTTTTTGTGTGTGTAAAATCCCTCATTTCATTACTGTCTGAAATTCAACAGTATGAATAAAAGAATTTTATTGAACCAATTAGGCTAAATCTTTTTTGAAGGATGATTCATATTGTATTATTGTATAAACTGTATTGAATGGGCATTTTGATACTCTTTTGATGTTATAGAATTGAAAAGAAAATGAAAGAGGCTGGACTTCTCACGCTCTACTGAATAGCGCTCTGATAAATGGATTCTGAATACATTGAATACAATCTGTATGTCATGATAAAAGCATGGCACGGCATACAGAGACCAACTGCTGTATACTTATGAAAAAATATTATTTTATTGATATAAAAAGTGTATTTGCTAATTCCTTCACTCAGACATTTCACATTCCTTTGTCATGTAAACAATACAAGAAGTAGTGCTACACTAAGGGACCATGTAAATGTCACATTAATTCCAGATTAAGGATGTAAGTAGGGATTTTTGAGAGATATTCTATGATCAGACAATCCGTGCAGTACATTCCCGTTAATCTTATTAACCCAAAGATTATGATTTTAGGGAAGTAATGCTAGAAATGCAAGATTGACAGTCAGTTTGCAAGCCTACTCTCTGTCTAAAAAAGAGTGAAAATGTTCATTCTTGAATGAGTGAATAGTTAGAAAGGAGTAAATTTAGAGTAAAAATATAGACATTTTCACTTATTTTGGAGCAACCTGAGGGATTCCTCAAAGATTTCAAGTGATCCCTGAGGTGACTCTAAAATGAGTGAAAACGGAGGGAAATATATATTTTCACTCTAAATTTAGTGCTCTTTCTGAAAATCGCTCCGTCAATGTACCTAGGGCATGTAGTTCATTCACATGAAATGTACAGTGTCCATGCAATTTACAGTGTAATTGCTCAATTGCAATCTTATTTTAGTTTGTTTCTTATCACAAAATAAACATAATTGACCTAGGTTAGTATTGAAACAAAATGTTATATGGATGTACCTAAATAGTCAAGCAGGCATTTCATGGTCAATTGATAAGTGTTTAGTTTGCCAAAACTGCTAAATGCTTGATGTAATATGATTATAGACTATTAAAAATGGTGGATTTACAATGATTGGTACCGTATAGGGCCATGCTAGTTTCTTTTATCTCAGTGCACAATTTTCAGACAATTGTGTGCAAAATTTGAACAATTTCAAACAATTACAAATAAACAACTTATAGTTTGTCAAATAAACAAATCTATACTTCTGATGGGACTGTGGAAATGTTTTATGTCATGTGAGGCACTTACATAAATTGTACAACCAGTGGATGCCATCTTTAGACAGAGATTTTTTATAATGTAAATGTAGGACCCACATGTAGGGCGAGTCATCTCTTGACCTTTCTTGAAAGGTTTTCATGTCTGCTAGGAAATCTTGTCATACTATGAAGATGGTCTCCTTTATGGGATGATGATGATGATCCACAGCATTTATATTGCGCAATGTGTCCAACATGGTTTCTTTGGATTTATTACTTTGTTATATTCTCATACGTGACTTTGTTTAGCCCTTATTTATACATCAATACTGAAACTAATGTCTTTTAGACCCTCAGGGTGGTGTATTAAATTATCAGACTTATTTTGACAGGTACATGTAGCTACAATGTACATGTAGGGCTGAATACAAAAAGTACAGAGCTGACACTGGTTTTACACGAAAAGTAAATGCATCGCGTCATTGCACGAAGGAATTCTGTCCATTTGTTCTTGAGCTATGGGATACTTTTTTCATTGTTTTGTCGCTTAAAGTTTGTTCTTAAAAAGTATTTGGTGAAAGTTGTTTGTTTGTTAGGGTTTGTTTGTTGGTGTATTTTGGTGCAATGAAGAGAAATACTCTATATTAAGACTTTAACAAAAGATTCCTACACCCTCTCTGCACCCTAGAAAAAAGGGGGCTTTAAAGTCAGAAAAAGGATAATTACCATTTTCTAAAATGCCCAATAAATTACCATTTCCTATAATGCCCAACCCTGTATACTCTATAGAGTCAGATTGCAATGTAGGATATTGCAGGTATATGGTTCAAAAGTTTCCAGTTCATTGATGATATCATTGTTAGTCAAGATATGAGGAAATTAAGGAAAGCCTGTTGCATGAAACCTGTCAAAAAATTGGCTGACGTTCACTCAAAGGGGAGGGGTACCATGTACCACAAACTTTTCCTCATGCCCACAATGCAAATCATTAATTTCCTCTTATTCTGGGAAAAGGAAATGGTTGATCCCCCTTTCAAGTGGTACATTAAAAAGATCAGATATAATTGAAGTCATCAACATTCCTTCACAGAATCATTTAATTTGCTGGAATTTTGTAAAGGGGATCTGCCTTCCTGGATTGAAAGATTACTTTATAACACATTTAGTACTTTACAAATCTTCTGCTTTACGTTGAATTTAGTGACTTCACTGGAGAAAACTATCCTCTCTGATTCAAGTTTTAAATAATCTCTAAAAGTGTACTAGTTCTTAATTTTTTATATCAAAGAAAAGATCAAATTCTAAGTTAGGTATTCACAAAAAAAGTGTTTTTAATTTACTCTTGCAGCACAAAGGAAATTTGTTTTGTGTCAATCGAATTCCGGGGCACATATTTCAACATCATTACATGTATGTACATTTGTACATGTTCAATAACGTCTGAATATCTTATGTAAAGCCAATTATTGTTAGCCATACATTATACCAGCAAGAATACACAGTACCTGCATGAATTGGCAAACAACAGCAACATGTTATACATACAGGATAGTGGATTATATAAGTGTGGTTACGTCCCATGATTGTTTATTTATTCTCAAAAAACAAAAAAAAACATAATACATCTACATTATAAATAAATAATAATCACTGGAGAACTATACAATAAATGATAAAGACAAACAAATTTTGAGAAAGGGGTGTCAGGAATAGAGCAAAAATAGTCATAACAAACAAAGTAAATTCGGAAAACAAAACTAAGAATTTACTAACTTACATTTGATGGGATACATACTACATAAATACGCTTAAGAATTGAAGCATGTTCCAATTTTATGAGAGCAAAGGGATTCCTTGAATTTCAGAAAATATTTAAAATAATAATATCCTGCTTCTGACCTGAGGTAGTGATGAACAATATTATGTAAGTATTCACTTGAAATACAAGATATTTTCATGACGGCCTCAAGTGCTGGGAAATATGGATGTTGAATGTATACCCAAATAAATAAAATCAAGTACTATAACCCTAAAATACAATGAAAAGGTATTACTTTACCTGCTATTACGAGATTCAAATACAATGGAGGCCTATACATGTAAATCAGCTGTATAATGTAAACGTACTACATGTATCAAAGGCTTTTATGAAAATCATTTTAATTTTGTTTAATACTACCCTGTAAAATAGTACATAAAACACAATTACCAGGACTTATTTTGAAGCATAGAGATATACAGTGGTGGCCAAAATTATTAGAACACCAAGCATATTTAAATGATTTTTGTAATTTTCATTCAGTTGACCATTTAAATACCTATAAAATGGTTGGAATGTCTCCGAATATCATCATTATGCTTTAAAAACTAAATAACAAAGCCATGCGGTGGGAACTCGCCCCCAAGTCGCCCCTTTTTATGTTACACCACCGATTGAAAAATCTAAAAAAATCTTGCCCCTTTCAGGATCAAAGTGTCATGACGTTAAACATTTTAAGCCCCTCCCTACAAAAGTATATATATTCTGAAAGGAAATTTCCTGAGGATATCAAAAATGGCATTCATAACAACATAGGGTGAAGTAGTTACATCTTATGTGGGGATTTTAAAATTATTTTTGAAGGGCCCCAAATTTTTAATTCAGTGCCCCTATTTAAATCCCCCGTTCCAATGACCTTTAATATTCCAACATATTTGAATTGCGCATGAAATTTCCTTTAAAAAAATATACATTTACAAGGAGTGTCTTCATTAAATGAAAAAATAGTCTTAACCTTCAATGGGCATGGTTATTTTGGTCATCTCACCACCAAGGGTGGGGGCGAATCCACCCTCCCCATTTGACCAAATTTTCTGAAACTTAGCATGTATTTGAGATAGAATAAATAAGCCTGTTAAGTTTCATACTTCTACCTCAAATACTTTTTGAGCAATCGGCATATGTAATTGGCATTTTACTTTTTTGCATTTGGACTACATGTTTAATACACAAGTCTATGAGGAAACCAAAGGCGCATAGCGCAACTGTTTTTAATGCTGCGCATTACCAGATGGTCGAAACTATATAAATTTGGTGTCTACATATACGTTAGGCCCTATGCTAAAAAGTCATGAAAGCTCATGGCACAAAAAAAGATATCTTTAATCTGATTTCGGCAAATGAACTAGGGCATTGATAATCCCATAGACTTTGTGTAGGTTCAGGTGTTCTAATAATTTTGGCCACCACTGTACATGTTTGTATTATAAGTTCCTTGTTTCCAAACTACACTCCCTTTAATGGGATATTGAATTGGGATATTGAATTTGTTCTCAAATGTCTGGAAGGGACCTTGAGATTATAATGATGAACTTTGCACAAGATAAGGCTGCCAATCCATTAGCATGTATTGATCGTCTAGTCCGATGTCTAAACTTAGCAGACAGCTAGTCCCTAACCCTTGGGCCATTTGCGTCAAGTGCTTGGCCGCATCGTTAGCATAATCTTCTCTCTTCTCTGTTTCAAGTATTGAGACCCAATATGATTTCATTCTACAAATAACCACAATACAATGAATACAGGAGTATTGTGGTTTTTTGTATGAAAACAAAAAAATACACAATGAACAAACAAAGCACATTTCCTGTTTATGAAATTTACTCAGTCAATAACTTGTTACCTGTAATATTCTATTCTATTCTAGTGCCGTAATGTACATACATGTACATGTAGATGTCTCATAATTTCCACTTTGTTGGAAGTTGATACAAAGGAACATGTGCCCTTATGCCACTGATATAAAACAGGGTAGATGAGCGGTTGCCTCCACAATGCTGCATGTGTCTTATCATCGGTCCATGTTAAAGGAGACTTATAATTAATAATCTCTTTGGCATATTTAAACAATTATAATGGCAAGAAAATAATACTGTTCTGGTGGTCATGGGGTTTATTTGTTTGAAGGGTGTATGGGCAAACTACAATGTAAGTAAACAAAGTAAGATCATATTGGCATGAGTTCATAGAGATATTCTTCTGCAACATAAAGATACCTTCACAATAGTAAGTATATTTCTTTAAATGCGATCTATGTTTATAAATACGGGGAAAAAGGTAATTAGGTATTTTCCAGGAATAGTATCATATTTTAAAAATAAAACTAAGAAAGAAAGTGTATGGTACCCAGATTTACTATTTCCCTTTTTTTCAGAACAATTACCTTGGTTTATTGAATGATGAATACTGCAAAAAAGATTTTAACAAATAATTAAAAACTATAATCTGGTGTGCATATCTGAACTGTAAATTGTTTAGTTGTCTTGTCTGGTAATCTGATAACTTTGTGAAAGCAATTGGGGGAATATTACTCTGGATTGCACTTAACCCTACTTGTGTTTACATGTCTATAACGGCATGATACGATTATCGGCTACAAACATACTTTGATACTGTAGATATTCCCAAATTATGCAAACAAATATATGTAAGGGTTATGACACTTGAATTAATGATCAATGAAATGTGTAAATAAGAAAGGGGCATTATATATATAGATCTGGGCCCATATTCATAAAACCTTACTATTACATAGGGAACAGTAGACAGTTAGGTGATACATTTTGTAACTACATGTAGGTCTATGAGGGTTTTATGAATATGGGCCCTGCATCTAATATGCTTGAAACATTATTATGTGGTCACATGTGTAGCATTCAGTCTTGTTAATCTCAACTAGTTTATTGAGTTTGAAGAAAGAGAGAATTGGGAGGGGGCATGCAATCTTGCAGAGGTTCATATTGTCCTGATGGAAATATTAACATTACATTAAATTTCACAAATTTCGCTCAAAGATCGGCAGGTGTGAATTTAAAAGCCTGCAAATTGATATGGGCTTGCTTTCTTATGCATGTATTTTAGGGTTTAATCACCTGCTTACGGACATGCAGCCTGAATTTAAAAACAGGTCTGTGAATGTGATTTGAGGCAGCTCAGTGCGAAAAATTAATTGTGCGAGTACAGTATTTGACATATCATTATAATCATTGAATATGGGCTCAATTGCTTTTCTCCTACTTGTAGAGGTGATAAGCTATTACACATAAACTGTAGATATGATTATTGCACTATGTCTCGCTGTCACATACATGTAAATGTAATTACGAAATTTCCTGAGAGGATATAAGATAGATTGTGTGTACTTCCCCCTTGCTTAAGACCTCCTTGAACTTATAGATACATGTAGGCCTACATCTTTATTTTTATCATAGAATGTGGATCAAATTGTCTTCTCTTTTTTATACATTGTGTAGCTCTGAGTCCTGTAGGATTGTATGTATTTCCGAATGAACCTTGCCGAACATGTATGTCTCGCTGTCACATAAATGTCATTACGATATTTCCTGAGGGGATATAAGATTGATTGTGTGTAATTCCCCCTTCATGCTCAAGATAGACAGTATCCCCTTGAACTTATAAGATGATTCAATATTGTTTATTTCATGTTACTTCATTTTAGTACTTGTGATCATTAATGTGGCTTCAATTGTCTTCTCTTCTGCTCTAGTCTATTTCCGAATTAGCCTTGTACTCCGTTTCGCTGTCACATACATGTCATTACGATATTTCCTGAGGGGATGTAAGATTGATTGTGTGTAATTCCCCCTTTGCTTTAAGATAGACAGTATCCCCTTGAACTTATAAGATGATTCAATATTGTTTATTTCATGTTACTTTATATTAGTACTTGTGTGGCTTCAGTTGTCTTTACTTCTATACGCTCTACATGTAGTCTATTTCCGAATGAGCCATTCACTCCGTCTCGATGTTGCATACATGTCATTACGATATTTCCTGAGGGGATATAAGACAGATTGTGTGTACTTCCCCCTTTGCTCAAGATAGACTAATGGTGTCCCCTTGAACTTATATTCTCGACAATGCTAATGCGGTGGTCACAACACGTAAGTGCAACGTGCAACTCTCTATAGTTTTAGTTTTCGAGGATTATATCCCTAAGAATATAAACCCCGACGGCTTGTTCTCGAGTCGGGTTCACACAGAGTGCTTATCCTCGAGGACAGTTATCCTAAAGGATAAGCGAGAGGCTCAATGACCGGAAGTACAAGTTGTAGGTAGCACGCACTATTCATTTCGTGAGTTACTGGACCGCAAGTTTAACCTATGCAAGAGGTCACTCTTATCCTCGAGATCGATAACACAAAACTCCAAGTTAAAATCGTGTACACACGGTCAAACGCGCGATCAGAGACCACCCACCGCTTTGAGTTTCGAGCCTTAACCCTAAGATCTGTCGAGAACATAAACCCTGACTTGTCCTCAAGAACATAAACACCGAGTTCGTTCACACAGGCCTTAACTCCAAGTTAACTCCAAGTTATCCTCGAGGACTAAGTTCTCGAGGATAACTTTGAGTTAACTTGGAGTTAAGGCTGGTCGTATGAATGATACTTTTGTATACTTCTGCATGTGGTAGATACATGTAGTTGCATGGGCATTTACGATATGTTGTGACCACTACATAAAATAAAGTTGCAGGATTAATAGGGTGAGTGCATGATAGAGTTATTGTTACCCTACATGTAAATGTAGTATTTGAAAAGATTATCAGGATTGGTCATTCAGGATTTTATTGGTATGTTTGATGGTTCTTTTGAAAGGAAACATCATTTACAGGGTAAGCTAAACATGTTCATGTTACTCTCAGAAGAATTTGGTAAATTTCTTATCATTTTCTTGATTCCAAATCCTCACATCAATAAATAATTCTTAGGTGCATTGTTATCAATATTTCCCATCACTTTTAGACAGTCTCTTCCACAATTCAATCTCATGACTACAACACTAGATTAGCTTTAAGAGGGTGGATGTTTAATTTAATACATCTTTTTCGTGAATGAATTCTTGTGGTGAATTTTATTCTGTCCACGATGATTAACAGAGAAGATATTTCATATTGTATGTAAACAAGTTTTATAGTCTATATGTCTGGTGCAAACTAAACTAATTTCAGCGAGGTATAAGGAATAATTTATTGAGGGAATTATTCTTATCCATTTTAAAACTGTTTGAAATATTTTGTAATTTCAATATTTATTTTGTAATTTCTTGACAGATTCAGCTTGCTTGCCCTGATCAGTAAAGATGAGGAGAAATTGAAAGTCACATCAAGAATGGTTCCAATAATCAGAACTTCAAATGCAATCAGAGAAGGTAAGAAAATCAATACTTTACACTTTTTTAACATTAATTTTCATTGTGGGAAAATGCTTGCAATTCATATCAATAGAAGGTATTAATAAATCTATTCACTTTTAGAGTGAAAAAAGAGCTCTACTGAGAGTGTATGAAATAAGAAGAAATGTATAAGATCAAATCAAATCTATTTCTTTCCATTTATTATAATAATAATAATATTCTGGATTTATATAGCACTTTCCCATAGTGTAATTCGTGTAAATTAAACCTTTATGAAAATAATGGCTGTACAGTAGCCTAACTTTCTTCCGACTGATTTTACTCTTCCTCTTTTGCAGACTATTTCTTTAATAACATTAGATAAAGCTCATAATAATTATTACCTCATTTTTTCTGGGCTATTTTTATAAATGTAGTAGTATAAAACAATTTCCTCTTTAATAGGGTCCTACTCTATTAGGAAATCCTGGAAAATGAGTTTCATTTATTCCAGTCAGGAAATTTGAGAAAAAATGCCTCAAATTGGGGGAAAAGTCAGGGAACTTGATAAGAAATTGTCTGTTTCTTTCATGGTAACCACATTCATCGCTGCTTCACATCAAAATACAGGTTGAAATAGGCCGAAATAATGGTTATCCAGGGCTGTGTTTCACCAAGCCGTTTGTAAAGTTGTGAATGATTGGAACATGTTCTTGGGTGCTATACTAATGACATGCTTAATCATTAAGCACAAGAACTGCTCATCAGTCATTTGTAACTTCGAATGCCTTGGTGAAACACCCCCCCCCCCCTCGCTCTCTGGAATTTTGAAAATCTATCTGGGAAAGCTCATGGAAAATTCAGGGAATTTTATTCTCCATACTTATAAATGTATAGACTGTTAGTGGAAACCCTGTTTGATCTCTGGAAAACATGTGCGTAACTGATTCACAGTATAACTGCCAGTTCATCAAAGTTCATTGAAAGGAAGAGGAAATATTGGTCGTGAATCTAGGGGCCATCCACATGTATGTCATCCAACATGTTTGCTATTAAACCTAATTATAAAGGTTTTAGTCTCGTAGATCTTTAAAGGACATTTCCTGTTTCGAGGTTCGTACATGTATATATTGCTTCTTGTGTTTGTTCTTATGTAGTAGATTGATTTCCCTTTTCAGAGAGAGATAGATATATACACGTACATGCATGTTTGTTGGTTTGGTTGAAGTGATATGTTTGGGTTGTAATGTCTTGGTAGGATCATGGACATATTTCCTGTTTAAATTTTACTGGTACATGTCATTATTGACACTGTATTCTTCAGTATTAAAGAAATAGTGGGTAAATTGACAGCTAACATTGTATATGGTGACCTAAAAAGAGTATA
Organism: Paracentrotus lividus; assembly: GCA_940671915.1. Taxonomy (NCBI): domain Eukaryota; kingdom Metazoa; phylum Echinodermata; class Echinoidea; order Camarodonta; family Echinidae; genus Paracentrotus; species Paracentrotus lividus. Next base: position 10,227,360 of record CALNVZ010003428.1, on the reverse strand, counting down.
TCTCACTAATATTTTGTGAAAAAATGAGCAAAGAAAATGGGGTACCATCAGGATTATGCCAGGTTTCAATAGCTTCTGATCACTCGAGTATTGAAGAGTTAACAGGTATTAGGGACAACCCCATCCAGGGTTTACTATAGCTCAGATGGTAGAGCACCTGACTAGTAACCAGGAGGTCTCTGGTTCGAATCCCGATGGTACCCCATTTTCTTTGCTCATTTTTTCATATTATATATTTCTGGTCAGTTTCCTTCATTATTCAAAACTAATATTTTGTGTTACAATGTGTACCTACATGTACAAATGTAGGCTGACTTTGCCCAAATCCTAGCATTTCACATTTCGTTCATCTTCGGGACAGTGTGATGCCACCTTAAAGCAGAAGCACTTACGCAGGGCCACTAAGCAAAAGGGTGTAGCTGCAGTATGCACAGTGTAAAAAATTGCGCCCTAGCAGCTAACGCCCTTCTGCTTTCTTAGGTCATTAATTCTTCCGCCCTTCTTCCAGCCATGAGACAATTTCATCTTTGTAAAATATAGTTTTCCTACTCAAGATTGTAGAGACTACACAATATGTTCAATGACTGTACATGAGTCATTGTACTTCTTAGCTCTGTTGATTCACTTTGATGTTTGTCTAAACTATTATGTGTCTGTTAAGAGCCCAAAGGGTGTTAAAGGTGGGGTAATACATTTATCCTTGGTAGCACAAATAGAGTTGGCATGACACTGATTAAATATCTAGGCTTGTATTGTGCGCATTTCATAAATGTGTGTGAGATTGTCTCATATTTCTTTCACAATTTCCGGTGAATTTAAGAGGATATTCTAAAGGAACGCAATAGAATGGTTCAACTCAGCCCTACACTATGACCCCTTCACTCCAACGGATTCCCGCATGTAATTCACATCACTTTGTTGTATGCCATAATATAGATTTCATGTTGATATTACACAAAAAAAAGTCATGTTACATGTATGTTGATGCTGTTTTTGTGGACCCGAAAATTAAGACTTCATAATACAATTTATGAACATTTGCCAGGAATGAATAGTAATCATATACTGTATTTGTTGAAATATTCGCGGTTCATTAATTTTCGCGGATTTCGCGCAAAGAGCGGCAGGCGCAAATTAAAAAACCCGCAAATATATAGGTGTGATTTCCTATGCATGTATTGAATGGGTTCAATGCAAGCTTAAGAACATGCAGCGCAAATTTAAGAACCTGTGAACATATTTTGAGGCTGCTCAGCGCGATAAATTTATCGCACGAAAATAACAGCGAATACAGTATCATTTCTATCAATAGTTTTTGGATGCATTTTTTTTTCCGTATCATTTGGCAGTGAATATAGATAGAAATCTATACCGTTTTTATATCCCAAAACTGTACCTCAGCTTTAACTTTACTTCTTGCTGTCTAATGGAAAGAAAGGCTTTTAGAACGTCCCTTGTGGCAGTCTATTGTCTATTTGTTGAGTAAAGAGGATATATTTTCAGACAGTCTGCTGCATTTCAATCAAATTATGTTTGAAGGGCACTTAATGTGAAATTCAAATTGCTACTTCATTCTTTGATCAAGGATTGGCTGTGATACCATGAATTGAATCATTCCTGTATCATTTTTACATAGTCAATCATAGAAATATGAGAAGATGAGATTGATATCTTATTATTATGGGATACGATTCATTAGGTACCGGTACGTGTATCATATTCAATTCAATTCATTGCATTTCTCAGGTTCTCAGAGAAAATTTTGGCTCATATAGTATTGAGAACAATAAATGTATTTTACTCATTCTGAATGACCATAATTCAATCATTATTACAATTGTCAGGTGTGCTGCTATCAGAGTACAAGCAATTCACTTGCCAAGATATATTGTTTTACTTTTGTCTATTTCATTTTATCATAACATGAAAAATGAATTTATTGCCTAAAACTATTACCCCAAAACATATATTACTAAAGGATAGGAAGTAAACAAATAAAATTAGAAAGGAAATGAATATATAAAGGAAAACAATGAAATGCTTAAAGACTGAAAGAGATGCCTAAAACAGAGAAAAAGTAAAATCGATTTCCATTTTTAGATGATTGAAATAGATTTCCAGATGTCTTGAGAGAGAATGTGAAATGAGATGACGATATATAGGAGCGAATGGGAGCGAATGGGAGCGAATAGGAAGAAGAGAAGTCAAAAGCCTAAAGCTGAAATACTCAAATCTAGGGCAAGGGTATCAGGTTCTACTATTCATTCCCATACATTGATACCTACATACTGTATCTTCAGCAAGGAGAAAGAAAGAATGAGAGAGAGAGAGAGAGAGAGAGAGATCCAATCTGTTGATTTATACATGTACTGTCTGAACAATTAGAAACTTTTGCCAATCACTTTTGTTTAATAAAAGCCATTTTCACTGCATGATCCTTAAAAAAAAAAAAAAAAAAAATTGAAGTGTGTCATGAACCCCCAAATTTTGTTTTGCAGCACTTTTACGGTCAAGATATGATCATGTTTATGTTTCTCACACATAAAAAATCTATTTGCTGAGAGTACAAAATGATAAACAAGATATAAAAACTAAACTATAGGCGCTGCTGCACTAGCTCGAGCTAAAAAAATAGCGCCGCTAATTGGTAGATCGGAAAAAACTCGAAAGAAAAAACCGGTCCTGCATTAGCTCAAGCTATTTTAAAATTTCGCATTAACCAGCTGACCTGACCTTGAACAAACAAGCCTGATGTGTATTGCGCAACTGGTAAACTACGCTAGCGTATACACGCACAGGTGCACAATTTCGTATTTATCTCGAGCTAGTGCAGGACGCGCAAGCATAGCTAGTGACGCTACGCTTTTCGACTCGATACCAAACCGCAAACCAGCTCGAGTTAGTTTTTTTGAAAAAACCTAGTAGGATGACCGGGCTCGGGCTGGATTTCAGCCAAATTAGCGAGCTATTTGACCGCAAAGCCAGCTCACCTTTGATCAGGCTAGTTCAATCAGATCACAAATAGCGCGCTATTTAAAAATAGCTCGAGCTAGTGCAGCAGCGCCTTATGATTGTTTTGTTCAACATTCATGTCATAAAATATGTACCAGGTAGGTCTGTATTGGGGCAAGTCCACGCTATATTTGCACGATAACAAACGGGACATTCAGAGCCAAAAATAGGGCTTGTTTGAAAAATCTTAAATGAAATCTCAATCCTTAGGTATATTCTTGAAGGTACTAATAATCTTCAACAAAGGCATGAAAAATAGTTTAAAATAACTCAATTCATAATTAACCTATGATCATTTATTTCGTCGGTAAACAAACGGGACCAGAAAAAAATGGTGATTTCAAATTTTGAATTAGTTAACATATAACTCTGAATTTAAAAAAGTAGATCTAAACTTGGCATAGTCTTATACTTTTAAACATGTAATAAACATTGTAAGGACATATTTTAACGTTAATACATTTCAAGTTTTCTTGCAAGGTCAAGTTTTAAAAAATATGTCAGGTAACACACGGGACTATTCCCTACAATATTTTTTCATAAACAATTGTGTAGCAAAGGCGTAGCAACATCTTTTGTTGAAAATCTCTCTGATAAAAACCAAAAGAAACATAAATAAAAAACACCAATGTAAAAAAAAAAACACTTATTGTTTCATTTCTGTGAGACTATTTTCTGAGACCTGAATATTTGAAGTCTATAAATTATGGAAAAGCTCTGTGCTAGGTTCGTGATATTTTCCACCAGAGTAGCCAAGAAAATCATAAAAACAGAAATATTTACTTTTTGGTTGTACTCCTCTGACAAACCTCTTTTTTAAATGGTTGAAAATAGCATTTTTAATGCATTTTTTTCATGATATTAAATGAGCCTTGTGACGTTCATATAACCTTAAATGACTTTGACCTCATTTGCATGTAAGTTCAGTTCATACCCTCTATGGTGATATATGGACACATTATGTATACCTTTACAAACCCACTGACACACTTGACACAAAAATGGTCAAAAAGTCGAAAAATCACCACCTTGGGAACATATAGCGTGGACTTGCCCATTGCTATTTTCTTTATTTATAGATTTTTGGGGTATTTTTAAAAAAAAACTTTGTCTGTATTCTTAAAATTCAATCGTCTCTGAAGGATATTCATTCTCTTTTAAACTGTTCACGTTCCTGACAACATATATTATATAATTGTGTGACCTTTAGAATGGCTTTGTGTATAAACCCTTTGAGCTTTCTGAAACCAAGAGTGATACTGAGATTTACTTCCTACATTGGCATCTTGATCTATTAGTGCTCAATGCTTGATTAAAAATTGATGACAGTATTAATTGAAGATGATAACAGTGTGCAGTACCAAAGTTGTTTTTCAGTTAACCAGCGGTGGATTCAGGCGGGGACGCAGGGAATGCATGCCCCCCCCCCCTCACAGTTTGAAAACCACTCATTAATTGTACATGTTAAAATCAGAAAAATTCAGAGGCATCCCCTATCGGGCCTGGTGCCTCCCCCCCCCCCCTATATTAAACTCCTGGATCCACCACTTAGTTGACAATATTTAAACGCATGTACTAGTCTTGTATTCATTTATTTAATTTAGAAAATTATACAAAATTAGCAAAGATATTCTATGAGATTAGTTGAATAATAAGAAATGCCCTGTTGTTGTTTTGTAAAGTGCCAATCTTATGACAACATTTCAAGCTGCTCTCCCATTATATGTGAATTCAATAAACAGGAATTTTTAATGATTTTTGATGAAAAAATAGATCTGCATTCATGTGTTTTGGATAATAGGAGGGAGGGGAAATAATTGATGTTCTCATGAGGAAATGGCAATTCATGGAATTTTAAAGCATGAAATAGGACTAGGAGAGCACCTGACTTGATAGTGATGTCACAAAATTAATTCTTTAGAAATTCAAAACTTTGTCAGATTTTTATCAAAAGCATCAGCGATATATTTCTCTGGTGTCTAATTTTAATTAAAAAGCAACTATATTTCGTGGTGGACTTTAATACCCTTTAAGGTAGGACAAAGTAATTTCAACTACCTCTTCAAATGTCACATTAACACTAAGAATAGAATCATCTCAGGAGATTGTGACCTGTTCTTGAACCCCTGTAGTGAGAACAAAACCAGGTCCCTGCCAAAAGAAGGGTTTCCTGCCAGTCTCTCAAGTAACGCTTTTCTCTCTCTCTTTTTTTAAATACGATACAAGATAACACATGATCAGCATGTGTTAAATTTAATTTCAAATCTAGATGTAGAAATAATATAATGTTGGGGAGGGACTTTAGCTGGAGTTTATTGTTTGGGGTTGAAGGTGTGAAGATGATCTCGTAACCTGCTGTGATAACCATGAAATCTAGGGATCTGATTTGAACAATACCCAGGTAGTCAACTATTTTTATCCCCAGTCGCTAGAACTAGAAGTGATTTCTCCATATTATTTTTTATTTTTTTGTAAACATACCTTTGGCTAACGATGCAATTCATTTTTGCACTACAGTTTGCATATTAATTATCTTGTTGCACTGTTTCCCTTTGATACAAAAGATTCATTTGTAAGTGCTTCAAAATATCCAAGCTACAAGGTACATGTAGTAGGCCTATTCTCTATTTGATACATCAACATGGAGATGTGTTTGTACAGAGAGCCTAATTCAGAGAGAGAGATTGAATATCCCTCTAATACCCTGCAAAACTATGTTACAACAGCGGCGGTTCCAGGTGGGGGCGCAGGGGATACGCCCCCAGAATTTGAAAACCATCCATTGATTATACATGTTAAAACCAGACAATTTCGGTGCCCTGCCTATTTTGAAATCCTGGATTCGCCACTGTTACAATGACTTGTATAACAACTCATTCATATACAATTGGTTTCAATGGATGGTACCTTGCATTTTAAGGAATATATTTTTTTTGGTGAAAATATGTTCCCTTTTCTATGTCATCACTGAAACTCCAGGGCATATATCCTCCGTGTCATGTCTCTAACTGACCTGACCTCACTGTCACTACAGACGTAAGATCTAAGGTGAAAGGTCAAGTCACACTCTGATCTAAGGATCTAGTTCAACATTCTTTTCCCTGCCTCTGATCTCTGTCTCTTCTCTGTTCAGTCTTTCTGTCCGCCTGTCTATTGTCTTCTCTGTCTATCTGTTTGTACTGTCTCTCTTCTGTCTCTCTGTTGTCTCTGTCTGTCGTCTTTCCGTCTGTTCTACTTCTCTTTCTTCTCTCACTACTCTGTCTCTCTCTGACTCTGTCTGTCTGTCTCCTGTCAGGCTTTCAACTGACTCTTGTAATCTGTTCATTTCAAGTTAGTCTTTTAACGTTGCATGAATAGAAAGATGTGTAAGCTCAGTGCACATTAAAGCTGATGTAAAAGAAGATTGAAACAAAAATATAGATTTTAAAATGGTAACATTGAAGGTCCTACATTGCCTCATGGAAACCAAGATCTCTTACGAGTGACGTTTCTTGATTATAAGCCTCAAGCCATTTTATTGAAAAGGGATCTAGAGATGAAAACACTTGGTACTTTCACATGATCTCCCCCAGAGGGGCAGATTCAAACAAATTGAATACCAGTAAAGATGTCGTGGATGTGTCTGATGGTATGTAATAGCTTGTTTTATTGTTTATTCTTACATACACATGTTACAAAGAAAAACCTGAAAAATGACATAGACAAATCAGGTGAGACAAGCTTGTCAAAATACATACACATTTGAGATATTAAGGTTGATCGTGCTTTATTCCTGTCTAAAAATACTCTTCCCAAGTAATGAATACAATCATTAGCTTGCAATCTTCAATCTGATGTATCTAGTGTAGGGAAATAAATTTTTGTTTTGCTTCGAGCGAATAATATGAATGAAAACTACAAATTAATCTTGTTACAAGAATTTTATAACATCACTTTACAACACTGATTTTAGCAACAAAAACACTGTGTAAATAATACTCAATCCTGACAGTCCACAATCGGACAGGATCTCAACAGGCCAACTGCCAGTCGACTGCAGCTCGGTTTTGTGTGCAAAGCTGTGCCTAATTCCTAATACACGACTGTACACCAGAATTCATCAGTACTGTGATACGTGGTTATTTTGCCAAGGTGCTTATTGTTGTCGCGGACATTGTGGCGAGTCGGTTATCTCGAACAATTTACCAACCTTCATATAGGCTATTATAACAAGCACATGAAGTCTCACCAAAATCGCGATTTTTGCTCTCCGAATTTTCCCTTAGTCCAACATCGCAAAAACTATCTTCCGCGACATTTGGCTTCATAAGATACCAATCACGCTGCTGCGTTGGCTCTATGCAAGTTCTGGAGTGAGATAGAAGCGAGTATAGCCTACTTTGTTACTGAAAATTTACTCATCCCCATCTGCTACTGCAAACTACTACATTCAGGAAAATGCATGGGACCATAATATTATATCCTTTGCATATTTGTTATGTTTTAGACACTATGAGCAGACAGTTGAGCAGGTTTTATAAAAATCAGTGTTTTTACTACACATTCTTGGGCTTAGTCGCAATAATGAATCGCCTGAGTTTGTTGAAGCATTGCGTTTATGCTGTATTTTCGTTAGCTGAGTATATTCAATTATAGAGATATCACATAATCATTAGCGTCCCGAGGTATGCTAAAGTTATTAACACTGCAGTCAATGGATGGAAAATAATCACTTTTTGTACATATACTTTGTGAAGCATGTAATGAATGATGTTTTATGAAATGAAATGTACAGGGTTCCCTCTTGACAGATTACTGACAGCATGTAGGGGCCCAGAGCTCAGATTTTTGCAAACCTCCACAATGGTACGCGATCCCTTTAATGATGTTCTGTGGAGAAAAATATATTTCTCCTTTGATAAGTGGTTTTTTCCTTTATCTGGATGATATTTATGTTTATGGGGCCTTACATGTACATGTATGATTAATTTTATTAACTGTCTTTATTGGCTGGGGTAGGACTGTCACATTTGGAGAGCTTTGATTTATGATGAATTTTTTATTGAAAATATCATCATACGTAGAAATTGATGTGGAAAAACAAATTGACATGAACCCATACCTCAAATATTGATTATTCCAACAAGCTCTGAGACCCCTATTTTTGCAATTTTTTCCCTTGAATTTTTCGCCTTTTAAAATATGACATTCCCCTACATTGCATCAGATATACTTATTTTTGACATCGAGTAAGAGGCCCCTATTAATAATAGTGCATGCTTCTTTCCTCCAAGTTGTATGTATACACGTAGGGAGCCCTACATTTTAGTGCTGTGTAGCTATACGGCTGGGCAAACACACATCATAAGGGTAGATAGAGATGAGTACGTCACACACACACACACAATTCATTAAGTCTGGCTGGAAGATTCCATTTCAAAACAAAGGGATCAGAAATGCATCATAGTTGCAGGCCCTGATAGGTGCAGACAATTTATAATGTTCTGTGTGTAAATTTGATTTATTTCTGTTCAAACAAGACTATCCACGTAATATCAGTTTTCAAAAATCTATTATACTGAACATAATACAGATCTGGCAAAAATTATTAAACAAAGCTCTTGAGTTCAATGTTTTAACCAAACCCTGTATCCAAGCTTCTTGAACCGATGGTTTAATGGTAGTGTCATCCTTTTGCAGGCAAAAATATTACATTTCTAGTTTTTGAGATGATATAGTAGTATATCAATGACTGTATCTTCCCACAACATGATTCAGCTCAAATGTGTATGTTTGTCATTATATTGCCATTATCAAAATTCATTCCTATTTTTTCGAACCTCAAAAAATATACCGTGCGGTGCGAACCGTTGACCGTTAGCGCAGAGAATAATGCACGCTGATGCGCCGTGTGTATATTGCTGTGTGTGGTCCGTGCTGCACGCGCTGTAATATCAACGATGTTGATAGAGAGCTGGTCTAGATTGGTAGTCAGATTTTTGTTCCATATTACTGATCTAGGCAACCTATGACAGTAAGATTGAATAGACAGTATAGGTTTATCATATTCTAAAGTTATGCCAAGTTGCATTAGTTTTCGCAATTTGTGAAAAAGGATGACACTACCTTTAACATACATTGTACATGTACATGTACATGGATCTTGTAGAGAGAAGTGCCTGTTGTCATAGATGTGTGCATGCAGCCAAGACTAGTGAGCAAGTTTAATCTAAAGCAGATGTAAACCTAGTCTCAGAATGTAAACACACCCTAATGCTGTTTATACAAAATTTACATGTTCAATCATAACTGAACGATATGAACATGGCCCAGTGCTGTTTATACACAACTGTAATGTTAAACTTGATAACTACATAGTTGATTTAATTTACAGTCTAGTGCTGTTCACAATTCTATGCCACTAAAATTCACTGATTGGAATACAACCTTAATGCTGTTCATACAAAGCAGTAATAACTTGATTTGAGCACAACTTTGTACTTTTTATAAGCATTAGTTATGAATTGATGTAAACTCAGACTAGTGCTGTTCATACTTAGATGTTTATGATAATGGATCGATTTGAACACGGCCTTTTGATGTTGATACATGTAGCTGATCAAAGTGATGGAACACAAGCTACACGTACATTGCTGCTCATGTACTGGTGATGAATAAATGTAGTGACCAAAGCGTAAAGATATTCATATACATGTAGTTTATGCGTACATGTACATATGTTTACAGATAATGTGAACACAGTCTTCAGCTTGGTTCTTGCAGTCAATAATGGATTAATGTGAACACAGCCTACATCTGCTCAAACAAGCCTATGATTAACCGTGATAGCAGATCAATACTGTGTCTGCTGTGACCTCTTTGTCTTGGAAGACGGATCAATATGCTATCCATGAACCTCTATCATTTACTTTCTTTCAAAAACAAACACTTGATACTTTAATGAGTTTGTATATTTATATGATATTGACTGGCCTTGAGGGGTATGGCATTATATATTTTATGCAATATATACATGTATGCTTCCTTTACATGTAGGTACTCATGATATTTATTTCCTTTTTCTTTTTTTAATTGCCAGTGTTATCTTATACCCTAAAGTTATGGTACATTTACCTTCACTCTCTTAGTCTCAAATTTAAGAATGATATTTTGAGGATTATAAAATGTAGATCACCTGAATATATCTGGCATCTAGGTAATTGTAGGTACTTTCAAAGTGTCAACTTTCTGCGCAAATGTCTACTCCATCCTTCTTACACGATCGACCCCCCATCAATAAATGGAAGATGCCAGTAGAATTATTCGCACATAATTAGAGTGGAGCTGCATTTTGAATGCTTGATGCTGCAAACAATCCGATAGTGTCTCTCCCGTAGTGCGCTCCCTCCCTCCCTCCGTCCCTCTCTCACGTAGCACTCTCCCCATCTCATCTCATGAATTACCAATGAAATGCATGCATCTATGAGTGACGCCGGTCTGTGATGTACAGTGTAGGCTAACCAGATTGTGCGTTAGAGACTGCAGAAGGAAGACCAAAATAAGGATTCATTTATGAACACATTTTAGCCATGGTTCCCAGGTATGTACTCATGTGAATTGTTCAGGATTAATATTTGTCGTTCGGAATAGAGGATTATAATGGGTGGAGATGGGGATTGTTATTTGTATGTTGGGCTTGGATGAAATAGAATGATGCATCAAGTATTGTGTAATATATTGCTAGGAGTATGTAGAGTAAAATACTATTACAATTAAAGCATATACTGTGCGTAATCTTTGAGGGATAACTTTTGCTCATGTTCTGCTAGCAACCTTTATTGGTATTTGCAATGTTTCTGCAATTAATGGAGTCCATTTCATGGTAAAAGAGCAATTTTTTCATTTCATCAGAAATCTCTACGTTAAAAGAGCTAACTTGTTGAGTTAAATGCTCATTTAAGATTCGACCTGATGAGAAGAAATCAAGGAATTTTAAACAAACATAATAATCATGTATTCTTCGCTATCAATGTAACTACATCAATGTTATACTAAATGTACTTTGGATAATTAATGTTTGGGTATGCACGCACGACCACTCCTTATTTAATTTCCGCCTCTAATTGTAAATCAACTTCAGGCAGAGAATTTTCATTTTGATACACCATTGTTTTCATGCCTGTGGCTATGCCTATCCGATATTTTGACAGTCCAAGGATTATTATAACAATGAATAGCATAGATTCGGCTTCATTGCTTGGTCATGTTTTGTTCATAAACCTTAAAGGGAAGGTCTACTTTCCAATTAATGCACAGTCAGCCTTGCCTATAAGATGAATTTGTTGGGACAGGAGAAATATCTTTGATGCATAAAAGGTTAAGAATGATAGCATAAATATTAAGAGACAATCACTTGAAAAGACCTTCAACTTATGCAATTATTTGAGTTATGGGACTTTGGCTAAGGTGCTAGCAGGGTTAACTGTATAATATATTGCAATAAAAATGTTAAGCTTTGAATCACCCTAGAGATAATATTCACATTGTCCAGTCTGCAATGCTTAAAATCAATCCTTATACACGCATACATGTGCCCGGGGAGGGTGTGTTCACACGAGCCCATTTCACATTTACCCAAATACCAGAATATTTCTGATGCATGTTAGAAAGCATTTAATTGTGACTCCTGGGCTGTGTTTCACCAAGTCGTTTCTACATGACTTTACAAATTACTGGTGATCAGTTCTTGTGCTAAATAATTAAACACAGTATTTAGTATATGTATAACACCAAAGAACATGTTCCAGTCGTTCGTAAAGTCGTTTGTAGCTTTAAGAATGACTTGGTGAAACACAGCCCAGTTTATAGTCATATGCCACAAAAATAACAAACAAAACATACAACAAAAAAAAAGAAACAAACACAAACACAGTAACAAAATATTGCAGTAAATTTGGGGGGTATCCCATCTGCAATAAAAAAAAAAAAATAGAGAGAAAGAAAATTAGATATAGAATTGTGGCTTTAGAAAGATGACCATGGAGCAAACAAAGTGAGTCTGTCATCAATGTGCTCCTGAAATCATGAATTGTGCAAAATAAAGACTTTTCATTAAGGGAAGGAGGACGGTCCAAAACTTACATTAACCCAATCTATTCAATGATATAATGATAAGTTTCATGTAAATATCAACAGAAATCTGTTTTTTCCCCTCTATTTTCCTTTTCCTAATTGTCTTTCACCATTCTATAAGGGATATGAGATTAATATATGGACAAAGATATATAATTTACAGATATAGATTTTGTCTCTGATGAAGATTCTGAAGGATCAAAAGCTCAGGCTATTTTTTACTCAATTTTACTCCAGTACATGTAGCTCTCTTTTTTTGGATAAGCAATTTCATCAGTTCTTTCTTTTTTTTCAGATATGTACATGTACTGTAGTATGAATGTACATGTACAGTCACAGCCATGAACGTACATGTACATAGTTGGCTACATACATGTACATGTACTGAAGTAAGAACAGATGTTAATACATTGAACGCATATCTGTATAGAGCAACACGTGCTGTACATGTAAACCCGTCTCACGCCATTGAGGGCATGCATGACTCATCAAGCAGTCTCTGTAATAAATTAAAAACAGCCGGCCGGCACCAACGCTATCTGCATAACAATTGTTACCATGGTTACGCTGTCATCCCATCACCCCGATATATACCCCACGCCATGATATCATATAACATGCGTTCTTCCTCTTCTGGGCTTAATTCACTATCCTCCTCTTTAATTAGAAGTGTCAATAGAGAAGTGTGTGGATATTTATGCGTCATCAGTATACTCATGCATTTATGAATATTAGATCAGCTTGTCATCATTGATGATGTCAGAAACCGTACATGACAATTCAAACTTTCTTATTGAAGTAGAATGTGTCATACTAGATTTTCCTATGATGTTAGTATTGATTATTAATATTACATTTAGATTAGTTACAACCACAATAAAATTGTCTTATTCTTTTAATACTGGATTGTGCATAGGGCCTATTAAATGTTCATTAACTGTTTCACTAAACAAAGACACCCTAGATAGAAAAAAAAGAATCAATGAGAAAATCGATAAACTAATTTGGATATTATTTTGAGGAATATCATATCTTTAGATTATACTATGGTAGGCCTACTATGGAACTAGTAATATTGAACTAGGGAACTAGGAATATCATATCTATACTATGGTAGGCCTGCTATGGAACTAGGAAGGCAAAAAAGGAAAGATAAAAAAAAGACTACATTTATATTAATGGGTGAAGTATATTCATATAATACTGATAATAATGATATTACCCTTCTCTTATATTGCACACAGTCTTCATATTGTAACATTCATGGCATCCAACATTATTACCTAGTGCCCAGCTAAGGTATAGTTTAGAGAGTTCATGTGACCAAAGACAAACACAATTTCCTATCGTCTTGACTTTAAGCCCTGTATACACAAAGCATCTCATCGTTATGACGTCAAGAAACTGGAGAAATGAAGTCGGTGCAATTTACTTGTGTTTAATGTCTCCTACACATTTGGCTTGTGATCGATGCTCATACTGAGCCTGTATCCCCTTTCCTTGCAACCTGTGTACAGATAGAGGCAGGGGGCAACGCTGCTACTTCGTACAAAATCATAAGGATTCACTCTATCATTATTATTATTATTATTATTCTTGCTCTCGCTGCATCCTCTGCTATACTGAATAGCAAAATGTTTGACAAAATTTTTTGAGCCAACCCAGTCCTTGTGAAAAGTTCCATTTGAAAATTAAATGTAAAGTTGATACTCGATTATATGCGCATTGACAATTAACTGTTCGTTTAACCTACACCAAAAGCAATAATATATAGGTCCAATATATATACCGCATTGAAAGTAGATCATGTGATACTAATCCAGCCAATGACAGCACATATTTTTTCTCACATTTTAACTATAAGGTTACACGTACACATGAACATCATAATGAAAACATTAATAAAATCTTGAAATTATGCGGAATTCCCCCACCTTATAAAATCACCAAAAGGTCTGTACATCTTTAGCTTATAAAAAAGTACAGTATCTTGTGTTAATATTCATACACTCTGGATGAATTTCTGCATCTCACACTGTCTCGTGATGCTCTACAATGACACATCTGAACCTTGTACATTGGACCTTGAATTAATAGTGTATTCATAGATGTATTGAAGAAGGGAATACGCAGGTGGTTCAATCTATGAGGATGCATGCGTCATGGGCTCTCGTTACCATGGTGATACGACCAGTGACTCATCCAGCAGCAGCTGAGATGAGGTCATTCATGGGATAAGAGAGGAATTGAAGTGGAAACGACTGATTTGTATTATTATTTAGAAATCTTTCTCATATTCATTATCAGTAAAGCATTGTAGTGGATGAACAAAATTGCCAAATTAAATGTCTTACATTGTTCCGATCTACCCAGTTGAGACTACTATACAGCCTATTGAGACAAATTTTTATGTATACATATTTTTTTCCACAATAACGGACAACATTAAGGTTGGAATATTTTGGAGGGCATTATTTGATGGTTTTTGTTCTTTAAAAAAAAAATAGAGAGAAAGTCTTTTTTTATTTGTAATTTGTGCTAGAACTTACTCAGATTGTAAATCTTTTTTTTTTTTGGTAACAATATCTGGGAATGAATGCTTTTCTCAGATTATTGTGCATGATGAAAAAAAAAACCTATATTCATCCTAATTCGATATTATGTGTGGAGTCCATGCCCCATATTTAATGTGTATAAAATCTACTGCAGATTGTATCATGTTGTGTCCCCACTGTACATGGGTAGCCTACTATCTACTGTAGATTGTAACATGTTGTGTACCCACTGTACATGGGTAGCCTTCTATCTACTGTAGATTGTAACATGTTGTGTACCCACTATGCATGGGTAGCCTACTATCTACTGTAGATTGTAACATGTTGTGTTCCCACTGTACAAAGCTAGTCTACTATCTACTGTAGATTGTAACATGTTATGTTCCCACTATACATGGGTAGCCTTCCCACTGTACATGGGTAGCCTACTATCTACTGTAGATTGTAACATGTTGTGTTCTCACTGTACATGGGTAGCCTACTATCTACTTTAGATTGTAACACGTTGTGTACCCACTGTACATGGGTAGCCTACTATCTACTGTAGATTCTAACATGTTGTGTTCCCACTATACATGGGTAGCCTACTATCTACTGTAGATTGTAAACATTGTTGTGTTCCAACTATACATGGGTAGCCTACTATCTACGGTAGATTGTAACATGTTGTGTTCTCACTGTGCATGGGTAGCCTACTATCTACTGTAGATTGTAACATGTTGTGTTCTCACTGTACATGGGTAGCCTACTATCTACTGTAGATTCTAACATGTTGTGTTCCCACTAACATGGGTAGCCTACTATCTACTGTAGATGTAACATGTTGTGTTCCAACTATACATGGGTACCTACCATCTACTGTAGATTGTAACATGTTGTGTTCCCACTGTACATGGGTAGCCTACTATCTACTGTAGATTGTAACATGTGTGTTCCACTATACATGGGTAGCCTACTATCTACTGTAGATTGTAACATGTTGTGTTCCAACTATACATGGGTAGCCTACTATCTACGGTAGATTGTAACATGTTGTGTTCTCACTGTACATGGGTAGCCTACTATCTACTGTAGATTGTACATGTTGTGTTTCTCACTGTACGATGTGTAGCCTACTTATCAACTGTAGATTGTAACATGTTGTGTTCCAACTATACATGGGTAGCCTACTATCTACTGTAGATTGTAACATGTTGCGTTCCCACTGTACATGGGTAGCCTACTATCTACTGTAGATTGTAACGTGTTGTGTTCACACTGTACATGGGTAGCCTACTATCCACTGTAGATTGTAACATGTTGTGTTCACAATGTACATGGGTAGCCTACTATCTACTGTAGATTGTAACATGTTGTGTTCCCACTGTACATGGGAAGCCTACTATCTACTGGAGATTGTAACATGTTGTGTTCCCACTGTACATGTACATGGGTAGCCTACTATCTACTGTAGATTGTAACATGTTGTGTTCCCAGTATACATTGGTAGCCTACTATCTAGATTGTGATATATGCTATGTTCCGGCTGCAGATTGGTATAGTCTACTAGATTATGACTAGTCCTATCAACATGCTGTTTAACTATATTGCTGCATGCAAAAAGGCCTGTCCCTTTAAAAGCCTGTCCCTTTAAAAGCCTGTCAGTAATGGAATTCAGATGTAGGCCCTAATGCAGATGTTTCATGTCAGGACAGACATGATGTAAACAGGCGGTCTGTCCTAGCACACTCTTAACTTGTTCTGGAATACTAAATCTCTTTTATGGATAGATGTTTGAGATTGAGAATTCATGGAAAGAAGGATTGGTCTATCAGAGGAAGTTAACCACTTGACTGCTGCATGGTGCTAATTACACAGTACGGGTATGACCAGCGTGGTGCTGGCGCTTCAAAACAGACAAAGCTCAGACAATAGCATGAGCACGTACATGTAATATTACGTGGTCCGCGCAGAGTTTACAAACGCCAAGCACGTAATATTATGTGGTCCGCAGCCAAGTGGTTAAGATAGAAAAATTGTGAAAGGAAGAAGAAATTATTTCATAGATGTGAAGCAGGAGAATGAAGATCTATCACAAAAAGATGCAAGAATCAAACAGTGCATCCCAGAAAAACATTCCGCCTTACTTCAATAGTTTCATAAATATAAAGTTTTTAAATATAAGACCTTGATTTCTTTTCCATGTTAAAGCTATTATAATACACTCACTTAGCACTGGTATTGCAACATAGTTAAATGCGTGCATTTTTTCATATTTTCAAGTCTTTTCTATTTTGTCATATTTCATTCTTGGCCAGAGATTTTCCGAAAATTTTGGTATATTCTGAAAGAGGGGACTTGTCCCTTTTCATTTCTGAGATCAGTAAATACTCAGACAGGGGCACTTTTTTAAACAAAGGGGCGACAAATAAACAAAGACCCCTAAAAATGAAATTTTAAGGGATGGGGATTATTTGTGAATAAAATTATTAAGGAGGAGTCATATTTCTCCGAAAACTGTTAACATATTTCCATCATGCTTGTGGCAAATTAAAAATGACCAAAAAGTTAGCACTACAATGAAAGACAAAAGGAGGAACACCGGAAGAAGATAAAATTATTTCTATCGTTGCCAAGGAAAATTTTAGTCCCGTATTACAGAAACGATTTAATGCAAGTTTATTCCACCGAATTTCCAAATTACTGTTGAATTCTTGTAGTAAATATAATGTCGTTTACAATAGAATCAAAGTTTTCACACTTCTATTATATTTTGCTGGATATTCATGACCTCTGATTTTGCTGCGCATCCTCCTTAGCAACGGCTTAACAAATTTTTTTTTTCTTCTGTGGGTGTTGTTTCTTTCACTAGCCTTTGTGATGGTTCCTTATGACTATTTTCAATTTGCCACAAGGATAATGGAAACATTAAAACAGTTTGCAGAGAAATTTTACTCCTCCTTAACTATTTTATTCACTGATAATCCCCACCTCTTAAAATTTCATTTTTAGGGGCTTTTGTTCATCTGTCGCCCCTGTCTGAGTATTTACTGATCTCATGAATGAAAAGGGACAAGTCTCCTCTTTCAGAATATACAGAATTTTTTGCAAAATCTCTGGCCATGAATGAAATATGACAATATATTAAAGACTTGTAAATTTATACGAAAAAATGCAGGCAAATAGCTATGTTGCAATACCAGTGCTAAGTGAGTGTATGTGGACAGAATCTTTAAATGCAAAACCTTGAATTCTCTCTATTGAACCCCATGATTCCCTTCATTTAATGAGTTATTCATATTCTGTTCAATGATACAATATTTATGTCTTCTTCTTCTGAAGTCCTTTCTCTCAAATTTCCCGAAATTAGACTCAAGGTCTGTAATAAAATGGACAACTCAGAATCAAGGCCTAAAATTGTCGAAACCGCCTTTCCCAACTTTTAGGGCAAAAGCAACCCATGTATTTCAATAGTTCAAGCATAAAGTTAGTAACTCCATGGTTCAAGTAACTTTTTATTCATTTTGAAGGTAGGTTTTTTTCATGGAGTTACTAAGTTAGTAACTCCATGGTTTATTTTAATTCATACACAGCTCTCAAAGTTGAGTATATATTTTCCTGGGAGCATTGAGGATGGCACATCCCATATTCAAAATTTATTACTAAACAGATTAACGAAAGGGAAGGTAAAGGAGCATACATGTATAAGCACCTTAAATATAAGTACCTTTTAGAATGTAATTTTAAACCTGAATTTTCTTCAACATCTTTTGACTCTTGCTCTACTCTTGTCTTGCCTTTCATGACCTGTCATTTTTATTTGCAAGATGAATTCATGCCAAATAATTTCTTTATAAATAAACCCACCTTCTTCACAGTTTGATTTACTACACAAATATGTAACTAAAGATGGCCGATGCTAACCTTTCTCCTCTTGAGACAAACCCTCAATTTTCTTCTCTCTTCCTGTCAAATATATGCTATTCTATTCCCCTGGGTAAATGAATAGGGTGTTTTCACATGACCCGGTCAACAATCAAATCAAATAAAGCGACAAGGTTCTGTCAATGCTCTTTCTTTCACAATAGAAGTGTGTTAACACAGCAGCTCATTTTTATGAAAAAAAAACTTTAAGTTAAGTTCTTGAGGGAGTTATTGTGAATTTTATTTTAATCATTAACCTCTCTTCATAAAAAAGTCTTTGGGGTTAGAAAATAATGCTCAGTGTATCAGGAATTGTGTCTTTTGTTAAAAAAACAATATATAACAAAGCAAAACTACTTTTACTTAGACTGGGAATATGTCTTCTGGCCTGTGTCATATTCAATGGGCGCCCATTCTATTTTGCTAAAATATCATAATTTTTCATATATCCTTTTAATAGTTTTGTTCTTTTGTGCATAGTACATAAATTCCCTGTTTTCCCCCATTCATTTTCAATAATTTTTGACAGCATTAACCAAATTAAAATTCTTGACTGCATTCTACATGTACATGTATCTTCCAGATAACCAAGCTCTAGAAGATATAAAGATTTTGTTGTGTAAACATGACATATGAAATTCTATAGTTCCAAGGACTTGAGACATATATATATTTGTACTTTGGTAGCGTATATATTTATCATTGCCTTGGTTGAGGCACCATTGTCACTGGAGACCTTTGCTGGGAGTGAATCAAGAGTCTGTATTTAAATTGAATCCATTTCTCTAAAATTAGGAACAATATTGTCCATTTACGGCTGATTGTGGAAGATTTTTTCTTTTTTGCTGATACTTTAAATTGATATCATGGAGTTTTCATTGGACATTAAAACTAGGTATGTTTTGTTGTGAGTGCTTTATTTGCTGATGAACAAATATTAGTATATCACTTATTAAATATCTTTAGATGCTTTGATCATGAATATCTGGCAATCATTAAATTATGTCTTCATTTTCTTTAAAGCGAGAGCGAACTGATGAACAAATCTCATTGACTGTGTGTTATAAATAGCTAGTCTTAAAATATACCTTTTAAGATATTAGAGTGACTAAAATAGCCTTTAATTTTATTTGAAACAAGGAAACTAAAACGTTTTTAACGGTAAAGAACTTGCTTACATTTTTATTGGGGTATGAATGTATTAAGTATTGAGTTAGTGTGTTATCTTTCTAGTGGGCCTGTATTATAAGACTACACTGCTCAGGATGTTGCATTATGGGTTAGAAATCAGGGCAGAATTGAGTAGTTGAGGAATTGAGGTGGCTCCTGGTTCGTATTGGATATGAACTTGTAATGGATGTTAAAAATCATTTTGATTCTAATTCTAAATGCTGTTATTCTTGGATCTCATTTTCACTATTGTGTAACTTATGGTAGTTTATTTCATGGCAGGGGGAGCCTAACTAGTCAAGATACTCATTTTTTGTGTCACAATAATATCCCATTGTAGTCTTGTAAATTCAGAATTCTCAAAAGCGCGCATTCGCTGAGCGTGATCTGACCAATGCGTAATATACTGCATGAAACAAGATAGTTAAATGCGATTTTATGTTGGTGGAACTGTTTGTGAAAAACCCTCCAGAACTGCCCTTGACCTCACCCAGTCCTCACACCTGTCTTCTAAGCTCTTGCATGAATAGTGATTCAAGACAGAACTCAGACTTTCTCCCAGAATTTGATGAGGTACATTTGCATCAATCTTAACGTATAACACGTACATGTACATGTATGCGCATCATCTACATGTACTCTCTGAATTGTGATGTCAGTTAGGGTATACCTCATTTGAGAAATTATAAGACACCTACATGTATCTGTTTTGTTTTTCCATGTGGAATTGTTTTAAGTCACATTGGAGGTGTGCCTATAATTATGTAGAACCAGCTCCCTACAAGAAATTTTGACGTTTGACATCTAATATCTTTACAGTTGTAATATTCCAATTATTTGTAATACATGTATTTTGTTTGAGGGGTGTCTTGCATTTGTTGCTACAATAATATTACATGTTGACGATGTACATTTATCTAAAAGATGGTTAAGAAAATTTTGAGCTTGAATAATGATTACAATAATAATAATAATAATAATAATAATAATAATATTACATGTTGACGATGTACATGTATCTAAAAGATGGTTAAGAAAATTTTGAGCTTGAATAATGATTGAGATTAACTGAGTGAAGAAATTCACTGTGAACAAGAACAGCTTGTTTTTCCAGGCAGTAAACCTTCCATGCAACTTCTGCAAGTATTCTATTTTTTACTAGCCTCTACATATTCGGTCAATATCAATTTGCAGTACGTGCTTTCTCCATGTCCCCAAAAGCTCACCCAGGGGTGAAAATTGGCTAACGGGATTATAAGACATGTACTGCTCAAAAAGGTGGCAATTTGCAGCAGTTAAGCCCAGCACATATTTGAGTTAGTAGGACTAAGCAAACTGACCATGTGGGTACAATAGATTAGTCTGGCTACCCCAAGTGGGAGAAAAGAATGAAAGCACATGAAAGAAAGAAACCGACTTGGGGACGAAAGGCTTTTAATTTTTTTTCTTACCAGGCTGTATTCTTTGTTGAAACATAATGTAACCTGGACAGCAATGTCCCTATAGCCTTGATACCCCTTGATCATACAAATGTAATTCATGTGGGTACTTTAACTTATATGGGTCAAAGTTGAGATGAGGTGACGAAGAATGCCACTTAGGGTCACATGAGCAGTTGTAATGGCCACCTTAGTTAAAGTGGGAGTGAAGTCGTCAATGCTCAATATTCTTGTTTCAGATTGAGTACTGAGCTGATGGATCCCACATTGGAACAGGTACCCATTGGAATGAAATGTCCTGCAAGGGCTGTTTCCATTCAAGAGTTTGCCTCTGTAAAAATGCCTTCTACAGGTTAGAAAGAATACGTAGTCAACCTACGTATGGTGCAATATTAATTGCGGGCTGCACTGCGCCAAGATGTGCAAATAGCATGTAATCTACAGACATAAAAGCATGGCATCACTACACAAACTTTCTTACCTATGAGATGTGTTATTGAAGAGGTAAACTTTATCGTGTGAGAGCAGAGTTTAAATAGGAGTACCTTGATAAAATATTAAAGCTGTTTGAAATTGTTGAAAATGATGAATGTACTAATACTGTTGTTTTCTTGTTTTGTTCTTTGTAGATCACGAGAGGGAGGTGCTTTGTGCGAGGTTGTGACAACACTGCCATCACCATGGCATCCCAGAGCCCTGTTGTCAAGCAAATAGACAAGCAGTTCCTAGTGTGTGGTATCTGTTTGGATCGATACAAGGTGCCCAAAGTCCTTCCATGTCTCCACACCTTCTGCCAGAAGTGTCTGGAGAACTACCTTCCATCGGAATCCTTGACCTTGACGTGTCCACTCTGCAGGCAGCAGTCCATTGTACCAGAGAGGGGTGTGGCAGGATTACAGTCCAACTTCTTCATCACGAACCTGATGGAAGTCCTGGAGAGACCGGAGAGTAACGGGGGCGAAGATTCGCCAATAGGAGATCAGATGCTTTCATGCGCAAGCCATGAAGGTGAACCTTTGACTTACTATTGTGATAACTGTGAGACAGCTATATGTGAAGAATGCACAGTGACGGAACACTGTGATCACAGTACAGTATTATTAGCCAATGTTATAGAGGAACACAAAGAGACTCTACGCAAGATCCTTGAGGAAGCCAAAACCCAAATTCCACAACTCAAAGATGCAATAGCAAAGGTAACCTCAATATCATCCCGCTTGTCAGAGAAGAAGGTGAAATCAGAATCCCAGATCTCTGAGTCCTTTGATACTCTTGAACAAGAAGTGAAAGATAGGAAAACGGAGATGATCAAGGAGTTGGATACTGTCCATAGTGCAAAGCAAAGTGTGCTACAAAGGCAACGTAGTCTTCTGCAGGAGAGCTTGAATAGTATAGAGAACAACTGTGACTTCACTGAGCAAGCTCTGGCAAGTGACAACGAAACCCATGTGCTCTTAGTTAAGAAGCAAATGTTAAGTAGGTTACAGGAATTGTCACAGCTTACTATGCAACTCAAACCAGAGGAAAATGACTACATCAATGTATCATGTGATATTGATTCCATTCAGAAAAGCATTGCCAATATAGGGCTTGTGCAGTCGAACAGCGCCGTCCCACATGAATCGGTGGCCAGTGGAGAAGGCCTGAAGCGTGCAGTTATTGGAGATCAAACAGCAGTCACCATCACAACCAAAAATAGCCGTGGGATTCTTGTCAAAACAGGTCACGCTCCTCTTTCAGCGCAACTGAGAACTCCTGATGCAAAAGTAGACAATGTACCAATTATGGACAACCGTAATGGTACCTATGATGTGATCTTCACAGTGCAAAAGGAAGGAAGCCATAGTCTTGTCATTAAGCTCTTTGATGAGCACATAAGAGGAAGTCCTTTCAAGCTCAAAGGTTGCAAGGATGATGGTTCAACGACGCCAAAGTCACCTTCGGGTAAAATTCCAGTCAGAACTAGTGTAAGACAAAAAGCTACCCGCAGGCCTCAGAGTGCCAGTGGAAACATCAGAACATTCCGAAGCAATAACCCCATTGAGGATGATCTGATTTTGACGATTGGAACACATGGCCGCAACAAGGGTGAGTTCACCAACCCTCAAGGTATCACTTCCACCCCATCGGGACGTATCCTTGTGACAGACAGCAACAACCAATGTATTCAAGGATTCAATTCCAGCGGTGAGATCAAACAACGCTTCGGAGTCAGAGGTCGTAGTAATGGTCAGCTTCAACGCCCCACTGGCATTGCAGTAAGCCACAATGGCAACTATATTGTTGCCGACTATGAAAACAAATGGATAAGCATCTTCAGTCCTGAAGGGAAGTTCATCAGCAAGATCGGCACGGGCAAACTAGTGGCTCCTAAAGGAGTGGCAGTGGACAATAACAATAATATTATTGTTGTAGACAACAGAGCAAGCACCATCTTCATCTTCTCTCCATCAGGCAAGGTTCTCAACAAGATTGGGTCTCGAGGAGCTCAGGATCAACAACTGTGTGGACCTCACTTTGTGGCTGTCAACAAGGACAACCACATTGTTGTATCAGACTTCCATAACCATTGTATCAAGATCTTTGACATTGAAGGACAGCTGGTTACTTCCTTTGGATCCAGAGGAGAGGGCAATGGTCAGTTCAACGCACCTACAGGGGTCGCTGTGGACAGCCTAGGAAATATCATTGTAGCTGACTGGGGGAACAGTAGATTACAGGTAGATTTCACTCAATATCTCACTCTAAATTCATGTCTGTAGACATCAGTTTAATAAGTTGAATTGTGACCTGCCAGCTCAAAGTTGCCAAATTTCATTTTTGGGGTATAATGGGTTTTCTCAACCTCAAGATTCCAAACTTTCCAGTGACATCAAACACTTGTAGTTCTTTAAAAAATACAACAAATTTAAATATTAAGTTGAGTAAAAGCTTTTAATGGTTTTCCGTTTAGAAAAACCTGTTTCTTGTGCCAACTGCTCTGTTGTTCCTTTTTAACTTCAAAGGGGGGTTTGAGTTGTTTGGTCACAAATACAAACATGGGTTTGATCAGATACAAGGGTTTGATTAGATACAAGGGTCCTCTCATATAATGATTGCGAATGACCTGATGTCCTGGTTTAAGGGTCTTTCTTTTTCAATGTGCCAATTTACATTAAAGACTACGCTGTCCTTCTCATATTGTGAGCATTGCTTGTTTAGCCTTGTATTTTCTAGGTTTTATTTATTAGTGGCCTGTCTGTCAGGATTTGGATTTTCTTTCTAATTTTAAACCTGGTGTATAGTTTTGGTAACAAAAAAGGAATTGGCACAAAACCGATCAAATATAGTCTCATGTTGTCCACATTGCACTAAAAGATATGTGTGAGAGATCTTGTGACATTGCTTTCATTATTTCCAATGAATTTCATTTTAGACCTCTGCTGAGAGTTTCGCACGCCGGAGGTTACGGCGTGAATAATGCGAACGATCTGTGTGTAACACGCACACAAGAGAATCCCCTTTGGTTTTCCATGTAAGCGCTAACATGAGTCGGATCCCCGACTTAGCTTTTTTGAACTTATATTATGAAATAAAGACACTAAAACAAGATTTCAAGTACTATAATTTGCTTTATTATTGTTATTGAATTCAATCTTTCATAATTTATCTAAATGCGAATCAAAATTATTTTTTCTTACTCCCGAAACTATACACCAGCTTTAAGTACAAGTACAGTCCACTCCCACTATAATGAGTTGCTCAGGACTAAGCCAGTTTCCCTGTTACAAAGAAATCTCCCTGTTTTGGGCTCCGGAACTCGCAGGTTTGCAATCGATTGCAAAGTGGCAGTGGCCAATCAAGGTCATTGTCACACATGTTTTTAATTCAAAATACTGTTCTACTACGGACCAGTAACCAATTAGAATTCTGTATTTTATGGCCTCTGGATGCATTGACACGTGTGCACATATTTTAGTTTGGGACTGGGATAGCTGCCTCAATACAACAAAATCTTAGTTAACTGTTTAATTTTCACTCATTCTTTTATTCTTTTCGTCAGGTCTTTGATTCCAGTGGATCGTTTGTGTCGTACATCAACACCATGGGGGAGCCCCTGTATGGCCCGCAGGACATCTGCGTCACCAGTGACGGCCATGTTGCAGTAGCTGACTCGGGGAACCACTGCGTGAAGGTCTACAAGTACTTACAGTAGGAGGTAAAGGAATGTCCTTATGTTGAATGCCGTGGGCTTCTTGATGAATTGTTTAATGTGGCTGCAGGGTCAGAGAGACACAGTTGGAAATACTAGAAAGTTAATGGATGGGACTGAGGGATGGTGTTAGGTTGTTAGTAATTCAGTGATCACATATTATTGTGTGAAATGCATACTATTATCAAGTAGAGGAGATAGACTAGCATGATTCAAAGCAAATTTTAGAATAGATTTTAAAGCATGTGGAAGAGCTCGCAGAGCCATCAGGCTTTTAACAAAGAGGATTTAACTTTAAGACATTAAGTAGGTTAAATTTAAAACTGCAAAATAGCTCTTATACCTAAAGAACTAGAAATGGTTAGGTTATTCAGATATTAAATTGTTGTTGTTGTAGCTTGTGTAATATTAATGTTGCATGCTTATTATCTCTGCAAATTGTGCATGAATTAATCTCCAATTTCTCCATGATCATCCCACCAACTAAATACATCGCTTTGTTTCAATGCATGCTGCACTAATTCATGTTTGCCATATAGGTACCACCTTGACTAACCATGTTTGTGTGCAATGTTTTGAAATAATTAACAAACAATAGACACTGTTGTATTTGTGAGTAGTATGCATGATCTCACCTGGTATAATTACGTAGATATTGATTTTGAAATAGTAATAGATTATATAGCTTTGCGAAATATGATGTATATTAGGCAGTGTTGCATGAGCTACAGCTTGACAAATATCATGCTGCTTTTTATCTAATAAATTGGCACGATCAGAGAATATTGGCTTTTTTTGTTATTTCTCAAGCTTGAGCCACATGTAGTGAAGCACTGTCTGTTGATATAAGTTGAATGTCACTTTGTGTCTTAACCTTCAAACTCAGGAGGTGTATGAGTGAAGTTAAGAGGTAAATGTGAGATGCAAACAGCACTAATTGAAATGTGAGATGCAAACAGGCACTATTGAAATAGCTACATGTATACAACACGAGTGTCCTTATAGTTTAGATCCTGATGCGTGCTGATGATTGTTGTTGTTGTTTATTGTTGTTGTTAATGATATTGTTGTTGTTTGTGATGATCTTGTTGTTGTTGATGCTGCTGTAGATGGATTATTGTGACTTATAACTCAAAGAAATAAAAAATATATAATATATGCTAGATGTATTGTACAAAAGAAATTGACATTGCCTTTAATGATATAGCAAGCAAATTATATTGCTTTTAATATAAAGTATAAACTATAATTGTGTCAGGAGTGATAGTATGTTTTGCACACATAGAAAGCCTGGATACAATGTAAATAAGGAAGGTGAAAAAAGGGACACATTTTCTGATTTGTTGTTTGTTTAAAAATGGAATTCCATGTATTTAGAGTGATTGGACATACATTTGTACATACGTTTGTTTGCATTGTTACTCATGCTTCACTAGATCAACTAACTTGTGCCAAATGGAGTTGATTATGAAATTATAACCATCAATCTCAATCAAATAACCAAAAAGAGGTTTACAATTTAAAACCTGCATATGAGACAATGTGTTCTCTTTCTCATTACTATATATCTGCCTTCTATTCACAAATTCAATCAATCAAAATTTTGAATTAATAAAAAGCGCATGATATACTCAGATTTGATGCATAATTATATTCGCTGATCAGAGTATGGAATATATAAAGAAAATGTAAATGTTATAGATATAAGTAAGTGTTTAATTGTATCTTTGAGTGTGTATCAATGTTATGTGAGAAAATATTATGTTGCTAATTCATGAATGCCATAAGCAGTGCAATAGTTAGACTTGTGGTGCAGTATAATCAGCTATAATATCCTGCCATTTCAGATTATATAGCCTATGTACTTGCTCTGTCAAAAATGTAAATCATATTCTATAGTATATAGTCTATGTACTTGCAAATGTTTTGCTCTGTCAAATTGTTTATGCGATTTTTTTTTAATTTTGTGATAAAAAAATGTAAATTATTCTATAATTTGATTTAAAGTATTACTTTATTTCTTTGTGACGTTTTGTACTTTCTTGTCTTGAAACTTCTGCTATTAAAAGGGACGGGATCACGTAGTTAACAGAATATCAAGGACGCTATTCAATTTTATTTTATTTTCCCCTTCATTCAAAAGGGTAGCTGTAATATACAACCTTTTAACACTTATGTAGCAGAAGTTGTGCATTTTAAGAGTACTGTTCTTTGTTTTGAGTATTCTTGAAGACCAAACCTTTTATTTAAAAAATGCATGTTTACAACAAAACAAAAAAAAAATTAAAAAAAAAAATTAAAAAATGCATGTTTACCCCCCCAAAAAAGAAGAAAAAAGAGCTACTTTTTAAATATGTAACCTTTATATATGTGTTATTCTTTCAGCATATTTTTCATTTTCTTGTATTATATAGTGTGGTAGTAGTACTTAGTATTTACTCCTTTTTTGCAATAAAGGCTTTATGATTCAAATGCTGCTTCATACTTTTTAGATACTCTAATTTAGCTTCAATCATTATGATAACGATAATTTCATTTTTTTTTTATTGGTATTCTTTCTTCCTGAAATCATTATGGTGCTTATTTGTAGAGTTAATTATATAACATGGAGTAAAAGAGACCAGAATTTCAGCAAAGCCTTTGGTTCTTTTAACAAAGTCTATCTAATATACCACTAAAAGATTAATCTGCTCTGTTGATTGACTTCTTATCCCACCCTTTATCAAGAATCGTGGTTTTCCAAATGAAAGATGTATAATTTTTCAAAATGAAATACTTTCTTCAGAGACAAGTAGTGCTTTTGGGCTTTAACTAATGATAACCCCCTTCTTTTAGATAGATAAACTGGAATTTTCAAATATACATAAATACACTTCTAGCAAGATCTTAAATATAAATAAACCCACTCCTCAAAAAATAGTTTGTTTAGTAGAAATGACGATATTCTTCCAAAATGTTATTACATGTACATGTACCACCAACTTTTCCCGCCATTGTCTATTCTTTCAATCGTTAAATTTTAAAGATTTTTTTTTAATTTCTATTATGTTTTGTAAAATCTCTAGATCATGTGAATGACAAAGATTTTTCCTTCAAATAAACATATTCATATGTGCAGTTAATATGATGAATTATATAGTGGTATATATGGTGCATGCAATATTTATTTTTCTAGCAGTACTTATGATTTATTTATTAAATTGACCAAATGATTATTTTTTCCTTAGTACACAGTAATATATATTGCACAATCAAGCTTTAATTGCCTTTGTGTGTATGTGTGTGAAGTGATGTGATAAAAAGTCTGTACTAAATGTTTTATTTTACTACATTATTAGGAGTATATTAGTATATATTAGTATTTGCATATGAGAGTATGCAGCAAAATGTTTAGGAGAGATTAGGGATTTAATTAACTGTATATATTTTCGCTATTGATTATGGCTTTAGTGTTGATTTAATTTATGAAGGTAATTGGTATTACTTTGTTGGGAATGTTTAATTCAGATTGTGTCTCTCTGATTCTGTTAATGACTTTCTATAAAACAATATACATGTAACTGTGAAGTCATCATCACTATACATGTACACATTCAATTTTATCATCGTCAATCATCTACATGTACAAACGTTTTAGAATTCATATTTATTATATTTTATCTCCACAAAACAGTTAGGAACATTTTATCATTATTAATTTCATTGTTGTATATGACCTCCTGTACGAAATATAAACATAGGGTATTTATAACTATACACATTCATTTTTATCATATATTCAGTCATTTATACAACTTTCATTTTTCATTCTATTTCAACTCCACAAAGTAGTTGAGGAATCTTATATTATCATTCAAATTGTTGTATATAACATTCTATACAACAACGTGATCATGTAGTCATCATAACTATACACATATTTTATCATATTCAAACATGTACACCTATCATTTTTCATATTTATTTGTTAAAACACATGACAAGTTAGGAATATGTCACTTCAATCACTATTAATTGATTGATGTTAATTATGTGTTCTGTTTTTGTTTTCATAAACTAGAAGTCCACATCATATTATGCTCACAGTTAAATTAAAAAATCACATACTTACATAGAACAAAATCATATATCAGAAACACATTGCACAAAATCATACTTTACTTTATTCCATGGAAGTCAATAGTTGGCCACATTAACCATGTCATTTTGTCAAGAGGTTCACTATTTCATTAACATTTGATTGGAAACGACTGCAATATTCATGTCATTTATCGTCCATGTATACTCCTGGTGCCTCGTAAGTGCCCATTTATTTAAATTTAATCAGGATTGGATTCTTGTATCTTATATTTTCATGAGCTAGCTACTTATAAGATTTGAAATGGATGGGTGTTCATTTTGTTACAAAATACTATTGATGTCAATCAGTTGACATGATGACAATAAGAAATTTTGAATGAAACTCATTAGAAAAAGGATTCATTGTAGTAAGGGATGTCAGAGAGAGAGTATATGCCTCAGAATGCAGATTGATGGCGTACTTATCAATTTGCATCTTCCTTATTTCAATTAGAGACACCACCTTTACTTGAAAATCTTCAAACATGTTTGTAACATGGGACAACGTTATCTATCATACCTTGACATGTAGTTCAGTTGGATAATGTCCGTTATCAGATTTTCTTTTTTAGTACTTCACAAAATGGTAGAACAATAGAGTAACCCTTCTTACTCTGCCATGTTCAGTATTTGATAGTTTCAATTCATTTTCATGTTGATTTTGTTTGACGTGAAATGTTTTAGAGTGCACCTGGGGAGATGGGATATTTGCCATGAATATTGCAGTTGACTCCAATCAGGTCTGAGCTTTGCTTTGGTTTCTGTCTCACACTGTTTGGCAGGCATGCGTCCTGGATGCTTTAGAGGCCAAAGTCCTCTTTCCCCCTCTAAATTGGGGGGAGGGGGCATTTGTTCCCTCAACCCCTCCTCTGGATCCATGCCTGCTTTTCAGATTGCCATAGAATGGGAAAGGTGGTGTGATTTCTTGCCCCTCACCTTATGCATACTAACCAAAAGTGCAACAAGGTCCTTGTGTTGATTGAAAATTTAATTTTGAACAATTTTTCCTTATTAAACAAATAAATAAATGTTTTAATGGTGCTCGGATAAACTAATACATCTGTTTGGTTTGGTGACCCGACGTACACTCCATGTAAAACATGATCTGGATTGCTGTAATTTTCTAATATTTAATTTAATTACCAGATTCTGCAGGGGTTACAAAGTACCTTCTTGCACTAATATCAAGTTAACCTTTGACCTTTGCCCCCAAACCATGGTGATTGGATCATGGTCATGGCATGCTTGCATGTGATAGATTCTTGGTATCATGTCATATCATCAATTCTTCATTAACTCAATAATCACCATCTTCATAATTATAATTAATATCATACAGATTATGTCCGATAAGAAATCAAACTTAGTTTTGGCTTTAAAAAATGCAAACTGAAGCCAACAAATCATATTTAGCTATATTTTGAGCAAATATCTGAATTGATGATGATTATTACTTTAAATCACCTGAAATTTGAATTTGCCCTGAACCAGTGACAACTACATTTATATTTTAAGGTAAATGCATCTTTAAACAGTTATGGTTTCATGTAGCTTCTTTAATAATTAAAAAGGCATCCTGCCAAATGTCCAAATTCTTCACCAGGGGCTCGTAACACAAAGGTTTGTAATCAATTTCAAATTTGAAAGAATAATTCTAATTGGTTACTAGTCCGTTTTTTGAACAAAAAGCGCTTGCCAAATTAATCTTGATTGGCCATTTCATTACTGCTTTGCCACTGATTATAAACCTTTTCTTACGGAGCCCAGGTCACAAGATATCTTGAACATTTATACTGAGGCAACGAGCTTGGCATGCTAAAATGACAATTGCTTGCACTCTGAGAGCATTTCATGAACTAAAATTCTAATCAGACACCCTACATGCATCTTATTCTTTATTTCTTACATATATATTATTTATTTTTTGCTTGAAACAGGCACAAAAGCTCTGAGACCCTGACATTATGAACCCTACCAAGCATCCCAGCCAGACAGCTAGCACCCCAGCCTATTTAAAGTTGCAAGGTCAAAGGTTATGGGATGAAGGTCAAGGGTGAGAGTCACACCAGTTCATGAACCGAGCAAGCTTCAGACAGGGACATAACCTGTAAACCTACCCACTGTTTGTATTTGTACTCATTAGGGCTTTACATGCATTATGTGTAGAATTAAAATGATTCAGATAATGTGTTTATAATCTTCAAATAATGATACTTGATTTGATTATTCTATTTAAAAAAAAAAAACAACATGTTAACTGTTTAATAGGGGAAGGACTTTACCTTTCAAATATCAATGTGCTTCTATTATGCTGCTTGTATTTAAGGTTTTAATCACATAATCTCAGGATTCATTACTTTAACAGGTCGTAATATCATGTATCCTTTCTTTGAGCAGACACTTGGATACCCCTGACTGGTTTTCATTTACATTGTCCGAAAAAAAAAGTTATTTCAATTTAATATTTAATGATATGATACATTTACTCATCTGGTTAATAATAATTGTTGAACCTTTTCAATCATCTCTCTGAACTGGTCATTTGTGTTTGTATACTAGACCTTCCTTAAGTGAGTAAATTATTGATATCCTGCACACTGCAATAGCAATAATCGATGGTGTACCCCAGGGATCTATTCGTGGTCCCTTACTATTTTTTTTAAATTTATGTTAAAGATATTGTTAAATCATGTTACAAATTTGAATGATTGTGCAATGTAAGATGAAAAGTAATAATTCAATTAGTAATGAGTATTTTCTAGTTTCATTTCTAATGTAAATCCCCAAGATGTTGGGGAGATATTTTCATTTTGTTGTTTTAATAACTTTTATATTTACATCCAACTGTTCATTCCATTGTGTCAATATCTAATAAAATGATATTAGCATTGAATTAATTTGAGATTAATGTTTTACAAAAACATGCATAAGGTATATAGAGTTTAAATGCATCTGATTGTAGCTGTTTGCTTAAATGTGTAAATTCTATTTCAAATTGGCCAGTAATGTAATTAAAATTAATTATGATGGCATACACAGGTGGGTGATATCAATTTGTAAAAGGTATTATTCAAAATTGTGAGATTGCAAAGTTAAGATGATGGAGAATTTATATTTATTACTTAAATGCGACTATTAGAATACAACTGTAGAAAAATGATTTGCTTGCCTAAATGTGGCATTGAACATTGCGATGACATATACAGCTTGGGAAATAATTGTTCGACCATTACCTATAAGATCCATATGGTATGGTCTACTAATTATTTCCCAAGCTGTTTTGTTTTGATGGACTGCAAGCTTTAATCAGAACATGTTCATTTGGCTTGAGCTATAACTCCCATCTAAGTTGTGTAAATAATCATGCAAATACTTCTGCATTTTTTATAATTTCTGTTACATGACACATTAAATTTTTTTTTTTCATGCAGAAATATTTGCTTATTCAGTAGTTCACAATGTTTATTGTTTTAATCTATAGTACATTGACATTTGCCAGTCATTCCTTGTCCTAGTTATATCTTTTTAATTGAAATAATTTTTTAAAGTCCTATAACAAATTATATAAGATTTGATCCTCGTTTTATTTAGAGCAAATTTTGCTTTTGATCCGTACATATATTTGGGATGGGTTCATTTAACATCAAGTTTTTTTCTCCTTAAAATGAGACTAAATCTAGCACCCTTATACCCCAGCCTCCTCCAACAGGCTGAACATTTCTTGTCCGGTAAAACATAGTTATATATATTTCCCACTTGAATGAGTATCTTTGTGTTACTCTTTGAAATATATAACTGCATACATCCCGCAAATTTATTACCAATATAAAAAGAGTATTTTTCTCTTCTAAAGTATCCTGTTTGCAGATATAAACCTACATTAAATATGTTGATTGTTGTGAAAATGATATATTCTTCGAGACTTATTTTGAACCTCATATATAATACACAGTCTTGTTTGAAACCTGCTAAGCTTAATCTTGCTTTTAAGTTAAAAAAAAGCCCTTTAGTCCAATAGGCAATAGTGATTTTATTTTATAAAGAATATTGCAAAGGAGTTGAAACTGGGAAAAGATCTAACCTGTTGGAGACGAGCTGATTTGGCTACAACACACATTTCCCATAGACCTCAGCCCGATATAATTCGGGCTCAGTCCCAACGGTTATATTCTTCCATCATATCCAACATATATAAACATTTTTTATTATCATTTTACATGTCTGGAAAGCAACATTTGACTTGTATAACACTCAAATGTTTTTGCTGAAATATTAAAGCAATACAGCTATTGTTGTTTTTATTTGTATATACATGTACATCATTTATTTACAAATGCCATTTCATCTTCTTTGAAATCCTAAAACTAACAAATGCAAGACGAAATTACTTATGTTAACTTGTAAAAATGCTAATATTTCTTAAATGAGTTGCATGGAGATTTATTTATTATTAATTGGTACTGGTATGCAAAGTTTATCACACTATACATTTATTTGAAGGAGCCTCTTTTTTGTATTTTTTTATGTGTTTTAGTTTGTTGTGTCTTATGAAGACATGTAGGATCAACCATAGACCCTATGTCTTGTCCCACAGCTGATCTGGGTGGCTATTTGTAGTGTATTCTTTTTTCTTCTTTTTTCATTCAAAGGGACTAAATCAGCTTGTAATGATGAAGTGTGTTATTGATATCTGAACCATTGTTGAGGTATGGAAATGTCTTTGAACATATGCATAAACCAAGTTTTGAAAACAAAAATAGAACAAAATGCAATTACCAAAATTATTTTTCTTTGACTCCCATTCAAAATCTGATTTAAAAAAACAAAACAAGTATAGTGTTTTTTGACCTCCAAAATGATTTTATTTTTTTTTAAGCCACATTAATTTCAAATTAAAATAAAGTAGATTTTCTCCTTTAATTTTGAAGATAATGCCAAATTTGAGTGGTGTGAAGCTGGACATTACTCATCATATACCCATCAGTTTTGCGAATTGTCAAATCCTTTAGACACCGCATAAAGGGAAAATTATATTATATGATTGTACAGGAATAAAATGGCGCAAAATTGGAATGTGCCCTCCAAGAATTAATGCTCACTCTAAAAACACAAAGGGTGAAATAGTTGAAAAAGGTTGAAAAGGGCCAAGGAGTAATACCCTTTTCCACCCTTTCGAAATCTGTCACTCTTCAGCCTCTTAAAGATGATTTACCCCTTTCCAACTTTATTTATTTTTTAAATTCTCTTTTATATAGATGTACGGTTTACCATCTTTTTTTCTGTATTTGTTTGGTTAATATGACAGGATTATAATAGAAATGAGTACTCTCCTCTTATCAAGGGTTTTACACAGTATTGTCAAAGACTTCTAGGGAATAAACGATAGATTAAATAAAATGTATATTTATATGCAGGGTAACAGAGATAATCCAGAAAACCAAATTGAATGCATTCTCGTGCCAATTATCTGGGGACAAAGCGGCCCTATTGTTTTTATGCACAGGCCCGTAAATTCATTGTATGACATCGGTCTGCGTCCGCTACTGGGTAGGACATAATTAGAGCAGCCAATATTAAGTTTAATCCATTCCCAGTATTAATGGCAGTTTAGTTGGCAGTTGCCAGCTTAAGCCCGCCTCATGGCGATTGATTTTGGGGTATTCCTATGAATAACCAAATGAATTCAAGGCGATTCCGAACCCCTTCTCTGTATAAAATCAAATTGTTTCCATAATCGCAGTGCGTCACACTGATCTTGCGATTTTAAGCTAATTTACCTTACCCTAATAAAGGACGTATTGTAAATTTTGATTACAACTGTTACTTTACAAGTTTTACATCTATAAGATAACTTTGCATGTTTCAAATGTCACAATATAATGCAAAACTGCCATTTGTTTCAAAAATCGCTTTGCAGCAAACCGCACAGTGTGAGGGGCTTTATAAGAACTTGTTGTTTTCGAAGCCTTTTGGAAATGAAACAAAATTCAGTAATATATTCTTATCCAATTATTTCACAATATTCATTGCCATACAAGGTCAATTTGCCAGACTTATATCAAAAGGTCTCATATTCCCATTAGTAATGAGGAGACAATCATACTGTGAGATGTTGTACCTCATTGATCAAAGTAAAGGGTAATATTCTCTCATATTGCCTGTTGGTCAAAATGAGATGCACAACTATGAGGTGTTGTACCTTATGCACTGACGTAAAAGCAAGGAAATTGCTCTCTATTGCCCCGTGGTAATGAGATGCAAATGCACACTATGAGGTGTTTTATCTCACAGATGTGAAGCAAAGGGTAAGATGCTCTCATATTGGCCATTGGTATTGAGATGCACAATGATATAGTACGAGGTATTTTAACTCACTAATGAATATCCTCTTTCAAAATAAATGCTTTTAATTATGTTTGGAATCATTTTGGACTTGAAATATTGATAAATCTCTGAACACAAATATTGTAAAGTCTAATCTGTGTTTCATGGAAAATATGGTTGTTCTAATTCAGGAAATATTTGGGCAATGAAGAACAAATTATTGCTAAATCCATGATTTTGACCAACATTGTGTAAACCATTGACTGTCTTGTAGGATAGACTACAAAGTATGATACAAAAATGTCATATCATAAAGATGACAGTGTAAAGTTGCAATAAGTGAATGATAACCATTACATACCGGTAAATGTATTTTAATCAAGTTTCAATGACATCAGTGTATAAATGAATCATGTGGTGATTTTATTGTTGGTATAAATTGTTATCTTATTCCCTCTCATTTTAGTAATTTATTCAATAACTCAATATTCAACTTGCCATGTCAGTGCAGTTTATCAATAATAATATTGATTGTATGTAATTTTTTATAAAAATTAGCATTATAAATTATGAAGAATTTATTGGACCAACTGTTTATTGGGATAAATTAACAAATTGGTTTTACTAGAAACATACCAAGCAGTTTAGATTGGCTTGAATAAAATACACAGTAAATATATCATAGTTTATATCGTATAAAATATTGAGTGCAACTTTATTTGCCTAACTTTGAAAACAAAAAAACAAACAATATGTTTTCAGTGGGGGGCTAGTGATTGTCCCAAATGTTCATATAGTCCGAACAAATTTTAAATATACCTGAAGGTTTGTTTTTATCGAAATGAGATAAGGTTCCATTTATATGAATAGTTTAAAAGTTCTGTGTCTTTAAATGAAATAACATTTGATGCACATAGTCCAAAGGTAATTAGTCTAAAAATAAAAGGGATCAATTTCCAAGATTCATTGATCTGAAAATGGAAGAGGGTTTTAAAAATTTTAAAAAATGTAGTGTGGTTTGTAATCCGAAAATAAAAATGTTTGTTAATTGAACATAAATAAGTCATTAGTTTTTGGATGAACACCTTATTTCGTTTTTTTGATCAACGAAACTCATTCTGCTTTCTGATTAAAGAACCCTGATTTTCTGAGAATTAAACCTTCAGATTAACAAACTCTGTATCAGCGAGATTTTTAAAAAATCTAATCAATAACTGCATATTTGCACCTTTCACTTGCAAACAAGCAAAATTCACTTGAATATTTTCCAATGAAAATTGGAATTTTGCCAGTTTACCATTTGAACAATGTGATTGTGAAGATTATTATATCAAAATAAATGATTATTGGATCCATTCTGTTGGGTCGTGTACTACACTTATACAACGATGATTGGAAATCTTCACTCTAAAAAAAAATGAATAGGGGGAAAGAGGATTAATCAGCCTTTACAGGGGTGGAGTAGTGAGTAGTGACATTCTTTTCAAAAGGTGCCAACTTTGCCCTTTCCAACTTTTCCGCCCTTTTACCGTTTTGTTTTTAGAGTGTTTGGTTTCTCTTGATACATAATTCCTTTTTCTCTCATCAAAAGTTTTTGGGGCATCTTATCATCAAGAAAGCATTGATTTGATTTATAGGTTGGCATCAATTGAACATATAGGCCCTGCAAACAAATGGATTGAGTATGGATTGATTTTATTGTTATTTCATGTCATTATATGTTTTGTCTCTGTTCTTGTGCAATGTATGTGGTGCTGAAATAAATGCTTTCAAGTAAATGTTCAAGCATTAATTAAAGCTTATAATTGTCTTCATTTATTGATGAAAAGGACTGAGAAAAAGAGATGACGGATTTGATGAAAGGTGATATTTAAATCCCGGATGAGAGATGAATAAACATTAGATAGAGGGGGGAAATGTGAAAGTATTGGAGACGTCTCTATACTTTTACCGTCGCGGAGACGAAATTTTCTATTCTGTCGCGGAGACGTCTCCGCGAAGTGAGATAGCCCCTAAGTAGAGGGCTTTGTATTTT
This sequence comes from Paracentrotus lividus, assembly GCA_940671915.1. Taxonomy (NCBI): domain Eukaryota; kingdom Metazoa; phylum Echinodermata; class Echinoidea; order Camarodonta; family Echinidae; genus Paracentrotus; species Paracentrotus lividus. The sequence goes on along the minus strand of CALNVZ010003428.1, from coordinate 10,189,500 downwards.
AATGATACCTGATAATGAATCAAGTGTCATGTACCATTGAGAAGAAGGAGGTCAGAGGAGAAGAAGGAGTTGAAGGAGGAGAAAAGAAGGAGGATACTGAGAGGGGAGAAGAAGAATGAGGAGAGGAGAAGACAGAATAGGAGAAGAAGAGGGAGAGAGAGGAGGAGGAGAAATTGGAGTAGAAGAAGGAGGAGGGGGAAAAGAGAAGAAGGAGGGGAGGAGAAGAAGAATAAGGAGGAGGGGAGAAAGAAGGAGGGAAGGAGAAGAAGATATGAGGGAGGAGGAGGAGAAAGGGGGAGAATGAGAAGGAGAATAAGGAGGAAGGAGAAGAAGAAGGATGATAAAAGGAACGAGGAGAGGTGAAAGAGAGGAATGGGGATGAGAGAGAAAAATGAGGAGAGGGGAAAAGAGGTGGAGGAGGGGATAAGAAGAGAAGACAGGAGGAGATGAAGGAGAAGATGAGAAGGAGGAGAAGGGAGAAGGAGAGGAAAGAGAAAGGAGGGGGAAGAGGGAGGAGGGAGCAGAAAGGCGAGGAGAGAGGAGATGAAGGAGGGGAAGAAGAAAATGAGGAGAGGAGATGAAGAAGAGAGAGGGGAGGTGAAGAAGAAGGAGGTACGAAGAGAAGTAGGTGAACGTTGAGGAGAAGAAGAGGAGGAAAGAAGGAGGGGAAAGAAGAAAGAAGAAGGAGAAAGAGAAGAAGGAGGGAGGAGAAAAGAATGAGGAGGAGGAGAAAGGAGCAGGAGGAGGTGAAAGAACGAGGAAAGGTGGAGGAGAGAGAATGAGGAGGAGGAGAGAGAAGGATGCTGGGGAGGAGATAGGATGGGAGGAGAAAGAGGAAGAGAAGAAGAGGAGAAAGAAAGAAGAGGGGGGGGGTGGATGAAAGGAAGGGAGGAGATTGAAGAGGGGAAGGGGAGGAATGAGGAGAGAGAAAGATGTAGGAGTAGATAAGAAGGAGGAGAAAGACGAGGGGGTGACAGGCGCTATCCAGGATTTCGCACCCGGGGCCCGACGTGATTTTGGCGCCCGCGGTGTACTTTCAAAATATGGCGCCCCCCCCCCTCCGCCAAGGCAAACATAGGCCTACGGCTTAAATGCATGTTGAATATTTATATTATTAATAGAATAATTTATTGTTTTGTGTGTTTATTATTTATTTTTTTTTTTTTGGGGGGGGGGTGAGTTCATGAAAAGAATTTCTAGGAATATGAGTATTACCGCCAAAGATGAAAATACTATAATTCTAAATACGAGCGCGAAGCGCGATCGGATTTTTCCCTCTACTTAACGATCAGAAAGCAAAGAATTCTAAGCATTATGGTTTTCAATTTTGTTTAGCTCTTCATGAATATCATTGAACGGGAGCTGTAATTTGTCCATCAAACGATTTGGAAGCAAGCATATAAATATGTGAAATTTGTCCATCAAGTAATGTGAAATCAAACAAATGTAAATTGATTGTTTTGTTGTTCAGAATCCTCATAATCTGCTTACAAGAAAGAAAAAATGGGCGAGGTGAATCGAGCAGGAAATTTGATGTATCGGAATGATCTGAAACGTGACATTTTTTATGCATTCCTCAGGATAGCAATGTAATAATCCTTGGAAAATGATGGAGAGCTAAGGCGAGCGAAAAATTTAGATCTATGTATAGAGACAAAAGTTTAGGATCATTCGGCCCAGTAATTTACTATGAAAGAAACATGATATCTATTTACCTATCTATCTATCTGTTTATCTATCTATATATATTTAATTCTGCTTCCTCCCTCTGTTTGAGATAAATTGGCGCCACCTAGTTTAAGCTCAATTGGCGCCATCTATGTATAAGGATCATTTGCGCCCTAAATTTAGATTGAATTGGCGCCATACATGCATGATTTAGGTCAATTTGATGTCCTGGGTTTAATCAAAAATTTGGTGCCATAGTTTCAAGTCAATTTGAAAAATGCAAAATATATAGTAACGTGTATTCAAATAAAGTTAAATATCTTGATGATTAGTATCCATATAATGTAAATTCTGGTAAAGAATGAAAAACATAGGCGTGTGCGAGAGGAAACGGAATTTTGATGTTTGATGATTAGAAAAAGGACACAATGTAATAACTCAATGGGAAAAGATGATGCGAGCGTGAAGCGCGAGCGAAAATTTCCTATGTATTATACAACCAGGGGGCATGGAATTTTAAATCATTGCTATTTTAGATAGAGATTTTAAAGACCCCTTCTGTTTTTTTTTTGTGTGTGTGTGGTTTGGGGGCCCTTAGTTTCTGGTAAATTCGGCACCCCTCCCTAAATTTTAGGGTATAGATGGAGCCCCTAAGTTTAAGATAAATTTGGCACCTAAGTCTCAGGTCAATTCGGCACCCCTACATTTGAGCTCAATCTTACGTCCTTTAATTTAAGATCTATTTGGTGCCACCTCTAAGTTTAAGTTCCGATTGGGCGCCCTTAAATTTAAGGTCGATTTAGCGCCCCTAAGTTTAAGGTTGATTTGCGCTCTCTCCTAATTAATGTCGATTTGGGCGCCCGTAAGTTTAAGATCGATTTGGTGCCCCTCCTATGTTCCAGGTCATTTGGCGCCCCACTAAAGTTTCAGGTCACTTTGGCGCCCCCGCGTTAAGCTCATTTTGGCGCCCCTCTAAAATTAATTCGATTTGCGCCCCTAAGTTTAAGGGATTTTGCGCCCTAAGTTTAAGATCGATTTGGTGCCCTCCTTTGTTCCAGGTCATTTATCACCCCTCAGCTTCAGGTCAATTTGGCGCCCCCACCTAAGTTTCAGGTCAATTGGGCGCCCCCACGTTAAGCTATTTTGGCGCCCTCTAAATTTAAGTTCGATTCGCGCCCCTACGTTTGATATCAATTAGGGCACCCCTCAGCTTCAGGTCAATTTGGCGCCCCATCTAAGTTTCAGGTCACTTTGCGCCCCCATGTTAAGCTCATTTTGGCGCCCCTCTAAATTAGTTAGTTTGGCACCCTCTAAATTTAAGGTCGATTAGCGCCGCTAATTTAAGGTCGATTTGGCGCCCTCCTATCTAGGTAGATTGGCGCCCCACTTATGTGGCAGCTCAATTTGGCCCCCTATGTTTAGCTCAATATGGGCCTTAGTTTAAGGTCGAGTCGGCGCCCTCCCTAAATTTAAGGTCAATTTGGTGCCCTAACTTAGTTTAAGGTCGATCGGCGCCCTAAGTTTGAATATCAATTAGGCGCCCCCTCAGCTCAGGTCCATTTGGCGCCCCCATCTAAGTTTCAGGTCACTTTGGCGCGCCCCCACGTTAAGCTCATTTGGCACCCAAATTTAAGTTCGAGTTGGTGCCTAACTTAGTTTAAGTCGATTCCGCGCCCCTAAGTTTGATATCAATTAGGCGCTACCGTCAGCTTCAGGTCAATTTGCAACCCATCTAAGTTTCAGGTCACTTTGGCGCCCCCCACGCTTAAGCTCATTTTGGCGCCCCTACGTTTAGCTCAATTGGCGACCCCTTTATAGTTTTAATGTCGATGTTGCCCCCTAAGTTTAAGGTCAATTTGGCGCCCTTAGTTAACTGTCGATTTGGCCCCTAAAGTTTTTAAAGGGCGCCCCTCCCCCTTTCCCCGTACTCTCTCTCTTTTCTTCCTTCCTTTCCCCCTTTTTTCCTTTCTCCTTTTTTCCTCCTTTTTCCTTCTTTCTTTTTTTTCTATCCTTTCTCCCTTTTCTCCTCTTTTCGGCGCCCCTCTGCGCGCCCCGGGGGCCCGGGCCCGAAAAGCCCCCCGACCCAGAATACGCTCATGGGTGATAAGAAGAGGGGAGAAGGGGAGACGAGGAGAATGAGGAAAGGGAGAAGATTCGAGAGCCAATAATAAAATGAATGAATTACTTGAAATAATATTGACCAATTCGGCATTTCATTATATAATTTTATATTATGAGAATTTGATGTCTGACACATATTTAAAAAGGGAAAACTTTTCACCAAAGCCATCACTTTCACAAAGCATCACTTTCACCAAAGCCATCTTGTTGAGAATGTGGTTTATATGTAAACAATTTTAGGGACCTTCAGCTCTCTTTTCCACCCATATAATCGCGATTTAAAAGTTCCAAGTAAAATTATTGTTATCCTTATGAGAAGAGAGAGAGAAGAGAGAGAGAGAGAGAGAGAAGAGAGAGAGAGAGAGAAACATTATCATTAATAGAATTTAGACCTACCCCCCCCCTTTATATGATGAGAAAAACACTATGAAGACGACTCGAAATGTTTATTTCAGTTTGCATGACTGTATAAAAAGGTGCTTTTTTTGTAAATCCTCTTGAATAATAATAACCCTTTCCAAATATAATACAAAGCTGAAGAGCATTAAGTCATATAAACTACTATACAAAATAAAACTTTCCGGTTTCTGTTACGATACTTTTTTTTTTTTTTAATTTAATTTTTATAAATTTGTTTACATTAACTTCTGTTTGTTGATTTAAATGCCATTTGTTTGTAAGTGTCGGCCGAACAAAACAATGCCTCTTTAGCCGATTTTCCCAAGCTGCTTTTTAATGTCCATTTCCTCTCCCTCCTGTTTCCCTTTCCTCTCCTCTGAAATGTTAAAATTAGTTTGCTGAATTTGTTTTTCCATTCTTTTTGCCTTCTTTTTTTCTCTCCCCTTCTCTCCCCCTTTCTCAACGAGGGACAAGAACCTAATTTCCCTTCGCCATACACCGGCGAAATAATCACTACTGATCATTCTCTGAAATAAAGTGTTCTAATCAAGTTCATACAGTAGGCTACTAATAAATTAGATAAAAGAAAAAGAAAAAAAGAAAAGAGGAAGGGAACAACTTAAATTTCTTAAACTAGAACTCTAATTAATTTTAAGTGACCGCCATCTTTGTAAGATTGCTATGTAGACCTTCGACTCACATTTGCTACAACACTGCAGAATGAGCTTTGCGAAAATCTGACATTACCCACGACACTAAAGTGATGATTCCTTACAAGTTTACTCTTTGAGAACTACGCATTAATGACAGATTCCTAGCAGATAATCCAGATAGCCGATAGATTCGACTTTTCGATGAGGTCCATCAACGAAGCGTAGTTTCGAGTCAGATTCATACAACGGATCCAAAAATCAAACCGGCCGCTGAACGGTAAGCGAGCTAGCAGTATCACGGGATAGACGGGACCAATGAATAGGGAATTCGTTTACAGTTGTGACGAGCAAGCCGCAGCAGTGTAAGCGTCGAATTCCAACAGCAAACTCCAACTCACGATAACGTAATGAAGCAGATTATATCCATATTTTGATATATGATAAGAAGGACAGCTGAATGGTCATGACACTTTTTGCGTACTTAAAATGATGATGCTCAATCGCAGGAAACAGCCGTGAAAAAGCGGATTGCACAAAGGGGCAAAGCCTCTTCTAAAATGGTACAAATCTCGTCCCTAAATCTCTTTTAAAGAAGGAGAAGATCTGATGTCAATGAAGCTCTAAGTGCAGTCAAGCTTATCTGAATCATCCTCAGAGAGCAGTTGGACGAGTATCAGCCCTATAAAAACAAAGTCACATCCTCATACCAGCTAACGATACCACAAGAAACGTGACGGAAAACAGATAGACTGAAGAACTGCACCTAAATACCCTTCCACACGCCACGCCCCCGACACCTACCATATACCGGACGAATCCCCCTACACACAATAAAACCCACCCACCATCTCGCAGACCTCCCCATCGACCCACCGCTCCACGCCACCGCCCACCACAGACTATGGCCCCAAAGTACCAAGACACCAGCGTCTACTCCCTCAATCAAAAGCACAATCTCTCGATCAGGAAACAAGCAAAAAACTGCATGCTGCTACGAGCATGTTCGGAATTCGGATAAACACTCGAACGAGCGATTGCCTGCACTCCACAAGATTAAAGCCGATTTCTGGAAGAGAAAAATCGACCGAATCGCCGCAATTGCCCCCCAACCAGAGAATGGAATATTGTCATTTAGCATGATGAAGTGAGAGTTATTTGGACAGGAGGAACAACCAGGAGAACCTCCTTGGAAAAAAAAAAAGATTTGTTGGAAGAAAATCTTAGTGAAACCTAGCGGCTCAAAGCTGGATCGAACCAAGAGACCACCAGTGCAAATGCGATCTAACTTCACTTTAACAAGACCCAAAAACCCTGTTAGTGCATTTCCAACAGTTCAAGAAGACAGAGAGATTCAGCGGCAGAGAATAGGAGATTTTGAAACATGTACTTTACCGTAATTTATAGGGATTTGGGGTTGGGTTTCTGAGGGGAACACTCGACAAAAAGGAAAGAAACCTTGATTTTTTTTTGCCTACCCAGGGATTGGCCAAAAAATATTGATGAAATTGATGTTAAAACATCATTAAACATTTGTTTCTCATTTTTAAATATTTTCCAAACATTTTAACATTGAAAAAAAAAAAAGTCTACTTTTAAAAAGCCAATTTTCAAAATGGCTGGTTTAAATTTCGTTTCGGGACAACCAAACAAACATTATTAAAACTGGGTTATACTGGGTGTTTGCTTGGAAATAATAAAAACTTTTTTTGTCCGGGCTGGAAACCGAATAAAAAACCTTTACATTTTTTGAAAGGGAAAAAAAAAACAAATCAATCTTAATTCTTTGCTTTCCACATTATTCAAGGTCCCCAAATCTAACTTTTCCCTGAATGACAATGATTCTGGCTATTTATTTTCATCAAATCCGGCTTTCAGAATTTTTAATCATCACTTGACTTGATAACTGAAACAATTAAATTTCAAAATGGTTGGGACTTCTCCATTTATAACTAAAAAAAATTATTCCAACTCTTACTTTTGTATAAAGGGCCAGGGATTAACTTTTAGGGCTTAATTACAGTCTTACATGCAAATGTCAATTAAAATGCGAGTACATAGACGAGACATTAGACTGATAGAAGGGCGCATATCTTTGCACTTGTAGGTTATGAATGATCATGACTACCATATTATGTATAATTAGAGTGGCATTGCATTACCAGTTGGATTGAATCTTACAATTGGTCCTGAACTTATGAATTAAATACAGGCGTGAGTGACCGACCAAAAAAAAAAAAAAGACATGGGTTTCTGACCATCATTGTTATTTGGATTTTGCCCAAGTAGATTCTAAATGTAAACAAAGGCTGATAATTGTAAAATGAATAGGTACTCTCCTATATTATTGTGTTTATCAATCATTCCCTCTTGTGGAAAAATGGTCCACCTCTATCTTCGTGAGTGACACGACACCAAAATTATGAATAACACGACCATGCATTAAATTCAACATTCAAGCAAATAACTAAATCCCAATTAACCTGTATTCTCATGTGCATGTTGAAGTAAGTCCATGAAAATTACTTTAAGCAAAAAAATAAAAAAATCTGACAAAAGTAGTTAGTATTAAAGAGAATGAAACCCTAGGATTCAGTTTGTATGAACCAAGAACATAACAAGAGAAACAATAAAGAAAGTTGGAGAAACAATTGAAACTAATAAAAGAAATTATGTGGCATTTGAATGTTGTGATCACTAACGCTATGAGATCCTCACACTGGCAACAGGCCAAGATAATTATGTTCAACATGAACACTCTCCCATTATGACATACAAAAAATACCAAAAATTCTTCATTTTCTCATTCTAATGATTAAACTCTCACACGGTGATTATATTGGAACCTTTTATTAACCATTCCTTCATATGAAAAGAATCCGAGATTCTTTTAACGGAAATTTAAAATAAAAAGACAATTTGAGTGAAATATGTACAAAAGTAATGGGGAAAGTTGTTCATTATGACATCACACATTCTTGGCGTTGCCAATCTTGAGGATCCCTACATACAAGTTGATCACAACATCACAGTGCTCAAACTCTCATATTCCATTCATTTTTCTCAAAAGAGAGCCTTTTCATTGATCAGCCTTCTTTGATTTCTCTGTATTTTGTACAATTAATACCTAGGCATTAGCCACACAGTCCCAAATGTTGCAAACCTGTATCTCAATTATTCAGCATAGTAGAAACCTATCGACCATAATTTTTACTTAAATAATTGTTTTGTAATTGTAAAGGAACCTTTGTTATTTCAGATCCTAATTGC
>CALNVZ010003428.1:10165771-10181367 GCA_940671915.1 Paracentrotus lividus | reverse complement strand
GTGTGATTTCTTGCCCCTCACCTTATACATACTAACCAAAAGTGCAACAAGGTCCCTGTGTTGATTGAAAATTTAATTTTGAACAATTTTTCCTTATTAAAAAAATAAATAAATGTTTTAATGGTGCTGGGATAAACTAATACATCTGTTTGGATTGGTGACCCGACGTACACTCCATGTAAAATAGGATCTGGATTGCTGTAATTTTCTAATATTTAATTTAATTACCAGATTCTGCAGGGGTTACAAAGTACCTTCTTGCACTAATATTAAGTTAACCTTTGACCTTTGCCCCCAAACCACGGTGATTGGATCATGGCATGCTTGCATGTGATAGATTCTTGGTATCATGTCATATCATCAATTCTTCATTAACTCAATAATCACCATCTTCATAATTATAATTAATATCATACAGATTATGTCCGATAAGAAATCAAACTTAGTTTTGGCTTTAAAAAATGCAAACTGAATGCCAACAAATCATATTTAGCTATATTTTGAGCAAATATCTGAATTGATGATGATTATTACTTTAAATCACCTGAAATTTGAAATTTTGCCCTGAACCAGTGACAACTACATTTATATTTTAAGGTAAATGCATCTTTAAACAGTTATGGTTTCATGTAGCTTCTTTAATAATTAAAAAGGCATCCTGCCAAATGTCCAAATTCTTCACCAGGGGCTCGTAACACAAAGGTTTGTAATCAATTTCAAATTTGAAAGAATAATTCTAATTGGTTACTAGTCCGTTTTTTGAACAAAAAGCGCTTGCCAAATTAATCTTGATTGGCCATTCATTACTGCTTTGCCACTGATTATAAACCTTTTTCTTACGGAGCCCAGGTCACAAGATATCTTGACATTTATACTGAGGCAACGAGCTTGGCATGCTAAAATGACAATTGCTTGCACTCTGAGAGCATTTCATGAACTAAAATTCTAATCAGACACCCTAACATGCATCTTATTCTTTATTTCTTACATATATATTTATTTATTTTTTGCTTGAAACAGGCACAAAAGCTCTGAGACCCTGACATTATGAACCCTACCAAGACATTCCCAGCCAGACAGCTAGCACCCCAGCCTATTTAAAGTTGCAAGGTCAAAGGTTATGGGATGAAGGTCAAGGGTGAGAGGTCACACCAGTTTCATGAACCGAGCAAGCTTCAGACAGGGACATAACCTGTAAACCTACCCACTGTTTGTATTGTACTCATTAGGGCTTTACATGCATTATGTGTAGAATTAAAATGATTCAGATAATGTGTTTCATAATCTTCAAATAATGATACTTGATTTGATTATTCTATTTAAAAAAAAAAAACAACATGTTAACTGTTTAATAGAGAAGGGACTTTACCTTTCAAATATCAAATGTGCTTCTATTATGCTGCTTGTATCTTAATGTTTTAATCAACATAATCTCAGGATTCATTACTTTAACAGGTCGTAATATCATGGTATCCTTTCTTTGAGCAGACACTTGGATACCCCCTGACTGGTTTTCATTTACATTGTCCAGAAAAAAAAAAGTTATTTCAATTTAATATTTAATGATATGATACATTTACTCATCTGGTTAATATATAATTGTTGAACCTTTTCAATCATCTCTCTGAACTGGTCATTTGTGTTTGTATACTAGACCTTCCTTAAGTGAGTAAATATTGATATCCTGCACACTGCAAATAGCAATAATCGATGGTGTACCCCAGGGATCTATTCGTGGTCCCTTACTATTTTTTTTTAAATTTATGTTAAAGATATTGTTAAATCATGTTACAAATTTGAATGATTGTGCAATGTAAGATGAAAAGTAATAATTCAAATTAGTAATGAGTATTTTCTAGTTTCATTTCTAATGTAAAATCCCCAAGATGTTGGGGAGATATTTTCATTTTGTTGTTTTAATAACTTTAAATATTTTACATCCAACTGTTCATTCCATTGTGTCAATATCTAATAAAATGATATTAGCATTGAATTAATTTGAGATTAATGTTTTACAAAACCATGCATAAGGTATATAGAGTTTCAAATGCATCTGATTGTAGCTGTTTGCTTTAAATGTGTAAATTCTATTCAAATTGGCCAGTAATGTAATTAAAATTAATTATGATGGCATACACAGGTGGGTGATATCAATTTGTAAAAGGTATTATTCAAAATTGTGAGATTGCAAAGTTCAAGATGATGGAGAAATTTATATTTATTACTTAAATGCGACTATTAGAATACAACTGTAGAAAAAATGATTTTGCTTGCCTAAATGTGGGCATTGAACATTGCGATGACATATACAGCTTGGGAAATAATTGTTCGACCATTTACCTACTAAGATCCCATATGGTATGGTCTACTAATTATTTCCCAAGCTGTTTGTTTTGATGGGACTGCAAGCTTTAATCAGAACATGTTCATTTGGGCTTGAGCTATAACTCCCATCTAAGTTGTGTAAATAATCATGCAAATACTTCTGCATTTTTATTAATTTCTGTTACATGACACATTAAATTTTTTTTTTTCATGCAGAAATATTTGCTTATTCAGTAGTTCACAATGTTTGATTGTTTTAATCTATAGTACATTGACATTTGCCAGTCATTCCTTGTCCTAGTTATATCTTTTTAATTGAAATAATTTTTTAAAGTCCTATAACAAATTATATAAAGATTTGATCCTCGATTTGTATTTAGAGCAAATTTTGCTTTTGATCCGTACATATATTTGGGATGGGTTCATTTAACATCAAAGTTTTTTTCTCCTTAAAATGAGACTAAATCTAGCACCCCTTATACCCCAGCCCTTCCTCCAACAGGCCTGCAACATTCTTGTCCGGTAGACATAGTTATATATATTTTCCCACTTGAATGAGTATCTTTGTGTTACTCTTTGAAATATATAACTGGCATACATCCCGCAAATTTATTACCAAATATAAAAAGAGTATTTTTCTCTTCTAAAGTATCCTGTTTGCAGATATAAAACCTACATTATATAATGTTGATTGTTGTGGAAAATGATATAATTCTTGAGACTTATTTGTGAACCTCATATATAATACACAGTCTTGTTTGAAACCTGCTAAAGCTTAATCTTGCTTTTAAGTTAAAAAAAAGCCCTTTAGTGCAATAGGCAATAGTGATTTTATTTTATAAAGAATATTGCAAAGGAGTTGGAAACTGGGAAAAGATCTTAACCTGTTGGAGACGAGCTGATTTGGCTACAACACACATTTCCCATAGACCTCAGCCCGAATATATTCGGGCTCAGTCCCCAACGGGTTAATATTCTTCCACATCATATCCAACATATATATAACATTTTTTATTATCATTTTTACATGTCTTGGAAAGCAACAATTTGACTTGTATAACACTCAAATGTTTTTGCTGAAATATTGAAAGCAATACAGCTATTGTTGTTTTTATTTGTATATACATGTACATCATTTATTTACAAATTGCCATTTCATCTTCTTTGAAATCCTAAAACTAACCAAATGCAAGACGAATATTACTTATGTTAACTTGTAAAAATGCTATAATTCTTAAATGAGTTGCAATGGAGATTTATTTATTATTAATATGGTACTGGTATGCAAAGTTTATCACACTATACATTTATTTTGAGAGGAGCCTCTTTTTTGTATTGTTTTATGTATGTTTTTTAGTTTTGTTGTGTCTTATGAAGACATGTAGGATTCAACCATAGACCCTATGTCTTGTCCCACACATGCTGATCTGGGTTGGCTATTTGTAGTGTATTCTTTTTTCTTTCTTTTTTCATTCAAAAGGGACTAAATCGACTTGTAATGATGAAGTGTGTTATTGATATCTGACCATTGTTGAGGTATGGAAATGTCTTTGAACATATGCATAAACCTAGATTTTGAAGAACAAAAATAGAACAAAATGCAATTACCAAAATTATTTTTTCTTTGACTCCCATTCAAAATCTGATTTAAAAAAAACAAAACAAGTATAGTGTCTTTTGACCTCCAAAATGACTTTTATTTTTTTTTAAGCCACATTAATTTCAAATTAAAATAAAGTAGATTTTTCTCCTTTAATTTTGAAGATAATATGCCAAATCTTGAGTGGTGTGAACGCTGGACATTACTCATCATATACCCAATCAGTTTTGCGAATTGTCAAATCCTTTAGCACCCGCATAAAGGGAAAATTAATTATTATGATTGTACAGGTAATAACAATGGCGCAAAAATTGGAATGTGGCCCTCCAAGAATTAATGCTACACTCTAAAAACACGAAGGGTGAAATAGTTAGAAAAGGTTGAAAAAAGGGCCAAGGAGTAACACCCTTTTCCACCCTTTTCGAAAATGCTGTCACTCTTCAGCCTCTTTAAAGGATGATTTACCCCTTTCCAACTTTTTATTTATTTTTTAAATTCTTTTTAAAGAGTGTACGGTTTACCATCTTTTTTTCTGTATTTGTTTGGTTAATATGACAGGATTATAATAGAAATGATACTCTCCTCTTATCAAGGGTTTTACACAGTATTGGTCAAAGACTTCTAGGGAATAAACGATAGATTAATAAAAATGTATATTTATATGCAGGGGTAACAGGCGCAAATCCAAGAAAACCAAATTGAATGCATTTCTCGTGCCCAATTATCTGGGGACAAAAGCGGCCCTATTGTGTTTATGCACAGGCCCGGTAAATTCATTGTATGACATCGGTCTGCGTCCGCTACTGGGTAGGACATAATTAGAGCAGCCAATATTATGTTTAAATCCATTCCCAGTATTAATGGCAGTTTAGTTGGCAGTTGCCAGCTTAAGCCCGCCTCATGTGCGATGTGATTTTGGGGTATTCCTATGAATACCAAAATTGAATTCAAGGCGATTCCGAACCCCCTTCTCTGTATAAAATCAAATTGTTTCCATATCGCAGTGACGTCACACTGATCTTGCGATTTTAAGCTAATTTTACCTTTACTCCTAATTAAAGGATCGTATTGTAAAATTTTGATTACACTGTTCCTTTACAAGTTTTACATCTCATAAGATAACTTTGCATGTTTCAAATGTCACATTAATAATGCAAACTGCCATTTGTTTCAAAAATCGCTTTGCAGCAAACCGCACAGTGTGAGGGGGCTTTATAAGCACTTTGTTGTTTTCGAAGCCTTTTGGTAAAATGAAAACAAAATTCAGTAATAATATTCTTATCCAATTATTTCAAATATTCATTGCCCATACAACAGGTCAATTTGCCAGACTTATATCAAAAGGGTCTCATATTTCCCATTAGTAATGAGGAGCACAATACATACTGTGAGATGTTGTACCTCATTGAAATCAAGTAAAGGGTAATATATACTCTCATATTGCCTGTTGGTCAAAATGAGATGCACAACTATGAGGTGTTGTACCTTATGCACTGACGTAAAGCAAAGGAAAATATGCTCTCATATTGCCCGCTGGTAATGAGATGCACAATGCACACTATGAGGTGTTTTATCTCACAGATGTGAAGCAAAGGGTAAGATGCTCTCATATTGCCCATTGGTATTGAGATGCACAATGTATAGTACGAGGTATTTTAACTCACTAATGAATATCCTCTTTCAAAATAAATGCCTTTAATTATGTTTGGAAATCATTTTGGACTTGAAATATTGATAAATCTCTGAACACAAATATTGTAAAGTCTAATCTGTGTTTCGATGGGAAAATATGGTTGTCTAATTCACGGGAAATATTTGGGCAATGAAGAACAAATTATTGCTAAATCCATGATTTTGACCAACATTGTGTAAAACCATTGACTGTCTTGTAGGATAGACTACAAAGTATGATACAAAAATGTCATATCATAAAGATGACAGTGTAAAGTTGCAATAAGTGATGATACCATTATCATACCGGTAAATGTATTTTAATCAAGGTTTCAATGACATCAGTGTATAAATGAAATCATGTTGGTGATTTTATTGTTGTATAAATTGTTATCTTATTCCCTCTCATTTTATGTAATTTATTCAATTAACTCAATATTCAACTTGCCATGTCAGTGCAGTTTTATCAATATAATATTGATTGTATGTTACATTTTTTATAAAAATTAGCATTATAAATTATGAACAAGAATTTATTGGACCAACTGTTTATTGGGATAAATTAACAAATTGGTTTTACTAGAAACATACCAAGCAGTTTAGGATTGGCTTGAAATAAAATACTACAAGTAAATATATATAGTTTATATCGTATAAAAATATTGAGATGCAACTTTATTTGCCTAACTTTGAAAACAAAAAAACAAACAATATGTTTTCAGTGGGGGGCTAGTGATTGTCCCAAATGTTCATTAGTCCGAACAAATTTTAAATATACCTGAAGGTTTGTTTTTATCCGAAAATGAGATAAGGTTCCATTTATATGAAATAGTTTAAAAGTTCCTTTGTCTTTAAATGAAATAACATTTGATGCCATAGTCCAAAGGTAATTAGTCTAAAAATAAAAAGGGGATCAATATTCCCAAGATTCATTGATCTGAAAATGGAAGAGGGTTTTTAAATTTTAAAAAATGTAGTGTGGTTTGTAAATCCGAAAATAAAAAAATGTTTGTTAATTTGAACATTAAATAACGTCATTAGTTTTTGGATGAACACGCCTTATTTCGTTTTTTTGATCAACGAAACTCATTCTGCTTTCTGATTAAAGAACCCTGATTTTCTGAGAATTAAACCTTCAGATTAACAAACTCTGTTATCAGCGAGATTTTTAAAAAATCTAATCAATAACTGCATATTTTGCACCTTTCCACTTGCAACAAGCAAAATTCACTTGAATATTTTCCACATGAAAATTGGAATTTTGCCAGTTTATCCATTGAACAATGTGAGTTGTGAAAGATTATTATATACAAAATATAATGATTATTGGATCCATTCTGTTGGGTCCGTGTACTACACTTATACAACGATGATTGAAATCTTCACTCTAAAAAAAAATGATAGGGTGGAAAGGGATTAATCAGCCTTTACAGGGGTGGAGTAGTGAGTAGTGACATTCTTTTCAAAAGGGTGCCAATCCTTTGCCCTTTCCAACCTTTTCCGCCCCTTTTACCCGTTTTGTTTTTAGAGTGTTGGTTTCTCTTGATACAATAATTCCTTTTTCTCTCCATCAAAAGTATTTGGGGCATCTTTATCATCAAGAAAGCATTGATTGATTATATAGGTTGGCATCAATTGAACATATAGGCCCCTGCAAACAAATGGATTGAGTATGGATTGATTGTTAATTGTTATTTCATGTCATTATATGTTTTGTCTCTGTTCCTTGTGGCAATGTATGTGGTGCCTGAAAATAAATGGCTTCAAGTAAATGTTCAAAGCATTATTAAAGCTTATAATTGTCTTCATTTTATTGATGAAAAGGACATGAGAAAAAGAGATGACGGATTTTGATGAAAGGTGATATTTAGAAATCCCGGATGAGAGATGAATAAACATTAGATAGAGGGGGGAAATGTGAAAGTATTGGAGACGTCTCTAATACTTTTTATCCGTCGCGGAGACGAAATTTTCTATTCTGTCGCGGAGACGTCTCCGCGAAGTGAGATAGCACCCTAAGTAGAGGGCTTTAGTATTTTAATGATACCCTGATAATGAATCAAGTGTCATGTACCATTGAGAAGAAGGAGGTCAGAGGAGAAGAAGGAGTTGAAGGAGGAGGAAAAGAAGGAGGATATGAGAAGGGGGAGAAGAAGAATGAGGAGGAGGAGAAGACAGAATAGGAGAAGAAGAAGGGGAGAAGGAGAGGGAGGAGGAGAAATTGGAGTAGAAGAAGGAGGAGGGGGAAAGAAGAGAAGAAGGAGGGGAGGAGAAGAAGAATAAGGAGGAGGGGAGGAGAAAGAAGGAGGGAAGGAGAAGAAGAATGATGAGGGGAGGAGGAGGAGAAAGGGGGAGAATGAGGAGGAGAATAAGGAGGGAAGGAGAAGAAGAAGGATGATAAAAAGAGAACGAGGAGGAGGTGAAAGAGGAGGAAAAGGGGGGATGAGAAGAAAAATGAGGAGAAGGGGGAGAAAGAGGTGGAGGAGGGGATAAGAAGAGAAGACAGGAGGAGATGAAGGAGGAAGATGAGAAGGAGGAGGAAGGGAGAAGGAGGAGGAAAAGAAGGAAAGGAGGGGGAGAGGGAGGAGGGGAGCAGAAAGGCGAGGAGATGAAGGCAGGGGAGGAGAAGAAAATGAGGAGAGGAGATGAAGAAGAGGAGGAGGGGAGGTGAAGAAGAAGGAGATACGAAGAGAAGTAAGTGAACGTTGAGGAGAAGAAGAGGAGAAAGAAGGAGGGGAAAGAAGAGAAGAAGAAGGAGGAAGAGAAGAAGGAGGGAGGAGAAGAAGAATGAGGAGGAGGAGAAAGGAGCAGGAGAGGTGAAAGACGAGAAAGGTGGAGGAGAGAGAATGAGGAGGAGGAGGAGAAGGATGTGGGGAGGAGATGGATGGGAGGAGAAAGAGGAAGAGAAGAAGAGGAGAAAGAAAGAAGAGGGGGGGGGTGGATGAAAGAAGGGAGGAGATGAAGAGGGGAAGGGGAGGAGAATGAGGAGGAGAGAAAGATGTAGGAGGTAGATAAAGAAGGAGGAGAAAGACGAGGGGGTGACAGGCGCTATCCAGGATTTCGCACCCGGGGCCCGACGTGATTTTGGCGCCCCGTGTACTTTCAAAATATGGCGCCCCCCCCCCTCCGCCAGGCAAACATAGGCCTACGGCTTAAATGCATGTTGAATATTTATATTATTAATAGAATAATTTATTGTTTTGTGTGTTTATTATTTATTTTTTTTTTTTTGGGGGGGGGGTGAGTTCAAGGAAAAGAATTTCTAGGAATATGAGGTATTACCGCCAAAGAATGAAAATACTATAATTCTAAATACGAGCGCGAAAGCGCGATCGGATTTTTTCCCTCTACTTAACGATCAGAAAGCAAAGAATTCTAAGCAATTATGGTTTTCAATTTTGTTTAGCTCTTCATCGGAATATCATTGAACGGAGCTGTAATTTGTCCATCAAAACGATTTGGAAGCAAGCCATATAAATCATGTGAAATTTGTCCATCAAGTAATGTGAAATCAACAAATGTAAATTGATGTTTTGTTGTTCCAGAATCCTCATAATCTGCTTACAAGAAAGAAAAATGGGCGAGGTGAATCGGAGCAGGAAATTTGATGTATCGAATGATCTGAAACGTGACATTTTTATGCATTCCTCAGGATAGCAATGTAATAACTCCTTGGAAAATGATGGGAGAGCTAAGGCGAGCGAAAATTTAGATCTATGTAATAGAGACCAAAAGTTTAGGATCATTCGGCCCAGTAATTTACATATGAAAGAAACATGATATCTATTTACCTATCTATCTATCTGTTTATCTATCTATATATATTTAATTCTGCTTCCTCCCTCTGTTTTGAGATAAATTTGGCGCCCTAGTTTAAGCTCAATTTGGCGCCATCTAAGTATAAGGATCATTTGGCGCCCTAAATTTAGATTGAATTGGCGCCATACATGCATGATTTAGGTCAATTTGATGTCCTGGGTTTAATAAATCAATTTGGTGCCCATAGTTTCAAGTCAATTTGAAAAATGCAAAATATATGTAACGTGTATTCAAATAAAGTTAAATATCTTGATGATTGTATCCATATAATGTAAATTCTGGTAAAGAATGAAAAACATAGGCGTGTGCGAGAGGAAACGGAATTTTGATGTATTCGAATGATTAGAAAAAGGACACAATGTAATAACTCAATGGGAAAAGATGATGCGAGCGTGAAGCGCGAGCGAAAATTTCCTATGTATATATACAACCAGGGGGCATGGAATTTTAAATCTTGCTATTTCTAGATAGAGATTTTAAAGACCCCTTCTGTTTTTTTTTTGTGTGTGTGTGGTTTGGGGGCCCTTAGTTTCTGGTAAATTCGGCACCCCTCCCTAAATTTAGGGTATAGATGGAGCCCCTAAGTTTAAGATAAATTTGGCACCTAAGTCTCAGGTCAATTCGGCACCCCTACATTTGAGCTCAATCTGACGTCCTTTAATTTAAGATCTATTTGGTGCCCCTCTAAGTTTAAGTTCGATTTGGCGCCCTTAAATTTAAGGTCGATTTAGCGCCCCTAAGTTAAGGTTGATTTGCGCTCTCTCCTAATCTAATGTCGATTTGGCGCCCGTAGTTTAAGATCGATTTGGTGCCCTCCTATGTTCCAGGTCATTTGGCGCCCCACCTAAGTTTCAGGTCACTTTGGCCCCCCGCGTAAGCTCATTTTGGCGCCCCTCTAAAATTAATTTCGATTTGCGCCCCTAAGTTTAAGGTTGATATTTGCGCCCTAGTTTAAGATCGATTTGGTGCCCTCCTTGTTCCAGGTCATTTATCACCCCTCAGCTTCAGGTCATTTGGCGCCCCCACTAAGTTTCAGGTCACTTGGGCGCCCCCACGTTAAGCTATTTTTGGCGCCCTCTAAATTTAAGTTCGATTCGGCGCCCTACGTTTGATATCAATTAGCACCCCTCAGCTTCAGGTCAATTTGGCGCCCCATCTAAGTTTCAGGTCACTTTGCGCCCCCATGTTAAGCTCATTTTGCGCCCCTCTAAATTAAGTTCGATTGGCACCCTCTAAATTTAAGGTCGATTAGCGCCGCTAATTTAAGGTCGATTTGGCGCCCTCCTATCTAAGGTAGATTGGCGCCCCACTTATGTGGCAGGTCAATTTGGCCCCCTATGTTTAGCTCAATATGGCGCCTTAGTTTAAGGTCGAGTCGGCGCCCTCCCCTAAAATTTAAGGTCAATTTGGTGCCCTAACTAGTTTTAAGGTCGATCGGCGCCCCTAAGTTTGATATCAATTAGGCGCCCCCTCAGCTCAGGTCCATTTGGCGCCCCATCTAAGTTTCAGGTCACTTTGGCGCCCCCACGTTAAGCTCATTTGGCACCCTTAAATTTAAGTTCGAGTTGGTGCCTAACTTAGTTTAAGTCGATTCCGCGCCCCTAAGTTTGATATCAATTAGGCGCTACCGTCAGCTTCAGGTCAATTTGGCAACCCATCTAAGTTTCAGGTCACTTTGGCGCCCCCCACGCTTAAGCTCATTTTGGCGCCCCTACGTTTAGCTCAATTGGCGACCCCGTTTATAGTTTAATGTCGATGTTGCACCCTAAGTTTAAGGTCAATTTGGCGCCCTTAGTTAACTGTCGATTTGGCGCCCTAAAGTTTTTAAAGGGCCCTCCCCCTTTCCCCGTACTCTCTCTCTTTTCTTCCTTCTCTTTCCCCCTTTTTTCCTTTCTCCTTTTTTCTCCTTTTTCCTCTTTTTTTTTTCTATCCTTTCTCCCTTTTCTCCTCTTTTCGGCGCCCCCTGCGCGCCCCGGGGCCCGGCCCGTAAAAGCCCCCCGACCCAGAATACGCTCATGGGTGATAAGAAGAGGGGAGAAGGGGGAGACGAGGAGAATGAGGAAAGGGAGAAGATTCGAGAGCCAATAATAAAATGAATGAATTACTTGAAATAATATTGACCAAATTCAGGCATTTCATTATATAATTTATATTATGAGAATTTGATGTCTGACACATATAAAAAAGGGAAAACTTCACCAAAGCCATCACTTTCACAAAGCATCACTTTCACCAAAGCCATCTTGTTGAGAATGTGGCATTTATTATGTAAACAATTTAGGGACCTTCAGCTCTCTTTTCCACCCATATAATCGCGATTTAAAAGTTCCAAGTAAAATTATTGTTATCCTTATAGAGAGAGAGAGAGAGAGAGAAGAGAGAGAGAGAGAAGAGAGAGAGAGAGAGAAACATTATCATTAATAGAATTTAGACCTACCCCCCCCCTTTATATGCATGAGAAAAACACTATGAAGACGACTCGAAATGTTTATTTCGTTTGCATGACTGTATAAAAAGGGTGCTTTTTTTGTAAATCCTCTAATTAATAATAACCCCTTTCCAAAATATAATACAAAGCTGAAGGAGCATTAAGTCATATAACTACTATACAAATAAAACTTTCCGGTTCTGTTACGATACTTTTTTTTTTTTAATTTAATTTTA
Source organism: Paracentrotus lividus (assembly GCA_940671915.1). Lineage (NCBI taxonomy): Eukaryota > Metazoa > Echinodermata > Echinoidea > Camarodonta > Echinidae > Paracentrotus > Paracentrotus lividus. Next base: position 10,169,288 of record CALNVZ010003428.1, on the reverse strand, counting down.
TAAATTTGTTTACATTAACTTCTGTTTGTTGATTTAAATCCATTTGTTTGTAAGTGTCGGCCGAACAAAACAATGCTCTTTAGCCGACTTTTCCCAACTCTTAATGTCCATTTTCCTCTCCTCCTTTTCCCTTTTCCTCTCCTCTGAAAGTGTAAAATTATTTGCTGAATTTGTTTTTCCATTCTTTTTGTCCTTCTTTTTCTTCTCTCCCCTCTCTCCCCCTTTCTCACGAGGGGGACAAGAACTAATTTGGCACCTTCCGCCATACACGGCGAATAATCACTTCTGATCATTCTCGAAATAAGTTTTCTAATCAAGGTCATACTAGTAGGGCTACTATATAAATTTTAGATGAAAAAAAAAGAAAAAAAGAAAAGAGGAATGGAACAACTGTAAATATTCTTAACTAGAACTCTAATTAAGTTTTAAGTGACGAGCGCCATCTTTGTAAGATGTGGCTATGTAGACCTTCTGACGTCACAGTTGCTACAACACTGCAGAATGAGCTGTGGCGAAAATCTGGATTACCGACACTAAAGTGATGAATTCTTGACAAGTTTACTCATTTGAAACAGCATTAATGACAGATGTCCTACAAGATAGTCCAGATGCGATAGACTTCGACTTCTTTCGATGAGGTCCATCAACGAAGCGTAGTTTCGAGGTCAGATCATCAGCATACGGATCCAAAAATCAAACGGCCGCTGAAGCGGTAAGCGGAGCGGTAGTGCACGGGATAGACGGGGACAATGATAGGGATCGTGTACGTTGTGACGAGCAGCCGCAGCAGTGTAAGCGTTCGAATTCCAACAGCAACTCCAACTCACGATAACGGTAATGAAGCAGATTATTACTCCGATGATTTTGATGATAGTGATAGAGAAGGGACAAGCTAAGAATGTCATGACACTTTTCGTCTTAAAGATGATTGATGCTCTAATTCGCAGGAAACAGCCGTGAGAAGCGGAGTGCACAAATGGGAAAGCCTCTTCTAAAATGGTACAATCTCGTCCTAAATCTCTTTTAGAAGAAGAGAAGATCTGATTTCAATTCGAATGCATCTCAGAGGTCGAGTCAAGCTCTAGTTTTACATAGAATCAATCGCGTCCCAGAGACATGTGACGGATGTATCGCCCTATGCAATCACATCTTCTCTATTACCCAGCTGGAATGATGAACAAGAAATGGATCGGGAAAACAGAGAGATGAGAACTGTTCACTTTAAGATATCACACGGTATACTACCATGATTACGGAGATTCCAATGAAATGACGGGCCAACAGCAGACCTAGAACGCCAGCGCCCAAAAATGGCCGCAAAGTGACCAAGACACCAGGCTACTCTCAATATAAAGAAATCCTCGCTAGCGGAAACAAAGCAAAAAACTGAGCATGCTGCTACGAGCAGTTCTGGAATTGGATGAAACACCGAACGAGTCGATTGCTGCACTCCACAAGAATTAAAAGACCGATTTCTGTGAAGAGAAAAATCGACCGAATCGCAATGCCCACCAGAGAATGAATATGTATTTAGCAATGATGAAGTGAGACGTATTGACAGAGGACAACAGGAGACCTCTTGGAAAAAGATTTGTTGGGAAAATCTAAGTGACCCTAGCTCAGCTTGTCGAACCAAGAGACCACCAGTGCAAAGCGATCTACTTCACTAAAGACAAAACCTGTTAGTCATTCACAGTCACGAGACAGAGAGATTCAGCGGCAAGAATAGAATTGAAAACATGTACTTTACGTAATAAATAGGATTGGGGTTGGGTTCTGGACACTCGACAAAAAGAGAAAGCCTTGATTTTTTTGTCTTACAGGATTAGGCCAAAAATATGATGAATGATGGTTAACATCATTAACATTTGTTCTCTTATAAATATTTCCAACATTTACATTGAAAAAAAAAAAGTCATAGCTTTTAAGCAATTTAAAATGGCTGGTTAAAATTGTTCTGGACACCCAACAATCATTGAACTGGGTATACTGGGTGTTTGCTTGAAAATAAAATTTTTGTCGGCTGGGAACCGAATAAAAAACTTTACATTTTTGAAAGGAAAAAAACAAAATCATCTTAATCTGCTTTCACAATTACAAGTCCCAAATCTAACTTTCCCCTGAATGACATGATTCTGCTATTTATTTTCATCAAAGGCTTTCAGAATATCATCACTTGACTTGATACTGAACATTAATTCAATGGTGGACTTCTCCATTTTAACTAAAATTAATCAACTTTACTTTTGTAAAGCAGGGAATTACTTTTATGGCTAATTACAGTTACATGCAAATGTCAATTAAAATGCGAGTGACACTGACACGACATTTAGACTGATAGAAGGGCGCATATCTTTTGCACTTGTAGGTTATGAATGGATCATGACTACCATATTATGTATAATGTAGGAGTGGCATTTGTCATTACCAGTTGGATTTGAATCTACAATTGGTCTGGAATTATGAATTAAAATACAGTGCGTGAGTGACCGACAAAAAAAAAAAAAAGACATGGGTTTCTGACCATCATTGGTTATGGTTGGATTTTGCCCAGTAGATTCTAAATGTACATAAGTGCTGATAATATGTAAATGAATAGGTACCTCCTGATATTTATTGTGTTTATCAATCATTCCCTCTGTGGAAAATGGTCCACCTCTATGTGTCGTGAGTGACACGACATCCAAAATATGATGACACGACAGTGCTTAAATTCACATTTCAAGCAAATAACTAAATCCAATTACCTGTATTCTCATGTGCAATGTTGAGTAGTCCATGAAAATTACTTTAAGCAAAAAAATAAAAAATCTGACAAAAGTGTTAGTATTAAAGGAGAATGAAACCCTAGGATTCAGTTTGAATTGTTGAACAAACAAAGAAACAGATTAAAGAAAGTTTGAGAAACAATTGAATAATAATAAGAAAGTTATGGGCATTTGAATGTTGTGATCACTAACGCTATGGAGATCCTCACACTGGCAACAGGCCAAGAATATTATGTGTCACACATGAACAACTCTCCCATATGACATACAAAAAATACAAAATTCTTCTTTTCCTCATTCTAATGATAGTACAGACTCTTCACACGTATTATATTTCGGTAACTTTTATTACATTCCTCCTATGAAAAGAATCTCGATCTTTTAACGGAATTTAATAAAAAGACAATTTGAGTGAATATGTACAAAAGTAATGGGAAGTTGTTCATGTATGACATCACACATCTTGGCGTTGCCAATTTGAGGATCCCTAGCAGTACAAGTGATCACAACATCTCATGCTCATAACTCTCTATATATCCATTCATTTTTCTCAAATTTCATTGATCAGCTTCTTTGATTTTCTGTTTTTGTACAATTTAATGAATTCCTAGGGCATTTAGCACACAGTCCCAAATGTGCAAATCCTGTCATGCTCATTATTCAGCATAAGAAACTGGACTCATAATTTTTTAACTTAAATAATTGTTGTATTGTAAAGAAGCCTTGTGTTGATTTCAGATCCTAATTGC
>CALNVZ010003428.1:10120113-10165746 GCA_940671915.1 Paracentrotus lividus | reverse complement strand
TTGTCCATCAAGTAATGTGAAATCAAACAAATGTAAATTGATGTTTTGTTGTTCAGAATCCTCATAATCTGCTTACAAGAAAGAAAAAATGGGCGAGCGTGAATCGCGAGCGGAAATTTGATGTATCGGAATGATCTGAAAACGTGACATTTTATGCATTCCTCAGGATAGCAATGTAATAACTCCTTGGAAAATGATGGGAGAGCTAAGGGCGAGCGAAAATTTAGATCTATGTAATAGAGACCAAAAGTTTAGGATCAATTCGGCCCAGTAATTTTACATATGAAAGAAACATGAATATCTATTTACCTATCTATCTATCTGTTTATCTATCTATATATATTTAATTCTGCTTCCCTCCCTCTGTTTGAGATAAATTTGGCGCCCCTAAGTTTAAGCTCAATTTGGCGCCATCTAAGTATAAGATCATTTGGCGCCCCCTAAATTTTAGATTGAATTGGCGCCATACATGCATGATTTAGGTCAATTTGATGTCCCTGGGTTTAAAATCAATTTGGTGCCCCATAGTTTCAAGTCAATTTGAAAATGCAAAAATATATGTAACGTGTATTCAAATAAAGTTAAATATCTTGATGATTAGTATCCCATATAATGTAAATTCTGGTAAAAGATGAAAAACATAGGCGTGTGCGAAGAGGAAACGGAAATTTTGATGTATTCGAATGATTAGAAAACAGGACACAATGTAATAACTCAATGGGAAAAGATGATGCGAGCGTGAAGCGCGAGCGAAAATTTTCCTATGTATATATACAAACCAGGGGGCATGGAATTTTAAAATCTTGCTATTTCTAGATAGAGACCATTTTAAAGACCCCTTCTGTGTTTTTTTTGTGTGTGTGTGGTTTGGGGGCCCCTTAGTTTCTGGTAAATTCGGCACCCCTCCCTAAATTTAGGGTATAGATGGAGCCCCTAAGTTTAAGATAAATTTGGCACCCCTAAGTCTCAGGTCAATTCGGCACCCCTACATTTGAGCTCAATCTGACGTCCTTTAATTTAAGATCTATTTGGTGCCCCTCTAAGTTTAAGTTCGATTTGGCGCCCCTTAAATTTAAGGTCGATTTAGCGCCCCTAAGTTTAAGGTTGATTTTGCGCTCTCTCCTAAATCTAATGTCGATTTGGCGCCCGTAAGTTTAAGATCGATTTGGTGCCCCTCCTATGTTCCAGGTCAATTTGGCGCCCCCACCTAAGTTTCAGGTCACTTTGGCGCCCCCGCGTTAAGCTCATTTTGGCGCCCCTCTAAACCCTACGTTGAATATCAATTAGGCGCCCGCCTCACTTCAGGTCATTTGGCGCCCCCATCTAAGTTTCAGGTCACTTTGGCGCCCCCATGTTAAGCTCATTTTGGCGCCCCTCTAAATTTAAGTTCGATTTGGCACCCCTAAATTTAAGGTCGATTTAGCGCCGCTAATTTTAAGGTCGATTTGGCGCCCCTCCTAAATCTAAGGTAGATTCGGCGCCCCACTTATGTGGCAGGTCAATTTGGCCCCCCTATGTTATAAGCTCAATATGGCGCCCTTAGTTTAAGGTCGAGTCGGCGCCCTCCCCTAAATTTAAGGTCAATTTGGTGCCCTAACTTAGTTTAAGGTCGATTCGGCGCCCCTAAGTTTGATATCAATTAGGCGCCCCCTCAGCTTCAGGTCCATTGGCGCCCCCATCTAAGTTTCAGGTCACTTTGGCGCCCCCACGTTAAGCTCATTTGCACCCCTCTAAATTTAAGTTCGAGTTGGTGCCCATAACTTAGTTTAAGGTCGATTCCGCGCCCCTAAGTTTGATATCAATTAGGCGCTCCGTCAGCTTCAGGTCAATTTGGCACCCCATCTAAGTTTCAGGTCACTTTGGCGCCCCCACGTTAAGCTCATTTTGGCGCCCCTACGTTTAAGCTCAATTTGGCGACCCCGTTTATAGTTTAATGTCGATGTTGCACCCCTAAGTTTAAGGTCAATTTGGCGCCCCTTAGTTAACTGTCGATTTGGCGCCCCTAAAGTTTTTAAAGGGCGCCCCTCCCCCTTTCCCCGTACTCTCTCTCTTTTCTTCCTTCCTCTTTCCCCCTTTTTTTCCTTTCTCCTTTTTTCCTCCTTTTTCCTTCTTTCTTTTTTTTTCTATCCCTTTCTCCCTTTTCCTCCTCTTTTCGGCGCCCCCCTGCGCGCCCCCGGGGGGCCCGGGCCCGTAAAGCCCCCCCCGACCCCAGAATACGCTCATGGGTGATAAGAAGAGGGGGAGAAGGGGGAGGACGAGGAGAATGAGGAGAAGGGAGAAGAGATCGAGAGCCAATTAATAAAATGAATGAATTACTTGAAATAATATTGACCAAATTCAGGCATTTCATTATATAAATTTTATATTATGAGAATTTGATGTCTGACACCATATTTAAAAGGGAAAACTTTCACCAAAGCCATCACTTTCACCAAAGCCATCACTTTCACCAAAGCCATCTTGTTGAGAATGTGGCATTTATTATGTAACACAATTTTAGGGACCTTCAGCTTCTTTTCCACCCATATAATGCGAGTATTAAAAGTTCCAAGTAAATTATTGTTATCCTTTAGAGAGAGAGAGAGAGAGAGAGAGAGAGAGAGAGAGAGAGAGAGAGAGAGAGAGAAACATTATCATTAATAGAATTTAGACCTACCCCCCCCCCCTTTATATGGATGAGAAAAACAACTATGAAGCACGACTCGAAAATGTTTATTTCAGTTTGCATGACTGTATAAAAACGGCTGCTTTTTTGTAAAATCCTCTTGAAAATTATATAATAACCCCTTTCCAAAATATAATACAAAGCTGAAGGAGCATTTAAGGGTCATATAAACTACTATACAAAATAAAAACTTTCCGGTTTCTGTTACGATACTTTTTTTTTTTTTTAATTTAATTTTATAAATTTGTTTACATTAACTTCTGTTTGTTGATTTAAATCCATTTTGTTTGTGTAAGTGTCGGGCCGAACAAACAATGCTCTTTAGGCCCGACTTTTCCCAACTCTTAATGTCCATTTTCCTCTTCCTCCTTTTCCCTTTTCCTCTCCTTCTGAAAGCTGTTAAAATTATTTGCTGAATTTGTTTTTCCATTCTTTTTTGTCCTTCTTTTTCTTCTTCTCCCCCTCTCTCCCCCTTTCTCACGAGGGGGACAAGGAACATAATTTGGCACCTTCCGCCCATACACGGGCGAATAATCACTTCTGATCATTCTCGAAATAGTTTTCTAATCAAGGTCATACTAGTAGGCTACTATATAAATTTAGATGAAAAAAGAAAAAAGAAAAAAAGAAAAGAGGAATGGGAACAAACTGTAATATTCTTAACTAGAACTCTAATTAGTTTTAAGTTGAGCGCCATCTTTTGGTAAGAATGTGGCTATGTAGACGCTTCTGACGTCACAGTTGCTACAACACTGCAGAATGAGCTGTGGCGAAAATCTGGAATTACCGACACTAAAGTGATGAATTCTTGACAAGTTTACTCATTTTGAAACAGCATTAATGACAAGATGTCCTACCAAGATAGTCCAGAGCCGATAGACTTCGACTTCTTCGATGAAGGTCCATCAACGAAGCGTAGTTCGAGGTCAGATCATCAGCATACGGATCCAAAATCAAACCGGCCGCTGAGCGGTAAGCGGAGCGGTAGTGCACGGGGATACGACGGGGACAATGATAGGGAGTCGGTACGTAGTGTGACGAGCAGCCGCAGCAGTGTAAGCGTTCGAATTCCAACAGCAACTCCAACTCACGATAACGGTAATGAAGCAGATTATTACTCCGATGATTTTGATGATAGTGATAGAGAAGGAGACAAAGCTAAGAATGGTCATGACACTTTTCGTCTTAAAGATGATATTGATGCTCTAAATTCGCAAGGAAAACAGCGTGAGAGACGGAGTGCACAAAATGGGAAAGCCTCTTCTAAAACTGGTACAAAATCTCGTCCTAAATCCTCTTTTAGAAGAAGGAGAAGATCTGATAGTTCAAGTTCGAATGCATCCTCAGAGAGCTCGAGATCAAGCTCTAGTTTTACATCAGAATCAAGTCGAAGTTCCAGAGACAGTGTGACGGATGTATCGCCCCTTGCAAGTCCACCATCTTCTCCTATTCCCAAGCTGGAATACGATGAACAAGAAATGGATCGGGAAACAGAGAGGATGAGAAGTGTTCACTTTAAAGATGATCACACGGATAGCTACCATGATTACGGAGATTCCAATGAAAGACGGGCCAAGAGCAGACCTAAATCGTCCAAGCCCAAAGATGGCCGCAAAGTGACCAAGACACCAGGCTACTCTCAATATAAAGAAGATCCTCGTCTACGGGAAACAGAAGCAAAAGAACTGAGCATGCTGCTACGAGCAGTTCTGGAATTGGATGAAACACCGAACGAGTCCGATTTGTCTGCACTCCACAAGAATTTAAAAAGACCGATTTCTGGGAAGAGGAAAAATCGACCGCAATCGGCCCCAATGCCCCACCAGAGAATGAATATGTCATTTAGCAATGATGAAGTGAGACGTATTGACAGAGACAACAGGAGACTCTTGGAAAAGATTGTTGGGAAATCTAGTGAACCTAGCTCAGCTGGTCGAACCAAGAGACCAACCAGTGCAAAGCGATCTACCTTCACTAAAGACAAACCTGTTAGTCATTCAGCAGTACAGAGACAGAGAGATCAGCGCAGAATAGAGATTGAAAACATGGTACGTACCGTATAATAGGATTGGGGGTTGGGTTTCTGGACACTCGACAAAAAGGAAGCCTTGATTTTTTTTGTCTTACAGGATTAGGCCAAAAATATGATGAATGATGGTTAACATCATTAACATTTGTTCTCTATAATATTTCCAACATTTTACATTGAAAAAAAAAAAGTCATAGCTTTTAAGCAATTTCAAATGGCTGGTTAAAATTGTCAGTCTGGACACCCAACAACATTGAACTGGGTATACTGGGTGTTTGCTTGAAAATAACAATTTTTGTCGGGCTGGGAACCGAATAAAAACTTTACATTTTGAAAGGAAAAAACAAAATCATCTTAATCTGCTTTCACAATTACAAGTCCCAAATCTAACTTTCCCCTGAATGACATGATTCTGCTATTTATTTTTCATCAAATCGCTTTCAGAATATCATCACTTGACTTGATACTGAACATTAATTCAATGGTGGACTTCTCCATTTTACTAAAATTATCACTTTACTTTTGTAAAGCAGGGATTACTTTTATGGGCTAATTACAGGTCTACATGCAAATGGTCATATTAAAATGCGAGTGACACTGACACGACATTTAGACTGATAGAAGGGCGCATATCTTTGCACTTGTAGGTTATGAATGGATCATGACTACCATATTATGTATAATGTAGGAGTGGCATTTGTCATTACCAGTTGGATTTGAATCTTACAATTGGTCCTGGAAATTATGATTAAAATACAGTGCGTGAGTGACACGACAAAAAAAAAAAAAAAAAAGACATGGGTTTCTGACCATCATTGGTTATGGTTGGATTTTTGCCCAAGTAGATCTCTAAATGTACCATAAGTGCTGATAATATGTAAATGAATAGTGTACCTCTCTGATATTTATTGTGTTTATCAATCATTCCCTCTCTGTGGAAAATGGTCCACCTCTATGTGTCGTGAGTGACACGACATCCAAAATATGAGTGACACGACCAGTGCCTTAAATTCAACATTTCAAGCAAATAACTAAATCCCAATTACCTGTATTCTCATGCAATGTTAGAGTAGTCCATGAAAATTACTTTAAGCAAAAAAAATAAAAAATCTGACAAAAGTGATTAGTATTAAAGGAGAATGAAACCCTAGGATTCAGTTGAATTGTATGAAACAAAAAAAATCAAAGAAACAGATTAAAGAAAGTTTGAGAACAATTGAATAAATAATAAGAAAGTTATGTGCATTTGAATGTTGTGATCACTAACGCTATGGAGATCCTCACACTGGCAACAGGCCCAAGATATGTGATGTCACACATGAACAACTCTCCCATATGACATACAAAAAAATACCAAAAATTCTTCTTTTTCCTCATTCTAATGATAGTACAGACTCTTCACACGTGATTATATTTTGTGAACTTTTATTACATGTCCTCCTATGAAAAGAATCTCGGATCTTTTAACGGAATTAATAAAAAAAGACAATTTGAGTGAAATATGTACAAAAGTAATGGGGAAGTTGTTCATGTATGACATCACACATCTTGGGCCCGTTGCCAATTTGAGGATCCCCATAGCAGTACAAGTGATCACAACATTCAAGTGCTCATAACTCTCTTATTATTCATTCATTTTTTCTCAAATTTTCATTGATCAGCTTCTTTGATTTTCCTGTTTTTGTACAATTTAATGAATTCCTAGGGCATTTAAAGCACCACAGTCCCAAATGTGCAAATTCCTGTATGCTCAATTATTCAGCATAAGAAAACTGGATCACATAATTTTTTAACTTAAATAATTGTTTGTATTGTAAAGAAGCCCTTGTGTTGATTTCAGATCCTAATTTGCATTTTCAAAGGCACAGAGCCACATTAAAATTTCAGCTAAATGTCCCACTTAGTTTGAATATGACCAAATGTATTTTGTGTAATGTTGTACTGTTTCCAGACAGTATTATTAGAATTAGGGAAATACAATTTTTTGCTTACTTTTTGTATTAATTGTGTGGCATCACACTTGGTAAAAAGATTTTCCTTATGAGTGATCAGTAACTGTCAATTACTGTATGCAACTTTTTTTGTGGTGGTTTTATTTTTGAGAATTTTGCACGTCATTCATCAGAAAATTTTCCACTCCAATAAAGGCCAAAAAATATCAAGGAAAACACCACAAAAATCACAACATTTTGTCCTCACAAATTTCCCCTAGAACTAGTCCAAAATGGGAAAATATTATATACTGTGCATGTAAATTTATGGCTTATGGTCGTGTGAAATGAGCCGCCCAGGGCAAAATGAGTTACATTTTCAAAAACAAACTAAACACCACTACAACAATAATAACAATCATTGTGACTTTAATACATGTACATGGACATACACATGTACATGTCCCCTCAGGTTGACATTCTTTAAAATGTCTATAGACTGCTTCTTTTATACTTTGAATAGTAGGTCTACATACATGTGTATGTACATAGTGCTTAAAAAGAAGTACATGTACATGTACATGTAGATTCCTCAAAACAACATACAGTACAATTAAGTCACTCGAAATAGAAATATTTATACTTTCCATTCCAGTCCACCGAACATGCTCAGTAAAATTTTCATTATGAGTGTAAACTACCATAAGGGCCTCCAAGTTTTGATCCAGGTGCATACAGATGACAGAGATTTCCCAATGGTCTAAATGAATCACTTTTTGATCCTCAAATGGGTAAAAATTAAACTAATATTTCACTCCTGCCTGAATTAAATTTATAGTTAATGACACTTTACTAATGAAAATTACAAAATGCATTGAAAAATTTGCCAATTTGCACATGAAAAAAGCGATTAAATACATTTTTCTTTGCATGGCCTATTTAGAGATTTCAATGATTATTTTCAATTAAACTGTTCTAATTCAAGAACCCTTTAATGTACGGTGGTATACATCCCAAGGTTAGGTCACTGATTTTTGCTCTTTCTGTTGATCTGTAATTCATATTTCATGGCATTCTAGTTTTAAAGATGATGCGAAGGAGACATTGTCCTCCATGGGTTAAACTTGTCTTAAAATCTAGTACATAGAAATTGAGCACATGATATCCGATTATCCTCATGGTCCTCAGAAGATATCTATATCCAGATTTTCCTGGGCAAAGTTCTATATACCAGCATTAAGTACCCTTGCAGCTGGAAATGTTCAAGTACTTTTTTATTGTTTTGTACACAAGTCCCTTCTTTGTTGATTTGTCATACTCTTAGTTGTACCCAGAGATTATCTTTGTATTTCCTTGGATACATGTATCTGTGTCTAAGATTGTCCACACTTAATTCTATCAGGTGACATGTAGAAGAAAATAGTCATAAATGACTCCTTATTTGGCTTTTTTGCCACCACTGAGTTTTCATAAATCAAACCAGTGATGAACTCATTATCAGTATATTTTTTTGGGTGGCTCCATCTCTTTCTTGTTGTGTTCTGGCTCTGCATTTACTTCAAGGGATGGGGTAGACGATGTGCTCTGACATTCCTGGCTAAATCCAACTGTTCTGAAAGGGGCATTCTCACAGTTCTGGTTGTCATTTAAAGCACAGCAGACAATATCAACTCAATTCCTGTACATTTATTGTCCCTGGCGTATTGGCAGAGGAGACAGAATGAAGTGGCCTTGTCCCAGTGACAGTGAAGTATACAGGTCTTTCCCTCTCCTGCACCTTTTCACAGTCCTCTTTATGAGCAACAAAGAAACGTCATTTGTGTAGGGCTCAATCGGATCCTTGTGAATTGATGATTTTCTTCAGCATATTTGAACAGATCAGATACATTTAAGATGGGCTGTCTATCTGGATCATTGATAATGCTCCTACGGACAGAGTTCTTTAATAATAGGAACCCTGCTGCACTATCAACTTTGCCATGTCCAGAGGCACTGTACTGAAATTGGCTACATGTAAGATCCCATCGAAATTCTGTTCAAAATAACTGATGTCTCCAAAAGAAGTTTGGCTCTTATACTCAGCTGCGCAGCCGGTGGATTGAAATGAAATTTGATCTCAATTTGGGGGTGATGATTTGCGATAGGTTCTGATGAACAAAATGTAAGTCATGCAGCAAATCATCCAAAATAATGAGCCAGTACTCTTTGATGTGGCTGTTTATTTGGTTTTATCAGAGGAAATATGAATGTAGATGGTCTCCTCAAAACACATGGTGACTTACTTGGTTGTGTCCCCAGTGCAAAGATTGTGCTTCCTCATTGACCAGGCAGGTGTAATTTTCAGGAAAATCCATTTCCAGGGCTACGTGGTCCTCAGAAAGGTTTTCAATCAAATGACCCCACTGTTTTCTCTGCCATTGATCTGGCAGTGAACATGACGCGGGCAGCCAGTCAGGATGTCAAGAAGATTGTCCACTAGTTAGCTCTTTTGGTGGTGTATTCATTGGCACAAGTTCAAGATGCTTTGCTGCTTTTCCATAATGATTTTCAGTTCTCTGCAAAATTGTTACTACATGTAGTATTATTCTTTGATTGTTCTGCTTCCAAACTTCTGATTTAAAGGAAATGCCTTTTTATAATACATGTACTTGTACTAAGGAAAGATATTACTAAGGGAGGGGATTGGAGAGAGAGGTTGTTCTAATGAGGTACATGTACATGTAGTCTTAATCAATTTGATATCAAAATGATCTGCTTCATTGTTTACTACATGTAGCACTGCCATGGCTAAGCAACACCCTTTTACACTTAATAATGTGTGATTACTGTACAAATATATTTGATCATTCATAGAGCATGTTATAAAGATATGTACATGTACAAACTACAATCAGACCCTCCACAGACATTAAGGAAGCAAAGTGGTGACCTACAAAATGTACATTGAGGATGGGGGTTCAGGTTTTTCAGGTACATGTAATTTCAGAGAAAAGGCTTTTATAATTTACTTTTTATTTAAAAGATAATTCAGGTTCTTAGGATAATTTATAAAAATTGCAAGTGTGAAAATTATTATAGACTTTATTTTATGTAAAATACATTATTCACATGTTAGAAAGCCTTGTGCACAATGAATTGTTGAGCCCATGTACATAGAGATCAGCCTTGTCAGACAAAACATCACTTATTAAATATGCAATTTGCATGGTTGTAAATTGACTAAATTTAGAAATACAATGGCTAAAAGTTATGGCAATACACTTTATAGCTTATCCCTGTGCATTTGGCAAAAAAATTTAATAATAATCATACTGCAATAGTTTGTATTGAATTGTCACAAAATTTAATATATTAATCTAGAACATGCACTAAATATATACATGTATATGAATTGAACGCCAAGCTACATGTGAAAGCCGGATGCACTCTAATAGGCTCACAACAAACACAGTATCATCTAGGCACTACGGTAACCATGGTTTCCAGTACAACAAACCTCTCTCATTATAGAGCTCTGTAGTTTATGAGTAAAGACCCTGTTGTTAAAGCAGACTGATATTAAGCCAATTACTGGTAATTGATAGTATAAATAGATAATAAGCTCGTGTAGTCTCATTTAAACACACCTCTACATACACAGTTTACTTCATGTACATCCATGTGTGTGCATACATTGTAGTACTGTACAGTATGTGACAAATTTGACATCACTCAATACATGGTAATACACATACAAAATTCACATACAAACAAAATGCTTAAATAAAATAGTATTTCATTGTTTTCAAGAGACATGTACAAGTACATTGCACATGTACTGTAGATTTAATTGAAAATACATGGATCATGCCAATATTCAGTTGAATCATTGCTTAAAATTTATATCAAATGGTGTAGAGGCGTATTTCTAGATTCAAATTTTAAATCACTTTTATTTCTTAACTTTCAAATCTGTAACTTTATTCACACATTAATATTTACATTATACAATGCACTGTAAAATTATTTTTTCATCACTCAGTTCGAAAAAATAATGTGTGTGTCTATGATTCAGACTATGCTATCAGACACATGCATCAGATTGGCCATGAACTGTCCATTAGAGCTTATTACAATATGTTTCATGAATATTGCAAAATACATGTATTTACTCAGCTCCTCAGTTCCTTTCAGGGGAATTGTTAATCAGTATGTATGTGGGTGGACATAATGGACTGAATCCACCAAGCTAGGTTTGCATGTATGTAAATCATGATCAAAATGGTGTGAAAATTGGTGTGAAAATAGTTGAAAAATTTACATGTATGTGCATGATTATTTCATCATCTACATGTTTAGATGTTCTAACTTGTGTTAACAAAAGCCCCCCCCCCCCAAAAAAAAAAAAAAAACAAAAACAAAAACAAAAACAAAAACAAAAACAAACAAGAAAACATACAAAATTAATTAAAAAAAACCAAAAACAACAAAAACAAACAAACACTAAAAACAAAATATTTTGTTTCTTTTGTTCTATATTTGTTTCAGAAGACATGATATACATGTAGAGGAAAATTAATTTGGGCAATTTATTGTCTTTGAGGTGGCAAAGTCACATTGGTACTCATCGGAGTACCCCAGAGCTTTTTCTTTTCTTTTCTGAACATTGTTTTTTTTTTCTTTTTTCTTTGAGCAGCAAATCCTGAAGCGTATCGAGGCAGCCAGAGCCAACCCACAGGTGAAGAAAGATGCACTCCTGAAAGATTATCATCAACAGATGCAGTATGCTACTCAGGTCTCCAAGACTCCTGGAGGGCCCAGGTCTAGACCAACTAGTGCTAAACAACCAGGTAATTAGATGCAGTACTTATCGTATGGTTCTAGGACAACTCCCCTGATACAATAATTACTTCCCTGGACAGCTATCTCCAGTCAAAAATCTACCCCTAAACTCTACACCTACATGTAGCCCTATTTCTGGGGTATAATTGTCCTGGGGGTAATTGGCCAGGGGGTGTTGTCCTAATATGGTATCATATTCTCAGGTTAACACATGCTGTCAGCTTGACCAAACCTAACTACAGAGGCATGAAGTGCTGAGGACAGTTCAAGTATTAATAAGTGGGGCGATGTTTGTTTTGTTATATGAATGGTTGAAGACAAATGTAGTGATGAACAGTTCATATTTTATGATTTAACTGCTTTTGTTGGGAGGGTATTAAGAAACCCAAAGAAGTTGTACATGTACGGTGTGTACATGTATACTAGTAGTAAAATATTTGTTTCTAATAGTTTCAGTGTATCCTGGCTTTACTGCATGAAGATGAACTCTTCTGCAAATTCTTTTACATATTTTGTGCATTCAATGTAAAAAAATTAAGAAAGTTACAAAAACAATGCAAAACAAATGAACAGATTATGTTTTTTACATGAAAAGATGAATAGAAGTCAAAAGCAATATGACCAAGTTTGTACCAAAAGAGGAAAAGTAGAATAATAATAATTGAATTAGCAAACATACAAACATGTATAACAATCCTCTGTAATATAATGTCTTTAACACAGGTAAAGGTGTTGGAATGAACAGAGCTTCTAGTATGTCCAGTCTTGGAACAGACTACAGTGCCGATACATTCTCATCATCTAGCACCGGCCGCTCTAGACCCAGGAGTGCCAAGTGGTCAGGATATAAGGCTGGTAGACCAGCGTGGGATGATCGCTTCTACCTTGATGATTAGACCAACCATTTACCAGACCTAGTAGTGTCAAGTGGCCAGGTCATCTACAGGAGACCTCAATGGGACAATTTGTTTTATCTTCTATTGATGATTAGACCAACCACTTACCAGACCTAGGAGTGTTGGGTTGTCAGGATATTAAGCTGGTAGATGTGCCTGGGATGATCGCATCTATCTTGAAGATTAGATGAACCATTTTAATACCAGACCTAGTAGTATCAAGTGGCCAGGTCATCTACAGGAGACCTCAATGGGACAATTTGTTTTATCTTCTATTGATGATTAGACCAACCATTTACCAGACCTAGAAGTGTTGGGTTGTCAGGATATTAAGTTGGTAGATGTGCCTGGGATGATTGCATAGATCTTGAAGATTACATTAACCATTTACCAGACCTAGGAATGTCAAGTGGCCAGGACATAGTTCTTTTATCTCGTCTTGATGATTTGACTAACCGCTTACCAGACCGAAGAGTGTCGAGTAGCCAGGACAGGAGTGACCTGTATGGCATCACTTCTGTCTTGATGACCACACCAACTGTTTACAAGACTTGCATGTAGAAGTGGCCAGGACATAGTAGACCTCCATGAGATGATTGCTTCATCTTGATGATTTGTCCAACCATTT
Organism: Paracentrotus lividus; assembly: GCA_940671915.1. Classification (NCBI taxonomy): domain Eukaryota; kingdom Metazoa; phylum Echinodermata; class Echinoidea; order Camarodonta; family Echinidae; genus Paracentrotus; species Paracentrotus lividus. The sequence continues at coordinate 10,152,776 of CALNVZ010003428.1, read as the reverse complement.
TATACCAAATTGTGAATTGCCAAGAGGTCAGGTTTTGAAGCTGATAGACCTGCATAGGTTTCTATTTCTATAAGCACCTCATCGTGGGTTGAAAGGAAAATCAGAATCATTCCTTGAAGAGGAAAGAAATATGACTGAAATTTTTTATATGTACTCTTCATCCTCTCTCTTCCTAATCCTCTTATTTTCTCTTTATTTCACTACAAATTTATTCCCTCTATATTTGACTCCATTTTGTATTCACTTTGAAATACTCTGTCATTTAAAACCTCTCTTTTTGAGACCCTCATATATTTGACTCCTTTGTTCTTTTTCTCCCAGATACCGTCTCGGGACGGGGGAAACCCTTGCTTTTCAGACCCTTATTTATTCTCTCCATATTTGACTTTCTTTTTCATTCTCGCGTAGTACTGTAGGTACCATCTTCTTCAATCCGTCACATTCTCCTTTACCCTTATTCTTCTTAAAAACTATTCTTTATTTTGACTCCCCTATTCATTCTTCCTCGGATACTGTCTTCTGCTAACCCCCTCTCTTTTTTGTTTTGAATCATATTTTCACCTCCCTACTCATTCATTCTCACATATTGTCTCCTTATAACCCACCTTTTCAAAGCCTTGAAATTGATTTCCTTATTCATTGGCTCCTTTAAAACGTCTCTCTCTTTTAATATAACATACATGTACAGTTTGGGAAATTAATTATTATCCCAAATCATATAAAGCTTCCATATGATTTGGTGTAATAATTAGTTGCCAAGCTATATATACAACTGTACTGTTTGTGTAAAAAAAAATGGTACTTTCGGGGGGAAAATAATTTAGGTGTGAAATATTTTCAAATAGTGTGTGTATGTGGTACCAAATTAAAGCCAAAAGATTTTTCTTGCTGATGCGCTTTGTTCTGTATAATTTGCTTTCGTATAACAAAAGTTATTCTAAATTTTGTGCGACGAGGAACAAATAAAAATTGTGCACTTCTATTGTTCTGGAGCGCTGAATTCATGGCCATTATGCAAAATATACACAAAGGCATGGGACGGCGTGCGAAAACTGGATTTTTCTTGATTGTAGAAAACTAATCATATCTCAAAAATTACACCAAATGTGATGGAAAAAAATTGCAGAAGAAAGTCTGATTTTCCTGCTTTATGAAAATACTAAAAAATAGCAGGTTGTGATAAATCTACATACTGTATAAAAAATTTTTCCTCTTGTACCATCTTATATTTGACACAGACTGTACAATGCGTTATCTGTATTTGACTTCAATAGATTCTGTCTCCTTTAAACCCCTCTTTCAAAACAGTTTTATTTTCATTCTCAGCATAGTTATCTCCCGTATTAATTCTCTTTTAGAATCTGTCCAATTCACACCCTTGTTCACTCTCTTTTAAGCCTATTGAGATTATTTCTCAATGAAAATATTGTTAAAATGCTAGTACTACAATTTAAACAAAGAAATAGTTTTATTACAGGGATATATCAAATAAGTGATGCAGTTATTGATGTGACATTTGAAGGTTTTTATTTATTTTTTTTAAAACCATAGTTCTTACAATGAACACCCTTTGCAAATATATTCAAGTAATTACAGTACACTCCCATTATAAAAAGGTTCTAGGGAACAAGCTCATTACCTTGAGGGGATTGTATGCATTTCAAGTATGTAAATTATAATAGAAAAATAAATTAAGGTTTCAATTCATGATAGCAAACGTATTAACTACAAAACATACATGTACCATCTGTATTATATCATTTAAGGCCAATATTAAAAATGCAGTCTTTCATTTTGTTTTGATTCTTTGATCCATCTCGTATTTATCATTGTGCCTTTCTAAGATTCGTCGTCAAAATGCATAAAGTCAATTCATTGCATGAAGTTACTAGTGATTCATGTTATAGTGCTTGTACATGCTTTGAAAATAATGAATAATAGTACAATTCTTAGTAAACACATGAAACCATGAGGTCTCTAAAACAAATTGAAATGATTTTGGAATGTCTTACACATAATTAATTGACAAACTCTGGGGGAACGTGAACTGGCTCACTTCCAGCTAGCCATGAATTTGAAACAGATCTGTGTTTTAAGATATTTCAGGCCCATATCAAGTCATTTTCATAAAATAACCTGAATTGGAGAGCTGAATATCTGATGATAATATACAAGATTATTATTTTTTTTTTTACATTGATTATGGCCTTGTCGCTGTAGCCTGTATGGTCCACTTTCCCCTAGGTTTGCCTACCCTACCCCTGAAAAAGAAAGAAAGAAAGAAAAGAAGAAAAAGAAGAAGAAAAAAACCCCCAAAACTCTGACATCATTTTGACTAGTATAAAGTACATGTATATGTTCATCTTCATAAAGTCTAAGTTTATACAGTAATAATTCGAAACATGGTTGTGCTTTGTATTTTTGCATTTCAGTGGCATAAGTTGTGAACTTGTGTTTAAAAATGTTCTGCTTTGTTTTAATTATGCTCAATTTCACATGCTTGTATATATCAGTAGAGCCAAATAAAAACAAAGACGGTGTACTTGATGTTTAGCATTGGTTTCGAGCAATATTTGTATGCAATATTCCTGTAGTTTTTCAATTGAATGAATTCAAATCATTCACACTCTTAAACATAAAATGTAAAAAAAAAAAAAGTTTAAATAATACAATAAGCAAAAGCTTGGCAGAATTTTTATCACAAATCTTAGTTTGGACATACATGTAGTTTAATGGATTATTTATTTGGAATTTGCAATTAACTATTTCAGTATTATGTGAAATTCTAATAGTAAAATACAAAGTCACAGACTTGTGTTTTAAATGCACACCTAAAAATCTGTTGTAATTTGCAGTACTCTGCACCTATTTTTGTGACTGTGGATCTGGATGAAAGGTTTAGGTAACAATTTACGAATAAGATGACATAAATGAAATTGCAATGCATGTAGATAATTTTCTGTACATAAGATCTTTATATTGTATAGTGCTCTGCTGTGATGATTAATAGATGTTGCAATCAAAGTATGTTGTCATTCCTTCTGTCATCTGTCTGTGTCTTCCTGTAAAAGTGAAAAAAGGAGAGTGTATTAAAAGATGAGTATTAAAAACATCAAGTTTTGGTTTATACTGGAGGATGATGGAGGAGGGGCAAATGTGAGATTGGATGGGGAGGGGCTAAGGAGAGTGACAGGATGAGGGAGGTGAGAGTGAGATAAGATAGGGAAGGACTTGGAGAGTGAGGTTGGATGGGAGAGGCTAGAATAATTGAGATTGGATGAGGGGGGGGGGGCTAGGGTATGTGAGATTTGATAGGTGAAGGCAAAGGTTAGTGAGACTGGATGGGGGGGGGGGGCTAGGTGAGAGATATTGGAGGAGAGGGGCTAGGGTGAGAGAGATTGGAGGAGAGGGGCTAGGGTGAGAGAGATTGGATGGGGAGGGGCTAGGGTGAGTGAGATTAGATGGGGAAGGGCTAGGGTGAGAGAGATTGGATGGGGAAGGGCAGGTTGAAAGCTATTGGATGGGGAAGGCTAGGGTGAGTGAGATTAGATGGGGAAGGGCTAGGTTGAAAGCTATTGGATGGGAAGGGCTGGGGTGAGTGAGATTAGATGGGGAAGGGTAGGGTGAGTGAGATTTGATGGGGAAGGCTACGTGAGAGAGATTTGATGGGGAGGGGCTAGGGTGTAAGAGATTTGATGGGAGGGGCTAGGGTGAGAGATATTGGATGGGGAGGAGCCAGGGTGAGAGATTGGATGTGGGGGGGGGGGGGCGGGGGGGGGGTAGGTGAGTGAGATGAATGGGGAAGGCTAGGGTGATGAGATTAGATGGGGAAGGGCTAGGGTGAGAGAGATTTGATGGGGAGGGGCTAGGTGAGTGAGATTAGATGGGGAAGGGCTAGGGTGAGGATATTGGATGGGTAGGAGCCAGGGTGAGAGATTGGATTGGGGGGGGGGGGGGCTAGGGTGAGAGAGATTGGATGGGGAAGGGCTAGGGTGAGAGAGATTGGATGGGGAAGGGCTGGTGAGAAGATGGATGGGAGGGGCTGGGTGAGAGATTGGATTGGAGGAGAGGGGCTAGGGTGAGTGAGATTAGATGGGGAAGGGCTAGGGTGAGTGAGATTAGATGGGAAGGGCTAGGGTGAGTGAGATTAGATGGGAGGGGCTAGGGTGAGAGAGATTTGATGGGGAGGGGCTGGGTGAGTGAGATTAGATGGGGAAGGGCTAGGGTGAGAGATATTGGATTGGGGAGGAGCCAGGGTGAGAGATTGGATTGGGGGGGGGGGGCTAGGGTGGGAGAGATTGGATGGGAAGGCTGGGGTGAGAGAGATTTGATGGGGAGGGGCTAGGGTGTGTGAGATTAGATGGGGAAGGGCTAAGGAGTGAGAGATATTGGATGGGGAGGAGCCAGGGTGAAAGATTGGATTGGGGGGGGGGGGGGCCTAGGGTGAGAGAGATTGGATGGGAAAGCGGAGTGAGAGAGATTGGATGGGGAAGGGTAGGGTGAGAAGATTGGATGGGGAAGGGCTAGGGAGATTGGAGTTGGGGAGGGGCTAGGGTGAGAGAGATTGGATGGGGAGGGGCTAGGTGAGAGAGTTTGGATGGAGGGGCTAGAGTGAAGAGATCAGATGGGGAAGAGCTAGGGTGAGTAAGATTTGATGATGGGGGGGGGGGGGCAGGCAGATTGACAGATTTCAATCAATTTACAATTTATATTGTGCACATAATAAAAACAATAGTGAACTTTTTGTATAGGGCTGACAAAATTCTTTATATAATACCCATATTTGAACTGTCCAAACATACCTCTTTTTTAGTTGGATTCTTTTTGTCTACAAACTGCCATGTAGCTGAAGCTCCTCGATCCTAAAGATGCAAAAGATGAAAAATATGATTTTTTTTTAGAAACATTCACATACACACAATAATATCATCCCACTTTGATGGAACACATGATTGATGTGCAATGGTATGCAGGATAATAATAATAATAATAATAATAATAATATCGTTTGATTTACCCAGGGCAGCCACTTCAGTTCTGACAACTGTTCTCCCAGAGGGCTCTGCATGATGTTATTATTTCCCCCAAGTTCTTTGTTAAAAGGCAACTTTAGGTACCATTTTTTGTAAGTCTTTGGTACGATTCGGCCGGGTTTCGAACTCACGACCTCCCGTCCATGAAAGCAAGAAAGGCTACCTTTTTACGGGCGCGCTAACCGATTGAGCTATCAAGTCCGGTTATAATAGAGTTTCACAAAAGTATCTATCACAGCAGTCACTTCAAATTTCATAAAATTTGTCATCTCTTAAATCACAATGTCACTCTTTGAAAGTTGTTGACGGATGGTGGTTTCTTGCCCATCGACGACTATGTCAAAGAGTGAATTTAGTAATTAAAGATTTTATAATTTTTTTCACTAATGGCATGGATGTTTGTGCATGAACTTCATGCATGATAAGGATAAAAGGAATAATTGTGACATGCTGGCTCAAAACCACCAACATGTTTTCTGAAACTAGAGATTCCGAGCTTACCAATGATATCAAATACCTGTAGTCTACTATTAAAGGGGAAGTTCACCCTAGAATTTTATTGGTGTTAAAAAATGCAGAAAAATAAAAGAAAAATATGAGTGAAGGTTTGGAGAAAATCGACCAAAATAACGAAGTTATGAATATTTAAAGTTTGATTTTGTGACGTCACATACGAGCAGTTCTCCTATGTGTTATGCAGTGTAAATTCCATAAAGTGTCATTTTTTCAGAAAAAAAAAAAAAAATTTTACCTGTGCATTCGATACATCATCAAACATATGTTAATACACATGCCTCTATCAAATTAACCCATTCCTTTATCAAGAACCATTAATAAAGACAAATTTATGGAATTTACATACACAATTGGAGAGCTGCTCTCACGTGACGTCAGAGAATCAAAACTTTAAATATTCATAACTTCGCTATTTTTTGGTCGATTTTCTTCAAACTCTCATTCATATTTTTCTTTTATTTTTCTGCATATTTTAAAACCAATAAAATTCCAGGGTGAACTTCCCCTTTAAAGTACATGTATAATGAAAATAAATTTCATTTTAGAAGATGAACTATCAATGAAATCCTATGGAGAATGACCTGCTTCTTCCATCATTGCTCTGTTGTTCAATTTGAGACCTAACGGTGGTTTTGAGAAGGCGGGTCACAATTGATGATAATTACATACCTTTATCTGTATGCCATTGTGTGCTAGTGTATCTCTCACATGGTCACATGCACTGAGTAGTGGAGCTCGTTCTTTCATCAGCTTCTTTCTTCTCTCTCTCGTGTCCTTACAATCTCCTGAAAAGAGAAGGAAAAATCAAATTATTTATAATTCATAAACAAATGTACAATCATATATACCAAGTCACAGAATAAGGATTTTGTTCATGTTTTTTTTTTTTTTTTTTGGGGGGGGGGGGTGGTGGGAAGTCTTGTTGGTTCTCAGAATATGGTACACTTGGAAAATTTTGTACAAACATGTTTTGATCATTCATTTGCAAATTTGAAATTTGAATATAAGTTTCTTATTCTTAAAATTGGCAATATTTTGGGGGACCGAATTTTTTGTGTGCTGAGTTTACTATGGGCTGAGATGTTTGAGAGGGTTCTAGACAACTTTTTAAACACATCACTTTTCATACATCCCATACATGTAGCTTATAAAATCACTTATTATATATCTATATTTTTGTTTAATAAACAAAGAAAATTAGAATATTGAGTAGAATTATTTCCATCTTTTTATCTTGGGAAACACAAAAAAGTGTTTCTAATGTTCCATTTTCATTGAACGGACATGAAAAAAAAAGAGGACTATTTAAAGCGACATTTTTGTGTTTCTGTTTTACAACACAAAAACTTACCCTGGCTGCTTTGACTAACATCAGATATCCCATCATGCTCTTGGTCGGTAAGAGCCCATCGACGGACTTCCTGCCTGAAGTTGACCAGTGTATCTAGAGCAGCGTTCATTGCTTGTGATGACTGATCATGGTGTACACTCTGTAATACAAAAGTATACACTAGTTATTCCACGGTATTGCTCCAAATTAACATTCAGACTCACTTCCGATTGATTAGTTAACAGATAACACGCTGCTCTGAGTGCATTGGGTCAAAATATAAGCGCATGAGACAACTTTAGTGATTGTTTGAAGCCATGACATGTAGCAGAGGGGCTTTGTACAATTCTGAAGTTATCAAACGTGCTTTATTTGTCCCAATGCACGACGAACGAGAGCCACACATTATTTGGTTTATGAAATAACATATATGGATCCTTGTCATTTGATAAATCAATGATTGTATAAGAGATCTAAGTTAGTTGTTAGACTTAGATCGATTCGGTTTGAGTGCTGTTTTTTTTTATTATGGCAGCAATAGCTTGGGGCTTTCAGTATGCATTTAACAAAAGAAAAAATGTACATATGCGCAGACAAACGCGCACCTGGTTGCACACGTGCAAATCAGCTTGTTAAGAAAGAAATGCACTGTTGACGTAACAGTAGAAATGATGCAGGTCACATGATCTGCTCTCAACCAATCATTTGATTAGGATCCATGTATCCATTTTATAATTTGTCTTAACTGACTGCTACACATAACACTCTGGGGCTTGCCAGTGACCGCATGTAAATACAGCTCTTTTGCCCATCGTACCATCAAGGACTGGAACTCCCTACCACCCCACATTCAGAATATCACTGACTGCAATACATTCAAACTCCAAGCAACCAATTTCTTCAAGAACCAAGACTCCAGCAACAAGGACTAACCAGAACAACAGTACGCACTCCCTAATCCTCCTCGCTTGGTTCCTGACAGGATGTTCAGGAGTATCCACAAGAAGAAGAACTGCTTTGTATGAAAATGGACAAAAGAGCTGTCTTTTTCTAAACGTAAAGGCCTGAAGTGATATGTGATTCAGGCGGAAGCAATTAAAAGCGACCAGGAGGCCCATGTCTTTAAGTCCTATCCCCAGGACTTGATATTAGGCTTAATACATGTACCTCAGCAATGTCATTTGTCAATATCATTTAAGAATCTTTGCAGTCTCATCATATTTGAGGAAATTTAATAAATTATTGATTAAAGTCTTATTTGAAGAAAAAAAAGACTTTCATGGATTATTTTGTTCGTAACAAATAGAGTAATACAGGGATGAAATAAAGTGAATGAATCAGTATAATGTTGTGATTAAATTCACTATAAATGTTGAAAGTATTGCATGTTGTTGCTAAATGTCAAAGCGTGCAAAAAATTGATTTTTTTTTTTCTCCACTCAGAAATCCCCACATTTTCTAGGAATCAATAGTATTGATGTGGGTAGTTTAAAAGACATGTACTTGTACTTACTGATTTTGTAGACATGTGTAATCCTAAGCTCGTCATGACATGATTAATGTATGTAGCTATTGCTGCTATTACTCCAGGGCTGCGTGCCGATGATGTATCCTGCAATTATACCAAGTATTCCCATTAAAATAAGCATATGTGATGCACCACAACAAAATGAGACAAAAGTCATCGAGAAAACTCAGCTAAGTATCAATAAAATTGGAAAAAAATTAAAAATGTCTAAATTGTGGGGAAATATTTCTAGATTTTCTTTATGGTCAATGTTTTATGTGTGCCCTGTAAAAAAATTGAGTGAAAATTATAGGAGGAAAGCATTTATAACTGGATTACTTTGCCAATATCTTTGACTCTTTTCTTGCAACTTGTGTCTCATTTTGATATGATGAGTCACATATACATGGACATTAATTACATGTTTTTTTATACAATCCATTATTCTCAGCAGAGGTATTCATTGTGTCTTTATTTTAATGGATGATTTATAACAGTATTATTTGTGATCCAATTATCCCCCCAAAAGGTTTTTAATGGTTCTATAATTTTCCGCTATTAATAAAAGCAACTGATCTTGGAACCACAGTACTTTTATAAATCTCTATTCAGTCATAATAATTTTATTTACTGCTGAATATATAGTAATAACAATAATAATAATAATAATACCATTATCTATAACATGATTTCCCCCATAGCAGCCTAAAGCGCATACAATCATGTGAACAGGAGGAAAACAAATAAGTATATTATATTTATACAGAATTGTAGAAGCCAGTGTTACAAAAAGAAAGCTTTTGAGAAAATTTCCTATGTGGTATAATTTATTTCCTGTTCAAAATTTGAAAGGGATCCATGTTAATTGGAAATACTTCCACTAGAAAGTATCCAACCTACACGATGCCAAGCTTACCTGTGACACCTGGCTGAAGTGTGTATTACACGTATGAGCCAGTTTCATGATGCAATCTAGCGCCCTCTTGGTGTCAAAGTTATCCGCTAATGCCTCAATTACATCGTCCTGAGTCTCATCTAACCTATATTGCAAAATAAAGATACACTAACGTGAGTCATCCACCTGCATGTCAAGGATGCATAAGATAATAATGCATAATAGGATGCATATAGACAATAAAAGTGGTCTATGAAGAAAACCAAACTCCAGAATGAATTCTTCAATCAAAGCTAAAAATAGGTAATAAAACAGATTGGCAAAGAATTTAACAAATCAAATTCAAAATAAAAAAAGTTATAGCAAATATAACATCTTCTCTGCCCCCTTTTTAAGATTGGTAGCAATGCAGTATTTAAAAAAATTAGATCCTCCTTAGTTGCCTAATGAACATTTCTTTCCATTAAAAAAAAAAAAGAACAGACTCACGTGCATTACATTGGGAACTGTTTTGAAAGCCCTTCCAAAATAAGAACCCCACTTTCAATTTCAATTCATAAGGATGACTCATGTTCATTTAGGTTAAAACTAAGCAAGAAGTAGAAAAAAAAGTAGAAATATGTGAAAGTATGACCCCTTGCCACTTTTTTTTTTGTTTTTTTTTTTGGGGGGGGGGGGGGGAGGGGAATAAAGAGCGGTGCCCCACTATACCCATCTTGTTAGATGATTGACATTTTAATCACTTACGATTGCCCTGCCAAGAAATGGTTCCTTACAAGGCTGGATGTGTATTTTTGAAGAGAACTGTAACATATTTGATCGAAATCAGACACAAGTCGCCAAGCAAAATAAAGCAAAGTGTCGAGGAAATCTGCAAAATTATAAAAACTGTCTCATTTGGGGGGAAATATTTCTTGATTTTCTGAATTTTCAATGTTTCTTATATGATCTGTAAAAAAAGATGAATAGAAATGATCAGGGGAAAGTCTTTAAAAATGGATTGTTTCGTTGCTATCTTTGACTCTTTTCTGGGGACTTGTGTCTGATTTTGATGTGATGGGTCACATATGGTTCATGTGTTTATTACCTTTGCATGAGCTCTGCTTCATTAAATGGTTGACAGCATATTTGACCTTTGACATACGCATCAGCATCGTTGAGAAATGCGGATACCTGTCTATAAAGCACTACAGCTTGATGCATGGTGTCAGGTCCATACTCTAAATCTGAAATCAAATTGAGAAGAAAAATATTCAATAAAAACTTTTTTTTTGGGGGGGGGGTATGCAAGTCTGTATGTGAATAATTGTAAATCAAGATAAAATTTAATCAATTGTATCATGCCAACTTATATCTGGTTAATTCGCATGGTCCTACAAATGTAAGCAGTGCTTTTAGGACATGCATAAAAACCATGCCATCTTTTGTCTTTATCTCTCAATCACTGAATTGAGACTAGTTCGTGAATATTTTGGAACTCAACTCTTTGTATTCGGCGTCTGCTTTTGTTTACTGCTGGGTAGACTGGAGAGGCGTTACCATGACTTTTTTGAACATTGCGGCAACTTCTGGGCGAATTAGTTTTCCCATTTTCTGGAGAAATTGTGGCGACGTCATGGCAACTTTTTATTATGTCTCCAGAGTCTCAACGACTGGTCCGTTATGGGCAGTTGTAGCGACATCTCCACCAGTGATTAAATTTGTTCTGCGTCATTATCTTAATTTAACTTATCTCAACTAGTTTAGTGTATAGGTTCTTACCATGGTCATACTTGGACATAAGACACAGGAATCTAAACTGGTTTGGTGTGTAGGTCTCCAGGAAATCCTGGATACTAACTACATTCTGCAATGACTTTGACATCTTATCAGCATCATACTTCCTGTAAAGATGACCTGGATGAAAAGAAATCAATGGAGCAAAATGCTTATTTGTGACCTCAAAACCACCAATAAGTCACCAGATATTGTCACTACAATCATCATCATTATGACAATCATCAGCATCATTAATATCACCATGAATATCAATATCTTCATTATAACTATCACCATCATCTGTCATCGCCGTCATCACAACCACCATCATCATCACTATCATCATTATAATCAGCAACATCCAAATCATTCCATCATCATCCTCCTTCACCCCCTTCACCACTGTCATTATCATCATATCACCATCATCACCACAACTATTATCACAAACACTACCATCATCATCATCACCACCACTATCATAATCACTAGTATCGTTCACACGACCAGCTTCAACTCCAAGTTATCCTCAAGGATAACTTGGAGTTAACTTGGAGTTAAGGCCCGTGTGGACACACTCAGGGTTTAAGTTCTCGAGGACAAGTCGGGGTTTATCTTCTCGACAAATCTCAGGGTTAACCCTAAAAAGACTGGGCTATTTTGACACACGTAAAGACTGGGGGGGGGGGGGGGGGGCTCATTCAGCCCCCCCTAAGATCTCGGCCGTTGAGCGCGCGATCGCGCCAAAAATTGGCATGCGCGTTACCCGCGGCATCCTCTCCAAAACTGAAGAGTCATATTCTCTGAAAAATTTCATCACTAATTAATTATGATAATTTATGCATAAAATCTAAGATTTGCTCTAATTAATTAAATAAAGCTCTAAAAGTGCTAATTTTTAGTTTACAGGCTCTTTGTAGGCTCCTCGTGAACAATGTGTTGTAAAAAAAAAATTTGTATCAAGATTTTTTCTTATGTATTCTATTGTTTTTAAAATTTCTTATGTATTTCTTTGTTTTGACTTTTTGTTTTTTATTGTTTTTTTGATGGAAATCATTGGGACACTATTTAAGCATAAACAACCACTTAATTAAATTGATTTAATCATTTAAAGAAAAAAATAAGTATACATTTATGAATTTTGGCTAAAAACACAATTTGCATTGGATTTGTACACAAAATCACGTATTGGAGCAACTTGGGGTTGTACGCAACGGTTACAAAAATGTTACGTAATTTCGGAACCGCGTCCCAGCTCCGCGCAGCATCGCAAATTGTCTCTAAAGTTGCGCGAGACTTGAAAGAAATAAGTCATGGAGTCTCGGCGAATTTTTTTCCGCGTCGCGCAATTTATCGCGAAAAATGTCGAGGGGGGCCTGAATGACGCCCCCACCCCCCCGTCTTTTTAGGGTTAACCCCTAATCAGGCCGGGCTTTTTGGCTGTCCTATAGCCGGGGGCGGGGGGGGGGTGGAATCAACCCCCCTGAGATCTCGGCCGCCGACTTGCACAAATTTCAGCACAATGGATGTTGCGACGTGTAATCTTAAAGTTAGTATCGTAATTTTCCTGAAATAATGTTATTTATATTTTATAATTAATTATGCAATTATGCATAATTCATACTTTTTGCTCTAATTAACTAAATAAAGCTCCTAGAAATCTAAAATTGTCTAAATATTCTTTGTAGCATTCCTAACAATTGTACTTGAAAAAAAAATTGGTATCCAAAATCATTTCTCATGATTTTATTGTTTAATGAATTTCTTATGTATTTCTTTTGTTTCAACCTTTTGTTTTTCTTTGTTTTTGGTCAAAATTGATTGAGAATATTTTTGAAGCAATAATTATGCTAAAATAAATTGATTTAGCCAGTGAAAGAAAATAATCATATGTTTATGAATTAAGTGAGAAACATCTATTTGCATTGACTTTGTACCACAAAATCACTTTTTGAGCGGTTTTCGTCTGACGGATATTTTTCAAATCTGCAGCGTCGTCACCGTATGCCCGATTTTCACGAAAATGGTTTCAACGATGCGAAGACTTGAAAGTAAAAAGTCATTTAGCGGCGCGTCAAACAAATTTCTCGCGGCCGTATGGTCGCAAATGGAGGGGGGTTATTCAACCCCCCCGGCCTGATTAGGGTTAAGGCTCGAAAGTCCAAGCTCTGTGTCTCTGAACGAGCGTTAGTGGCGTGTGGACACATTTTTAACTTAGTAATTTGTTGGTTCTCAGCATACTGATCGTAGTACTCTTTTTTATCATTCATTTGTCTTCTGCAACATCATCTCTTTCATCATTTATAGCTACTATTACCATCATCACCACCATCATCATAACTATCACCATTTTCATCATCATCACCACAACAATCATCATCATCCTCATCATCACCATCACTACCATTATCACCATCATCAGCATCACCACCATCACCACCACCACCACCACCACCACCACCACCATCATCATCATCATCATCATCATCATCATCATCATCATCATCATCATCATCATCATCATCATCATCATTATCACCACCACAATCATTATCGTCATTATCGTCACCACTATCATAATCATCATCATCATCATCATCATCGTCATCATCACCACTACCACCACCACCACCACCACAACCACCATTATAATCACCATCATCACCATCGACCATCGGTATGACATAATGTACCTGAATGCAGGAAGTAATTAGTCCACTGGTTTGAGCTAAAGCAGGCTTCACATTGAGCAATCTCATTGTTGTGATGGGGAAATGCTAGATCCCTGCCACCAGTGTGAATATCCAGTCTCTCACCAAAGATAACTCTACCGGAGGATAAATAAAAAGAGAGCATAACTTAAATTCATAAAGATTGCCACGAGGATGCTCACAGAAATGCTCTTCTATAAATTGAAGTATATTACACTCCTATTACAACAAGTACAGAAACAAGATTTGATTAGAACAGGGTAATTTACCATTTCAAATTTTAAACATATGTACACATGCTCCATGCATCACTGTGATCAGTCTAACAATGTTTCCTTAAAACGAGGTACATAGTGGTTTGAACCTGAAGTGCACTGTATTGATTTAATTTTGCAACACATATTTATTGTTCCCTCTCAGGATTTAGACAGTGAAGAATTGATTTTTATGAATCTCCATATGATTTTTTTCCCCCTCATTAAAGAAGATACAGAGATAATGCTAAGTTGAGTCTCTTGAGGTTACACCATATTCACTTAGACATAGCTGAGCATTCAATATGCCATCCTGGTCGCCCCCTCCCCCATGGCGCATCCCACCAAGGCTCCCCTGGTTTGACCCCCCCCCCCAAGTCTCTTGAGCTTATATGCCATACTCACTTAGACATAGCTGAGCATTCAATATGCCATCCAGGTCGTCCCCTCCCCCATGGCGCATCCCACCACGGCTCCCCAGGCTTGACCCCTTTCCACAGAGCAAAGTCTCTTGGGTGTCTCTTTTCTGGATCAATCACTTCTGCAGCCTCATCATGCTCAACCTTAAACCAATCAATCAATCGATAGATAAATCTTGGATAGTAGTCTGTTTTGCAATGAAATGGGAATGACTTGTAATACATGATTATTTTTAAATATATTTATGTCCGACTCCCACATGCACTCATTCTTCCCTAAAATCGTGAAAGCATGCAAAAACCTGCCAATGGGAACAGTGATACCATTCTCATTAGCAGTCTGACATCATAATCTGATGAAAGGAAGGAACTAAAACTCATGTAATATCTTAGGCTGGTATTCTCAAAGGGGGACTAAAGTCAGCAGGCCTAATTACATACTGCATTCGCTGTTAGTTTCGCGCAATAAATTTTTTGCGCTGAGCGGCCTCAAAGAATGTTCACAGGTTCTTGAATTCGTGCTGCAAGTTAGTAAGCACGCAATTGGAGGTACCCAATACATGCATAAAAAAAGTATGCTCATACATTCGCAGGCTTTTACATTCGCACCTGCCGATCTTCACGCAAAATCCGCAAAAATTAATGTACCACAAATATTTCCACGATTACAGTCTTTGGTAGACCTTGCTATTGTCTCAAACAAAAGGGTGACATATTTAGTAAACCTACTAAATTAAGGGTGCCAGGTAAAAATGGCAGAGGCAAAAATGGCAGAGGTAAAAATGGCAGAGGCAAAAATGGCAGAGGTAAAAATGGCAGAGGTAAAAATGGCAGAGGTAAAAATGGCAGAGGCAAAAATGGCAGAGGTAAAAATGGCGGAGGTAAAAATGGCAGAGGTAAAAATGGCAGAGGTAAAAATGGCAGAGGTAAAAATGGCAGAGGTAAAAATGGCAGAGGTAAAAATGGCGGAGGTAAAAATGGCAGAGCTAAAAATAATGGCAGAGCTAAAAATAATGGCAGAGGTAAAAATGGCGGCGGTAAAAATGACAGAAGTAAAATGGAATGTCTTACGCCATCCACTCATAGCAAAGCAAATGCCTATAATTATGGCAAATTCCCTAAGGAAAGGGATACTAAAAAAGAAAACTGATGAGAAGGGATTTTCAAAAATCAATGCTGGACTGCCTGGAGGGGTCCTTATCTTTAAAATTGACTGACTTCCATTTGTACTATCCGCTATGAGATGTTGTTTATACCGAAGTTAAAGGATTATTGTATTAATTTTACATTATTGCCTTTTAACTGTGCATGTTATAACAAATCATATTTGGGGTAATTTTATCCTTTATAATAATTATGATGTAAAAGTAAAGAAGAATTACTTTCGTTTAAAAATGTTTTGTTGTTCATCTGCATTTATCAATGACCATGCACACCAAGATAGACTCTGAGTTTTCCAACATACACTGACACGTAGCTTGATATGAATATAGGTATAGGACTACTAGTGCAAGTGTTGTTCCCAAAGTTGTCAATATTGATGGGTTGATGTGATTATGGCGTATATTAACGTTTGGGATTTCAATTTCAATTTTATGCGTTTAAACTCATTTCTAATCATGTCCATCAAGTAATGTGAAATCAAACCAATGTAAATTGATGTTTTGGAGGTCAGAATCCAAATAAAGTATCATGGTAACAAAAAAAAAATAGACTAGCGCAAAGCGCGAGCGAAAATTATACTCGAAGTATAAAGACAAGAAGGCGTAGACGTTTAAGATCAATTCCGCCCCTATAAAATATATTGAAAGACCATTTAGCGACCCTTTAGCTTCAGGTCCAACTGGCGCCCCTACCCCTTTTTTTTTTACCTTGTTCTCCTCTTTTCGGCGCCCCCTGTGCAACGTAATTGGGGGGGGGGGGGGGGGCGGCGGGTGGGCGCCATGCCCTCACAATCATGACAATATACGCATTATGATTGACCAATATTAAAGGACTCCGAGGAAATTACCAGACTTTAAAATTGTTGGATAAAAATGCATTCATCACTCATGAACTTCAATTGAAGTATTTTTTTTTTACAAATTTTACCTCAATCAACTAATACAATATAGGCCTGTAATGAAAATGAAATAACACAAATTATATAGGCCTATAATCAGCTCATTTAAAGTGTTTTACTAACAAGAGTCCTGACAAGATAGGTCCATATGACAAGTGTCATATTATTTTTATGCTGATATCGACTAGAAAGGCGCAGTCTTTTTCGTTTGTCGTATCATGAAATGGATTTATATTCGTGAGATAAACATCGACTTCTAAAATTTAGATCGAAGTTTAAATTCATTTTGAGATTATACTCCATTTCAATCCCGGAAACGGTTCTGAAAGTGGCGGGGCCGACATGCAATGAAAATACACAATATAATGAGGTGGTAATTTTCACGTTTTTGTACGCCGCGGCCCCTGTCAGATTATAAAACCGCAAATGCAACCTCTGCCATTTTTACTTCTGCCATTTTTACCTCTGCCATTTTTACCTCTGCCATTTTTACTTCTGCCATTTTTACCTCTGCCATTTTTACCTCTGCCATTTTTACCTCTGCCATTTTTACCTCTGCCATTTTTACCTCTGCCATTTTTACCTCCGCCATTTTTACCTCTGCCATTTTTACCTCTGCCATTTTTACCTCCGCCATTTTTACCTCTGCCATTTTTACCTCTGCCATTTTTACCTCTGCCATTTTTACACCGAACCTAATTAAGTAACCCTTCGACAATACCGGCCTGTATTTGCAAGAATGTTCAGGATTGAAGGAGGCAGTTTATCAAGAAGAAGATGAAGAACAAGAGCAATAATACTATTCTTGATTTCAACTGGAGAGGGAATAATTCATTAAAAAATTGTTGTAAAAACGATTATAATTGAATGAACAAGTTACTTTGTGTTTTGTACTGATGCAGTACTTGAAAAAAAAACTGAACACTCAATGAAATTTGTGCTCTGTCTCAGATATTACTTTGAAGAAAGAATGAATAAGATCCTTGTTAAATAGTTGTAATAGTTATTTTTCAGAGAGTAGACTGATTTAAAGGGGAAGTTCACCCGGGAATTTTATTGGCTTTAAAAAATGCAGAAAAATAAAATAAAAATAAAATAAAAATATGAGTGAAAGTTTGAAGAAAATTGATCAAAAAATAGGGAAGTTATGAATATTCAAATTTTTTATTCTGTGACGTCACATGCGAGCAGCTCTCCCATGTGTTGTGTATGTAAATTCGATAAACTTGTCTTTTTTCATGATTCTTGATATATGAATGGGTCAATTTGACAGAGGCATGTATATGAACATAGGTTTGATGATATATCGACCGCACAGGTGAAATAATTAATATTCTTCTGAAAAAAAATTACACTTCATGGAATTTACATTACATAACATATAGGAGAACAGCTCGCACATGACGTCATATAATAAAAAATTTAAACATTCATAACTTTGTTATTTCTTGGTCGATTTTCTTTTAAAAACCAATTCAAAGCCAAGGTGAACTTTTCCTTTAAAGACGAGACCCTGTCCTTGTCATTCAGAGCTGCTACCATGTGAGTATAAACCAGATCTCATCACAGTATTCAGATGCTTTCATATGGAACACTCTTTGTAATGAAATTAGAGAATTGAAATAATAAAAAGAGTGAAGACAAACATATTAGACACAGGGTTCGTACACTTATTTGGAAGTCAAATTCCATGACTTTCCATGACCTTTTAATAAAGAATTCCATGACTTTTCCATGACCTTTCAACAACTTTTCAAGCTCTTGGATTCTCAATGCTCTCGGCTACATAATTTTTCCACTTCATCATATGCATGTTTAATCAACGAATCCGGAAACATTCTCTGAAAGAGGTCGCTATTGTGGTGACACGAATGAAATGATGATCATCAACCACTTTTAGGCACCACAGGACTTCTGCTTTCAATGTGTCTTCTCTTGTTGCAACTGGAATAGGCATGAGCAATTTAGAGGTTGATGGAGCAGTACTGGTGGTTGCATCTGTAGATGACACACAAACTGATGAACTTCCAGCATTATTTGCAGTGAAGAAGTTGTTAAGTGTGAGAGACGAATGTAGAAGGAAAAAAAAACATGAAAATGTTTAAAGTAATATAAAAATATTGCAAGTAAAATTCAATAATAAAATGCTTATTCTTGGTTTACTTACATAAAACCCATTTTGAGAAATCATCCAAATAAGAAAAACATAAATGCCTGCTGTAAGAATTTGATGTCTGTCGTCGTGCATGGTAACTTCTGCCTAATGATCACACAGCATTCTTACAACAATATCACTGGATGATATTCCCCTTTCGAAAAAATAAAAAAACAAGTAGCCAAGGTGGTTAAGTCCGCAGAGTAAGTAAGAAATCAAAAATGAGTATCTGATGCCCTGGCTTGATAGTTTTATTATCTGACAAAAAAAAAAAAATAAGGGCCTACATGAGAACCCGTTCTTTGTGCCCATCATCTGTGGCAAGGATTTCACACTAAAAAGAAACTAACAAAAGTTAGTCATTCTAATAGACAATAACAGATCTCGATCAATTGTTTTTTTTTTTTTTTAATCTTTTAAATATAAAATCGTAAGGGAACGTTTGAAAAAGACAGAATCACAATAGGTCTAGATACAGCTTCACCCTGGATTCTGAACATGATTATCAAGTCAATCATTTTTATAATGTCTGAAATCAAGAGCTGCACGATTCATCATCAGTCTAGCAACGCGAGCAGGGACCGGGAACGTGGAACCAGCGGAAACGCCTGAGTGGGCTACGGTTTGTGAATGTAGAGCGGCCGCACGGTGAAGCGTAGGTACTGCAGGCGACGTGTGACGAGTTATAAAATATGTCGTCATGCCGTAAGTGGCGGCGGCTAACTCGTATATCAATCAATATTTGGAATATTGCTAATAAAAATGTTAAAATTTATGTACAAAACAATATACACTTACCAACGTTTGTTTGAGCTTAGAGATGATGGCTTTTGACTCGTTATGTGCGCTCTTGACAGCTGCTTCCCTCCCATATTGCGAACACTGAATTTAGTCAAGCAAACACTAAGTTACATCTTGCAGTTGCAGTGCGGGCGAGGGCTTTTCCCAATTCAAATCCAATTCGTACTGTTCTATGTCTATTCGATCTATGACGATACTACTACTACAGCAGGATCCATAAGTAAGGATATAACAGCTGAGGAACAACTTAGGTGGCATAGAATTAGCACTGCTGTTTTTGTTACATTTTAGTTGCTTTTTTTTTTTTTTTTTTTTTTTTTTTTTTTTTTTTTTTTTTTTTTTTATATTTTATTAGTTTTTTTATTTTTTTTTTTTGCTTTTGCCTTTCATGTTCTATATTTTGGATGGAAGCGCCCCCTTGAAAGCCTCCGAAGGAAGTGGCATCAAGAGGTGATTTTCGGAAAGCGCATTCCAAGCAGTCACTGTCCGGGGGAAATAAGAGTTCTGTTAGATTGTAGTACGGCAAGGATAGCCAACACTTCTTGGGGTGGTACTTCTTGTGTTGCTGGCAATCATGGGTGTTGTGTTAAGTGGTTTGCATTGATCGCTACCTATCATCATGCTGGATCTTATACATTAGGTATAAGGCTTGCAGCTTTTCCTCCTCTTCTCCAGGGCTCTCCCATTTAGATGTTCTATCATGGCAGAGACGCTGTCCATTACGACTAGTATCTCTGGAGGTGAATCTTGCTGCTCGTACCTTTGGTACTGCTTCAATTTGGCAAATATCCTTGTTCGTGTGAGGGTTCCAGATCGAGCTGCAGAATACTCCAGATGAGGCAAACAAGAGCGAAGTAAGCTTGCTGGCGAATCTTTTGTGATGTTTTACGAAGGTTCCTTCTGACACAGTCCAAGCATCTGATTAGCCCCGAGATGTTATTTATATAAATGTGTCCATGCCAGAGAAATTAGATGAGAACGTCAGACCAAGATAATCTGAGATCGGTCACTTTTTGCTAGGTGATGTCCCCCAGAGTATATATATGTGTTGAATGACTTCCGACGGGGAGAGAAAGTAATTCGTATAACATTTGTCGGTGTTGAAATTTCAATCTGCCATTGTGCTGCCCATGTATACAGTTGACCGAAGGTCCTGTTGCAGAGCAATTCCGTGTGACATCAGAGAATCTGACGTACAGAAGACAACATCCAAATCGGCAAGTCGGATATTGGAAGAGATACCATTTACTATGTCATTGAATGAATGATATGAACAGAAGTGGCCCGAGAACCGTACCTGTGGCACTCCCAGAGGTGACTGGTACCCATTCAGATGACTCGCCATCAGCAAACAACACAGCTGTAATCTTTCAGTAAAAAGACCCTAATCCATCTAAGTAGTGTTCCACGGATCCCATAGTGATGAAGTTTATGAAAGGTAGGCCGTTCGTGGGTACACGGTCAAAGGCTTTAGAGAAGTCTAATGCAATTGCACAAACGTTGTTCTTTCTGATAAGGTGAGTGTGCAATATTCATTCCGACGTAATAATTCAGCTGGGTCTCACAGAGAGCGACCAGGAGCGGAAGCCATTGCTGAGCATCATTGAGAATACTGTTCTCGTCGAAGTGATCCATGATATTGCTAAAGAGCACATGTTCAAGCAATTTACTGCAGATGGATGTGATGGATACTGGGCGGTTAGTTAGAAGCCTTGCTCTTATCGCCTTTCTTGAAAATTGGTGAGATATTCGCCAGTCGCCAGTCAGAGGAATCATTCCTTGTGTCTATGGATTGTTGGAAATTGAAGTCAGGATGGGAGCTATTTCATCGGCGTAGAACTTCAGGATCCTCCCAGGTATACTATCGGACCAGTTGCCTTGGTACACATTTATCCTTTTAACTCGCTTTATTATGCCATCGACGAGATTATCAATGTTATCCATTCTAGGAAAGTAGGTTGACCAAGATTCTGAGAATGTTTGATTTATCTTCCACTGTGAAAAACTGATTTGACATGGTTCATTCAGCACTGTAAGCTTTTCCCTTTGCTTTGGATGAGTACAAGCTTTGACCACATTGGAGGGATCCAATTCCAGGCGAACTCTTGCTTCCTGGATTTGATGAACTTCCAGAATGCTTTGTTACTCTTATCAGGCGTGGAGAGAACATCTTATTTTGGAAAGTCTCAGTAGTTATAGACGCAAGTTGGATCTCAGTTCTTTCTGATAAATCTTGTACTTTAGCCAATCATCTGGTGATTTGGAAGCTTAGCTTTG
This sequence comes from Paracentrotus lividus, assembly GCA_940671915.1. Classification (NCBI taxonomy): domain Eukaryota; kingdom Metazoa; phylum Echinodermata; class Echinoidea; order Camarodonta; family Echinidae; genus Paracentrotus; species Paracentrotus lividus. The sequence goes on along the minus strand of CALNVZ010003428.1, from coordinate 10,131,058 downwards.
TTGTTACAGCCTCTGCTTTTTCCTGATTCCTCTACTTGAGGCGTTTGTGATGCCACGGATTGGTTTGCTTCTTCCCAGATATCCGCTTGGTTGGAATGTATTTCTCCATCACGATCTCCAATCTCTTGATTTGAAAGCATCCAGTTCTGCTGTACAGATTTAGATCTGGTTTCTATTGAGAAAAGCAGCTGAAACTTAAGAAGATCTGCACGCATTCATTTGCATCAGCTCTGCTATAACACGAATACCTTCCGAGCTTTCTTGCTTGTGACTGATGGAGTCCGCTTAACTATGAAGCTGACAATGTCATGGGTCACTGATGCCAGCCGTCACTTCACAGTTATCAAATGAATGCAGGATGTGTCGTGAAAACAAGATCGAGGATGTTTCTTGTGGCGCCTGCTGTTCTTGTCGGCTTAGTAACCATCTGCTCTAAATATAGGTCGTTGCATATATCGAGGAGTGTTGAGCACTTTGTTCCTTCAGTTGCGTATGGCTTGACAGTGCGATGGTCCAATCAATGTCGGGGTAAGTTGAAGTCACCAGCAAAAAGTATTATTGGATTGCCCATGCCTGATGATATGGTTTGCAGGGAGTCTGAGAGGTGCTGGAGGTTTCTCTGTCCGAGTTGGGTGGCCGATAGAATACACCCACGTCACATTGCTTGAAACCTTTGATGTTAAGAGAAATCCACATCAACTCAGTTCTGAGTTGTGCAAATGTTACATTCGGTAGCAATGAAAGTATCCCTTATCAATAATGAAGACTCCTCCTTTCCTCGCATCGCGTTCGGTCCTTTTCTATATGTGGTAAATCCTGGTGGGGTGCCTCAGAATTAAGAATGTTTGGTTTCAAATGCGATTCTGTCCTATAATGACGTCGGGTTTGTGGTGCTCGATCACTGCTTCCAAGTGAGGAATTTTTGTTATAAAGTCCATCACAATTCAAAGGATGCATTTGATGTTTTTACCAGAGGCACAGCCCTCTTTTCATTTCGTCTAGCATCATGACCTCTTACAGGAGATGAAGTAAGAGGTCATGATGCTAGACGAAATGAAAGAGGCTGTGCCTCCTGGTACTCTGGATTTCAACCAAGCATCTTTAAAGCGGCAATTTCCTGGCATTCTTAATTTTACTTCCACAAAATTATAGCAGTAAAATTCCACCAAAAACGGCAAAACCTTGCGGCAAAAAAGTCTAAGATTTGAAAACAAGAATTTGAAAACACAACGTGCCGTGCACATTTAAAAACACATCATATCACGATCGACACGCAATTCACCCAGCATGCGAAACACACGCACACACACACTGAACGACGCATTGAACCCCAATACACACACAGTACCCATGCTCGATACACACACGTACACACGAACACGTACATACACACATATCGCGCTCTCAGCTCAGCGAGCTGAGCGAGCGAGCTCAAAACAATAATCATTTTCACAAGACAATCAGTAAAATGTTTCGAAAGAAAGAAAACACACCTTGAACAAGAATAAAATGGTTGAAATATTATCATTTATTTATTCAGAAAATGATTGAATATTGACATATCAATTTTGATATTCCATGACTTTCCATGACTTTTCAATGGAAAAATAGATTTTCCATGACTTTGCAATGGCCTTGAAAACAAGATAGCAAAATTCCATGACTTTCCAGGTTTTCCATGACCCGTACGAACCCTGTAGACAGTTCTTCTTGCAAAATATAAATGTAATCTTTCCCCTGAAAATATGGTAAAACTAAGCCTAGAATAATCGTTTTCTATCCCGTATGCGTTAACCTTTATCTTTAATTTGTTAGCCCTCCTTTATATACACTTTAATGTAATGTTCATGTAAATTGTGAAATTTTGGTAATGAATACAATACCTCTAAGTCTTGACTCGCCAGCTTGTTGTATCTTGCTAGGGTGAATGCGTCCACATTGAAGTAAACACTACCTGAGAGATTAATACACATTTTAATATATATTAATTTAAAAAAAAATGTATTCAATTTCCACACAAAAGACAAAACCCCAGGGACAAAACACCATAAATGAAATAAACATTGACTACTGCTTAATTAACTTACAAAAAAAAATCTTTAAAGCCTTTTCTCACTAGTTGATAGTATATTTGCATAATGAATAAAATCATGTTATGTAAGATTGATGATTATAGAACAAAGGTTCCCATTCTAACTGTAAATCTGAGAAAACCAAGAAAATGAGTTTCAAATTTTCCAGTCATTAAAAAAATCAGGGAATATGAGAAAATGCATTAAATCAGAGAAGAGACAAGTAATTTAATAAGAAGCTGTCACTCTCACATTCATTGCCGTGATGAATCAAAATAAGTTGAACTAACTCATCCTAGAATTTTGAACATCCTTCAGGGAAAAATCAGGGAATTTTGTTCTCCTAATATAATGGAAACCCTGTAATATTCTCTTTACAAGAAATAAACAATGTTTATACAGTTGTTTTTTTTTTAGTGAAGATTGGAGATTCTTTACAATATCTTTTTAAAGCATGTAATCATTGAAAGAGAGAGAAAGTGAGACTGAGGGAGAAGTAGGTCATATATCATGGCATGTAGGCCCTACTATAGATTGACAGGTTGTATATTACACAGGAAATACCAGAGTATGAAATTGACTTGAAGCAGGTGTATGAAAGGCCCAGGTTTGACACAATGTAGATTACAGGATGAAATCAACTCTCAAGTTATCTCTCTGGCTTAATTTGTAAACAAGGAGGAATGTAATTTACAATCAATTTGTGAAATGCTCAATCCAACATAATTACAGTGCTCCAGTTGAGAAGGTCATTTTCTTATTTCAATTACAGGTTGCTAATTTTTAAAATTGGAAGAACAAGTGTCATGACAGGTTTAAACTATGAAAACAAGTTTGAAAGAACAATTCGTACTGATTTCTGGCCAGTCTTCTCTAAAACAGCAACAATAGTCTTCATTGGACAATGCCATTTTTGTGATTGATTACAAACACACTTCACATCTATCCTGGGGAGCATTTCATGAAACAAATATTCACTGATTCTCACTGACAACTGTTATAAGCTACTGAAATGCTTGCATCTGATTGGCTGAGAGCAAATTTGTCGGATAAAATGTCCGACAAGTTCTTTCATGAAACGCCCCCCTGATCCCAAAGTATTTTTAATCTTTGTGCAGTTTTGTGACACACTCCAGGGCTCCGTAACACAAAAGTTTGCAATAAATAAAAAAATGGAAATGGCCAATCAAAATCATTGTTGCATGTGTATTTGGTCCAAAAGACTTTCGACTAACCAACTAGATTTGATCTCTCAAATTTGCAATTGATCACAATCATTTCTCTGAAGCAAGCCAGGTCAAATTTTAGAACTTAAAATGTACATTTACCCTCCACAGTCAAAGTTTCACTTTAGGTTGCATAAAGTTTATAAAAGATAAACAATAGATTATCTTACCATTACTTGTAGTATATCCATACCCGTTGCTCATGATCTTCTGAATGAAATCCACAATGTCAGGTATATGGTCAGAAACACGAGTGTACACAGTAGCAGGTAATACCTGTCAGTAGATATGTCATTTATATTATTTAATCAATTGTGAAAATGGAAATATAGCAGAAAATTACAAAAGACAACAGGTTTATGGCATTTTGAGAAAAATGCAACTAGTTATCAGAGTTCGGAATTTCTGGTTTTAGGCCTCAGACTACATGAATAATTGTGCTAAAGATTAAATGACATGTAAGATTTCTGCTACCCCACCATTTTTTTTCATATTGCCCTTTCTTCAAAGCCTGAATCCACCTAATGACAGGGTTCCCACAGAAATTTGAAAACAGAATTCCATGACTTTTCCATGACTAAATTGCTGCTTTCCATGACTTCCTTCAGACACGTTATGATGGCCTCCACCTCCCCTCACAGACATCCCAGGGTTCCCACAGAAATTTGAAAACAGAATTCCATGACTTTTCCATGACTTTTCACAAATTTTCTCAATTCCCTGACTTTCCATGACCACAAATTTTTCCAGGATTTTCCAGGATTTTCCATGAATGTGGGAACCCTGTGATTCCATGCTATGTCGTACAGGACATTTAAAAACATTTTATATCTTTTTGACATGAAAATAGACGACTATTTTCTTAACTGATGGTGATCCTACAGTAGTACCAGAAGGGGCACAAGAACCAAGACTTGACTTGAATACACATTCTTTACATTTGAAATGAAGTGCTGTGTCGTACAGGAAACAAAAATAACAGAAAAAACAAAGAGACAAAACCAACAAAAGCATGGAATCATTGTCTCCAAGCCTCTTTTTTTACATCAATTGTGGGATCCCCAAAATTCTACCTGAGGGGTCATGGTATTTCACATAATCTTAATAAATTGTGGCAATATATACATGTATATATATATATATATATCCTACTCAAAATGTTAGCTAACATTACAAAATATATTCATTTCAGTTTACACAATTGCAGGATGGAGAATCTGAATTAGCTTGCCATTTTCAATTTGTTGGTAGAGTCATGTATAACAGTGGCGGATCCAGGATTTAATTATACCGAGTGAGTCAAAAAAAACTTTACACCTAGAAAAATGTCAATAAAAAGAAAACCAAGTTATAAATCCTAAATCATTTTACATATTCTGAAAGATTAACTCCTCCCGCATCTTCTGGTACCATTTTTGTGTGGTATGTCTTTACGCTTGGATGAACACGACGCATCGTTTGCGAACATGCAAATTTCGAATTGTGCCAGGGTGGGGATGGAATTGAAACAACAAAAGCTGACAAAAAAGCAACTCCATCATGAATAAAATAGCATAACTTTTTAACGAAAAAGTCTTCCGCTTAATAACTTGACAGGGCTGTTGTTACACATATTGACTACATTTTGTATGAAAATTAGATTGACTCGTCAAGTAATGCACGAATGAGTACACAAAAAAGTACCTAAAAAGGCCTCCTTATTCTTTTGAAAAGAGATCATTTTGTCTTTGACGTGTGCTCACTCATGCCTTACTGTACAGATTTATCTCATTTTCATACAAAATGTAGTCAATATGTGTAACAACACCTCTGCCAAGTTATTAAGCCGAAAACGTTTTCGTTAAAAAGTTATGCTACTTTATTCATGATGGAGTTGCTTTTTTGTCAGCTTTTGTTGTTTCAATTTCATCCCCACTCTGACACAATTCGAAATTTGCATGTTCGCAAACAATGCGTCGTGTTCATCCAAGGGTAAAAACATACCCCACGAAAATGGTACCAGAAGATGTGGGAGGAGTTACTCTTTCAGAATATGTAAAATAATTTAGGGTTTATAAATTGGTTTTCTCTTTATTGACATTTTTCTAGGTGTAAAGTTTTTTTTGACTCACTCGGTAGAGGCGGCGCCTGGCCAAAAAGGGCTTAATAAGCTGAAATTTTCCAATTCTAACATGTGTCGTCAATGAGTTGTTTTTAAATTATAGAGGGGGCGCGCGTCCCCTGCGCCCCCGCCTGGATCCGCCACTGTATAACTTTATGCACATGTTGGTCCACGGTTACATTGTACTTGCATTTAGGCACTGCATATCTTTTAGGAATTCTCCTTCATAGAGTCTGGCCAGTTCTCTAAAGTCTGCTATATTCTGCTCCTTTGACCTCCTAATTATCTTATCGTCGATGTCAGTGATACCCATCACCATGACAACGCTCGTCTGGAAGAACTCTGCCAAGATACGACGGATGATGTCAAATCTCACATAGGAGCTGTCAAGTGAATATATATAAAAAAATAGTTAAGTTCCAATTCTATCAGGACAATTGACTACTAAGTACATTGAAAGTAAAAAAATCTTCATCACTTATTAATGAAATGAAATGGAATTAATATGAAGTTAGATGAAATTAAGAATGAAATGTTCTTATTTCCATTCAGCATGAAACAATTTTCCTAATTTACCATGCTCAACTGGCTGGTCAACTTTAGTTTTTCTTTTGTCACCTTTGAAAACAGTTCAAAATATAGTTTTATAACTTTATAATTTTAGTTTTTTTATCCAACAGTTTTCATGAAAATTTAATAATTGTATCCTTCTTTATAATTCTACTCTGAATACTTATACTAGGATCCATTGTATGGTGGTATTTAAAAAAAAAAAAAAAAAAAAAAAAAAAAAAAAAAAAAAAAAAAAAAAAAAAAAAAAAAAATCTGTTTTAGTAAATGAGTGATAGAATAAGGGAGAATATGACCTTGAAAGAGAATATACATATACTTCAATGCATGATGAATCCATATTCAGCAGTACAATGTAATTACCTTGCATGTCCAAGATGGGCAGAGTCATAAACCGTAGGGCCACAGGCATACCTAAAAATGAAAAGATAGAGAAAAAAAACCCCCCAAAAAACTTGATGTTAAGACTCCTGTAGAAATGAAAGACATAAATGAAAGACTGAAGGAATGTTTTGCAAATTATGATAGTATGTCATAGTCCAACAATCATATTTTATACAGCAAAAGCTTCTTCATGCGACAAAGGCTTAAAAATAGCTATTGGATTCAACATTCACATCATTTGCAAAATGTTTGTATGCCCTATGAAAAACCCCCTTTTAGCTAATAGGAATGTTTGCTTTAGGACTTATACATTTAATTCGATCTCAGGTGGGGTTCTAGCTGACAAACATTTAATGATATTAAACAGCTGTTTTCTATACGGAAAATGAGCCTAGGGGGTAGTACGTGATCCAAGCTTTAACATGCCTCCCTGCAGTTTCCGGCATTGCTATGAATTCAGTATTAAAACACTCTGTCCCTTGGATAGGATGTTAAATGGAGGTCCAAAGCACAGGAGAGTTACACCCTAAGCACAATAAAAACCTATACACTTTGTAAAAGAGAAGAGTGCCAACCCAGTATATTGCACCTGTAAGGTCCCATTGCATAAAGCTTGCTACATGTAGCATGAAGTAAACTTTATTTACAATCAATTGCAAAATGGCAATAGCCAATCATTATCATTGTCGCGTGCTTTTTTTTGTTGCTTTTAGTTCAAAATATGGATCCATAAACAATAAAAAATTGTTCTTTCCACAACTTGCAATCTCAAACCTTTGTGTTAAGGGGCCTGGGGGGCATTTCATCAAAGGACTTGTCGGATGTTTTATTCGACAAATTTGCTCTCAGCCAATCAAATGCGAGCATTTCAGTAGCTTGTAACAGTTTGTTGGATAAAATGTCCGACAAGTCCTTTGATTAAATGCCCTCCTGGATGACTTTCAGCTGCCCTTGCACAAATTTTAAAAGGGAGGTCAGTGGCGGATCCAGGTGGGGGCATGTCCCCCAATAAAATGAAAACCAATAATTGACTTAAGATGTTAACATTTTCAGCTATGCCCCCATTTTTCAAATCTTGAACCTGCCACTGAAGGTATTTACTTACCATGTAGCCACATTTTTGTTCATCAATAAAAGCGGCTCCTTCTTTGCATGCTTTCTATCATGTGTAGCTGTTAGTGAATTCAAGACTTGAACTGTTGTCTTCCCATCTCTCTGCACTGGATACATTGGTCTGGTAGCTGTTGAGACATGTCTAGTATCAGTTCCAAAGATATTCTTCCATGGTATAAAATGTGATTTGGAAAGCCTGCCATGTCTGGCGAAGGTAAACGGTGCTGTAATCGATCTCACACTCATGTTGTTGTCAGCAATCAGTTCCGCTGGTACATCATTTGATCCTTTCGTTCCAATCCTATTAAGTGTTGCTGACTATCTTCATTTCAACCTGCTGATATGAAATGATAATGCATGATGTCAATTAGAGGAAAGGTATGGTGCAAAAGAAGACATAGACAGCTGATATTGGTAATTTAAAATGAAATTGACCATAGCAAATTGTGAGCTAATGGGGCCTGTTTCTCGAAAACCATCAGAAGTCCAAATTCTTGGAGAACCCATAGGGACATGTGTTGTGGAATTAACATGTGTTTCAACGGGATATCCTTGAACTTAGACTTATGATAGGTACCCCAAATCGGATATTGCAGTCCTACATGTATGCCTCACAAATATCAATGCATAAACTGCCACAATTTGCATTGAGCTCAATGCTATGCAGAACAATAGATTAACTGTAAATATTTCCTTTTTTGAGCTTTTCTCTTCAAAGAGGAATACTTTTGCACTAATACATTAGGACATAGAGTCTTATAGGCTAAACTACATTTACCATAAAATATTGATTAATCTCACATTGTCACACTCTTAAAAAGGAAAGAGTAAGTTGGGATCAAAAGTTCTACACAAATTTGATCTATTCCAGTTTTGCCCCTTTTTTTCACAAATTTTGTTTTTCCACACAATTTTAAATTTATTTTATGTTAAAAGTTAGATGTTCAAGATTATTTTCAGGCATGATTGGAGACTGTTCAGGCATTTTTAATTTTTAAGTGGGACTGGGAGTACATGTACGTATGCCATTGACATTTTTGAAAAACGGGGCCCCTGGAATCCAGAGTGCATTACACACTTCTGAGCATGCGTTAGCGGTGAATGCAGTGCACCGCGAGATAGCTTTAGATAGGTCGCGCTGAAACGAGCCACAGGCGAGTGATGCAGCGTGAACCATTCTGAAGCATCGAGCGATCACTGCATTTACGTTTTATTGCACAATACAGGAAAGTGTGTTAACGCTTTAATAAAATTGCGACATTTTGCTAGTTCTAGTAGATCTTGAGCTACTTACCAAAAAAAATTCCAAGGGATTATCCCTTGGAATTTTTGGTAAGTAAAGTAGCTCAAGATCTATACGGACTACACCTTCTTCTTCTTCTTTTTCCTCCAGTGATGTTGGAGATCAGCAACTGGCGTTGCGCGTTATATCTTTAGGCGGTGTTGAAGATAATTGGAGATTGGAGTTAGTTACTCTGTAAAAGATTGAGCCGGGTCGTGTGTAGCTTATATAGGAAATTTTAGGATGAGGATATTTATTGATTTTTGGCTTCCTGTGCAGTTCAGTTTCTGGAAGAAGGGAGAGCCGTAGTGAGGAAGCTGGGTTTGCTGGGTTTAGGCTACTTAGAGAGCCAATTCAGGTTGACATTGTCTGTCACAAGGTCATGAAAGTGGCTCTGATGTGTGCTAATGCGGACACACTGCAACAATGAGTATAGTGCTCACTAGCCTGTGAGCAGAGATGCAGGAGTACATAGCCACCTTCTTCAGTTTGAGCAGCCGAGCTTGTGTGAGGTATACTGGCAGCATAGCTGGCCTCATTAAGATCATGGCTTGACGAAGGTGTGGACTGGTCACACTCGTAGGGTATAGATCTTCTGCGTTAATGTTCCTCTTGCGGGTCTATACTGACAGGGAGGACTTGGTTGCTAATGCCTGGTCAATGCAACTCTGCGAAGCTCTGCTTGTTGCGCTTTTCACCATTCTTTTTCCACATGGGGTATGGGATTGGAGAGTTGGTAAGAGAGAGCAGGTCAGCGGCCAAGGTCCTGCAGCATATGTTTCAGTCTTGATGGTCGGCGGTATTGTGTTGATAGAGCGTGCAGCAGTAGCCTGAACTCCATTCGGTCTCGGGGTAGGTTACAGTTGCCAAAGAAGAAGGAGTTTCCCTTGTTTGATCTCGATGCTCAGGGGTCTTGTGTTTGCGAGGAGATAGGTGGCTCATCAGCAGCACTTTTGGAAGTCCCAGGATCCTTTAAACAGGTGCACTTGGGCTTGTCGATCCTCTTAAACTACTTTTGTGAGATGCATTATGGCTGACCCGTACGCATCCTGGCACACAGTAGTCTCTCCCAACTGTGAGCATAATGTAGGGACTAGACCTCCGCTATGGGAGCCAGGGCCAATAAGGGCAAGAAGGCTTTGTACCCTTTAGAAATGATGTCTGCAGGGTGTCTCTTGGTATCGTACTTTTGGTGATGCCCAAGTGGGGATGTTGTTGTACTGACTGGATGTTCTTGGCTACCGATTGACCACTGCAATTCGTTCTTGTTAGGTTTCTCGTTGATAACTACTATGGCACTTTTGGAGGGATTGATGCGGTAGCGCCTGTTATAGTATGCGTGGCTTCTTTTACGAGTACGACGAGGCTGGTAGATGAAGAGGTCTTCACAAAGATGTTTACGATAACGACATGTTTATTCTCAACCTGAAGCTAGAATACTATTTACATCTGATATGCGATATAGCTATGGTATCCGCTAGTAGTATAATGACATAGCGAATATAGTATATCGCAACATCCCCCTTCCTTTGTAAAGAAGCAGAATGTGTACATTCAATGTTTGAGTATACAACAATATATATATTGTTTTGATAACAACACTTTTGGTATATATTGTTTTGATAACAATATCATTTTGGTTTCTTTTGGTAGCCTGTTTAATTTTGGATAATTGTTTTTCCAAAGAAATAAAGTCTAACTGGTTTGAGTAAGTTAACTGATTGCATTTTCAATTTGACATAAGTTTTCCTTGGATGCAAATTGAATATAACTTTTTTTTGGTATAACTGTTTTGATTTACAAAATCAATAAGTTTTGGTAAGCATATGATTCCAGATATTATGCTTGTTGTCATACCAAGAATATTGTACTGTACAATGATTATACATGCAACATGAATAATAAACTTTTGAATTGAAAACTATATGCGTCTTCAGTCTTCTTTCGAATTCCTCAAGAGTGTCTTCTGTTTTCTCTCTTCTTTCGAAATGTTTTTAGAGTCATCAATCTTCAATTAGTCTCACTGGTTTGCGGATTGTTCGACCATACCTCGTGGTTTTCGAGTTTGTCGCTTGCTTTTGAGATCGATTGTTTTGAGTTTCCGACATCGAAGTTGGTTGTTGGTTGTCGTTCTCCTCTGGTGGGGTATCTGCGTTGTGGTCTTCGTTGAAGCTGACACGTCTCGGAGTTGGGTTTG